>CM054058.1:121646389-122846389 GCA_028641055.1 Alopecurus myosuroides
GAGATGAAAACAATGGGAGAAAGAGTCTTAAGAATAATATAACCTCGAAGACTCTAAGCGTTACGAGATCGAACCTCGTTGGTGGTGTAGTCGTACTCACGTCGATCTCAAGATCGTGAAAATGTGTGCTGCACCCCGGCGACGCCTCCGTGATCGGTCACACGTGCGGATCGATGACCACCTTCGTTCCCTCGATCCAGTGGGCAACTGAAGTAGAGGATCCGCCGGAACTCCAGCAGCACGACAACGTGGTGTGGTGGAAAACTTCACGTCAGGGCTTCGCGAAGCGGTTGACCATGAAACGGAGTAGCGGGTGGAGGGATTGGAGATGACATAAGTGTGTGGAGGAGGGGGCTCTCACCCTCCTTTTATATGGGAGAGGGAGTGAACGGACAACGACATCGCCTAGAGGGGGTGAATAGGCGATTAAAAAAATCCGGTTAAGGCTTGCTAAATGCGGAAATAAACTAGGTGTTTAAATTAACAAGCACACAACTTAGATATTCTAGGGTCAACTAGGTGCACCAACAACTTATGCTAAGAAAGACAAGTAACAAGGTGATAGAAAGATATATAACTTCAAGCTTGAAGGCTATCACAATGTAAATTGCATAAGTAGAAAGCTCGGGTATAGAAATAACCGAGGCACACGGAGACGATGATGTATTTCCGAGTTCCTCCCACAAGGGGAGTACGTCTCGTTGGAGGGGTGTGAGCTCACCACAAAGGCCTACTCAACGCCAGAAAGGCCTCACCCTATTCTCCGATGAACCCCGCCGCAAAGTCCTAGTTCACCTTCTACTATTGGCAACCTTCAAACCCGAGGCACGCATCCACAACTTAATTGGAGGCTCTCAGTGTCACCACAATCTTGGGGCACACATCCACAACTCAATTGGAGGCTCCCAAGAACACCACAAGTTGTCTAGGGTCCGAGACCCAAGAGTAACAAGCTCACAATCTTTCACTTCCACGAATCCTCGTGGAGTGACCAAACCGATGCAAATGGCAAGAGCACAAGTCCTCAAATCCTTCACTCTCAAATTCCAACAAAGTAACAAATGCTTATGAGGGAATAAGAGAGGAAGAACAATGGAGGAGAAACACAAAGAACTCCAAGATCTAGATTCACTAAGTTCCCCTCACTAAGAGGAGAGATGCATTGGTGAAAATGTGGATCTAGATCTCCTCTAACTTCTCCCTCAAAGATATGCAAGAATCATTGGAGGGATTGAGAGAGGAGGAAGGTTTCCAAGGTCAACAATGGTGTGGAGAGAGGAGGAAAACGTGTTTGGCAGCCTTGGGGTCAATGGGGAAGAAGACCCCCTTAAATAGGGGACCCAAAATATGACCGTTATGTAAACTTTTCGCCCAGCGGCGGTACTACCGCTACGGGGCGTTTCGGTACTGTTTGGGGCGGTACTGGGTCGGTACTACCGCTGGAACAAAAACTGCAAAAACACCCGATATGAAAACGGTCATAACTTTTGCGTTCGGACTCCGTTTTCGATGATCTTGGTCTCGTTGAAATCGCAACGAAGAGCTCTACAAGATTATGCAGAGAACCATCGTTGTCCAACAATGGAACTTTAAAAAAATAGGGAAAGGAAAGACCTCTCTAAAAATGACCAACCGGGAAGACCTTCAACATCAAAAACTCAAAAGGTGTTTCATGTGAAAACCGTTTTTGATGAACTCCGGCTTGTCATGAAGATCACAAAAATCACAAAAAACCATAGAGATAAAAGCGAACAAAGAACCAAGAAAGATGATATGAAAGAGTGCAAAGGTTTGAGCTCTCCACAACGATTCGATCAAGTTACTCACTTGAGAGCCCCTCTTGATAGTACGACTATCGATCCTATAACCCGGTCTCCCAAATGTATGAGACCCGTAAAATAGAAAACATATCAAGACTATAACTTTGCCTTGATCATTCCACTTGATCTAGATGATGACGATCTTGACTCTCTCAAGGTGGATCTTCTTTCTTGATCGTGCTAGCTAGCACTTGCTCCGCTTGATGAAGACTTGAAGTTGCTCCCCCATACACCATTATGGGAGAGACCCTTCGGAGCAGCTTAAAAAGGCCACAATCTCCAAATGGGTGGAAAGCATCAAGCATAGGATTTCTTCGATATGCTTCACTTGAGATTCCACGTCAAACTCGATGACAAACACCGCTTGACGACATAGACCATGGGCTATATGAAATATTTCTTGTGAAGCATGCCCATGGAAAGATACCTACCCTCACATAGATATAGCACACACACATATCATGGGTTAGTTCACAAAGCTATATGGACAATTGCTTACCATTACCACGAGATACATAATCCCACTAGGTACATATTGTAGCTTTGTGTGTTGATCATACGCATGATCAACCTAGTATCTTTTGTTCTTTCTTTGTCCATAAAGTTGATGTCTTGAAGGTAGACATGAAAGACCACTCCATCTTGTTCTTCAAGACATCGAAGCAATAAGCTTAACATCGCAGCGGTACTACCGCTGGGTGCAGCGGTACTACCGCTACCTGGGTACGCACGTGGTACTAGGGAGTCCCAGTCACAGGGCGCGGGCGGTATAACTGCCAATGTACCATGGTACTCCAGCAGCGGTACTACCGCGAGTGCACACCGGTACTACCGCTATCCACAATCTTCGAATTAAATCGAAGTGGCTGGTGGTAGTACTAGGTCACTACCGCTCTACTACCGTGCGATACCGAGAGCAAAACCTAGCCAGCGGTACAAGGTCTGGTACTAAGGGCGGTACTACCGCTTCCTGATAGGTAGCGGTACTACCGCCAGCCTGTTGCGGTACTACCGCTGAGCAAGGTTTTGCTCAAGATTAATAAGACCACAACGGTACTACCGGACCAGTACCGCTGGATGCAGTAGCCATTTTTACTCTGGCGGTACTGGGCGCGGTACTACCGCTTGTTGTGCAACGCGTTACTACCACTGGGGTGCCCGGTACTACCGTTGGACCACATTAATCTTGGTGGCTTTGTCTTGGACATCACATGATCATACCATCTTCTTCGATTCAAACCATCTTCTTATGGACAAGTCCTGAAAGAATATCTCAATACAAATATTAGTCCTTAAGGATTGTCATTAATTACTAAAACCACATATGGGGGCACCATGCGCTTTCAATCTCCCCCATTTTGGTAATTGATGACAATCCCTTTTTACGAGGGTTTATATAATGAATAAAGCAACCATGCAACACAAAGAGCAAGGATGCAAGAGCATGGAAGTCAAATGCTTAAGAACGAACCTAAAGCATAAAACAAAATTCCCTTAAACCCTCTCAACTTCTCCCCCATTGGCATCCATTGCCGAAATGGGAGGAAAAAAACTTAGAAGGTCAATATAGTAAGATCTCCCCCATAATGTATGCATTCCTCATGATATGAGTGAAATCAAGTGCATATATCCATCAAAGAATAGATGGAGGGAGATCAAACTATATTGAGGATCCTAAGATTGCAAATAAAATATTCCTCTAAACATCTCCCCACAAGTAGACAAGCAACCGAAGAGATCCAACAAGAGAGTTCTAGAAAATAGAGAAGCTCCCCAATGTCTATGCACTATTGGTGAGTGCAGAAATATGGAATCATCACTCCCCATAAACATCTACAACCCGCAAGAATTGCAAGAGAAAAGATGGTAAATGAAGCAATGAAACTTGCAACAAAAAAATAGGTCCACAAGCTTATTTAAGATGCAAAAGAAGTACCAAATGAAAAGCCAAGCTTGTGCCTTCTAGGAACCACCAAAGAATAAAAATCAATAAAAGGTGGTCACTAAAGAAATAGAATACCAATTAAAGATGTAACTATTCTCATGTGTATAAGTTTCTAAGTGGACACCAATCACAAAGATATAAGTGCATAAAGAAATATGCACACACAAAATAGGTACGAAGGAGAGGAACAT
Organism: Alopecurus myosuroides; assembly: GCA_028641055.1. Lineage (NCBI taxonomy): Eukaryota > Viridiplantae > Streptophyta > Magnoliopsida > Poales > Poaceae > Alopecurus > Alopecurus myosuroides. The sequence continues at coordinate 121,650,346 of CM054058.1, forward strand.
GATATCCAAAAGAAAGTCATAAATACACCAATAAGATTTTTGCTTGAAAGCAAAGAACAAAGATCAATTTTATCTTAAAGGGATATAGATGAACAATCAACAAACTCATCAAAGCATCACAAATATCACAAGGGAAAAGTGATAGTTGGAATGCTTCGAGAAAGGTAACACATATCACAAAAAAGGCAAATGGTTTTTGATAATTCATCAGTATTGCATATGAGAGACTTCGAGTAGAAGTTGCTAGATTAATATCCTTGGGATTGGTGAATCATAAAATGATTATAAATATCCCCTAGATATGTAATCATCCTGGCTTACTCATATTTTCAATAAAGATGTTTTGATAATACACTTGCAAGAACCAAATGAAATGAAACAAAAGGAATTCATGTCAAGATACAACCTACACAAGGTTGAAAGCTAGAAATGTATGCATGAGATAGATACTTGTTACCGAGAAGACATTGGTGATGAAGAGGATGTGAGTTCTTTAATCATCATGGCTTGACTCCTATAATCCAATGGTGAAAACACCTTCCTTATGAATGAGGCAAGCACCCAATGCTACTCCATTGTACCTAAAAACACAATTCAAGTACAACATGGTACCCAAACTCATTGGGTCCAAAGTAGTTAGAGAAACTTCAATACATAGAACAAACTCCACAAAAATATGTGCATATTAATATGGATTTGAATTTCATGCACATCTTAGCCATTTAGGATTTGATGGAGTTTATCCTATATATTGGATCAACGAAAGTAAGCATGCCAACAGATATACATAGTAAATATACATGCACAAAACTTTCAAGAACCAAAATAAGATACAAATTGGACAAAACACCAATTAAACCAAAAAGACACTCACACGAGTGAAAACCAAGAGAATTGTCCAAATTATATCAAAACCCAAATCAACACATGATTGAGGAAACCCAATAGAGAAGATACCAAACAAAATCAAAGAAAAATCAAACCCTCTACACTTTTCATGATGGCACACAAAGTACCAAGACGAAAAATATTCGTCTTCCAAAGAGACAAGTCACAGGGATAAAAAAAAATTAAGACAACAAGTGTTCAAACGCATATATGATAGTTTTTCCGAGAATAGTGCATTATTTATGATCTTGCATTTGAATACAAAATTCACATAGTGGAATCATTACTCTCCATATATATTATTCAAACACTAGTCATATTTAAATAAAATCAATAAGATGCAATACCAGTTTAAAGAACGGTGATCTACTCAATGTAGGATAGCTTCCCCAAGAATAGTGCAACTCAAAGAAGTATGACTTTGAACATAAGTTCACAAGTATGGGATCATTGCTTTTCCTACCACAAGAAAGCACAAAACAAATTTTGAGTAGAGCAAGGAAGACACAAGGGACTTAAACCAAACAAATAATTGGCAAGAGACAAGGAAATTTTAGAGCAAAGGTCAAAGTAAATATGATCAATAAACTTACCACAAATTATTATCACTTGTCAAAGACAAGAGATGTATGGAGATATTTCTTGGTGGTAGAATGTTCACAATCATATTCACAAAACATAAGCATGTGACAAAATATAGGAATAAAAAACATGCTTAGATAGAGATTCTTAAAGGCTTCAAATAAAATCGAATATGCAAAGCACTAAGAAACTCTCACAAACAAGATACCAAAAGAAGAGAGACAAAACACATTTAAGAAAACATGGAACTTGTTTGAGCAACATGCCACATAAGAACAAGATAACTAACAATATCAATTCTAGGTGGCAAAACCTCACATGTTCACATTTTATAGGCTTGTAATATGCACATAACTTATTACTCCCCCATAATGTGATAATCCATTTTTTTTAACAAGAGGAAAATAAAAACAATCCAACAAGAGAAAGTTAATGGACATTAGAATTTGAATTTTTAATGAGGAAGACATACCATATAGAGACAAGATAATATTGATATATCAACACTAAGTGGTATTCCTCATGTACACACATTTTAGGATAGTAAAGTGCCAAGAGCATATTACTTCCCGAAAATGGGATAGTCCATTAATCTCACAAAGAGCGAACTAAAATAAGCAACAATAGCAATGAAGGCTCAACACAAAGCACACAAGTACATGGAGTGCAAACCAACAAACTCATACTAGATTAACCAAGATGGGTAAGTAGTAAGCACAACATATACAAACACATGCTAGAAACAAAACTAACATATGAAAGGGAGCATGAAACTTTCAATGAATATATGAATTAGATACAAGTTGCCGCAAGGAGGAACCTTGGATAAGAGATATATATAATCCACATGACTTGGCTTGAGGAAATATAAATGATGAAGATCCCTTAATTCTTCATGAGATAACCAAGTCTCCAATGCCCTCCAAAAACACCTATTGATCAAGTTTGAGCTTGTTTGTCCCCAACCAAGTTGGGTCCTAAGATGTTAGTCACAATAGGTTTGGCAACCCAAATGGTTCTTTGCTTGACACCACTTTGAGTACCAATAAACTTGGCAAACACATTGCCCACATTATCCTTCCGAATGGAATACACATAATCAACAAGGATAGGGTTGGATAATGTACCATTAGTGCATGAAGAAGCAAGGTGTCCCTTCTCACGACAAAGGTAGCAACATCGACTCTTGTCTTTCTTCTTAAGGCTCCTCAACTTGAGGAGCGTTGGCTTGAGTCTTCTTAGGAGGTGGTTGTTGTTCAACTCGTGGTTGAGCATGAGATTGAACAAGAGGACGCTTCCCTAGTTGCTTCTCACTTAGAGACTTATTCTCAAAGGGAAAGATCTAACATGGTGCCCTTCAATCTTGCACTTGAAGCAAATAATGTTGGCCGGATCTTTGACTTATTTTTGGCCCTTCTTCTTGTCAACCATGGACTTGTTTTTGATATTGGAGTTGAATCCAAGTCCACTCTTGTCATTTGGAAGTCTTCGCACTCTCAACATCTTATCAAGGGTGGAACTCCCTTCATGACTCTTTTCCAAGTCTTTCTTCAACGAAGTGACTTGGGGCTTGATCTCTTTAATTTCCTCTACATGGTTAGAATCAACACAAGAGCTAGAGGAAGTAGATGCTTCATTGTTAGAGCAACAAGGAAAAGAAAGCAATTCATCACAAGATGTAGAAACATTATGAGAGGATGAATTACTAATACAAGCACAAGTCAATATAGCATTACTAGAAGATATTGTGCTAGTAACCACATGAGGCTCACAAGATGTTACCTTTGTAGTGATAGCCTCAAGAGCTAATTTAAGCTTGGTATGGGATGCTAGAAGAACCTCATAAGAGCTAGATAGCTTTTCATGACTTTCTTCCAATTTCCCACACTTGCTAGTAATTAACTCAAGTTGATCCCTTAGCTCAACATTCTCCTTCAAAATAGATACTTCACAAGATGTGGAGTTAGTAGCACAAGCATCATTAGAAATAGAATAAGAAAACTTGGCAAGCTCATTATTCAACCTAGAGTTTTACTCAATAAGATTAGCATTGCCAACTACAAATTCAACCTTTTCACTTTTAAGAACTTTATATTTAGCATTAGTATGGTCACGTGCTTTACTGAGATAGGCTATTTGTCCATTATAGAGCTCCTTAGTAGATTCAAGTTTCTCCTCAAGAGTAACTCTGAGCTCATACTCTTCCTCAAGAGACATAGTGAGGGATGCCTTTTCATCGTCATCACTTCTTTCAATCTCACCTTTCTTTTCAATGATTTTAGTGCTATAAATAACAAAAGACAATATTTCACCCAAAGGTGTGATAGCTTTACTACCTTTAGGGAGATCAAGAAGAACCAACTCACCCTTCTCCATTAAAGAGACATCATCCTCAAACTCTCCATAGAATATATCCTCATCCTCGTCATCACAAGATGTAGTGGGTTCCAAAGGTGGAGATACCTTTGAATCCCTATCCATAAGGCACATATGAGAAATGGATAACGAAGATGAAGATTGACTTGAAGCACCAATAAGGTCCATGTCTTGTTCCACCAAAAAATGGGATTCCTCTACATTGTTAGCCACACAAGTACTAGAGGAAATGGAAGCATTGTTTTTATGAAAACAATACATAGGAAGCATATCATCATGAGATTTAATTAAAAAACTATTACATGATATGCAAGGACTATCAACACTAGTATGTATGGAACTTTTAGTGCTAGAAGATATTAAGTCCAAAGATAGATCATTGCAATGGGATAGAGATGAAGTATAGTCAATATCAAATTCACTATCCACAAAGCAATTTCTATCACCACTCACCATATCATTACCTTGTGACAAATCGCATGTTGGTGGAGTGGAGAAAGATGTGAACTCATCACGGTCGGAAGTGGATGGAGAACAATCATTCTCAATAATGTTGGACACATCATATATATTTTGATGTTTTGTCCATAACTCATGAGCGTTTCGAAAAGGCATGCTTGAATCAATAACTACATCGCTCAAAACACACAAGAGACCATTAGATACAAGAGTATCGAGATAAGAGTTTTCCTCATCCTCTAAAGATAAATCTTGAGAATTCTTTGGAGGAGGAAAATCCATATCTACAATTATCCTTACATACTTTGGACCCATGTCCTCAAGAAAATTAAGAATGCGAATTTTCCAAACATCATAATTTCTACCATAGAATATAAAAGCGGGATCGTGCTCTATTTCCCTAAACGACATCGTACTCTCTAGGATGTAAATCCTAATAAGAGAGACGAGGCTCTGATACCAATTGAACGGACAACGACGTCGCCGAGAGGGGGGTGAATAGGCGATTAAAACTTTTCCGGTTAAGGCTTGCTAAATGCGGAAATAAACTAGGTGTTTAAATTAACAATCACACAACCTAAATATTTTAGGGTCAACTAGGTGCACCAAAAACTTATGCTAAGCAAGACAAGTAACAAAGTGAGAGCAAGATATATAACTTCAAGCACGAAGGCTATCACAATGTAAATTGCATAAGTAGAAAGCTCGGGTATAGAAATAACCGAGGCACACAGAGACGATGATGTATTCCCGAGTTCCTCACACAAGGGGAGTACGTCTCGTTGGAGGAGTGTGAGCTCGCCACAAAGGCCTACTCAATGCCACAAAGTCCTCACCCTATTCTCCGATGAACCCCGCCACAAAGGCCTAGTTCACCTTTCACTATTGGCAACCTTCAAACCCGAGGCACACATCCACAACTTCATTGGAGGCTCTCGGTGTCACCACAATCTTGGGGCACACATCCACAACTCAATTGGAGGCTTCCAAGAACAACACAAGTCGTCTAGGGTCCAAGACCCAAGAGTAACAAGCTCACTATCTTTCACTTGCACGAATCCTCGTGGAGAGACCAAACCGATGCAACCGATGCAAATGGCAAGAGCACAAGTTCTCAAATCCTTCACTCTCAAATTCCAACAAAGCAACAAATGCTTATGGGGTGATAGGAGAGGAAGAACAATGGAGAAGAAACACAAAGAACTCCAAGATCTAGATTCACTAAGTTCCCCTCACTAAGAGGAGAGATGGATTGGTGGAAATGTGGATCTAGATCTCCTCTAACTTCTCCCTCAAAGATGTGCAAGAATAATTGTTTGGATTGAGAGAGGAGGAAGGTTTCCAAGGTCAACAATGGTGTGGAGAGAGGAGGAAAACGTGTTTGGCAGCCTTGGGGTCAATGAGGAAGAAGACCCCCTTAAATAGGGGACCCAAAATATGACTGTTATGTAATTTTTTCGCCTAGCAGAGGTACTACCGCTAGGCCCAGCGTTACTACCGCTACGGGGCGTTTCGGTACTGGTTCGGGCGGTACTGAGGCGGTACTGGGTCGGTACTACCGTTGGAACAAAAACTGCAAAAACACCTGATACGAAAACGGTCATAACTTTTGCGTCCGGGCTCCGTTTTCGATGATCTTGGGCTCGTTGAAATCGCAAAGAAGAGCTATACAAGATTACGAAGAGAAACATCATTGTACAACAATGAAACTTAAAACCAAATGCGGAAAGGAAATACCTCTCTAAAAATGACCAACCGGGAAAACCTTCAACATAAAAAACTCAAAAGGTGTTTCATGTGAAAACCGTTTTTGATGAATTTAGGCTTTTCGTGAAGATCAAAACAAGCACCAAAACCCATAGAGATAAAAGCCAACAAAGAACCAAGAAATACGATATGCAAGAGTGCAAAGGTTTGAGCTCTCCACAACAATTCGATCTAGTTACTCACTTGAGAGCCCCTCTTGATAGTACAACTATCGATCCTACAACCCAGTCTCCCAAATGTATGAGACCGGTAAAATAGAAAACCTATCAAGATTATACCTTTGCCTTGAGCATTCCACTTGATCTAGATGATGACGATCTTGACTCTCTCAAGTTGGATCTTCTTTCTTGATCGTGCTAGCTAGCACTTGCTCCGCTTGATGAAGACTTGAAGTTGCTCCCCCATACATCATTATGGGAGAGACCCTTCGGAGCATTTTTAAAAGGCTACAATATGCAAATGGGTGGAAAGCATCAAGCATAGGATTTCTTTGATATGCTTCACTTGAGCTTCCACGCCAAGCTCGATGACAAACACCGCTTGACGACATAGACCATGGGCTATATGAAATATTTCTTGTGAAGCATGCCCATGGAAAGATACCTAACCTCACATAGATATAGCACACACACATATCATGGGTTAGTTCACAAACTATATGGACAATTGCTTACCATTACCACGAGATACATAATCCCACTAGGTACATATTGTAGCTTTGTGTGTTAATCATACGCATGATCAACCTAGTAACTTTTCTCCTTTCTTTGTCCATAAAGTTGATGTCTTGAAGGTAGACATGAAAGACCACTCCATCTTGTTCTTCAAGACATCGAAGCAATAAGCTTAACAGCACAACGGTACTACCGCTGGATGCAGCGGTACTACCGCTAATTGGGTACGCACGCGGTACTAGGGAGTCCCAGTCACAGGGCGCGGGCGGTAAAACTTCCAAAGTACCGTGGTACTCCAGCAGCGGTACTACCGCGAGTGCACACCGGTACTACCGCTGGCCACAATCTTCGAATTAAATCGAAGTGGCTGGCGGTAGTACTAGGTCACTACCGCTCTAGTACCGTGCGATACCGAGAGCAAAACTTAGCCAGAGGTACAAGGTCCGGTACTGAGGGAGGTACTACCGCTTCCTGATAGGTAGCGGTACTACCGCCAGCCTGTAGAGGTACTACTCCTGAGCAAGGTTTTGCTCAAGATTAATAAGACCACAACGGTACTACCAAACCAGTACCGATGAAGTACCGCTGGATGCAGTAGCCATTTTTACTCTGACGGTTGTCGCACCCTGACTTCGATAGGATACTCACCGGGCCGAACTGAATAGTAGATGATTGGATTACGGGGCTTACCTGCGCCCGCATCCTCTTACGAGTAGGCCAACACTTAAGTGTGACAACCAATCTCTACTATCCACCGTCGATGTAAACCATCCCATAGAGATCAAGATACTACCATTGATGTACTTCATACCATACACACATGGTACGTCAACGGCGTTAAACGAAATGATACCACAACAGATCTCTAAGACACAAAAGATGGAAATAAGTTGCAACTGGCTCTCACTAGAGCAGAGAATAGCAAATACAATCATCCAGAGGACACATGTCCCAACATATCATCATTACATCACAGCGGAAGCACTCAAAGTGTCTGAGTACAGACAAATCCAAATAGGCCTAAGAGGCCGGGAATGAAAAGAAAACGGAGCCCATCCACGTAGTCTCGGATCCTGCCCGGGTCCGCTATCTACTCTTCAACAGTCTCGTCGTACTCCACGTAGTAGCCACCATGGGGATCCTCGGAATCGTAGTCTGCGGAAACCACAGCCCCAAAGGGGTCAGTACATACAAGTACTGGCAAGCAAGACGCACATGATACCAAAATGTACCCGTCAACACAAGCACGGATGCTTTGGGTTCAACGGAAGAATAGGTGATATAAAAGATGCTGCAGCGGGCTGCACTAACCAACTACAGAGACACGCTACAACTTCCGGCTAACAGAAAGAAGATAAGATCGCGTATCGTAACCAACTGCAACTAACTTCAAACAAACCCATCCAATGTTACCCCCTACTAAGGAAGCAACCCAAGGATAACTCACACAGTTGGATTAAGGTGACATCATTCTTATGGTTGAAGTAATCTATATTACTAGACATGTTATTATAGTTATTATAGTTAGGTGTAAGTTGTCTGAGTACTTGTTAGCCAGTACTTTCACCAAGTCATCCATAACCGCGGACAACACGGCTTCTCGAGAAGATTTAACCATGCAGGGATGCACCAATGTAGCCGTACACGTAAGAATAACCCGCCAGATGGCATGCCTTCCACCAAGCGGGGCACTCAACACAAATCAACTCTTCTTCGCATCAAGCCCAAAGCACCTTGAGCGCACGGCTAATCGAGCCCCACGAAGAAAAGGGGACCCTCATAGCACTCTAAGAACGTGTCTCCCTAAATGCCGACTACAAAAGTTCCACCCTGGCGCCAAGGGTTCGCACCTGCATATGCATGCGGCAAATGGAAAACCCGAACTAAATGAGGCGATTTGGACGAGATGCGAATCGAATCAAATTGAGGGGGGCGCCCATACACGCTTCCCACATGCGGTTAGTGCGCTCATCATGGATCAGTATACAAGACCCTTTTCCTAATTAGGGTCGACACTAGCAGGCCTCAAAACCACGCCGGGCCTCCTGCCGGTGCCTTATCATCAGATTATTATTACCCATAGCATTAACAGGTTGATTGTTTAAACACCGAGCCCATAGAACATAAATAAGTAAGGTAAAAGAAGTAACGGACATCAGACTCGAGCACAAGCAACCCTAAGCATGCTAGTAGGACCAAGGCCACAAGCAAGGGGTTATAGGTGTGGAGGTGAGGCAATATCAGGGTTATAGGATAACATGTGATAGGATCGGGACACAAGCAACGATTCATAGGCTAGCAGAATAGACAATGGAAAGTATCGGTATCCAGTGTGGAAAGGAACACAATGGTTCATGTGAGTGAATACTTGCCTGCCAACTCAGTAGCCTGGTACTGAGCTAACTCCTCAGAAGTAGTGTCGTAAACCTCGTCTGTCTCAACGTCGTCGTCTATTCAAGAAAAAGCAAACAAACAATCGAAGAGAGACGAACAATCGATTAACATGGCATAGTGCACAAACATGGGATGATGCATGACAATTTAATTGGTGCATCAAAGGTAAGCTAAAGGACATGCTAACATAATTAAATGGACCCATATGCAAGTTGAATTGCATATGGAAAGCCCATGAATTAAGGTTGGATTAAATGATCTACAACTAACCACCATGTGAAAGTGGATTAGCATGATGCATGGATGATTAAAACAAAAGGAAACAACAATGGATTCAATTTGATATGTTGTTTACCAAGTTTGGAATTTTATTTATCAAGTTAAGAATTTTTACTTCTTAAAGGAGTTACACAAGCATTTGTTGTTTTCATCAAGTTTAATTGTTCAAAACACATAACAAAGTTAATATTTGAAAAGAACACAAAATTTTAGGTGGATTACATGTTTCAACTATTGAAAAAGGAATTAAGATGAATTAATTATGAATTAAACAAGTTTAAACAAGATTTAAATGAATTTAATTCAAGTATGAATATTAATTGAATTTTATTTATTCAAAACATTAAATAAAATTCATATTTGAAAAGATTATGTTTTTCTGGTTTGAAAACATATTTTACAAATTAAATTTGAGTTTAAAATGATTTAGTTATGAATTTAATCAAATGTGAAATGAACTGTTTGAATTTGGAATTTGAAAACATTTGAATTGCTCAAAACAGTAAACAAATGAATTAATCATGGAGAGAATTTAATTTGGTTCAGTATGCATATTTTATTTATTTTATTTGAAGTTGAAAATCAAAAGTTATTTGCATTTTGATTTTAGGGACTAATCTGTAATTTGCAGGGACTTATTTTAAAAGAAAAACTGGGCAGAAAACTAATTACACTGCGCAGTGACTAGCCCAAGCCACTGAAAGGGGGGCCCTGGCCACGGTGGCCTGCGTGGCAGCACGCGTGGCAACCCAGGCCACTGGCACGTGGGCCACGGACGTCCGCGTGGCAAAGCGAAAAAAGGCGGATTTAATCCGCGGAGACGAGGGCTCGACCCCTCGACCTCGGGCGCGCGCGCACGGGTGCGTTGCCACTGCGGTGGCTCGAATTCCTTGTCAGGTAAGCAGCGCGCGGTGAGGATATGGTTCAGTTAGCGCTGCTAACTGAAACTGAATAAATTTCAGCTAACTGAAACTGACAGAGGGGTGGCCGTCGGCGGCTAGTCGCTGCTGCTGCTCGCTCACCGTGGTTGCGCGAGTGCGTGTGCTTGTGCTACGGTGTGCTGGTGCTTACGCAAGTGCATAGAGAAAGAGAGGCGAGAGGTGGCCGTTGCTCACCTCCGCTGCAGGTGATGCAGAGGCTCGGTGCAGCAGGCTACGGCGGCGATGTCGAGGACGGCGACGGCGCTCCGGTGGACCTCCGTCACCGAAGAGTGGTCGAGGAGGACGAGGGGGGTACGGGGGATCCGTTCCCGTGGCTAGCCCGAGGGGAGGAGAGGCAGCACGGCGGCGATCATCGGATGTTCAGGTGGCGGTGGTGCGGTGGCGGTGAGATACAGAGAGGAGCAGCGAGCGGAGAGAGGAAAATTCGGCGGCGGCAGCGCGAGGGAGAGAGGTGGAGGCTAGGGCAGAGGCGAGGAGGAACCCTAGGGACTAGGGTTAGCTTAAGAGGAGGGGTCGAGGAGCTGCTGGACGTCTGCTGCTCGCGGATGTCGACGTGGGCAGCGGCAGATGCGTGCCGTACAGGTAGAAGACGATGCGAGGGGGTACCAGGCCGGTAGGGACTGGTGGGCTGGCCTGCCCTTTCCCCCTGCGATTTTTTGCTTTTTGATTATGTTTCCTTTTTTTTTTGAAGAAAAAGAATAGGAAGAAAAGGCAGTTTTTTAGGGTTAGAAAATTTAGGAAAATTTTTGTATAGCTTATTTATTGTAACAGCAACCTAGTGCAAACTTTGGTTTTCCAAATAATTTGAAATTAGTTGCTGTTTGCAATTTGTTTGAATTTGATTGAATTTTTGGTATTAATGGATTAAATGAAAAGAACAATTTAAAAGTTTGTAATTTCAAGTGTAATGGTAACAAATGATTGATTTGTTTTTGTAATTTTCATAAACTTCAAAATGGTTGCTGTTTGGAAATTTAATTGAATTTGAATGCAAATTGAATTAAGTGAATTATTAAAAGGAACAAGTTAAATAGTTTGAGCTTTAAATTTTAATGGAAACAAATAGCTGTTTTTATTTTGAATATTTCTATTTGGTAATTGTAACATAACAAGTATGAAACAAAGGTTTGAAATCTTGGTTTGAAATTCAAATAGAAAACAACAGAGAACAATTGCAATGATTATGATGATATGATGCAAAACATAATTAAAACAAGAAACAATCATTCTAAAGGGAGTTTTCATACTTGGGATGTTACAAAACGCCCCCCTTGAAGGAATCGCGCCCCGAGATTCCTACTGAGAAGAGAAAAGATTCGGATACTTCTTGCGAAGATCCTCTTCGGTCTCCCACGTTGCCTCTTTATCGGAATGATGAGACCACTGCACTTTTAAGTCTTACGCTCGGTCTCATCGAGAATTCGAACAGGGTGCTCCTCATAAGAGAGATCTTCTTGCAGTTCAATTGAATCATGATCAACTGCACGATCTGGATCTTTGAAACACTTCTTGAGCTGTGACACGTGAAACACATCGTGCACCTTGGATAGTTTTTCTGGAAGTTCAAGACGATAGGCATTTTCCGCACGCCTTGAGAGAATGTTGAAAGGACCAATGTATCTTGGTGCAAGCTTTCCTTTCACACCAAAACGATGAGTGCCTCTGAGGGGAGTTACACGGAGATATGCTTTGTCTCCAGGTGCATAGATCATGTCCCTGTGCTTGCTGTCATAGTAGCTTTTCTGACGAGACTGAGCAATCTTGAGATTGTCACGAATGATGCGAACTTTCTCTTCGGCTTCCTTAACAATGTCAGGGCCTAAGAGTGAACGTTCACCAGCTCCAGACCAATTGATTGGACTCCTGCATCTGCGGCCATAGAGAGCCTCAAATGGTGCCATGCCTAGGCTTGCCTGGAATCTGTTGTTGTAGGAGAATTCAGCATATGGTAGACATTCCTCCCATTTCATGCCAAAGGAGATACCACATGCTCTGAGAATATCCTCGAGAATCTGATTGACTCTTTCGACTTGCCCTTGAGACTGAGGATGATAAGCTGTGCTGAACAGAAGTTTGGTGCCCAATGCTTCTTGAAAACTCTTCCAGAAATGAGAAGTGAATATGCTTCCACGGTCTGAGCTTATTTCCAATGGAACACCATGAAGAGGAACAATCTTTTTTGTGTAGAGCTCTGCTAACTGGCTAGCTGAGATTGTCTCTTTGACATGAAAGAAGTGAGCTACTTTAGTGAGTCGATCAATGACAACGAAATTGCATTGTTGCCTTTCTTGGACTTCGGAAAACCAGTGACGAAGTCCATTTCAATCATGTCCCACTTCCACTCGGGGATTTTCAGAGGTTGGAGAAGACCGGCTGTTTTCTGATGAACTGCCTTAACACGTTGACAAACGTCGCATTCAGAAATGTATTGAGCAATTTCACGTTTCATGCTAGGCCACCAATACAGTGTCTTGAGATCCTGGTACATCTTTGTACTTCCAGGGTGTATGGAGAGAGGAGTTTCATGAGCCTCCTTGAGAATGATATCTTTGAGACTTTGAATTTGAGGAACTGCAATGCGTCCTTCGAAGAACACAGTTCCCTTGTCATCAATTGAGAAAGACTTGAATTTATCCTTGCCTTCCTTGATGTGCTCTACCATCTTCTTGATTTCAGCATCACGAAGTTGTTCAGAATGAATCTTGTCCTCGAGAGTTGGACTAGCTGTCAAGTTTGCAAGATAGCCTTGAGGAACAAGACCAAGATTTAGATTCTGGAATTCTTCATGAAGAGGAGGTTGGCTTTCCATGATCATGAGATTATTGCAATACGACTTGCGACTGAGAGCGTCGGCCATAACATTAGCCTTTCCTGGAGTGTAAGAAATGGTAAGATCGAAGTCTTTGATCTTTTCAATCCATCTCCTTTGTCTGAGGTTTAGATCTGGTTGAGTGAAGATGTATTTCAGACTCTTATGATCGGAAAAGATTTCAGTGCGGTTACCCAACAAGTATTGTCTCCATTTCTTGAGGGCAAACACAACTGCTGCAAGTTCTAGGTCATGAGTGGGATAATTTTGCTCATGGGTGTTCAACTGACGTGAAGCATAAGCCACAACTTGACGTTCTTGCATAAGAACTGCACCTAGACCTTGGAGAGAAGCATCACAGAATATCTGGAAAGGTTTGGTAGTATCTGGGCCAACCAGAACTGGTGTAGAAGTGAGTTTAGTCTTCAGGAGATTAAAACTTTCTTCACATTGTGGAGACCAAACGAACTTCTTGTCCTTCTTTGTGAGGTAAGTGAGAGGTTTGGCAATCTTGGAGAAGTTTTGGACGAAACGACGGCAATAGCTAGCCAAGCCAAGAAAACTTCTTACTTGCTTCACCGTCTTAGGAGGTTTCCAATCAACAATTGCTCTAACCTTTTCTGGATCAATAGCTATGCCCTTGGCAGAGATGACATGACCAAGATAAACAACTTCAGAAATCCAGAACTCACATTTGGAGAACTTGGCATAGACACGATGCTCGCGAAGTTTCATGAGAGTGAGACGAAGATGTTCTTCACGCTCTTCCTCGGATTTGGAGTAGACAAGAATGTCATCAAGATATACCACAATGATCTTGTCGAGGTATTCATGGAAGACAGAATTCATGAGTCGAGAGAATGTCGCCGGTGCATTGGTGAGACCAAAGGACATGACGGTGTATTCATATAGACCGTAGCGAGTGGTGAAGGTTGTCTTTGGAATATCTTCCTTTCTGATCTTTATTTGATGGTAACCCATCCTCAAGTCCAGCTTGGAGAATATTGAGGCTCCAGCAAGTTGATCAAAAAGATCATCGATACGAGGAATTGGATACTTGTTTTTGATGGTTTTCTCGTTAAGAGGACGATAGTCAACAACGAGTCTCTTTGTTTGATCCTTCTTCGCAACGAACAGAGTTGGGCAACCCCAATTCGAGGAACTAGGTTGAATGTAACCTTTCTCCATGTACATATCGATTTGCTCCTTTAACAATTTCAGTTCAGGAGGAGCTATCTTGTATGGATGCTTAGAGATTGGAGCAGTACCTGGTTCAAGTTCGATCACGAACTCAACTGCTCTGTCCGGAGGCATTCCTGGCAATTCTTCTGGAAATACGTCAGGGAATTCGCAAACCACCAGAACATTTTCGAGTAGAGGTAGAGGTTTTGCATCGAGTGTGTATAGCTGAATGGAACTTTATTCATGTGGAGAATAGACTATCTATCCAGAAGGGTGGGAGAGAGTTATTGACTTTTGAGCACAGTCAATTTTTGCTTTATTGGTCTTCAACCAATCCATACCAAGAATGACATCAATGTCAGAATTTCCCAGCAACATTAGAGAAGCAAGGAATATGCGACCTCCAATTAGGATTTGGTTGTCCTTACTTATCTTGGAAGTCAACATTTGAGATCCCGGTGAGTGAACAGTGATTTGATTGCTTAGTGGAACCACAATTAGGTTGTATGTTGTGGCAAAGATTTTTGACACGAAAGAATGTGATGCTCCGGTATCAAACAACACTTTAGCTGGATAAGAGTTTACGGGGAATGTACCGAGAACGACGTCAGGAGATTCCTCATCTTTGTCGATCTTGACGTGATTCACCCTTGCGGTCCTCCCGACAGGCCTGTTGTTGGAGTTGAAGGCCTTATGCGGGGGAGCGCGCACCATTGCCTGGTTTGTGTTAGGGCGAGGTGGTGGTGGAGGTAGCTGCCTCTGCGTGCACTTGTCGGCGTAGTGTCCTGTCTGCTTGCACTTGAAGCAAGTGACGACACGAGGAGGACCTGGCCTTGGCTGCCCCATCGAACCCCTTGGATCATGCATCTGAGCTGGGTTGGGTGGGCGGGGAGCGAAGCCTAGAGAAGCTTGGGCGTATGGAGCCCGAGTGACGACACCATTTGGCACCCAGATGCGGCGCTTCTGCGGAGGGGTGGTCATGTTGGAGGAGGAACCACCCTCACGCGAGTGCTTGCGAGACTCCTCGAACGCCTTGCGCCCATTCTCTTCATTGAGCGCGGTGTTCACGAGCTCCTCGAAGTCTTTGGTCTTGACATTGGTGAGAGCATACTTGAGTTCCGGGTTAAAACCTCTGCGGAACCTTGCCATCTTCTTAGCTTCGGTGGACACCTCATCTCCAGCGTACCGAGCGAGGCGATTGAACTCACTCTGATAGCTGATGACGTCCAGCTTGCCTTGCTTGAGAGAGCAAAACTCTTCACGCATTATTTCCATGAGACCATCTGGAATGTGGTGCTTCAGGAATGCTTCCTTGAAACAATCCCACGTGACTGGCATCCCAGTTCTCATGGCCTGGTAGTTTTCCCACCACGAAGCTGCCTGACCCTTCAGCAGATAGGAGGCATACTTGACTTTGTCTTCCTCAGCTACATGTGCAATCTCCAGAGCCCTGGCTATCTCACGGATCCAGTCATCGGCGTCCAGAGGCTCGCGTGTGGCCACGAACGCTCTTGGGCCCAGACTGAGGAACTCCTTGATGCCGACTCGTTGAGCAGTCTGGTGGATGTGGTGATTAGCCTGAAACTGGGCCATCTGCGTCATCACTTGGGTCATCTGAGTCAATAGCTCCGCGATTGGCGGTGGCTCAGGCGTGTTGTTCCTTGTTGGAGGCATCCTGAATGGAAATGCATTTTAGCACAACAATAGGAAGGGATAGACTTGGCAACCAAAAGAGAGATTATTCCGACGCATGAATAGATAACCAACAGGTACATCATCACATGTTCAAATACATCAGAATATCCAACACACCATAATGGTTCGAATACGAAAGGATAACTAAACATAGCTAGGAATGGATACATCGGTACTCCCATGCTCATCACGCAGGACGGTGGCTAGGAGTACGGCGAGAGGTACGGTGAGGAGCACGTCCACGAAAGTATGTAGAAGAACTGAAGTGGAAAGCAACAACAAGGTTCGCCGGTAGAAGAACTGAAGTGGAAAGCAACAACAAGGTTTCAACGGACGAAAAGGATCTTGATAAGAACAGGATATCGAAGCAACATTCTGGAAACACGAGACCAAAACTCCTGAGGTACTACGGAAAACCCATCCGGGCTTCTAAAGGATCAATATCTACTGCTTAAGGAATAGAGGATCTGCTTCCGGGGCTTACACGCCTCCGTTCTCAATCGTGAGTAGGCAACATGATAAATCATGTCACAACCACCTCCATTCCTATGGTCTAGTAGATATAACCATCCTAGAGAAACCAGGATACGTGAAAACCTAACTTGAAAGTTTAGATGAGAAGGGAAAAAACAACGTTGCACTTCCTTACCAGAAAAAGGGAGGGTGGGTGGGGAAAGAAGAAAAAGAACAGAATTCCTACTCTCACGTTTCATTTTTCCTATATAGCTACAAAATAGTTTCTAGACTCAACTGCGACCAGTAAAAGGGATCCTACAGGCAGACAGGCTCTGATACCATTTGTCGCACCCTGACTTCTATAAGATACTCACCGGGCCGAACTGAATAGTAGATGATTGGATTACGGGGCCTACCTGCGCCCGCATCCTCTTACGAGTAGGCCAACACTTAAGTGTGACAACCAATCTCTACTATCCACCGTCGATGTAAACCATCCCATAGAGATCAAGATACTACCATTGAGGTACTTCATACCATACACACATGGTACGTCAACGGCGTTAAACGAAATGATACCACAACAGATCTCTAAGACACAAAAGATGGAAATAAGTTGCAACTGGCTCTCACTAGAGCAGAGAATAGCAAATACAATCATCCAGAGGACACATGTCCCAACATATCATCATTACATCACAGAGGAAGCACTCAAAGTGTCTGAGTACAGACAAATCCAAATAGGCCTAAGAGGCCGGGAATGAAAAGAAAACGGAGCCCATCCACGTAGTCTCGGATCCTGCCCGGGTCCGCTATCTACTCGTCAACAGTCTCGTCGTACTCCACGTAGTAGCCACCATGGGGATCCTCGGAATCGTAGTCTGCGGAAACCACAGCCCCAAAGGGGTCAGTACATACAAGTACTGGCAAGCAAGACGCACATGATACCAAAATGTACCCGTCAACACAAGCACGGATGCTTTGGGTTCAACGGAAGAATAGGTGATATAAAAGATGCTGCAGCGGGCTGCACTAACCAACTACAGAGACACGCTACAACTTCCGGCTAACAAAAAGAAGATAAGATCGCGTATCGTAACCAACTGCAACTAACTTCAAACAAACCCATCCAATGTTACCCCCTACTAAGGAAGCAACCCAAGGATAACTCACACAGTTGGATTAAGGTGACATCATTCTTATGGTTGAAGTAATCTATATTACTAGACATGTTATTATAGTTAGGTGTAAGTTGTCTGAGTACTTGGTATCCAGTACTTTCACCAAGTCATCCATAACCGCGGACAACACGGCTTCTCGAGAAGATTTAACCCTGCAGGGATGCACCAATGTAGCCGTACACGTAAGAATAACCCGCCAGATGGAATGCCTTCCACCAAGCGGGGCACTCAACACAACTCAACTCTTCTTCGCATCAAGCCCAAAGCACCTTGAGCGCACGGCTAATCGAGCCCCATGAAGAAAAGGGGACCCTCATAGCACTCTAAGAACGTGTCTCCCTAAATGTCGACTACAAAAGTTCCACCCTGGCGCCAAGGGTTCGCACCTGCATATGCATGCGGCAAATGGAAAACCCGAACTAAATGAGGCAATTTGGACGAGATGCGAATCAAATCAAATTGAGGGGGGCGCCCATACACGCTTCCCACATGCGGTTAGTGTGCTCATCATGGATCAGTAGACAATACCCTTTTCCTAATTAGGGTCGACACTAGCAGGCCTCAAAACCACGTCGGGCCTCCTGCCGGTGCCTTATCATCAGATTATTATTACCCATAGCATTAACAGGTTGATTGTTTAAACACCGAGCCCATAGAACATAAATAAGTAAGGTAAAAGAAGTAACGGACATCAGACTCGAGCACAAGCAACCCTAAGCATGCTAGTAGGACCAAGGCCACAAGCAAGGGGTTATAGGTGTGGAGGTGAGGCAATATCAGGGTTATAGGATAACATGTGATAGGATCGGGACACAAGCAACGATTCATAGGCTAGCAGAATAGACAATGGAAAGTATCGGTATCCAGTGTGGAAAGGAACACAATGGTTCATGTGAGTGAATACTTCCCTGCCAACTCAGTAGTCTGGTACTGAGCTAACTCCTCAGAAGTAGTGTCGTAAACCTCGTCTGTCTCAGCGTCGTCGTCTATTCGAGAAAAAGCAAACAAACAATCGAAGAGAGACGAACAATCAATTAACATGGCATAGTGCACAAACATGGGATGATGCATGAAAATTTAATTGGTGCATCAAAGGTAAGCTAAAGGACATGCTAACATAATTAAATGGACCCATATGCAAGTTGAATTGCATATGGAAAGCCCATGAATTAAGGTTGGATTAAATGATCTACAACTAACCATCATGTGAAAGTGGATTAGTATGATGCATGGATGATTAAAACAAAAGGAAACAACAATGGATTCAATTTGATATGTTGTTTACCAAGTTTGGAATTTTATTTATCAAGTTAAGAATTTTTGCTTCTTAAAGGAGTTACACAAGCATTTGTTGTTTTCATCAAGTTTAATTGTTCAAAACAGATAACAAAGTTAATATTTGAAAAGAACACAAAATTTTAGGTGGATTGCATGTTTCAACTATTGAAAAAGGAATTAAGATGAATTAATTATGAATTAAACAAGTTTAAACAAGATTTAAATGAATTTAATTCAAGTATGAATATTAATTGAATTTTATTTGTTCAAAACATTAAATAAAATTCATATTTGAAAAGATTATGTTTTTCTGGTTTGAAAACATATTTTACAAATTAAATTTGAGTTTAAAATATTTTAGTTATGAATTTAATCAAATGTGAAATGAACTGTTTGAATTTGGAATTTGAAAACATTTGAATTGCTCAAAACAGTAAACAAATGAATTAATCATGTAGAGAATTTAATTTGGTTCAGTATGCATATTTTATTTATTTTATTTGAAGTTAAAAATCAAAAGTTATTTGCATTTTGATTTTAGGGACTAATCTGTAATTTGCAGGGACTTATTTTAAAAGAAAAACCGGGCAGAAAACTAATTACACTGCGCAGTGACTAGCCCAAGCAACTGACAGGGGGGCCCTGGCCACGGTGGCCTGCGTGGCAGCACGCGTGGCAACCCAGGCCACTGGCAGGTGGGCCACGGACGCCCGCGTGGCAAAGCGAAAAAAGGCGGATTTAATCCGCGGAGGCGAGGGCTCGACCCCTCGACCTCGGGCGCGCGCGCGCACGGGTGCGTTGCCACTGCGGTGGCTCGAATTCCTTGTCAGGTAAGCAGCGCGCGGTGAGGATATGGTTCAGTTAGCGCTGCTAACTGAAACTGAATAAATTTCAGCTAACTGAAACTGACAGAGGGGTGGCCGTCGGCGGCTAGTCGCTGCTGCTGCTCGCTCGCCGTGGTTGCGCGCGTGCGTGTGCTTGTGCTACGGTGTGCTGGTGCTTGCGCAAGTGCATAGAGAAAGAGAGGCGAGAGGTGGCCGTTGCTCACCTCCGCTGCAGGTGATGCAGAGGCTCGGTGCAGCAGGCTACGGCGGCGATGTCGAGGATGGCGGCGGCGCTCCGGTGGACCTCCGTCACCGAAGAGTGGTCGAGGAGGACGAGGGGGGTACGGGGGATCCGTTCCCGTGGCTAGCCCGAGGGGAGGAGAGGCAGCACGGCGGCGATCATCGGATGTTCAGGTGGCGGTGGTGCGGTGGCGGTGAGATACAGAGAGGAGCAGCGAGCGGAGAGAGGAAAATTCGGCGGCGGCAGCGCGAGGGAGAGAGGTGGAGGCTAGGGCAGAGGCGAGGAGGAACCCTAGGGACTAGGGTTAGCTTAAGAGGAGGGGTCGAGGAGCTGCTGGCCGTCTGCTGCTCGCGGATGTCGACGTGGGCAGCGGCAGATGCGTGCCGTACAGGTAGAAGACGATGCGAGGGGGTACCAGGCCGGTAGGGACTGGTGGGCTGGCCCAAAAGGCTGGCCTGCCCTTTCCCCCTGCGATTTTTTGCTTTTTGATTCTGTTTCCTTTTTTTTGAAGAAAAAGAATAGGAACAAAAGGCAGTTTTTTAGGGTTAGAAAATTTAGGAAAATTTTTGTATAGCTTATTTATTGTAAAAACAACCTAGTGCAAACTTTGGTTTCCAAATAATTTGAAATTAGTTGCTGTTTGCAATTTCTTTGAATTTGATTGAATTTTTGGTATTAATGGATTAAATGAATAGAACAATTTAAAAGTTTGTAATTTCAAGTGTAATGGTAACAAATGATTGATTTGTTTTGTAATTTTCATAAACTTCAAAATGGTTGCTGTTTGGAAATTTAATTGAATTTGAATGCAAATTGAATTAAGTGAATTATTAAAAGGAACAAGTTAAATAGTTTGAGCTTTAAATTTTAATGGAAACAAATAGCTGTTTTTATTTTGAATATTTCTATTTGGTAATTGTAACATAACAAGTATGAAACAAAGGTTTGAAATCTTGGTTTGAAATTCAAATAGAAAACAACAGAGAACAATTGCAATGATTATGATGATATGATGCAAAACATAATTAAAACAAGAAACAATCATTCTAAAGGGAGTTTCCATACTTGGGATGTTACAGCGGTACTGGGCGCGGTACTACCGCTTGTTGTGCAACGCGGTACTACCGCTGGGGTGCCCGGTACTACCGCTGGACAAAATTAATCTTGGTGGCTTTGTCTTGGACATCACATGATCATACCATCTTCTTCGCATACCATCTTCTTCGATTGAAACCATCTTCTTATGGACAAGTCCTGAAAGAATATCTCAATACAAACATTAGTCCTTAAGGATTTTCATTAATTACGAAAACCACATATGGGGGCACCATGCGCTTTCAGGGAGGTAGCCCAAAGGGGCGGGGGGGCTGCGGCCAAGCCATGGTTCCCCCACCTCTTCCCCTCTTTATGTGAGTGGACGCTCCACTCACACCCACTCTTTTTTTTTAATCTCTGCCCAAAAATTCCAAGGGTTTTCCTTATTAAATAAATAAAACATTTTCATTTTTTAATTTAATATTTGTTAATTCTATTAACAAAAATTTGCACATAACCCCTCGAATCATTTGTTAATTCTATTAACAACCATTCGACGAGAAAACCCTTGAACTATTTCAAATTTACCTGAAACATTTTTTATGTTGTCCAATACTTTCTCGAGTATTCCATCTCCTCTCAAATGCGTCGTCAAACCATAAGTGTGTGACCCTATGGTTCGCGAATAATACAGACATGATTGAGACACCTCTCCGATCAATAATCAGTAGCGGAATCTGGAGATCCATGGTGACTCCTATGTATTCAACGATAAATCTTGTGATCGTGTGAACCATCAACGTCGTAACTAATTCTTTGTGTCTCGCAATATTTTACTTGTCCAAGATCCGATCAATGGTATCAACCATAAATTGTTCGATCTTGTTACCGACTCTTTTACTCGTTCTGTGATATGACATCCGATGCGCGTGTAACACATGTTAGTTGGGAGACCCCAATAGGAAGGTATGAAGAGCACATTAGTAAGTTTTCTTAAAAAGGAAACCAAGGTTTAGTCGACGAGTAGGAGGAAAAAGCAACCTCCGAAGGCTGATGCAGCTGAGATGGCAGGGCGCACTACCGGTTCAGAAGCAACGTGAAACCTACACAACACAATCAAATCACTTTACCCCAATGAAGCAGCGCGGTTGTCAATTTCACTAGTTTTGTTGAACACAAAGAGGTTAAACGTATGGTGTGGAAAATAGTATGAGAACAATATGAAAAGAGTAGCAGCAGTGTGAAAACAGTGATTGTACTGGTTGTATTATCAGTATGAGAAAATGGACCGGGGTCCACAGTTAACTAGTGGTGTCTCTCCATAGAAAATAAATAACATGTGTGGTGAACAACTCTGTTCAAAATATAACCCGATATTCCGATAAATCGTCCGATTTATCGCTTATCGGTGTCTAGCCGATAAAATAAATTGGCTGATATTTTGGCAGGTATTCTGATATTTCGGCCGATATTCCGATATTGCAACCGATATTCCGATAAATCGGCCGATTTACCACTTATCGTGGGTCGACCGATAAGTTCCCGATAAGCAATATCTTGAACATTGGAACAAATTACAGCTGAGAAATTGACAGAAATGAAGGTTGCACCATAGTGCATATGCAAGACATAAAGAATATTATGTGATTCATGCGGGCATTACAACAAAATACATAGACCGTCATCCAACTGCATCTATGACTAATAATCCACCTTCCGAATATCATCTGAACAAACATGGGTATTAAGTTGCAAGCAACACATAATCGCAGTAAGCAAAGTGTGTAATGTAAACAATGTAAACGAACTAAACATCGTTGTTTTCTCCCTAATGGCAACATCACATCCTCCATCCGCCATGTTTTTGTCACTCGAGCACATATGCAAATGAGGCATTAACCCACTATCGAGCATAAATACTCCCTCTTGGAGTTACTAGCATCTACTTGGCCCGAGCATCTACTAATAACGGAGAGAATGCAAGATCATAAATAACATATGCATGAAGATAACATGATAGATTGATAATCAGAAGACATAGCATTCAACATTCATCGGATCCCAGCAAACACAACATGTAGCATTACAATAAGATGATCTCGATCATATAAGGCAGCTCACGAGATCTAAACATGAGGCATAAAGTGGAGGAGACAACCATCTAGCTACTGCTATGGACCCGTAGTCCAGGGATGAACTACTCACACATCACTTCGGAGGAGGTCATGGTGGCGTAGACCCCTCTGGTGATGAATTTCCTTCCCGGCAGGGTGCCGGGGAGAGCTCCAGAACCCTCCCGATCTCGGGTTGACGATGACGGCGGCCTCGGGTGTTTCTCGGGAAAAGTGGTATATCGTTAGGGTTCTCGTATCGGGGGGAATAAATAGGCGAAAGGGCGATGGCGGTGGGCGCCCGAGGGCCCACACCACCCCATGGCACGGCCAGGGGGCGCGCCGTCCTATGGTGTGCCCCCCCTGCGGCCCCTCTCCGGGCCTCTTCGGGACTCCGTGGAACCTTCGGAATTTCTAAGACTTTCGATTCTGCGAATATTGCAAGAACAACCTTTCTAAAACTAAAGACAACAGAAAATAGGGAACTGGTTCTGGGTGGCATCCTGTCAATATGTTAGTCCCGAAAATCGATAAAAATGACATAAAGTGTATAGAAAACATGTAGCAAATAACATGAAAACAAGATGGAACATACGAATTTAAGGATACGTTTATGACATGAAGGGTTCGTTGCATAGAAAAAAAAAATTCCTACGCGAGAGACACCCGAAAGGCCAAGATCTAATCTAGGAGACGAAGTGCAACGGGAAACGAGAGGGTTAAGGAGAACACATACCCTCGAAGACTCAAAGTGGTACGAGATCAAATCTCGTTGTTGGCGTAGTCGTACTCACACCGATCCCGATAGCGAGAAGATGGGCACCGCAATCCGGCGGTGCATCCGTGATCGGTCACACGTACGGTTGATGACGACCTCCGTTCCCTCGATCCAGCGGGGAGCGGAAGTAGAGGATCCCTCCGAACTCCAGCAGCACGACGGCGTGGTGTGGTGGAGAAAACTTCGTTCAGGGCTTCGCCAAGCGCATGAACAAGTGGTGGAGCAGCGGGAGGAGTGAGGAAGAGATGACACAAGTGTGTGTGTGTGGGAGAGGGGTAGGAGGGGATGGCAGCCACGAATTTGTGGGTGTCTCCACCTCTCCCTCATCATGTGAGTGGAGTCTCCACTCAACCCACTCATTCTTCCATTAATTGCCACTCAAAATCCCAAGGGTTTTCTTTAATAAATAAATAAAACAATTTTATTTCTTTATTTTAATATTTGTTAATTCCATTAACAAACATTAACATATAACCCCTTGAGTTAGTTGTTAAATCTATTAACAAACATTTGATAAGAATCCCCTCGAACTATTTCAAAATTACCCGAAACAATTTCGGTGATTAGTTCAATATTCCGTGAAACAATTTCGGTGTTGTCCAAACTTTTCTCCGATATTCCGTATCCTCTCAAAATGCGTCATCGAACCTTAAGTGCGTCACCCTACGGTTCGCGAATAAGATAGACATGATCGATACTCCTCTCCGATCAATAATCAACAGCGGGATCTGGAGATCCGTGATGACTCCTATATATTCAACGATGACTCTCGTGATCGTGTGAACCAACAACGCCGTGAACTATTCCCTTTGTCTCGCGATATTTTACTTGTCCGAGATTCGATCATTGGTATCAACCATACCTTGTTCAATCTCGTTACCGACAAGTACTCTTTTCTCGTTCCCGTGATATAACATCCCTGTGATCATATCACGTGCTTGCAAGCGGTTTCAATGTGATATCACCGAGAGGGCCCAGAGTATATCTCTCTGTCATTTGGATGGACAAATTGCACTCTTGATCCATGATCCTCAACTAATACTTTCCGAATACTTCACAACACCTTTATAGTCACCCTGTTACGGTGTGACGTTTGATGCCATCAAAGCACTCTTCCGGTATCAGCGATTGACATGATCTCATGGTCTAAGAAATAAGTTACTTCGT
The DNA here is from genome assembly GCA_028641055.1 of Alopecurus myosuroides. NCBI lineage: Eukaryota > Viridiplantae > Streptophyta > Magnoliopsida > Poales > Poaceae > Alopecurus > Alopecurus myosuroides. The sequence goes on from CM054058.1 coordinate 121,675,463, forward strand.
ATGTTAGATATAACAATGTAAACTAAATGAATTGATCGCATTGCTATATTCTCTTTGGGTATATGTTCATCACATCATTCTTCTAATGACATGTTCCCGTTATTAACAACATCCAATGTTCATGATCAGGAAACCTTGATCATCTATTAATCAACGAGCTAGTTAAAAGAGAGGCTTTACTAGGAACCATTGTTTGTTTATTAAGCACACATGTATCAACGTTTCCGGTTAATACAATTCTAGCATGAGAAATAAAATTTATCATAAACAAGGAATAAGATAATAACCATTTTATTATTGCCTCTCGGGCATATTCCCTTCAGTCTCCCACTTGCACTAGAGTCAATAATCTAGTCTGTAAGCACTTTAACACATATGGCGTACCAGTGTTACTACCATGCTTCACATGCGGTAAACATCATCAAAAATATTTGAACTGTTCAGGTCCTATTTTATTTGCATGTTCTTTGCGTCTACACGCATCGCTCATTCTCTAATGAGATGGCTTTGTCTATATATGGTCAATCGGTGAAAACTTAATTCCTCATCTTAAACTGATGTCACTAACATTGTGAAAATGTAGCTTCATAGTGTTAGCATTCTTGGAAATTCACCAAGTTCCGGTGATACCTTAATTCCTCAGCTTAAACTGATGTTACTAACATTGTGAAAATGTAGCTTCATAGTGTCAGTATTCTTGGAATTTCACCAAGTTCAATAAAGAACTCCTTGACGCAAAATACGCTTATTATCAGTTGTCAACACAACGATATACTTTAGCCTTTGTTGTAGTATCTGTCACAATATTTTAATTTTGAAACTCTTTCAAATCCAGCATGGAACTTTCTTCCATCCTATTGTGCTACCCTTCATCACATATTTTAATTGAGATAAAATTACTTGAACAAATGACAAGACTATTAGTATAACATATTACAACTAATATTTTGTCATTACTATACAGGAAAACATATCCTTAGCATTTCTAAAATGACACAAGGATCTCTCCCACTGTTGTCTAATCATCATATGAATTATCCTTCTATAACATTTTATAGCATAAAACTCATCTGGTTGTGTACATAGCATGGAAACATGACTTAGAAATCTCAATTTCAATGATGCTCATCATGTGTCAAAACACTTGAATCTTGCTCAATTATTTTCCATGTTACAAGAACTCCTTGTCATTTCGATATTGACTTACTTCAATATTTCATCTATGTAATTTGGCTTCAATCATATCAGGCGATTCAATCCATCTCTTATAGATATCGATGCCCAATATCTTCTAATCCTTTCATCAATATGAAATCAAAAATGTTAACCGTGTTAATTTAAAATGCATATTTTCCAATCAACCATATGTCATCTACATATTGGAAATATGTCATAGCGCTCCCACTTAATTTCTTGTAACTCTACAAGAATCTTTATCATTCATGACGGAATCAAACTCTTTTTATAACTTCATTAAGCTAAAGATTTCAACTTCGCTATGCTCACTTCAACCATTGAAGTGTGCATACCTTTCTAGCAACCTTTTGAATTTTACAGAACTCTCAGACTGTGTCAAGTACACATCCTTGATCAAAATTCCTCGAGAGGAGAGTTGGTTTTGTTATTCAACTGGCATATCATAATATGTAACTTTTTGCTAGAACTATCCGCAAAGACTAAAGCATCACTACGGAAGATCAAAATCTTGTAGTAGTCAACTCTTTGAACTTCGTCGAAAACAACTTTTCAATAAGTACAACTTTCAAAAGATCTTAAATCCATGTCTTTTTCGCTATATAGACCCTTTTGCTATCGTTAGGAATCATGCCTATCAAAAGGACTACCAAGTCACATACTTGATATTCCTACAAGGATACTATGGCAGATATAATGACTCATAGTCAATTTTACGAAGTCAGGGCCCATCATTTGCTTCCTTTATAAGGTCCAGGTCCTTTTGTTGTCAAAACAACACTTTACACTTAAACCACAAGTTGTTCTAAGTATAAAGTTTTTGTACTTTTCTGGTACAGTTCGCAAACTCATTTGAAGTATCTACAACATTTGTAGTGTCTTCTACTTAGTCAAAATAGTAAACCCCGGAACAAACTTCCAGTGCTGCGCTACTCTTGACATGATAACAAAGATTCTCTAATCTCGTTGAGTTTGTACTGTGCTCCCACTCACTTGTTTCGCAAGAACTACTTTCTCGAGAAATCAACCCTTTCTAACAAACAACATTTGTCTTTTGGTTCGGTGATAGGATAAATACCCAATGTTTTATTTGGGATAACCTTATAAACATATATTTATCCTATTTTGGTTGTAAACATTTTACACATGCTATGCATACCAAAGCTTAAGAAAAATGACAATTCGGGTCACTACCCAAACCATATCTTCTATGTTGTCAATTTCAACGGATCATGATGGTGCTCTTTTCAGTGTAAAGCGGTTGTCCTTAATGTATAAACTACAAAATTATAATTGCAATTTTATTAATCTTACCATGTCAAACAAGGTTTGATTTTGTCTTTTGAATACTCCAATCTAATGTGGGGTATTCGAGAAGTATAAATTGTAGAACAATTCTGCAACTTCTCAGATGTTTTGCTAAACTTGTAACTCAAACTTTATCCTTTATGATCCAATCATAAATACTTGATTATCTTGTTACATTGATTTTAACTTCATATTAACAACCTTTTGAACCAATTCAAAATGTCAAACTTCGTTCCCTTTAAATAGATATACTCACATATCTACTCAAGTCATCGACAAATTTTATGAAAGAAAAATTAATCCACCATACATGACTAAACATAATGGACTATATATATCAATATGTATAATCTCCACTAAATTAGTCGTCCATTCTACTTTGGCCTAAGAACGGAATTCTAGTCATATTTTGGAAGAGGTCTCACAAGCGTCAATTTATTCAAAATAAAATGACTCTGGAAGTCCATCAATATGGAGTTCCTTCATGTTTTCCTTTCTGATATGAACTAAAATTGTTGTGTCACAATTTAAGTCAAACTCTTCTACGTCTTGCAACGTTTAGCATTTAGTCTTACAGATGTTTACTTTACCAACATGATTTATATTAACATATCCATCAATTATGGAATATGGTCATAGTTTGAAAAATCTCATTTATTCTCACAAAAGACTAGAACAAAATAAAAACTTATTAAGTTCTTCAAAATAAATCTTGACTGTTTGGTTCGATACGACAATGAACACAATAACACTTTATTTATGTTCTTGTCATAATCGATTCCACATCTATTACTAGTTCCTTTTAGGCCCTTGTATTTCTTGCATTGTGTTGCTTTGTATGACAACTCATACCAACCAATGTGGTATCAAAATACCCAAAAAATACTTTGTTAACTAGTAATACATCTATAACTTGTATATCAAGCATATACTCCTGAGCTGGAATTTCCAGTTATCTTCTTTTTATGCCATATATCTTTTTGTAATTCTATTTTCAATATTCCCTTTCCTTTATAGAAGAATCATTCAACATCAAACAATGCTAGTCTTACTAGCTCATTTTCTTTGGCGTGTTAGTCATATATTATCACCCATTGAGTCATACTTTGAGTTTGATTGTTCTACTAATATCACCATATTAATAGCATTCTTCTAGATTCCACTCTTAGCAATTTCCAAGTAAGGTAAACTACTTTACCCATACTTCTAATCCATCCCATCATAACAATTTTATTATTAAGCTACTATAGCTCGAAGGAAGGGATTTAGAGGATGATTTTTAGCGCCCAACTTCTTGGAATATTCAAACGCCTAGCGTCTTCAATCATTGCATATATTCAGATAATATAAGCAAACATTGTCACGCTAAATTTGCATATATTCAGAATATAAGCAAACATTGTCACGCTAAATTATACTCAGTCATGTTGCCACAAATAAGTTTCTCGATATCAATATATCTTTCACTTGATTGTTTCTGAAAAAACTCTTTTCAGTTCCTAAATCACCTTGATCAACAAAATATTCTTTTGAAGATAAAGTAATAAGGAAGCAACCATGACTCTGGATTCTAATTAGGAATTGGTTGCTCTCTAGATCAATCAATCATTGATCACATGGAGCTACGTAGGAAATACCGAAAATTTACAATAGGATTCAATTTTAAATTTCACTAATACGGTACCAATCTTAAATGGTATTTACCAGATCATAACAGTTATATCTCAATTAACAATCTAAGTGTAAGGTATTTATGTGGATGCCAATGAATACTACAATTTTTGCAAATTCACTTTGATTTGTTGTTCATGATAAATAAGTTCAAGTTAATTCAAAGTTATACCATGAACTCCCACTCAAAAACAACATCCCTCTTAGTCGTCTTTAGTGATTACACGAACCAAATTCACTACACCAAAACCGATCATCACGTGAGATGATGTAGTTTCAAAGGCGAACATCGACATGTTCATCATATCATCCATATGACTCATGTTTAACCTTTCGGTTACGTGTTCCGAGGACATGTCTGTACATGCTAGGCTCGCCAAGTAGAACCGTAGTATTGCGTGTGTTTCAAGGCCATGTCTGTACATGCTAGGCTTGAAAACACCCGTTGTATGCGAACGTTGAGTCTATCACACCCGATCATCACGTGGTGTCTCGAAACGACGAACTTTCTTAACGGTGCATACGTAAGGAAGAACACATTATTATCTTGATATTAAGTGAGAGGGATCATCTTATAATGCTACCATCGTTATCTAAGCAAAAAAATATGCATAAAAAGGATTAACATCACAGACATCACATGAAAGGATAACGTGATATGATATGGTCCTTCTTGCACTTGATCTCCATCACGTGCATTATGGTATGATCTCAATCATTCCGCCGGCGTGGTACCAAGTACCACGGTACCCCAAACTTGATTGTCCATCAATAAGAAGACAACCATATGGATACCTTCCGGTATATCAATAATTTACAAAATAGATCATCTCATAATCAAATTTGTAATATTGACCATATCACATCACATGCCCAGCAAAAACTAGTTAGACGCCTCTAATTTATTTTTGCATATTTTACGTGGCTTAGGGCTTTCGAGGATAGAACCGTTCATACCTACGAACATCAACCACAACGTTGATAAACATATTTTTAACAACCCTTCGTAGATTAGATCTTAACTATAGTAGGAGAAATGGACACCCCCTTAGCCACAAGTGAGACAACTCTCGCGTACATAGTACACGTAAACTTAGTTTTGGACAGCTTCATCCTACTATGCCACTAAGATCATAAAATACTCAAGGAGGCAATAACATGATCATCAGCGCCCACATACTCATATGTGTTCTACCCGTACAAAACATCTACGCATAGATCCGGCTCTAATACCACTGAAGGGTTCGTTGCATAGAAAACAAAAAATTTCCTATGCGAGAGACACCCGAAAGGCCAAGATCTAATCTAGGAGACGAAATGCAACGGGAAACGGGAGGGTTAAGGAGAACACATACCCTCGAAGACTCAAAGTGGTACGAGATCAAATCTCGTTGTTGGCGTAGTCGTACTCACACCGATCCCGATAGCGAGAAGATGGGCACCGCAATCCGGCGGTGCATCCGTGATCGGTCACACGTACGGTTGATGACGACCTCCGTTCCCTCGATCCAGCGGGGCGCGGAAGTAGGGGATCCCTCGGAACTCCAGCAGCACGACGGCGTGGTGTGGTGGAGAAAACTTCGTTCAGGGCTTCGCCAAGCGCATGAACAATTGGTGGAGCAGCGGGAGGAGGGAGGAAGAGATGACACAGTGTGTGTGTGTGGGAGAGGGACCTCCCACCCCTCCTTTTATAGGAGGGGATGGCAGCCACGAATTTGTGGGTGTCTCCACCTCTCCCTCATCATGTGAGTGGAGTCTCCACTCAACCCACTCATTCTTCCATTAATTCCCACTCAAAATCCCAAGGGTTTTCTTTAATAAATAAATAAAACAATTTTATTTCATTATTTTAATATTTGTTAATTCCATTAACAAACATTAACATATAACCCCTTGAGTTAGTTGTTAAATCTATTGACAAACATTTGATAAGAATCTCCTTGAACTATTTTAAAATTACCCGAAACAATTTCAGTGATTAGTTCAATATTCCGCGAAACAATTTCGGTGCTGTCCAAACTTTTCTCCGATATTCCGTATCCTCTCAAAATGCGTCATCGAACCTTAAGTGTGTCACCCTACGGTTCGCGAATAAGATAGACATGATCGAGACTCCTCTCCGATCAATAATCAACAGTGGGATCTGGAGATCCGTGATGACTCCTATATATTCAACGATGACTCTCGTGATCGTGTGAACCAACAACGCCGTGAACTATTCCCTTTGTCTCGCGATATTTTACTTGTCCGAGATTCGATCATTGGTATCAACCATACCTTGTTCAATCTCGTTACCGACAAGTACTCTTTTCTCGTTCCCGTGATATAACATCCGTGTGATCATATCACGTGCTTGCAAGCGGTTTCGATGTGATATCACCGAGAGGGCCCAGAGTATATCTCTCTGTCATTTGGATGGACAAATTCCACTCTTGATCCATGATCCTCAACTAATACTTTCCGAATACTTAACAACACCTTTATAGTCACCCTGTTACGATGTGACGTTTGATGCCATCAAAGCACTCTTCCGGTATCAGCGATTGACATGATCTCATGGTCTAAGAAATAAGTTACTTCGTATGTTTGATATAACAATGTAAACTAAATGACTTGATCGCATTGCTATATTCTCTTTGGGTATATGTTCATCACATCATTCTTCTAATGACATGATCTCGTTATTAACAACATCCAATGTTCATGATCAGGAAACCTTGATCATCTATTAATCAACGAGCTAGTTAAAAGAGAGGCTTTACTAGGAACCATTGTTTGTTTATTAAGCACACATGTATCAACGTTTCCGGTTAATACAATTCTAGCATGAGAAATAAACATTCATCATAAACAAGGAATAAGATAATAACCATTATTTTATTGCCTCTCGGGCATATTCCCTTCATGACATATCAACATCCCCAAGCTTATTTCCTACTCATCCTCGAGTAGATAAACGATAAAAACACATAATTTGTGAGGTGACATGCTACCAACATAAAATTGATCATCAATATTGTAAAAGCATATGTAAGATGAGATCATAATACTTTAAAGACAAGCATGATAGATATCATTCTAGCAATAAAACATAGCAACCCCTTTGCATCATTAGAAGTAACACAAATAAAAGATCATGAATAATAATGCACTCAAAAGTTATACGTTTGTTTCAAGCATAGAGATAACATAGCAAAGTGATATTCGTTTGTCCTTAAGAGTGGGGCAAAACATAAATGCCAGGACACCTTCAAAGTTCAAAAGGAAGACTAGAACAAATAATTTGAGAGAAAGTAATAATACATCATGAAGCAATCAATAATGTTTCTGGGACAAATGCATATTAAACTCATAATGGCAACTATGCTATCTCAACTGTGCATAAAGTTAGGGGATGGAGACTCAACATAAAAGTAAAAGAAAGGCCCTCCGCATAGGGAATCATGGATCACTCATGTGATAGAGCTTTCTATTTTCTTAAACAGAGGTATAAATGTTTTGACACTCCTCCCAACCATCTTACACAAACCATGGCTAACCGAATCCTCGGGTGCCTGCCAACAATCACATACCGTGCAGGAGTGTCTATTTTTTAGAGAGGTGTATGCTTATGTCAACGAATGGAAAAATAAAAATACAGTACGTCACAAGCCAACTAGACTTCACAAGAGCGGATCCCATTGAAGGACGCAACTGGTGTAGAAGGGCATCCCTCTTTCTCTTTTGTTTACACAATTATGCTTTGACTGATAAATCAGGGAGAAAAGTAGTGAAGAGAATTTCTTTGTGTTAATTTGGGGCTAGGAACCCTGCTTCTAGCTCTTCTATCAATTGTATAAGCGGATGAAGTCACTAGTCCAGGGTGTGAAATTCAATCAACAAGTGAGATAAATATTCTCTATTTACGTCCTCATGAGCTAAAACGGGAACACAAAACAGGAGTAGTTTTGAAAGTTTTAAAGGTAACACATGAGAAATTTACTTTGGAGTGGCGGTTAAACACCACATGTAGGTAGGTATGGTGGACACATTTGGCATACATTGGTTTTTGGGAGTTGGATGCACAAGTAGAACTCATGCTCAGTACAGGTGGAGGCTAGCAAAAGACTGGGAGCGACAAATCAAGAGAGGATAATGTCCATAATCATGCATAGCGACAAAAACATTATTAATCAAAACATAAGTGGTACTAAAAGTTACAAAACTAAATGATCATAGAGGCTATAGGTTACTGGTTTGTAGTCATAAACATGGTGTAAGCATGCGCCAAGTCATCCAAATAAAACATTCAAAGGAGAACACCACAAATTTATGCTTCAATATGACAAGAACAACTCAAGATTCTTTCAATGGCACATTGAACACTCTCAGATATTTGAGACAAATCATGCTACAAAAATAAACACTAGGCTTTAGAATTAAAATAATATCTAACATGACATGAAAAAGTCTAGCCATAGTCTATACAAGCTTCTATTTGCATCGTTATAAATTTCTACCACATGCAGCAGTTTCTAGTTCCAACAAGTACCATAAAAAATATGTTTAAACAAACACTATCTAAATTATATAGCAAGAAAACATGAGAGTGCTCAAATAGAACTACTAAAACTAACATTTTTGAATAAGAGATGCATGAAAACATGAGCTAAACATGAATTTTGCAGCTGCTAGAAGAAAAACTAAGAATACGAGCATAACGAGTATTGAAATGAAAAAGCGGAGCGTGTCTCTCTCCCAAACAAGGATGCTAGGTTCCAATTGTGTTTATTGTAGCAAGGGAACCAAAATAAAACATAACTAAAATAACAGAAACTCCAAGTAAATTTCATACGATGTGACCGAATAAAAGTATAGTTTCACTAGAAGTGACCTGATAAATTGTTGATGAAGAAGGAGATGCCTTGGGAATCTCCAATTTTAGATGCTTGATACTTCTTAGAATTTTCTGGGATGAACCACAGGGACACCCCCAAGCTTTGACCTTGCACTCTTCTTGATCACATTATGTCACCCTCTTCTCTTTACCCTTGAAAACTTCCTTCACACCACACTCAAAGAATAATTCGCATTAGAGGGTTAGTACAACAATAAAAAAAGTCACGGGTTCTGTATGGGCACAAGTTCTATTGATAATTTTAAACATTAGCTAAAGCCACTTATGTTTGATAAAGCAAACAAATCCACTTGATATAGTAAAAGCGCAAATGCAAGAAAAAATGACAGAATCTGCCAAAACCAGAACAGTCTGTAAATACGAAAAAAATTCGGGGCACTTACATTGCTAAAATAAAAAAACGTAAAGAATGAAGAAGTTTTGGAATTATCTGAGGAAAAATCACAAAATGTTTCAGTTCATTTCGATATTGCTTTGAATTATACGATTTTTTACGGTGGACAGTAGAAATATGTTTCCTACGCAGAAATCCAAAACCAATTCCAACTCTCATTAGGAACTTTAGTTGGCACAACTAATACATGAAAATAAAGATACAAAGGAGTCGTTATAGAAGTATACAACCCGTTTACTCAAAGAAAACAGAGAAACACAAAGGAAAAATAAAACCATGGGTTATCTCCCAAGAAGTGCTTTTTTTTAACGCATTTTAGGTAGGCCCAGAAAAGCGGATTCACATGTTTTCAAGTGAAGAAGCATCCAAATTGTAATTTTTTCGAATAATAGAATCAAAAGGAAACTTAATTCTATTTCTAGGAAAGTGTTCCATACCTTTCTTGAGTGGGAATTGAAATTTAATATTCCCCTCTTTCATATCAATAACAACACCAAACGTTCTAAGAAAAGGTCTTCCCAAAACAATTGGAAAAGAAGCATTGCATTAAATATTCAAGACAACAAAATCAACGGGGAAAAGATTATTATTAACCATGATAAGAACGTCATAAACTCTCCCCAAAGGTTTCTTTCTAACATTATCAATAAGATAAACATCCAAATAACAGGGTTCCAATGGCGGTAAATCAACCATATCATAAAGTTTCTTTGGCACAACAGAGATACTGGCACCAAGATCACATAGAGAATTGCAATAAAATCATTAACTTTTATTTTATTGATGGCTTCCCATCCATCATCTAACTTCCTAGGGATAGAGGCTTCACACCTTAATTCATCCTCACTAATTTGCATGAGAGCATCTGTAATATGTTTTGTGAAAGCCATATTCATAGCACTAGCATTAGGACAACTAGCAAGCTTTTGTAAGAACTTAATCACTTCAGTTATGTTGCAATCATCAAACTCAAGATCATTTTTATCAAAGGTATGGGACAATTTTCTCCATGTTTCTAAAAAATTCAGCACTTTTATCAGGAGCATTTTTAGCAGTTTCAGGCAATTTTGCATTTTTAATAGCAGAAGTGGGGATATTGCAAACACCAATTACTTTATCATTTATAGTAGAAGGTTTACTATCATGAGAGGCTTCAGTTTTACTAGTGGTGGTAATGGTGCAAATATTAGCTATATTATTCTTTCTAGCTATTTCATCTTCTCTTTCCCATCTAGCATGTAATTCGGCTAACATCCTAAAATGATCACCAATTCAAATTTGGATGGAATTTATTGCAGAAAAAGGATTCCCATCTATGGTTTCAGTTTTAGCAGTCATCCTATTGATCAAAAAAGATTGTTCTTCAGACATGGATGAAATAGAAGTTTCAGCATGAGCAGTTTTAACTTGCAAACCGGATATTTCTCTATTTGAACTCTCAAGTTGGTAACTGGTATTTTTTAGCATACAAAATTGTTCCTCTATGGTCTTAGTAAATAACTTATTTTTCTCATATTGCTTTTGCATAAAGTTAGTAGTGGCTCTTTCAACTTCTGAAATTCTTTCATTAATCATTTCAGTTCTATCATTATTACCACTATTAATAGGATATGGCCTATAATTATTGCTACCAAAATTATTCCTATAAGCAATGTTGTAGAAATTATTATTTTTACGGTTGTGCTTGTGTGTCTCCCCATTCCCTAAACATAAAAGGACATTATCGTCCTTTATTACAATTAATTAATGTTAATTAGTTGTTAAAACATAAAAGCCCATACATAATGACCATACGGCCATATCTGTACTACTAATAAAAGAGAGAACATATTCATCGCTACAGCCACCCCGGATAACGTACACAGAGAGGCACCGAGCAAAAATAGCCACCCGATCAGGCCCACTGTGACGCCCCGGGATCGGGCACTATGCAGATTTCAGCATTTCCGCCAAAATCCACATAATAACCGATTCCAGGTTGCCACTTGTGATAACATTACAACAGTTCACGAATATTCCGCAACAACAACAGAAGAGATTTATACAAGACGACTCAAACGAGTCAAGGATACAACTGATACACTACAAAGATACAAATGACAGCGGAAGAAACAACATAGTGTCCGACTATGGACAAGATACAAATTGGACTAAGAGTCCTGAAGATAACCGATGGCGTCCAATCCCTTCCCAGGCCAAGCCGGAGGGATTCCCAAGCTAACATCGTCAGACTTAAAACTTGTTGACTGCAATGTGGAATATGCAGCCACGAAATGGATTCGTGGGTCAGTACAATTAAGTACTGGCAAGTGGATAAACCATACTCACAAGATACCAGCGTAACCAATCATCACAAGATACAAATCCTTTGGGTACACGGAAGGAAGGGATTATTGCAAAGAAGCGGCAGCGGGCAGCACTAACAAACTACAGAGACGCGCTACAACTTCCGGCTAATAGAAAGGGATAAGAGAGCGTATCAGAACCAACTACAACTACTCACCAAACAATACCCATCCATTGTTACCCCCTACTAAGGAAGAAACCCAAGGAAACTCACACTGTTGACTAAGGTGACATTCATTTTTATGGTGGAGGTAATCTATATTACTAGTCAAGTTATCATCGTTAAGTGTAAGTTGTCTAAGTACTTGTTAGCCAGCACTTTCACCAAGTCGTCACATAACCGCGGACAACACGGCTTCTCGAGAAGATCCATCCCTGCAGGGTGCGCTACAGTACGCGTACACACTCAAGCCACCAACTAAAACTCAGGTTGGCTCGACACGACCCAAACCGTCTCTACAACCCATCCTAGGAGCCACGGAGCTATAAGGTCCCGGCCAGTCCGACCTAACCTAAGCGCAAGGGTGAAAACCACACCCCCCGGCACCACAGGCCTCGCCCTATATGCATCATCATCATCATCAACAGTAACCATTGGGGGCCCACCTATTCATGCATATGAGCAAATGGAACACCCGAACTAAGTGTGGCTCTTCGGACAAGCTGCAAATCAGGTCTATGTCGAGGGGGTCCCATACTACCTCCCGGATGCGGTTAGCGCGCTCATCATGGATCAATGGACAAGACTCTTTTCCTAAGTTCGACACTAGCAGGCTCCAAAACTACGTCGGGCCTCCTGCCGGTGCCTTATCATCAAATTATTATTACCCCAAACATTAACGTGTTGTTGATTAAATTGAAACCCAACTATCAACTAAACAGGTGATACGACAAAGGACAACAAGACTCGAGCGCAAACAAACCTAAGCATTCAACTACGACACGAGGGCCAACAAGGTAAACAAACAATAGTTAATAGGAAGTGGAAGGAAGGCTATATCATGGCTGCAAGGTAAACATTTATAGGATCGAGACACAAGCATCGAAAATACTAGGCTAGCATAAAGACAACGGAAAGAATCGGTAACAAGTGAGGAAAGGCAACATAGATAGCAAGTGAATATACTTGCCTGAGATCCAGCAAGTAGAGGTACATCCGCAGAACTTGTCGGTGCTCACATCATCTCAACGTCCTATCCGCAAATAAGCAACAAACTAGAACAAACACCGGATGCAACAATTACTACTACGGCAAAAGATCCAGCATGATCCTATTTTATATGCATGACATGCGAGATGCAACGCAAAATGCAATTTAGACAATTTAATCGGAACCGGAGTCCGGACAAATAATTATGGTTTAAGTTGTTTATCTAACCATTAAATTAAATGTTGATTAACATGGAGAACAAGATATAGGTGATCTACAATATTAAATGGAATAGGGCATAGATTGAATTAGATACCCAACACATTCCATGTTTATTATTTAGGTGAACGTGCATAACACTACTAACAAGTAAAGATGCAAGATGCAAACATGAGCATGGATGGCATATTCATATTCCTTGCATTTTTCTGGTTGGAAAACATATTTTACACATTAAATTTGAATTTAATTTGAATTAGTTATGATTTATGCAATTTTAAATGAATTAAATAAAGTACAGAAAATTGCACAAATTTTAATTGGTCAAAACATTAAACAAATTGCATATTTGAAAAATTCAGAAAATTTTGAGTAGAATACATATTTTATTTATTAAATTTGGATTTGAAATTCAAAAGATGTGTGGGTTTGAATTTTAGGGGCTAATCTGCAGTTTTTAAAAGTTTAGAAGAATTTTGCAGGGCCTGATTGTGATTTGGACAGTGCATGGAGGGGTTGTGGTGCAAAACAGAGGAAGTACAGGGGGCTCGGTGCAAAAGGGGCAGATCCAGATCTGGATCTAGCGATTTCCACCGTGGGCTGAGGCAGCCGGTGTGGCTGCCGCGCGGGCCCGAGGCCACGCGGCGCTGACTGGGCGTGGGTGGAGTCCAACATGGCCTCAGCAGTCACTGACTGGTGGGCCCCGTGGCGCGCGGTAGAAAAGAAGCAAAAGTGGAGGCTTTGGTGCCTCGGAGGAGATTCGAACCCGGGTCTCCCTGGAGACGGATCGGGGCGCTAGCCAATGGGCTATGTGCGCGGTTTTTCTTGTATACGGAGCGTGCTGAATAATAGGTGGACTCGCGTGGATAACTGAATCTTCAGAAAACTGAAAGAAACAGGGGCCAACGACGATTACGGAGAACAAGGCCGGCGGCCATCTACAACGGACGATGATGGTGCCGCTCGACGGCGAACACCCAGAGCACAGGGGAGAGAGGCAGTAGGGTGTCCTGGAGGACGGGGGGCTCACCGAGGGAGGCTGGTGGCGATGTGGACACGGGAGATGTCGATGACGACGTGGACGGGAGCGTTGCAGCCGGCGTGAAACGCGGGCGTAGACGACGATCCCGGGAAGTTCTTGGTCCAGCTCCTTCGGCAATCTTGATGCGGACGAGGTCCTCCTTCCACCCCCCCACACAGAGGGCCTTCGCATGAACCACACCGACCGGTCTAGCTGCTCCATCCCCGGCCATGGAGGTGAGGAAAGCAACAGAAACTATTGTTTCCTTGTGGAAGAAGGCAGAAGGAGAGGAAGGAGAGTGGCGGCGGAAGGAGAGGGGAAGAGGAGAGGCTAGGGTTTGGATGGAGGAGGGGCGACTGGGGGTAGATAAGGAGGGGGGAGAGGGGACCATGGAGGTGGTTGACAGCGACATGAGGTGCTCTCCTCGTGTCGCTGCTGTACGGAGGTGGAAGGATGAAGGGGTTGGTGGGCTGGTTCAGTTGTGGTGAAAACGGGCTGGCTTGGTCCTCTCCTAGCCTGGCCTGGCTATTGCCCAGAAAACATTTTTTTTCCTTTGTTTGAGTTTTTATCAATTTTCCAGAAAATTAAAAGAGGTTTGGGGTGCTACTAGAAATAGTTTTGAGGCATCAAAATAATTTCAGAAAATTTAGGCAAACATGATTTGATACAATTGAAATAATGGTTGCAAGTTTCCAAATCCATGATGATGCATTATGCCATGCGATGCAAAAAGAAAAACCACAAGAAATTCTAATTGGGGAAAACCCCGGGTGTTACACCCACTAAATCGGATACATCGGATACAACCGTTAAAGATCACAACAAACCAGCACCTGTGTGCGTTTAGCGATTACCAGGGGCGGGCGAAAACTTTGCTAACCCCCACGTACGCAAGCACCTAAAAAAGGCAAGGCCACAATCAGCGGGACGCACACAATCCGCTATACACTTCCAAAAAAAAATCCTAAATTAGCGGGAATAAAAACAAACTGCCAGCTCTTCAATCCTAAATTACCACCACGATCAGACTGATATCGCTGCTCTTTCTTGTAACTGTTATAGCGATGTCATGTACAAATAATAATGATTTTTTTTAGTTAGAAGCATTTACAATGAAATTCTAGAACTTGCAATCGGCCTACGACTACCATAATTGTTAAAATAATAGAGCATACCATTTCAGGATATAAGCACACCCTGTTCATTGGGAAATTTCGTTTTCTCTTCGAAACAATAATTCACAGCATTGGTATTACGAGAAATAACCCATCACCTTGTCATTCACAGGACTGAGGTTAGTGCTATGGACCCTTCCAGTCCAAACGGGACATGCACGCCATTCTGGGATATAAGCAACACCCGTTCATTGGGTAAGATCATAACCCCAATGCTCAATTTAATGATTATGCTAAACTGCTTAATCATCTGTCCCATTTTTTAGATCCTAAAGAACTCAAAAGGTAGAGGGATAAAGAGCATTATTCGCAAAAAAAAAGATGAGATTAACAAGAGACCAGGTAAGTGTCAACTTCGGCATACAAACTGGAGAAAAATGTTGCAGCCGAGGGAACACCCACAGCGCTGGGTATACAACCAGGTAAGTGTCAAGTTCGGCATATAAAGCACGCTTGTATAGCCATCCTTTTTTTTCATGCTAACAATATTTCTTGTTCATTTGCAGGTTTTGAGCAGACCGGGCTACATAAATAACTATGAAATATGAAGGAAGTCCTCGCTGATATGTACTTTAGAACTTTTTCATTCAGTTCATGATATGTGCAGCTATAATTATTCCACTATGTAACAATAGATCATGGGAGTCATGACTTTGTCTGTCATATGCCTTCTTCGCATTACTATCCACAGTTCAATGTATTTAATAGTGGTTTTCAATAACTACCTATGTATTCAGTTTACTATGGTCAAGACTCAAACATATGTTCTATTTCAGTTGTCACTCCTTCCTAAACAACACGGTGAGTTTTACTGAATAGTTTTGATCATATACAGAGTTTACCAAGCATTTCTGCAGCAAATAAAGAATAGCAGAATCATTCGGAAAAAGGACAATATAACTCCTGGCACATTCTACTTTGCTATATGGAGTAATACAAAGAAATTTACCCTTGAAGCGTGGCTCGCCAATTTTGCTTCATGTTGACCAATTCTTGATGTAATAAACTGAGATATTAAGTTGCACACTCTTTTCGAACACTTTTGGAGTACTTGGTACACTTGGGGTTAAGTGCAGCTGTGCTGGAATCGAATAATAATTCCAATATGCTCCAAATTTACAACAGCCTGCAAATTACATAAGCCAATTGGTGAATGACCGAATCTGATAGCCAATTCGTATGTGTACCAAACGTGGGTCTGGGAAATAATGAAATGCCTATTCATACTACAGTCCACGGTTACAAGAAGTATCGCACACGCTACTGATGGGTTGAACCCGATGTTTTTGTCCAAAATGTATTACAAAAATATTTAGAGTAGTGATAAATTTCAGAAGGGAGATGTTGCAAGCTAAGAAACTCAATCTTACTAGCACTTGAAAGGTATCAGTTGCAATCCTTCGGAAAGAGAGAAATCAAAATATGGAT
The DNA here is from genome assembly GCA_028641055.1 of Alopecurus myosuroides. NCBI lineage: Eukaryota > Viridiplantae > Streptophyta > Magnoliopsida > Poales > Poaceae > Alopecurus > Alopecurus myosuroides. Next base: position 121,692,266 of record CM054058.1, read on the forward strand.
AGCAAGACCTCAGTGGTATCTCCCTGTACCAAATTTCCATAACAAATGCATCGGTGACAAAGCAGTATTTATATACTCCCTCCGTTCCATATAGATGACTCTCAAAGAGATGTATCTAGTACTGAAATATGTCTAGATACACTTATGTGGGAGTCATCTAATTTGGAACGGAGGGAGTACCTTGGAAGGCTCTTAATCATTATATGGTTGAAACTTTATAAATAACGGGTGTTCATTGCAGAACAATTCTAGGTAGAAGAGGCATATTATAACATCAATATCCATAATAGCTCCTTATAAAATCCACAACTCTGATTCAATAATAACTGAAAAGTGATATATACTTGACCCTAGATATATCGATGTTGTTTAAGTACTTTTTGTCAGCGCACATCAAACACAACGGCAGAGAGCAGTTTTCTGAAAGAAAAACCTCCACACGAACTCGCTCTTGGTGGCCGGCTGAATGAATCCTCGATATGCTCGGGTGCGCGCACGGAGTTCTTGAGAAGTTGGTCAGCGCAAGGACTGAATCGAGCGGTCTGGACTCTCCATCCTGAAACGAAACCGAGCGTGATTCCCGGATTTCACGCGCACGGTGTGAATGGCGGCGAAGAGTCCCTGTGACTGTTGGTGGCAAGGGGCCAGCAGTGCGGCCACGGCCCGGCACGCGGCAGCATGCGGCATTGCCGGTTGTGGATGTTGGATGCTCGCGGGGAACGGGGTTTGGCGGTGCCAGCGCGACGGAGCGCATAGAGTGGGGGTGGCCACAGCGTCCGAATCGAGGCTCTCGAGCATGGCGAGCTCGAGTGCCCCATCGGCGTCCTCGGCACACTTGATTTGATGAGGGGGGGAGAGGAGTAGGAGGTGTGCAGGTCCTCAGCTCCACTCGCCGACAGAGGAGGCAAAGGGGAGGGTCGATCTGAGAGGGATCCCGATTCTGACTGGTGGAGAATGGGGGAGCTCGGCCGTGAGCTTGGCTGCAGGAGAATGGAGAGAGTGTGTTGTGAAGGTTGGGGATTGTGGTGTGCGTGCGAGGTAGGTGAGAGGTTGAGAGTTTTCCTTTTTTTTTTTACACCGAGAGATTGAGAGTTTTCCTTTTTTTGACACTAAGAGATTGAGAATTGATTTGATTTTTTACTTATCAATGTGAACTGTTCGGTTGCAATAATTAGTTCGTGCTTTGTGAATTTTAAGTGATGCGACACGTGTCGATTATACGTTGTTCCCACGGATTTACTTGATTTATTCATAAAATTATTAATCTGATAAAAAACTTGAAAAACTAGAAATAGGATCATGATTTTAAAGACGTGCGTCGCACGTGCACATATACTAGTGTATACTAACTAGAAATCTTCCCGAGAACCGTCTGATGTAAAAAAAGCGATAACCATGTAGCTCTACTATGGGCAATCCTCACACATATGAGACTATTTTCATGTCGTAGGAAAATGATGCCAACACAAGTTCCAATTAGTCGGTAATGACTATTTAATAGTTTGTCAATGACCATCATACTCTTAATTTCGAAGAGGTATGGAGCGATCTCAGCCGTTAATGTATTTTAGTTTAGTTAGGGGGAGACACCGAAGCAGAAGCCTTATTCTTAATGAAGTTCACATCAACATGCTATTCATGAGTAATCTAAGAGGCTAAAGGAACATTATTTGGATCAGTAGGAGCATGGCCATTAACAAGCATAGACATAATAGCATAAAGCCTATCACTCAAAGAGGAGGTTTCTTCAACAGAATTTACCTTCTTACCAGTTGTAGCTCTCTTAGTGTGCCATTCAGAATAATTTACCATCATGTTATCAAGAAGCTTTGTTGATGCCCCCAAGGTCATGGACATAAAGGTTTCTCTAGCAGCTGAATCCAGAAGGTTTCTTGAAGAAAAATTTAGTCCTACATAAAAGGTTTTTTGATCATCCAAGTAGTCAGTCCATGAGTGAGACAATTATTTACTAAATATTTCATTCTTTCCCAAGTTTTATGTCGCACCCTGACTTCTAGGGGATACTCACCGGGCCGAACTGGAAAGCAGATGCTTGGATTACGGGGCCTAACTTCTCCCGCATCCTCTTACGAGTAGGCCAGCACTTATGTGCGACAACCAAACTCTTCTTTTCCATCGTCGATGTAAACTATCCCATAGAGATCAAGATACTACCATTGACGTACTTCAAACCATTCACACATGGTACGTCAACGGCGTTGAACAAAATGATAACACAACATATCTCTAAGACACAAAAGATTGAAATAAGTTGCAACTGGTCCTCACTAGGGCAGAGAATAGCAAATACAATCATCCAGAGGACACATGTCCCAACGTAACATTCATTACATCACAGCGGAAGCACTCAAAGGCGTCTGAGTACAGAAAAATCCAAATAGGCTTAAGAAGCCGAGAATGAAAAGAACACGAAGCCCATCCACGTAGTCTCGGATCCTGCCCGGGTCCGCTATCTACTCGTCCGCAGTCTCGTCGTACTCCACGTAGTAGCCTCCAAGGGGATCCTTGTAATCGTAGTCTGCGTAAACCACAGCCCCAAAGGGGTCAGTACATCCAAGTACTGGCAAGCAAGACTCACACTTCACCACAGGGTTACCCGTCAACACAAGCACGGATGCTTTGGATTCAACGGAAGAATAGGTGATATAAAAGCTGCAGCGGGCTGCTCTAACCAACTACAAAGATATACTACAATTTCCGGCTAACATAAAGAAGATAAGATCGCGTATAGTAACCAACTGAAAGATAACTTCAAACAAACCCGTCCAATGTTACCCCCTACTAAGGAAGCAACCCAAGGATAACTCACACAGTTGGATTAAGGGTGATTCAGGTTATTGTGTCAATAATGCTATTACTAGTCAAGATTAGCATTTGTTGGGTGATTAACGTTAGTTAGGTGTAAGTTGTTCTGAGTACTTGTTAGCCAGTACTTTCACCAAGTCAACCATAACCCCGGAAAACACGGCTTCTCGAGAAGATTTAACCCTGCAGGGACGCACCAATTTGGCCGTACACGTAACAATACCCTGCCAGATAGGAAATGCACTTCCACCAAGCGGGGCACTCAACACAACCCAACCCTTCTTCGCATCAAGCCCAAAGCACCTTGGGCGCACGGCTAATCGAGCCCCGAAGAAAAGGGACCCTCATAGCACTCTAAGAACGTGTCCCCCTATATGCCGACTACGAAAGTTCCACCCTGCGCTGGGCTCGCAAAAACATGCATGCGGCAAATGGAAAACACGAAATAAATGAGGCGATTTGGACGAGATGCGAATCGAGTCAAATTGAGGGGGGCGCCCATACTCGCTTCCCACATGCGGGTAGTGCGCTCATCATGGATCAGTAGACAAGACTCTTTTCCTAATTAGGGGTCGACACTAGCAGGCCTCAAAACCACTCATGGGCCTCCTGTCGGTGCCTTATCATCAAGTTATTATTAACCATAGCATTAACAGGTTGATTGATTTAACCCGAGCCCATAGAACATAAATAAGTACGATAAAAGAAGTAACCGACAACAGACTCGAGCACAAGCAACTCTAAGCATGCTAGTAGGACTAAGGCAACAAGCAAGGGCTATAGGTGTGGAGGTGAGGCAATATCAGGGTTCAGGATATCATGTGATAGGTTCGGAGAACAAGCAACGATACATAGGGCTAGCAAAAGTAGACAATGGATAGTATCGGTAACAAGTGTGGAAAGGAACTCGATGGTTCATGTGAGTGATAACTTGCCTGGAAGCTCAGCAGCCTGGTACTGAGCTAAGTCCTCGGTAGTGGTGTCGTAAAGCTCGTCTGTCTCAACGTCGTCGTCTAATCGAGAAGAAGCAAAAACAAACAACGAAGGAAAGACGGGCAATCAATAACATGGCATAGTGCACAAACATGGGATGATGCATGGCAATGTTAATTGGTGCATCAAAGTAAACTAGTTGGTAAGGTAACATGTTTAAATGGACCCATATGCAATGTGGATTGCATATGAAAGGCCCATGAGTTAAGGTTGGAATAATTGTTCTACAACTAATCATCATGTGTAAGTGAAGTAGCATGATGCATGCATGATGGAAGCAATAAGAAAACAACATTAGATGCAAGTAGAATGAAATTTACCAAGTGTGGAATTTATTTATTAAGTGTTGGAATTTTGGTTCCTTAAAGGTGTCACACAAGCATTTGTTGTTTTCAGCAATTTAAATTATTCAAAACAGTACACAAAGTTGATATTTGCGAAGTTCATGAAAAATTGATTGGAAAACATATTTAGTTTGTTGAATTTGGAATTTTTATGCCCAAGTTATGAATTTTGCAATTTAAAGGGTTTAATTAAAGCATTGAATTATTGCACCAGTTTTAATTGGGGAAATCAATAAACAAATGGCAGTGAAAAGGTTGAAAACATGTATCAAATGTTTCACTGAACATTTTGAGCTATTAAACATAATTTTTGGGTGATTATTGAATTTATTATGCAATTTTCCATAATCATTCTTATTCTGCCATTTTTAGTAAACAGAGGGAAACATGCTCAAAATTAATTCAATTATGTCCAAATAAAATACCAAGGTTTAGAGTTTGTTAAGACAAATTTTTAGAGCCCAAGTTTGCTTAAATTGGATGAACCAAACTCAAGTTATGAAATTCCAAAGTTTCTAATTTTTATTGCATTTTCAGTAATTAATTATTTAGTGAAAAAAGTATTACAGAAACATGTTGCAATTTTGTTACTAATGGAAAGAGCACAAGATTTCAGATCCACAGGAATTTGAATCATTCAATTTGGAGCAAAAATGGATTTGTTATGGATTTGGGGGATCGAACCCCTGCCCTCCTGGGCGCGCAAAGGGACAGGTACCAGTGCGGTGACTGAACTTTGGTGATAGGAAGGGGGCCTCGGGGTGGATAAGGTGTGGTCCGCGGTGGTTTTCTCTGAATCTAAAACTGTACGCTAACTGAACAAACGCTTGGATAGAAACGATCAAGGTCGACGAGGGGCCGTCGCGGCTGCTGCTCGCTGGAGTGGCGCCGTCCGTGGGGGTGCGGGCTCGCGGGTGTGCTAGTGCTGTGCTGCGGCTAGAGGAAGGAGGGAGGGAGGAAGGGGATCGAGAGAAGCTCACCTCGATGCAGACAGAGGAGGTCGGGGCGGAACAGGGTGGCGACGGCGACGGGGAGCGGACGGCGGCGGTGCCACAAGCCCTGCCGGCCCGCGCCGAGGGGGTGGAGACGAAGAGGGCAGTGCGGGGATTCCATTCCCGCACTCGCCCTGGCCGGAGGGAGGCTCCATCGCCGTCGATCACCGGAGCAAGGGGCGGTGGCGACAGGTTGTGGTTGGGTTCAGAGGAAGGGGAGGTGCAGAGCAGAGGGAGGACTCGGAGGGGGAAACGGCGTGGGAGAGAGGAAGGAGGGAGAAGAAGGGTAGGGTTAGGGTTAGGGGTCGGCCTAGGTCCTATGGAGGGGGAGGAGGGGTGATGGCCGTTCGCTGCACTGCTCTGTATACGTGGCTATGGTGGATGGAGACCGTACAGAGGTAGGAGAAGACCTGAAGGGGTATCGGGCTAGGAAAAAAAAGGTGGTGGGCTGGGCTTCCCCTCTCTCTCTTTTGCCTCTTTTTATTATTTGTTTCTGTTTTTTTTTTTTGCTGAATAGAAATAGGAAGGAAAAGTTGAGTTTTGGGTTAGTAAAAAATTTAGGGAAAATTCTTGTGAGTTAATTAGTTCAATAGTAAACACTTGTCAACTTTGGTTTTTTCAAGAGTTCAAATTTATTTGCTGTTTTGACAATTGGGTCAAATTTGAAAGAATGTGATATTTAAGTGATTATTATTGAAAACAACATTTTTAATAGGGTGAACCCTAATGTTAATTAGAACAAATGAGTAGCATGGTGTTGGTAATTTTTATAATTTCAATTGGGTGTTGTTTGATGTTTTTGATTTGAATTTGGAATACCAATTGAATTAAGTTTGGATTAATTAACTTATTAAAGCCATAATTTTAAAGGTTTGAACCTTATGGTTTAATTGGAAAACAATTGATGTTTGAGTTGAACTTTTATTTGAAAGATTGTAACAGAGCAAGTATGAAACAAAGCATTTGAAATTGTTTGAAATTCCATTATGAAAACAATTAAAAACATGATGCAAACAAATAGGAAACAAATGCAATGAGTATGATGACATGATGCAATACTTTAATTAACAAAGAACAAACATTCTAGGGGTGGTTTTCATACTTGGGATGTTACATTTTAGCAGCATGCTCATTATCAAGTTGATTAAAATTCATAACGCTACTTCTTAAAGATATAATCTTAGCACGAGGATAATATTTTCCAATGAAATCATCTTTACACTTAGTCCAAGAATCAATACTATTTCTAGGCAAAGATAGCAACCACTTTTTAGCTCTTCCTCTCAAAGAGAAAGGAAACAATTTCAGTTTAATAATATTTTCATCTACATCTTTATATTTTGCATCTCACATAGTTAAAAAAATATATTAAGATGACCATCAACATCATCAGTACTAATACCAGAAAATTGCTCTCTCATAACAAGATTTAATAGTGCAGGCTTAAACTCATAAAAATCAGCAGTAGGAGCAGTGGAGCAATAGGTATGCTAATAAAATCATTTATGTTGGTGCTACTAAAGTCACACAACTTAGTGTTCTCAGGGGTACTCATTTTAGCAAGATTAAAAATAGGATAAAAATAACAACTAGAATAAGAACTAATTTATCGTGTTTTTTGGTAAAGAGAAGCAGACAAGACAAAATAAAATAAACTAAAAAAAACAATAACAAAGTAAAGAGATTGGAAGTGAGAGACTCCCCCTGTAGAAATTCTATTCCTCCCCGGCAACGGCGTTAGAAAATTAGCTTGATGCGCGTATAACACACATTCGTTGGGAGACCCCAAGAGGAAGGTATGAAGAGCACAATAGTAAGTTTTCCTCGGAAAGAAACCAAGGATTAATCGACCACTAGGAGGAAAAAGAAACTTCCGAAGGTTGATGCAACTGAGATGGCAGGGCGCACTACCGGTTCAGAAGCAACATGAAACCTACACAACACAGTAAAATCACTTTGCCCCAACTTAGCAGTGAGGTTGTCAATATCACCGGTTTTGCTGAACACAAATAGGTTAAACGTATGGTGTGGAAAATATTAAGAGAACAATATGAAAACAGTAGCAGCACTGTGAAAACAGTAATTGCAGTGGTTGAATTATCAGTATGAGAAAATGGACCGGGGTCCACAGTTCACTAGTGGTGTCTCTCCGTAGAAAATAAATAACATGTGCGGTGAACAAATTACAGCAGGGCAATTGACAGACATGAAGGCTGCACTGTAGTGCATATGCAAGACATAAACATTACTATGTGATTAATGCGGGCATTACAACAAAATACATAGACCGCCATCCAACTGCATCTATGACTAATAATCCACCTTCCGAATATCATCCGAACAAACGTTGGTATTAAGTTGCAAGCAACAGATAATGCAGTAAGCAAAGTGTGTAATGTAAACAATGTAAACGAACTAAGCATCATTGTTTTCTCCCTAATGGCAACATCACATCCTCCATCCGTCACGTTTCTGTCACTCGAGCACAGATGCAAAGGAGGCATGAACCCACTATCGAGCATAAATACTCCCTCTTGGAGTTACTAGCATCTACTTGGCCAGAGCATCTACTAACAAAAGAGAGCATGCAAGATCATAAATAACATATAAATGAAGATAACTTGATAGATTGATAATCAGAAGACATAGCATTCAACATTCATCGGATCCCAGCAAACACAACATGTAGCATTACAATAAGATGATCTCGGTCATGTAAGGCAGCTCACGAGATCTAAACATGAGGCATAAAGTGGAGGAGACAATCATCTAGATACTAATATGGACCCGTAGTTCAGGGATGAACTACTCGTGCATCACTTCGGAGGAGGGCATGGTGGTGTAGACCCCTCCGGTGATGAATTCCCCTCCCGGCAGGGTACCGGGGAGAGCTCTAGAACCCTCCCGATCTCGAGTTGACTATGATGGCGGCCTCGGGTGTTTCTCGGGAAAAAGTGGTATATCTTTATGGTTCTCTTATCGGGGTAAATAAATAGGCAAAAGGGCGATGGCGGTGGGCTCCCGAGGGGCCCACACCACCCCATCGAGCGGCCAGGGAAGCCTGATGACCCACAAGTATAGGGGGTGTATCGTAGTACTTTCGATAAATAAGAGTGCGAACCCAACGAGGAGCAGAAGGTGTTGACAAGCAGTTTTGATGAAGGAATAACTGTAAATACTGGAAAATAGATTTGTGGGGTTTTTTGATATTGCAGATAAATAAAGTGCGAGCAAATAACACGCAACAGCAATAATTGCAGCAAGTGGCCCAATCCTTTCTTCAGCAAAGGAAAAGCCGGTGAGTTTACTTATGGTTAACAAACGTTCTCGAGGACACACGGGAAGTTTCTGTCAAGTGCTTTTGTTCCATGCAGCTGAATAATGTTAGGTGTTTTGATAAGTGTTCTGTGGGTGAACCTATGCAAATGTACCATCCCATCCAAGACTAACATATAATTGTGATTATACCCCTTCCAAGCATCCGCAACTACAAGAAAGTAATTAAGAAATAAATCTAACCACAACTTTAAACTCCAGGATCCTACGCTCCCTCGTGTAAAGGTTTCCTAACGGGGGTTTAGGTTTTCTGTCACTCCGGTAACCCCACAATTAGTATCCAAATACACGATGCATTCCCCTAGGCCCATAAATGGTGAATCGTCATGTAGTCGACGTTCACCTGACACCACTAGAAGAATAACACCACAACTTAAATATCAAGCATTAAATATTATTCAACATTACTTCACTACTAACAACTTGACTTCTCCCATGTCCTCAAGAACAACACGAAGTACTCACAAGACATCATATGGATCATGATCAGAGGTGATATAATGGATGATAACAATCTGGTCATAAATTGCAAACACCGATAAATCTCAGAAGCATCAACTACTAACAATTAATCCACGCCGAGAGAGAGATCTAATGCAAAACAACGGTACATGCCCCTAACTGTTATAGCGGGATGATGAGGGTGATGGTGCTGGTGGTGATGATGATGATGATGATGATGATGATGATGATGATGATGACAATCTTGATGATGCCCGGAGTGATGACGGTGACGATGGCGATGATTTCCCCTCTCCGGAGAGGATTTTCCCAGGCAGATTTCTCCCTGCCAAAGAGCTTTTCTCTCTCGGGTGTTTTCCGCCCCGAGGCGGCGGCGGAATAATTCTTCGAAGGTGGTCTGAGGCTTAGGATTTCCTCGGGGACATGCACGCAAAAGATATTGTTGGGGGGGGGGTGATAACCCGGTAGGTTCACGCTTGGTCGAGACCCGTCCAGGAGGACATCGCACGAGACCCGGCCCAGGATAAAGGAAGTTCTAGAAGACCTGAAAGGGAGCGTGGGCCTTATAACTCGTACCTTGGGGGTCACGGTAGAGGATTTTAGGGTTACGTACGGATCCCGAGTGGGTTTTGGAAAATACCTTGTATGGAAAGCCAAGGAGACGGGTGATATATAAACCGGCGCCTGGTCAGAGAAACCAGAGCCTTCAAGATATTCGAGTATTCTAGTAATACGAGAGTTGATATTCGTAACCCTAGATCGGAGTCTCGGCGACATTGCAGCTCGAACTCCCCGATTGTCAGTTGATATGATTTCCTCTAAGCTAAACCCTCTCCCAAACACCAGAGTCGATTTGCCCCATACTAAGTTACCCCTGGTAACGCCTGCCGTGATTATCCCACGACAGTTGGCGCCCACCGTGGGGCCTACGTCCAAAGGTGTTTACATCATGGGAGAAGCTCGGGAAAGCATGAAGAACCTCGTCATCGGCGAGATCATCACCAACCCTGAAGGAGAGAAGATCGTGGACGATTCTGGCTGGGGGCCAGAGTCGGATCAGCTGGAAACTGGATCTATCGTCACGATCGGCCAGGTCAACGTCTTCGTCGGTATGGTACGTGCGTCCGGTTATGTTTCTGACAATAATGAATATGATTCTGTGTCAGGGGACGCCACATGTATTCAGTCGGACGGAGAAGAGTCGTTCGGGACAGCAGAGCCGGAGAAGGAACCCACCATGAAGAGGGAACATCCGGAGGAGCCGGTATGGACCCAGCGTGGCCGGGTTATCCGAGAAGATGATATTGAATCTATCTTGCACCTGCTCGAAGATCGGTATGAAGAAGATAGCGGCGAAGATGAGGAATACGAGTCTTCACCAGGCATTGCACGCCGAGTTGCGGTTTACACAGCCCCTGCCATAAACCTCAATCAGGGTGATGTGACGGCGGCCGCGACTGGTGCGGCGCAAGCGCTGGCCCAGCAACAAGCACCGGCTAACATAAACCCGGTTATCGCCCGGGTTGATGGAGAGCCGTCATCGGTTACCAGCGAGACGGGAGAAAATGCTCATCTCAGAAACACGTTCGGATTCATGGCAAACAGAATGCCGGGAGCAGAGACTTCACACCCACGAAACCCGGCTTTGTTTAGCAATAACCTGATCTTGGACCCTACAGTATTGGCGACGGTAATAACTCTAGAAAATGCGGCAGCATGTGCCCGCGATCTGGGTTTGGCTCGTCGTGCATTGGGGCAACAGAGAAGAGATGTGGAAGCTGAAAGGCAAGGGATGGCTGCGCGCCAGCGCGAGTTGGAAGAATTGGAGGATTGTATTCAGGCTCAAACAACTAGGATATATAATCAGAGGCATCAATCAAGGTTACCTGCAACCGGTGGAAATTTACAGCAGGACACGTTGTTCATCACTCCTCAGGACCAACCAATCCCGGTTGTGAATCAAGGAACCGGGTATCAGGCTACGACCCTAGGAGGACAGCCAGCAAACATGCAAGCCGGGTTACCTGTGGTACAGACCGGGGTCACCACTGGCTACACCGTACCACCACCATCACGATTCCATACCCCACTGGGTCACTTCAACAACCCCATGGATAACGTGTACGGCGCAACTCTGGCACTTGACCGTATTCCAGTGGGAGAATCACCTCATGCGATGGACACCCGGCGGACGATAGACCTGCTACGCACTGCAGTTGCTCAACAGACCAATTACCCGAATAACAGGAGTGGCATGCATGGGACGCCGTATGATAGTCGGCATTACGGTAACGCAGGCAATATTCAGTCAAACTCGGCACGGCGGAGGGCAGAGCAGCAGCAAATGACGCCTCCTCCCCATAGACCGGCAACTCCTGCAGCTTCGGCGGCACAGGCCATTGTGGTTAGTTCACGAGCGAGACGTGCAACAGCCGGGTCTGCGGTAAGAGGGCCGGTAGCGGTTGCACCCCCCCACCACACCCGTTGAGATATAACACGCTTCCCGAGTAAGTCCAGTACCGGCAAATCTAGTCGGGCCTAAGTGTTTGTCGGATGCCATCAGGGATGAGCCTTACCCGTACAAATTCAAGGAACCGGGTAAAGTGGTTAATTATGAGCCAGCCATGGACCCAGAGACCTGGTTGAGCAGTTATGAGATGGCTATGTCAATACGTAACGCATCAGAGACGCTTCAAGCCAAGTTTATGTACCTTATGATGTCCGAAGGAGCAGCAAAATTGTGGTTCAATAACCTGCCTGAAAGATCCATCAACTCATGGGGTGAATTGAAAACAGCTTTCATCAAACACTTTCATGGAACATGCCGGAAGTTATTCACAATTGATGATTTAGATCGATGTGTTCAGAGGAATGGAGAGTCGGCGCGCAGCTGGGTGCGCCAGTTCATGGAGATTCTCCACTCTTCCACTGATATTCAGCCAAAGATGCGATACAGGCTATGGAGAAAACATGCAGATACACACCCTTGGTGCAAAAGCTGACGCGCATTAAATCCAGTCGACATGTTTCAGAGATTACAATGGGAGAGTTGGTGGACGCATGCAACAAGCATGCCTCCAGTGACACCACAGAAGAGGATGTTAAGGGCAAAAAAGGGAAGACCAATACGAACAATAACGGAAGACCCGGCAATGGGGCTGCACCGGGTAACAATGGAGGCAGTAATGGAAATAACCAGCATAAACGCCCGTATGAAGGAAACTCTGAGATAGTTGCGAACACCGAAACCGGGTTTCCAAGACACAGAGCAGAGGGAAACTTCAACGGAGAAGGAAATTACCAAGGACCACCAAGGCCGGCTAATTATATGGAGGCCTTCAGGATGCCCTGTCCGCGTCATAGCAGGAACGGCAAGCCGGCTAATTGTGTGGACTTACAGAGATGGAAAAACGAGGACATACAGAAGGCCCTGCGAGGTGCAGGCCGGGGAGGAGGACCGGGTCTGGACGGAAACCCGGGCAACGGACCACCCCCCGCTGGCAACGCAGGAGGTGGTAATCCGGGTAATAACCAAGGAGGTGGAGGTTTCCAAGCCAACCCGAAGAAGTTAGGACAATATCACGTCCACACTACCGGGACTTCCAAGAGAGAAAGAAAGATACTTAAGAGGGCCGTAAACTTGGTTCCTTCAGGTGTTCCGAGATACCTAAGATGGTCAGATCAAGAAGTAACGTGGAGCAGGAGGGATCACCCGGAAACAATAGAACATCCTGGTGTGTTAGCTTTGGTGGTGGCACCGCAGGTCAATGGCTATGAGCTTAAAAAGGTTTTGATGGATGGGGGAAGTAGCATCAATATCTTATATTGGGAAACCTTTCTATGTATGGGGCTCAAGGAGTTTCAGCTGCAGAAAAGTTCCACAATTTTCCACAGAATCGTACCAGGTCACTCGCCGTGCCCTGAGGGAGAAATAACGCTTGAAGTCACTTTTGGAGAGTCCAAGGATAACTACCAAGTGGAGTGGCTCACGTTCGAGGTGGTGAAACTGCGCAGTCCTTATCACGCGTTGTTCGGAAGGCCAGCTTACGCAAAATTCATGGCAAGGCCGTGTTACGTTTACCTGCAACTGAAAATCCCGGGTCCCAAGCAGACCATCACTATACGTGGGAACCGGGTTGTGGCAGCAGAGTGTGATGAAGGAGATGCGGAAATGGTAGAACAAGCTTGCACGACGGAAGAACTCATGTATTACCGGTCTCAGGTAGACCCGGAAGATAGAACTTCCTTGAAGAAACCAAATACAGATGACGAGAGAGCAAAGTTTAAAGCGGCCCAAGACACCAAAATGGTGGCATTCGTCGAGGGTGACCCCTCCAAACAGTTTGCTATAGGTTCTAACCTATACAACAAGGAGGAAGAGGCACTCATAGAATTTATTCGTGAGAATCAGGACGTCTTTGCTTGGACGCCCAGCGACATGCCGGGTATTCTGACTGAGCTTGCTGAGCACAGCTTGCACGTTGATCCCAAGTCCCGGCCTGTGAAGCAGGGTTTGAGAAAGATGAATGAGGAAAGGAGAAAGGCCATTGGGGGCAGAGATAGCTCGGCTTCTTGCAGCGTCCTTTATCATGGAGGTTTTTCACCCTGAATGGTTGGCAAATCCATTTCTAGTGCTGAAAAAGAACAATGAGTGGAGAATGTGCATAGATTATACGAGTCTCAATAAGCATTTCCCAAAGGACCCATTTGCCCTTCCAAGGATAGATCAGATCATAGATGCAGTGGCGGGAAGTGACTCAAAAAGGAAGATTGGGAGAAAACATCATTCATAGCCCCCTTTGGAGCTTTTGGGCTAAAGAATGCTGGCGCAACGTACCAACGGTGCATTCAGAAGTGCTTTGAGGATCAGATTGGACGCAACGTCCACGCCTATGTTGATGATGTGGTGATTAAAACAAGGAAAGCAGAAACGTTCATCGATGACCTAAAGGAGACATTCAAGAATCTGAGGAGATATCAAATGAAGCTTAACCCCACAAAGTGTGTATTTTGGGTTCCCGCAGGGAAGTTACTCGGTTTCATTGTTTCTGAGCGAGGGATTGAAGCAAACCCGGAAAAGATCAAGGCCATCCAGAGCTTGAAAAAGCCGGAAGGGCTAAAGCACGTTCAGAAACTCACTGGATGCATGGCAGCATTGAGCCGGTTTATATCTAGGCTTGGAGAAAAAGCGATACCCTTATACCGACTCTTGAAGAAAACAAACAAATTCGTATGGGATCAAGAGGCGGACGAGGCATTCGAGGCTCTGAAAAAGCAGTTATCCGAGGCACCGATTCTGGCAGCGCCGGGTCCTAAAGATCCCATGATGTTATACGTTGCGTCTGGGCCCCGGGCAGTCAGCGTAGTGGTTGTGGTTGAGCGCAAGGAAGATGGAAAGGATCACCCGGTGCAAAGGCCGGTTTACTATGTGAGTGAGGTCTTGTCGGAAGCAAAGCAGCGGTACCCACATTGGCAAAAGCTATTTTTTGGGGTCTTCATGGCCAGCCGGAAATTAAACCCGTATTTTCAGGAACACCCCATAACCGTGGAAAGGTCCATACCAATGGCAGATATCATCAGAAATTCAGACACAACAGGCAGAATAGCCAAGTGGGCCATTGAGATGGGGGATTATCACATCAACTATGAGCCCCGGTCCGCAATCAAATCCCAGGCCTTAGTCGATTTTGTCAATGATTGGACTCACACAAGCATGCCCATAATGATGCCAAGCTCAGAGTCTTGGGTGATGCACTTTGATGGTTCCAAACAGTACGAGGGGTCAGGAGCTGGGGTGGTACTCACATCGCCAAAAGGAGACAACTTGAGTTATGTGTTGAAAATTCACTTTGATTGCTCCAACAACGTGGCCGAGTATGAGGCCCTATTACATGGACTACGAGTAGCAAAGGAAATGAACATCAGGCGAATAAGGTGCTATGGAGACTCGGATCTCGTGGTACAGCAGGTCTCAGGAACCTAGGACAGAAAGGAGGCAACAATGGCAGCATACCGCAGAGAGGTGGACAGGGTAGCCGGGACTTTTTCCGGGTATCAGGTGGAACACATTGATAGGCCAAAAAACGAGGCAGCAGATGTGCTCGCGAGACTCGGTTCGCGTCGAGAGCCGGTTCCGCCTAATGTCTTTCTCGACAAGTTATGGCGGCCCTCCGTCAAAACCGAGTCTGAAGAAGAAGTGGCTCACCAAGACCTGGGTTTGGAGTTTGTGGCCGCAGTACGTGCTATCCAAGAGTGGACCGAGCCGTTGTTGGCTTACCTGTCACGGGGCGAGTTACCACCGCAGGAAGTATTAGCCAGGCAGATCCTGAGACGAGCAAAAGGCTATTCTATCATTAACGGTGAGCTTTATAAGATAAGTGCTGCAAGTGTCTTTTTGCGCTGTGTAACCCCAGAGGAAGGCCGACAGATACTTCAAGAGATCCACAAAGGTGATTGTGGACACCATGCCTCCACAAGATCCCGTGTGGCTAAGGCATATCGACACGGTTTCTTCTGGCTTACAGCTTTAGCGGATGCGGAACGCTTGGTAGCAAGATGTGATGGATGTCAAAGGTATGCTCGCCAAACCCATGTGCCGGTTATGGAGCTACGAACAATCCTATTGACCTGGCCGTTTGCGGTTTGGGGTATGGATATGGTAGGCCCTTTTCACATGTCTCCTTGCAAAAAGACTCATCTTCTGGTGGCTATTGATAAATTTACCAAGTGGGTCGAAGTCATGCCAGTTACAAATTGTGAAGAGGCTATAGCCGTCAAGTTCTTGAAGAAAATCACCTATCGGTTTGGATACCCTCACAACATAATCACTGATAATGGAACCAACATGTCCTTAGATGAGATGGAGAAGTTTTGTGGAAACAACGGCATCCGCCTTGATATAGCCTCAGTAGCCCATCCGCAAGCTAATGGACAGGTGGAGAGGGCAAACCAGGAGTTACTTCGTGGGTTGAAACCCCGACTACGAGTCCCGTGCCTCAGAGCTGCTAGAGCATGGGTCGAGGAGTTACCATCGGTGGTTTGGGGAATTAACACTACACCTAACAGATCTACTCAGATGACCCCGTTTTTTATGGTTTATGGTGCAGAAGCAGTTCTTCCGAGTGACATTATCCATGACTCGCCCCGAGTGGCGGCTTACATTGAGGTGGAGAACGAGAAGACCCGATAAGACGTTGTGTACATGCTAGAAGAGCACAGGGAGCAAGCTTTGGAGCGATCAGCTATATATCAATAGGACTTGAGGTGGTATCACAGTCGCCGAGTCAAAACCCGTGTTTTCCAGGAAGGAGACCTGGTGTTGTGGTTAGTACAATCAAAGGAAGGAAAGCACAAGCTATCTCCACAATGGGAGGGCCCATTCATCATAAGCCGAAATCTACACAATGGATCGTATTACTTGATAGACGCAAGGGAAGAGTCGGATACTGTCAATGACACCGCCCATACCACTTCATCTCTGCAAGAACGGGAAAGACCATGCCTCATGGCTCAGCTGCGTCCCTATTACACTTAGCATAGACTCGGTTTGCAAATTGTATTACACGATGTAACAGGCAGCAGGTTTCAGATGCACTCTTTTCCTATCCAGGGTACCTAAGGGGACTGGAGGGTTTTTAATGAGTCGGCCTGCTGACCTAACCTTTTCATATCAATAAAGAGATGGTTAAGTTATGATAGTTTTTGTCTCCTACATTTTCTGTCAGTCTGTTTGATTTTTCTTTATGTTTTATTGCACTCCATATCAGGTAAGTATTTACCGTTTAGTTACAATGTACTAGGTCAAAAAATTTCATAGATTGCATATATAGGTCTTGGGGGCCGATTGCTTGAATAGCACAGTTACAATCTCAGACACGGCCATTATGCCATTAGGTTGTGAGGACTGATTACTTGTAATAAGTACGGTTGAAATATCGTAACCCGGACAATAGAGCCAAATTTTTCTTGGTCTTTCTTGTTTAAGCTTGATGTGACTCGCAATGAAGTGGCATGTTTTGCTAGCCTATAAATACAATCAGTCTTGATGCCCATTGGGACTTGCGTGACCCTGTTTTTTATAGAGTTATAGCAGCATCGAATATCCACGCGAAAGCCGGCTTACAACAAGAGGGTCAAAAGGGTCATCCAAACCACAAGTTATGCGGAGTAAAAGACAATAGTCGGAAACTGATAGTGCATTAAGCATAACTTTAAAGTTCATGAATTGAAACAATATAGTTTGGATCTTAGCAGGGTGTTTTCTCAAGCTACAAATCCCTAGACTCAGAAATTTGGGCCTTGGGGACTTGGGAATTTGAGAAAATAACAACTTGCCTAGCCAACAAACTTAAAACCCAAAAGTCCGAGTCTTGGGGACTTAAGAAATAAAGTCCACCAAGCCAAAAAAAAACTTTAAGACCCAAAATACCGGGTCTTGGGGACTTGGAAGAAAATTTTCACGATCCCGAAATCCGGACTCGGTACTTATTGCAAAGAAATGTATACCACAAGCCAAAAATATGCAAGCATAAGGTCTAAAAGTGCATACCAAATGGATGACCAGAAGGGCCATCAATGCCATAGAAGTTTAAACGTATTACAAACCAAAGGAGTAGTATCAAAAGTGCACAGGCGCACTATCAAATAAACAAGTTTAGCAGACATATTAAAAATGTCTATTGGCCAAATGAGTGTTTGTTGGTAAAGGCGAGAACATTACTCGGCGTCCATAGCCGAGTCATCAAGGGTGGTCTTGGCAGTCGGGTCTTCGGTGGTCTCCTCTGTAGCTTTCCCTGCCTCTGTATCCGGGTCAACTGCTGAATCAGCGCGAGTTGGAGGAGGGACAACTCGAGTCGATGATGATGGCGCAGAACCGGCGCCGGCTTTCTTTTTGGTAACCTCTTCCTTGTCACGAGTCAATATATCAAAGGGAGCAGGGAAATCAGAGGGTATCGGCTTATCTTCAGCATCGTATGGAGGGGTAAGCTTGGTCACATCGAGTTTCTCGGCAATCAAGCAGGCCGAGTGACGAATCTGAGTATTGATAACTTTGAGGTACTTTGCCGCGAACTTCGAGCCATCAGTATTAAACTCAGGAAATCCATTCACAAGTGTTGCCGGCTCAATCTTTGGATAGTAGGGTTTGGCTAAAGCAAGACCACGTATCACACCAACTCGGCACGCCGAGCGTTTCCAGATATCAATCCTGGCAGGGAGTGTCGAGTATGCTTCAAGCATCTGGGTTACACCGCCATAAGTGCCGGTCCACTTCACAGACTCGAGGGCCCACTTTGTCCCCACAGAAAATTGTCGGATGACAGTTTTCAGTCTCTTCAGTCTCTTGAGATCATCCAGTTCCCCATCAACTTCACCCGGACCTGCAGAACAAAAGGAAAAGCAAGATGGTGAACTCGGGTTAAAGACCCTACAAAATGAGAAATTTGAGTGATAATCAGGAGGTTAGATGCACTTTACCAACGATGGAGCTATAAGTATCGGCGATAAAGGTTGAGAGTTTGTTCAAAAGCTCTTCAGCGTTATGGAGTTTCTTCTTTTACTTCTTGCACTGCTTAGAAAGCTCCTTAACCTCGGCATCCAGGTCTTCACGAAGTTTGGTCTCAGCATCCAGGAGTTCGTTGGTTTTCGCCAACGTCTCATTCGTCCGGGTCACATAAACCTGAAAAAAAATGACAAGGAAACATCAGTCAGCAGCAGGGTAAAGTTGCACACGAAAAGTTATATAGTTATGGAAGTACCGAGTCAACTGTTGACAGTTCACCCGGAACTTGGGGACTAGGATGAGTAAGTAAATAGTACCAGTTAAGTTACCTGATGCTCAGGTGCCAGAGACTCGATGATATCTTTTTCAGTTGCTTTCAGAGAGTAGTACTCCTCCAGCATCTTTTCAAAGTCAAGGCCACTGAGAGTCGGCCTGGAAGATCTAGGGTTCTGATTACCCGGTGGTGGGGTTGCCTCCCGTTTGAGTGTGTCGACTTTGGTTTCCTGGGTGTTGGGAGCAGGAGTTGCCCTCTGCGTCCCAAGGTATTCGATGTCAGGATCAGCCGACTGATGCGTGGGCGGAGGAGACTCGGTCCTGGGAATGGCCGTGTCATCCAGCTCTTGCTCTTCAAGGAATAAGGGCTTAATGGCGCTCTCCGGGTCTTCCATTTGCCGGGTTATCACTAGGAGTCTCCTCTTGGTCACTAAGTGTAACCT
This sequence comes from Alopecurus myosuroides, assembly GCA_028641055.1. Lineage (NCBI taxonomy): Eukaryota > Viridiplantae > Streptophyta > Magnoliopsida > Poales > Poaceae > Alopecurus > Alopecurus myosuroides. The sequence continues at coordinate 121,711,434 of CM054058.1, forward strand.
TGGCTCTGAGGAAAGAAAAACAAAAGGTTAGTAAGCAGTAAACGGAAAACGCGGAAAATATAGATATATTGACGAATAAGGCATGCGAATTACCCGGTATTCACGACAAAGTCGCTTGGAAGATCATTACTGGACCCGGAAGACACTGACAAAGAATCGGAAAGTGAGACTCGGAGCTGTCCGGCTAACGGATGACTCGGAGATGGATATTTTTGAGGAATGTGGGCAGAATAAGTTGGAGGAGTACCGGCTCGGCGAGCGGGCGACATAGGGATCCCGGGGTTGAGGGGATCGTCACCCGGAGAAGTCCGGGTTGCCAGTCGCTTGGCTGGGATTGTGTCCTTCATGGAGGAGTACGGCACCTTGAAAGTAACTCCTCTGGGTTTCCGCTTCTGGCCAACCTCAATCTCCGGCTCTGCCTCGCTCTCCTCCAATTGAGAGCCGTCCTTATCAGCTGGTGATGGTGATTGTGGGGCATTATCGGAAGGAGGAGAATGTTGGTCTAATAGACTAACAAAGTATCTATTAAGTAATGACTCGGAATTACCTTCATCACTGTCAGTCGGTTCCTCCTCCTCCTCCGAGTTTTCAGAAGAGGGAGGGGTGACAATCTTCCAAAATGCATCGGTTTCCTGGGTGAGAAACAACAGAGACAAAGGTTAGTATGTGTACAAAAGAAAGATCAGTCGGTATAGAAGGTGTTAGTCGGTTCTTACTGGAGGAGCCGGGTTTGAACGCGTAAAAGGGCCGAGTCCGGAGATGCTCTTAATGACATCAACTTTCTCGGTCAAGAAGTTCTTTGTGGCCTTATTTACATCTGCGGCCGGGTATGATTTCTCCGAGTATCGGAGAGAATTGGTTAGGTGACCGGAATACTCGCAGATGAGCTTTGGGCATATGCTATTTGGCTGGATCCGGAAGCTGATCCAGGTTTTGATTAAGTTTATCCCGATGAGACCCTGGGCTGCTAACACGGCAAGCTTATGAAGGAGGGGCTGGATTGACTGTCTGTCGGCTACGGGCGCGAAAGAGCTAAGATTATCGGAGAGGGATAGAGTTTCAACAGAGAAACCCGACAAAGGCTTTTGGCCGGGTGTGGATATGTCTTGGCAATAGAAAAATGTCTTCTCCCAGTGCTTCACGTGTGTGTGAAGGCTGAGAGTCGGCATCAGAGAGTTTTTACGTCTCTGGATGGATACCCCCCACAGACGAGGAGGGGCCCGTCCGTGCTCTCCCGGCAGGGCTTGCATTGAAATAACTCCAAAAACAAGGCAAGGTTTGGGGGAATGCAGAGATAAGCTTCACGAAGAACTATGAAGTGGAAAATATTTAAGATCGAGTTTGGACCAATGTCAAAAACTCGAAGTTTGTAATGATCTAGAAGATCGCGAAAAAAAGGATGAACCGGGGGGCGGAAACCCCGGATCACATGCTCAAGGAAAATGACTACTTCACCTCGACCGGGTGAAGGCCGGGCCTCCTCTTCAGGCGCCCTCCAGTGTATCTCCGACTCCGCGGGTAGGACGCCAGACTCGGCTAACTCCTCCATCTTGGCCTTGGTAACAGTCGACCTAGCCCAATTGGCTGAGATTGACTGACTCGGCTTTGGCTTCAAAGCCGAGTTTTTTCCTTGAGCTTGGCGCTAGCCTTGGGAGCCATGGAAATGGATCTAAATGAAATTGAGTGCAAATGAGTAAGGATCTAAAGTTCAGAAAAATGCATATAATTGTAGAGCAATGGAAGAAAGATGTAGGCAAGATGGAAAAATGCATCTAAGATGAACATTGACTTAAGATTGGAAAAAAAATGAAAACCTAGATCTAAAAGTTAATGGAACTTACCGTGGCGGTGGCGGAGCGAAGCTTAGGGAGAGGTGGCGGCGGTCCGTTGACGGAGGCATGCGTGGCGGCGGTGGCTCGCAGACGGCGGCGGTTCGTTGACGGGGACAAACTACACCGAGAGCTCTGATGGCGCGGACGGAGGCGCGGATGGAGGCGCGGACGAAAGCGCATGTGGAGGCGCGGGAGTCAAAACCCGTATTCTACTGGGGACTACTGTTGGGGGGTGATAACCCGGTAGGTTCACGCCAGGAAGACATCGCACGAGACCCGGCCCAGGAGAAAGGAAGTTCTAGAAGACCTGAAAGGGAGCGTGGGCCTTATAACTCGTACCTTGGGGGTCACGGTAGAGGATTTAGGGTTACATACGGATCCCGAGTGGGTTTTGGAAAATACCGTGTATGGAAAGCCAACGAGCCGGGTGATATATAAACCGGCTCCTGGGACAGAGAAACCAGAGCCTTCAAGATATTTGAGTATTCTAGTAATACGAGAGTTGATATTCGTAACCCTAGATCGGAGTCTGGCGACATTGCAGCTCGAACTCCCCGATTGTCAGTTGATATGATTTCCTCTGAGCTAAACCCTCTCCCAAACACCAGAGTCAATTTGCCCCATACTAAATTACCCCTGGTAACCTCTGCCGTGATTATCCCATAACAGATATCCCCCAGGGGTGGGCCAGGGTGGACACACCCCTAGGTGGCGCTGCCAAGGGGGGGCGCGCCACCCCATGGTGTGGGCCCATTGTGGCCCCTCTCTGGCTCTCCTTCTGGCTGTGTTCCTCCTCTGAACATTTAGGACACCCCCGGTGTCCCTCTTATTCTTCTGATCTTCTGAAATAAGGTATCTGCGGTGGTGTTTTTTCCATCAGATTCCTGGTCCCGGTGTTTATTCTCCAAAAATTATAAAACATGCAAAATAAGGTAAAAATAACATAAGAGAGGCATCATAACATGAAATATATTGATGAATAACAGAAAATTATGATATAAAATAGTGATGCAAAATGGACATATCAACTCCCCCCAAGCTTAGACCTCGCTTGTCCCCAAGCGAAACTGAACTCAGAAAATATGACCACAAGTTTATGGAGTGAGGAGTCGATAAATAAAATACGGACAATAAGCATCACATTTATCTATGCACCAATCATTATAGACAGCAACTTCCTCTCATATAACAAAACTTGAAACGAGTAAATGAGAGTCACAAGCAAAGATGCAAAAGAGAGAATCAAAATTGGTAATGGCAAACTTCGTTCTTGGTCAGAGAACATTTAATGATATCATACTTATCTTAGGTGAAGTCTTTATAATAAGGCTCATCTTGTAGAGCTTAACATGTTTAATTATAATAATTCTTTTACAGTGTTTCATAGATTTTCAAAGTAATATTCATTCAGATAATAAAGCATGTGCTAAACAAAGAAGCATAGAAAAAATGATTGAATAAATCAAAATATAGATGATGAGATCACAACAACTCAAATGCTTGATGGATACAGAAAGGAATGGGTTTACTGATTCAACATAAATGTAAAAGATATGCCCTTCGCGGAGGGAAGAATTGATCACTCATGTGCTAGAGCTTTTATTTAATAAAACAGAGTTATACGAGTTTGACACTCCTCCCATCCATCTTACACAAACCATGGCTAACCGAATCCTCGGGTGCCCGCCAACAATCACATACCATGGAGGGGTGTATAATTTTTGAGAGGTGTATGCTAGAGTCAACGAATGGTAAACAGAAAATACAGTACGTCACAAGCCAACTAGACTTCTTAAGAGTGGCTCCCATACGAGGGACGCAACTGGTGTAGAATGTCATCCCTCATTCTCTTTTGTTTACACGATTATGCTTTGACTGATAAATCAGGGGTAAAAATAGTGAAGAGAATTTGTGTATTAGTTTTGGGGCTGGGCACCCCGCTGCCAATTCTTATAGCATTTGGATAAGCGTATGAAGCCACTAGTCTAGGTGTTTGAAGTCCAGCCAATAAGTGAGAAAAAGATTCTCTATTGACGTCCTCATGAGCAAAAACAGGCGCACAAAGTAGGAGAAATTTTGAAAGTTTTAAAGGTAGCACATGAGCAATTTACTTGGAGTGGCGATGAAATACCACATATAGGTAGGTATGGTGGACACAATGGCAAGGTTTTGGTTCAGGGTTTGGATGCACGAGTAGAGCGCATACTCAGTACAAGGTTCTTGGGTAGCAAGCATAAGAGTTGGGGGAAAACAAACAAATATACATATGATGAAACCGATCATGCAACTCTTCATTGAAAGCCCAAGCGATCTTAACTTGTGAATACTAAGTTTATGAGCTAATAGGCAAATTTCTCTTTCTTATACTAGCAACTCAAATTATTATTTCTACTCACCCAAGCTAAGTTTTCCAAAACCAACTATATTAACTTGATGATCTCGAGAGTGATACCAAATACTAACAACAAGCTCAACCATATGACAGAAATTGAAAACTAAAATAATGTGCACAGAAAGTAAATGATGAAACTTCTCATTAATATTTCAAACCGGCAACTCACAGCAACGGATACAACGATAAACAACTAGGGAGAGACACTTCCATACTGTAAACCGTCCTATATGATAACTTCTCTACTCATGATATGACTCTACTGAAAAAGTAAAAAGATGAAAGATAGTGATGTGATACCACGGCACTCCCCCCAAGCTTAAAACAAGCCGAGGGGATGCCAAAACCAATGATGAATCAATTCTTCGGCGGTGGTGGTGAATCCTTCTTGATGAGCTTATCAACTTATTTCTTCAGATCTTCAATAGAGAACATAAGCATACGCATCACCTTCGTATTGCGATCAACACAGTTTGTATGCCTATTAGACTATGAATCCCATCCACCAAGATTTCCCCCCCACTCTTCCTTAGGTGGAGAGCTCTCTCTATCTGCACGGTTAGAACAGTCCATATCCCAGCAAGAAGGCAACCTTGACTCGGGTACCCTCATATATTGATATTCATGAATTAAAGTATGGAAAGGTCTCTTAATACTTGAAAGTGGAATATCTGGGGATAGAACGTGACATCGGGCCCTTCATACAATGTTCTTCCTCGTTGTTTGCTTGCGATGGTGGCGCGTGGATGCACTCGAGGGTTTTCTTCTACATCTCCTTCAGCTCCACTCTCGATCTCCTCCTCCGGCTCCAGGTCTTGGACATCATCTTCCTTTGGTATCTCCCCCTTGTTGTCGTTGGCGGAGACCATAATGCTTCTAAAACCGAAAACAGATCCTGGCAGAAACATCTTGAAACAGAAACACGACGAGAAAAATATATACGAACCTCGGAGGGTCCGGGGGATTATATAGAAAAAAAGTTTCATAACGAAAGGAAAGTCCAGGTCGAAAACGAGTCGTAGAAGGACTCCGGGGAACCCATACCATAGGCAGGCGCGGCTAGGGGTGGGCCCGCCCCACCCCATGGTGTGGAGCCTCCGGGCTCCGTCTCCGCCTCGTTTTCGGCTCATAATTTTTCATATTTTCCAAAAACAGTAAAAATAAAAGTTGGAAGATGTTTCGCAGAAGTTTTCTACCAAAACTGATACCTATTCGAAAACTCACTCTGCAGTTTCTGAAATATGCTTCTTAATAAATTCCTCTGGGATCATGGCTCGAATACAATCAATATTTTCATTATAAGGATCTCCAGAAATATAATGCTTGAGTCTTTGGCCATTCACCACTTGTGAAGAGTTGTCTTCAAGGGAAACAATTTTAGTTGCCCCCGAATGATATACCTCTTCGATAACAAAAGGTCCTTCCCATCCCGAGAGTAATTCTCCTCAAAAAATCTGAGACGATACCTATACAATAGCACTTTCACACCAACATGAAATTCTCTTTTAATAATTGTCTTATCATGCCACCTTTTAACTTTCTCTTTAAAGAGCTTAGCATTTTCATACGCTTCACTCCTCCATTCATCTAAAGAGCTTAAGTCAAGCAACCTTTTCTCACCAGCAAGTTTAAAATCTCTATTTAGGTCTTTCACTGCCCAATAAGATATGTGTTTTAATTCTAGGGGAAAGTGACAAGCTTTCCATAAACAATTTTATAAGGAGACATGCCCATGGGATTTTTATAAGAAGTTCTATAAGCCCACGGAGCATCATTTAATTTCTTAGCCCAGTTTTTTCTATATTTGTAAACAGTCTTTTGCAAGATATATTTGATTTCTCTATTTGATAATTCTACTTGCCCACTAGTTTGAGGATGATTGGGTGAGGCAATTCTATGATTATATTTAGCAAGGATTTTTCTAAAACCACCCTGAATAAAATGAGAACCCCCATCATTCATAAGATATCTATGCACACCAAACCTAGGGAAAATAATGCCTTTAAGCATTTTTTAATGAGATTTCACCATCGGCACTTTTAGTAGGTATAGCTTCTACCCATTCAGTAACACAATCAACATCAACAACAATCTGAGTGTAACCTTGTGAAGGAGGGAAAGGACCCATAAAGTCAACACCCCAACAATCAAATGGTTCAATAACAAGAGAATAATTCATAGGCATTTCATTACGTCTAGAAATATTTCCAACCCTTTGACATTGATCACAGGATAAAATAAATTTTCTAGCATCTTTAAAAAGAGTAGGACAATAAAAACCTAGTTGTAGAACCTTATGTGCAGTTCTATCTGCAGCGTGATGTCCTCCATGAGCACTACTATGACATTTCCTCAATATCTCTTGTTGTTCATTTTCAGGAACACATCTTCTCATAATACCATCAACACCTTCTTTATATAAGTGTGGGTCATCCCAAAAATAATGCCTCAAATCATAGAAGAATTTTCTTCTTTACTGAGCTGTAAAGGTAGGAGGCAAATACTCGAAACAATAAAGTTAGCATAATTAGCATACCATGAACTCTCTTGAGAGCTCACTTTTATTGCATCTAATTGTTCATTAGGAAAACTATCATTAACAGGAATAGGGTCATCAGGGATATTTTCTAATCTAGACAAATTATCAGCAACCGGATTTTTAGCACCCTTCCTATCCACAATATGTAAATCAAATTATTGTAAAATAAGCACCCATCTAATAAGCCTAGGCTTAGCATATTTCTTTTCCATAAGGTACTTAATAGAAGCATGATCAGTACGAATAGTAATTTAAGAATCAACAATATACTGCCTAAATTTACCACAAGCAAAAACTACAGCTAGGAATTCTTTTTCAGTGGTAGCTTAATTCCTTTTAGTAGCATCAAGAGTTTTACTAGCAAAATGAATAACATTTAATTTCTTATCTATCCGCTGTCCAAGAACAGCACCTACAACATAATCACTAGCATCACACATAATTTCAAACGGTAAATTCCAATCAGGTGGTTGAACAATAGGGGAAGATATTAAAGCATTCTTTAGAATTTCAAAAGCTTCTCTACAATCTTCATCAAAAACAAACGGTACATCCTTTTGAAGAAGATTAGTAAGAGCCTTTTATATTTTAGAAAAATCTTTAATAAACCTTCTATTGAAACCAACATTACCAAGAATACTACGAATATCCTTTCACTGAAAATCTTGTGCTCCTCAAATTTTTGTGCCGCCTCTCGTGCCCATAATTTCCTAGTCCGCTCTTCAAAATCCTTTTTACGTTGCTTCTCCTCCGCCTCATGCTTTTTATTCTGACACCATTCGTACGCCCAGTGCTCGTCACTAATCTTCTGATTCTCTGCCCTCTTCTTTTCTCCGTCTTCCCTCTTCTTAGCCTTCAGTAAAGCTTCATCTTGCTCTTTCACCTTACGCAAACCAATTTCAAACCAACAAGGCTTCTCATCCTCCTCGTCAGAGTCGTCCACCCACTTCATTGCTGTCTTGTTTGTTGCCTTGTTGGGTTGAGAAGCCGCCATGCCTTACAGAAAATGCAAAGTAGAACTCAGTACAGACACAAGAACGTATGAATTTAGGCAACAAAATGTAAAATTCAGAGTAATAGTATTACCTTACCACCACACTCTATCTCTACCTCTAACTGGACGACTAAGAGGTTCATCGTAGCCAAACCATCGCCCCATCCCTCTTCGTCTAGGCACCACATAGCCATACCCTCCACTACCACCATTATCCTCGTATTGCATACTACTTTGTCCAACATTGCCGCTTGTACCTACGAAGTCAACAAGGCGATCACCACGTCCGTGGGCCCTCCCAAAACATATAGGACCACCATGACCACGACCATGAACTCCATCACCACGACCACCACCCACATTTCCTCCACTTCCACCAACACCTCCTTCATCGCGACCACGACCCACATTTACTCCACTTGCACCAACACCTCCTTCACCGCGACCACGACCCACATTTCCTCCACTTCCACCAACACCTCCGTCAGCATGACCACGATCCACATTTCCTCAACCTCGGCCACCACCTCCATCACCATTGCCACGACCACCTCTATCACCATTGACGCGGCCACTATGACCACACCTTCCTTCTCCTCGGCCACTATTGTCATAGCCCTAGCCACTCTCACCATTTCCACCGCCATCTTCAACGTTACCTTCTCCTCGGCCAATATTACCACGACCACTGCCTCGGCCACCACCTCTACCACGACCACGTGTCTGGGCACTCTCATCGTTTCCATCGCCTTCTTCAACGTTACCTTCCCCTCGTCCAATATTACCATGGCCACTGCCCCAGCCACCATCTCTACCATGACCACGGGTCTGGGCACTCTCATCGTTTCCACCGCCATCTTGAACATTACCTTCTCCTCGGCCACTACCCCTGCCACCACCTCTACCACGACCACGGGTGTGACCACCTTCTCCACTACCGCCATTGACATCATCATTTGTTCTATTCCTTTTTGCAGCAGCAGTTGTGGTACCACCTTTTTTGCTTGTGCTTGCAACATTTTTTCTCTTCCTTTTTGAACCAGCGGTAGTACTACCCGCACCAATGTCTTCCGGTGGGTTCTCGGCTTCACGAGGCTCTTCGAAATTTTGGTTGACCCATACAGGGAAAACACCAACACCCCAATCATCCATGTCATTCTTGAAATGTTTTGTTTGGCGTATTCCTACTTTTGTGCTCTTCATAGAAGGATCAGGGTATAGAGGAAGCCCGTCGTAGTCTAGCCAAACAGATTGGTCCAGGAAGGGCTCGAACCTCCCAGCCCATATGGCCTTCATAACTCCAATGGTGTAATATCTCATCCTTACAATATCTGAGGACTCGTAACCGACATGTCTCGCCTGACTATCCGTGATCAAGTGTGCGCACGGGAGATGATATACGGTTGGTCTACAACAAGAGCACTCGCCGGTTGTCAGATTAACCTTGAAGGCACCGACTCCGTACTGGACACCACTTTGTGTGATCCCACCTGGCTCGATGACTTGATAAATCAAATTTGTGTTGTCGAATTCTTCTAACTCCACCGTGTCCGCCTTGTATTTCTGATATGTCATCCAGCGATCGATCTTCTTGGGGTACTCGTATTCCTTCTTTTCCTTGTTTTTTTCGGTTATTAGCTTCCCTGTTTTATCACTATATATCAGAAAGTATTCATTCAACTTCGAGAACGTATATTCCACAATTGCCGACATGGGCAATGAACGCACAACCTTAATCACATTGTTGAAACATTCTGACATGTTGCTTGTCATGTCACCGTACCTCATTCTGAGGTTTCATATGTCTACGCCCATTTTGTCATGTCTAGAATGTTCCTTATCAAGAATTCTTTTCCCCCGGTTCAGAAGCTATGAATATTTGGTTAAAAAAATTCAAGGAATGACGAGCAGTGAAGGCGAGGCAGAAATCTTGGAGCAAATACGCTAGCTCCTTGTTCTTACATGCCATGTAGAAGTTGGACACAAAATGCCTTATGCACCACCTATAGTGAACGCGGGGGTATCCGGGGATATCCACTTCCACGGCGTTGAGTATTTCTTGGTGTCAGTCCGAGATGATGCAAACCTCTATTTGGGGTCCAACGAGTCTAGTCCTCACAAGGCCGAGGAACCACTCCCAGTTATCATTGTTATCCGCAGACACAAGTGCGAATGCCAAAAGTAGCAACTGGTCGCCACCGTCATGCCCTAGCGCCGCCATGATTGTTCCCTTGTAACAGCTGGTCAGAAATGTCCCATCCATGGAGATAACGGTTCTAAGATGCTTGAAAGCCTTAATGAAAGGACCAAAAGTCTAGAATGCACGTCCAAATTTCCGAACACTTTTACATTTGTGAATCATTGTTTCTGTGCCAAAGTTCTCAACCACATACTACATATCCGAGTTTTTCGCGGCCATCCCTCCCAACAACTTGCCTATGCGGTTGTACGACTCTTCCCAGTCTACATACAACATCTTGAATGCGGCTTGCTTGGCCTTCCATGCCTTGCCGTACTTCACCGTGTAGCCGTATAGGTCGAACACATACTTTATAACGGCTTTAATTGGACATGTTGGAAGGATCTTGAGCATTGAGCTTATTTTATGCCCGATGAACTTAGATCTCAATTCGCGGTGATCATTCTTAGAATTGGCCAGGTCAATATTTTTTGGCGGACATCGGTGCGTGAGACAACATTTTGTAAGCTTCCACCGTGGTATTTTGGTGACTCCTCCCGTCTTGATAGGCCTTGCACGGGTAGTCCACGGACAACTTTTTCGGTCACATACCACTTGGTATTCAACCCTAACATCCAAGTACTTAACACTGAATTCTTGATGATTCTTCAATGAGTAGTCCTTTACCCATTGTTTTAGTTCTTCCATGCATGAAAAGATGGTTTCTTTACCGACCCCATGATTGTGTAGCTCGATTTCTTTCTTAGAATAAGACTTTGGAACAAGAATCTTAGAGGTACCACCATCAAAAATAGCCTTAATCGCAAGACTTAGATCACAAGACAACGATGTACGGTTATTCCGGCCAAATGCACACATAAAGGCTTTTGCTTCCTTAGGCGTCAAACCAACCTTGTCAAGTTCCTCTTCTGGGCCTTTGTCTTTCAAGTCAAATGCATGTGCGAGGGAGTATGGGATCTCACGGTCCATGTCCTCTTCGAAGCAATTCGCTTCCACATCTCCAATATAATGGTTACAGAAGGCATGTTCCCTTGGGTCGCTTAAAGAGCATGGTGCTCCCATATGTGGTTTTGGTAATTAATGACAATCCTTATGGACTGATGTTTGCATTGAGTTATCCTTGTAGATCTTGTCCATAGGAAATAATTGAGTTCATGTGTTGAACCCTATTAGCTTCCTTGATGGCCATTGTTATATGCAAGGATTTATATGAAGAATGGTTATGGTTTGAGTTGAGCTTATTGCTAGTGTGTCTTGAAGAAAAGGATTAGGTGATCTTTCATTATCATCTTCAATACATCATCATTTGAAGTGATAATAAAAGATACAAGTTTGATTAAGCTAGTGATCAACACACAAAGCTACAATTTGTACCAAGTGGGATTGTGTATCTCATGGTATGGTAAGAAATTGTAAATATAGCTTTGTGAAGTAACCCATGATATATGTGTGTGTGGAATCTCTATGTGTGGTTAGGTATATTTCCATGGGCATGAACCAATAGTAAGATTTCATATAGCCCATGGTCTATGTCGTCGTCAAGCGGTGTTCGTCATCTAGCTTGACATGGAAGCTCAAGTGAAGCATCTAGAAGATATCGTATGCTTGATGCTTGCCACCCTTTTGGAGATTGTGCTCTTGTGAATATTTGCCAAGAAGTTTCTCTCCCATAATGGTGTATGAGGGAGCTAGTCTCTCCCATAATGGTGTATGGGGGAGCAACTTGCAAGTCTTCATCAAGCGGAGCATGTGCTAGCAAGCGCGATCAAGAAAGAAGATCCAACTTGAGAGAGTCAAGATCTTCATCATCTAGCTCAAGTGGAATTCTCAAGGCAAAGGTATAATCTTGATAGGTTTTCTATTTTACGGGTCTCGTGTCTTTGGGATACCGGGTTATAGGATAGATAGTCGTACTATCAAGAGGGGCTCTCAAGTGAGTAACTTGATCGAATCGTTATAGAGAGCTCAAACCTTTGCATACTTTTCATATCATCTTTCTTGGTTCTTATTTGGCTTTTGTCTCCTTTGGTTTTTAGTGCTTGTCGTGATCTTCATAATAAGCCTTGGTTTATCGAAAACGGATTTCGTAAGAAAAATTTGTTGCGTTTTCGGTGGTGAAAATATTCCGTTCGTCTTTGAGTTTGTTCCCACACCTTCCTTGTGTGGTAACTTATACATAATTTTATTTGGATACTCCTTGCTATTATATTTCCAATGCAATTGGATTTACCTCGTTCGGAGTTCATTCGCAAAAGTTATGTGTGTTTTCGTGTACGAGGTTTTACCGGTTGTTCCTTTTTGAGAGGCCAAAACCTTTCCCCATTTGGTTTTATCTTCCATTGATGGACAATGATGTTTCTCTGCATATTATTGTAGTGCTCGTTGTGGTGATGTCAACGAGCCCAAGATCATAAAAAACGGAGTCCGGATGAAAAAGTTATTGCAGTTTTCGTGTTGTTGTTTTTGTTACTCTTGCGGGGGGCGGAAATTCTGGTTCAAGTTTGAACCGGAATATCCGGTTGGCATCTGTCCCTCCACTCCGGAGTTTTTGCTCGAAAACGGCCAAGGACTGTAGTCAAAACTAACAGAAGTGAACCGGATTATTTGTACCGGATTATTCAGGAGGAGCCGGATTATCCGGTTCAGCTGCCTGTTCGGGACAGAACCAAACCGGATTATTGGTACCGGATTATTCATTTTAGACCGGATATTCCTCTCGGACCGGATTATTTGGTCCAGTTTTGGACCGGAATATCCTGCTTACTCTGCACACAAAACGGCTAGTTTTTGTGGGGACCTATTTAAGGGGGCTTTCTTCCCCATTGGTCCCCAAGCCTCCAAGCACGTTTTTCTCCTTCTCCCCCACCATTGTTGACCTTGGATAGCTTTCCCTCTCCCAATCCCTCCTATGATACTTGCATATCTTTGAGGGAGAAGACAGAGGAGATCAAGATCTACATTTCCACCAATCCATCTTCCTTCTTAGTGAGGGAAACTTAGTAGATCTGGATCTTGGAGTTCTTGGTGTTTCTCCTCCTTTGTTCTTCCTCTCTTATTCCCCCATAAGCATTTTTTGCTTTGTTGGAATTTTAGAGCGAATGATTTGAGCACTTGTGCTCTTGCCATTTGCATCGGTTTGCTCTCTCCACGAGGATTCGTGGAAGTTGAAAGTTTGTGAGCTTGTTACTCTTGGGTCTTGGACCCTAGACGACTTGTGGTGTTCATGGGAGCCTCCAATTGAGTTGTGGATGTGTGCCCCAAGATTGTGGTGACACCGAGAGCCTCCAATTAAGTTGTGGATGCGTGCCTCGGGTTTGAAGGTTGCCAATAGTAGAAGGTGAACTAGGCCTTTGCGGCGGGGTTCATCGGAGAATAGGGTGAGGCCTTTCTGGCGTTGAGTAGGACTTTGTGGTGATCTCACACCCCTCCAACGAGACGTACTCCCCTTGTGGGAGGAACTCGGGAATACATCATCGTCTCCGTGTGCCTCGGTTATTTCTATACCCGAGCTCTTTACTTATGCAATTTACATTGTGATAGCCTTCGCGCTTGAAGTTATATATCTTGTTATCACCTTGTTACTTGTCTTTCTTAGGATAAGTTGTTGGTGCATCTAGTTGACCCTAGAATATGTAGGTTGTATGCTTGCTATTTTAAACACCTAGTTTATTTCCGCATTTAGCAAGCCTTCACCGGAAAAGTTTTAATCGCCTATTCACCCCCCTCAAGGCGACGTTGTTGTCCGTTCAATTGGTATCAGAGCCTCGTCTCTCTTATTAGGCTTTACATCCTAGAGAGTACGATGTCGTTTAGAGAAATAGAGCACGATCCCGCTTTTATATTCTATGGTAGAAACTATGATGTTTGGAAAATTCGCATTCTTAATTTTCTTACGGACATGGGTCCAAAGTATGTTAAGAGAATTGTAGATATGGATTTTCCTCCTCCAAAGAATTCTCAAGATTTATCTTTAGAGGATGAGGAAAACTCTTATCTCGATACTCTTGTACCTAATGGTATCTTGTGCGTTTTGAGCGATGTAGTTATTGATTCAATCATGCCTTTTTGGAACGCTCATGACTTATGGACAAAACTTCAAGATATATATGATGTGTCCAACATTATTGAGGATGATTGTTCTCCATCCACTTCCGGACGTGATGAGTTCACATCTTTCTCCACTCCACCAACATGTGATTTGTCACAAGGTAATGATATTGTGAGTGGTGATAGAAATTGCATTGTAGATAGTGAATTTGCTATTGACTATACTTCACCTCTATCCCTATGCAATGATCTATCTTTGGACTTAATATCTTCTAGCACTCAAAGTTCCATACATGCTAGTGTTGATAGTCCTTGCATATCATGTAATAGTTGTTTAACTAAATCTCATGATGATATGTTTCATATTTCTTGTTTTCATAAAAACAATGCTTCCATTTGCTCTAGTACTTGTGTGGCTAACAATGTAGAGGAATCCCATTTTTTGGTGGAACAAGACATGGACCTTATTGGTGCTTCAATTCAATCTTCATCTTCGCTATCCATTTCTCATATGTGCCTTATGGCTAAGGATTCAAAGGTATCTCCACCTTTGGAACTCACTACATCTTGTGATGATGAGGATGAGGATTTATTTTGTGGAGAGTATGAGGATGAGGTCTCCTTAATGGAGAAGGGTGAGTTGGTTCTTCTTGATCTCCCTAAAGTTAGTAAAGATATCACTCCTTTGGGTGAAATATTGGCTTTTGCTATTTATAGCACTAAAATCATTGAAAAGAAAGGTGAGATTGAAAAAAGTGATGCTTATGAAAAGGCATCCCTCACTGTGTCTCTTGAGGAAGAGTATGAGCTCTGAGTTACTCTCGAGGAGAAACTCGAATCTATTGAGGAGCTCTATAATGAACAGATAGCCTATCTCACTAAAGCACGTGACCATACTAATGCTAAATATAAAGTGCTTAAAAGTGAAAAGGTTGAATTTGTTGTTGGCAATGCTAATCTAATTGAGGAAAACTCTAGATTGAATAATGAGCTTGCCAAGTTGTCTTCTTGTATTTCTTATGATGCTTGTGCTACTAACTCCACATCTTTTGAAGCATCTATTTTGAAGGAGAAATGTTGAGCTAAGGGCTCAACTTGAGTTAATGACTAACAAGTGTGTGAAATTGGAAGAAAGTCATGAAAAGCTATCTAGCTCTCATGAGAATCTTCTAGCATCCCATACCAAGCTAAAATTAGCTCTTGAGGCTATCACTACAAAGGTAACATCTTGTGAGCCTCATGTGGTTACTAGCACAATATCTTCTTATAATGCTATATTGACTTGTGCTCGTATTAGTAATTCATCCTCCCATAATGTTTCTACATCTTGTGGTGAATTGATTTCCATGCCTTGTTGCTCTAATAATTAAGCATTTACTTCCTCTAGATCTTATGTTTATTCTAACCATGTAGAGGAAAATAAAGAGCTCAAGGCCCAAGTCACTTCTTTGAAGAAAGACTTGGAAAAGTGCCATGAAGGGAGTTCCACCCTTGACAAGATGTTGAGAGTGCGAAGACTTCCAAATGACAAGAGTTGACTTGGATTCAACTCCAATATCAAGAACAAGTCCATGGTTGACAATAAGAAGGGCCAAGAACGAGTCAAAGATCCGGCCAAGATTATTTACTTCAAGTGCAAGATTGAAGGGCACCATGTTAGATCTTGCCCTTTGAAGAAGAAGTCTCTAAGTGAGAAGCAACTAGGGAAGCGGCATCTTGTTCAATCTCATGCTCAACCACGAGTTTAACAACGACCACCTCCTAAGAAGACTCAAGCCAATGCTCCTCAAGTTGAGGATCCTATTAAGAAGAAAGAAAAGAGTCGATGTTGCTACCTTTGTCGTGAGAAGGGACACTTTGCTTCTTCCTGCACTAATGATACATTATCCAACCATATCCTTGTTGATGATGTTTATTCCATTAGGAAGGATAATGTGGGCAATGTGTTTGCCAAGTATGTTGGTACTCCAAGTGGTGTCAGGAAAAGAACCATTTGGGTTGTCAAACCTATTGTGACTAACCTCTTAGGACCCAACTTGGTTGGGTTCCAACAAGTTAAAACTTGATCAATAGGTGTTGTTGGAGGGCATTGGAGACTTGGCTATCTCATGAAGAATTAAGGGATCTTCATCAATTATATTTCCTCAAGCCAAGTCATGTGGATTATATATTTCTCTTATTCAATGTTCCTCCTTGCGGTAACTTGTATCTAATTCATATATTCATTGAAAGTTACTTGCCCCCTTGCATGTGTTGATTTTGTTGCTAGCATGTATTTGTATATGTTGTGATTACTACTTACCTATCTTGGTTAATCTAGCATGAGTTTGTGGTTCGCATTTCATGTACTTGTGTGCTTTGTGTTGAGCCTTCATTGCTATTGTTGCTTATTTTAGTTGGCTCTTTGGGAAATTAATGGACTATCCTATTTTGGGGGAGTAATATGCTTTGCACTTTGCTATCCTAAAATGTGTGTACATGAGGAATACCACTTAGTGTTGATATATCAATATTATCTAGTCTCTATGTGGTATGTCATTTTCATGAGAAATTCAATTTCTAAATGTCCATTGACTTTATCTAGTTGGATTTATTTTTTCCTATTATTGATTTCAATGGATTATCACATTGTGGGGGAGTAATAATCTATGTGCATATTACAAGCCTATAAAATGTGAACATGTGAGGTATTGCCACCTAGAGTTGATATTCTAGTTATCTTGTTCCTAAGTGGCATGTTGCTCAAATAAGTTCCATATTTGCTTAAAATATCTTGTGTCTCTCTTCTTTGGTATCTTGTTTGTTAGAGAGTTTCTTGTTTCCTTGCTTTTCGGGTTTTATTTGAAGTTTTCAAAAATCTCTTCCTAAGCATGTTTTTTTGTTGTTCCTATCTTTTACCACATGCTTATGTTTTGTGAATATGATTGTGAACAAATCTACCACCGAGAAATATCTCCATACATCTCTTGTCTTTGACAAGTTATAATAATTTGTGGTAAGTTTATTGATCATATTTACTTTGGCCATTGCTCTAAAATTGCCTTCTTTCTTGCCAAGGATTTGTTTGGTTCAAACTCCTTTGTGTATTCCTTGCTCTACTCAAAATTTGTGTTATGCTTTCTTGAGTTAGGAAAAGCAATGATCCCATACTTGTGCACTTATGTTCAAATTCATACTTCTTTGGGTTGCACTATTCTTGCGGAAGCTATCCTACATTTATTAGATCACCGTTCTTTAAATTGGTATTGCATCTAATTGATTTTATTTAAGCATGACTAGTGTTTGAATAATATATATGGAGAGTAATGATTCCATTGTGTGCATTTTGTATTCAAATGTAAGATCATAAATAATGCACTATTATTGGAAGAATTGTCCTATATGCGTTTGAACACTTGTTGTCTTTAAATATATATTTTATCCCAATGACTTGCCTCTTTGGAAGACGAACATTTTTCGTCTTTGTACTTTGTGTGCTATCATGAAAAGTGTAGAGGGTTTGTTTATTCTTTGATGTTTTTTTTTGGTATCTTCTCTATTTGGTTTCCTCAATCATGTGTTGATTTGGGTCTTGATATAATTTGGACAATTCTCTTTCTTTTCACTCTTGTGAGTGGCTTCTTGGTTTAATTGGTTCTTTGTCCAATTTGTATCTTGTTTTGGTTCTTCAAAGTTTTGTGCATGCATATTTACTTGTATATATTTTGTCATGCTTACTTTCGTTGATCCAATATATAGGATAAACTCCATCAAATCCTAAATGGCTAAGATGTGCATGAAATTCAAATTCATATTGATATGCACACATTTATGTGGAGTTTGTCCTATGTATTGTAGTTGTTCTAACTACTTTGGACCCAACGAGTTTGGCTACCATTTTGTACTTGAATTTTGTTTTTAGGTACAATGGAGATACATTGGTTGCTTGCTCCATTCATAAGGAAGCTGTTCTCACCATGGTTTTATAGGAGTCAATCTTCGATGATTATCAAACTCGCATCCTCTTCATCACCAATGTCGTCTCGGTAACAAGTATCTATTCCATGCATACATTTATAGCTTTAAACCTTGTGTAGGTTGCTTCTTGGCATGATTTCGCTTTGTTGCATTTCATTTGGTTCTTGCAAATGTCTTATCAAAATCATCTGTATTGCAACTATGAGTAAGCCGGGATGATTACATACTAAGGGGATATTTATAATCATTTTCATGATTCAGCAATCCCAAGTATATTAATCTAGCAACTTCTACTTGAAGTCTCTCATATGCAATATTGATGAATTCTCAAAAACCATTTGAATCTTTTGTGATATGCGTTACCTTTCTCGAAGCATTCCAACTATCACTTTTCCCTTATGATAGTTGTGATGCTTTGATGAGTTTATTGAGTGTTCATGCATATCCCCTTAAGATTAAACTAAGATTAGTGCTTTGCTTTCAATCAAAAATCTTATTGGTATATTTATGAACCTCTCTTGGATATCATGTTCTTCTCCTTTGTACCTATTTTGTGTGTGCATACTTCTTTGTGGATATATATCTTTGTGATTGTTGTCCACTTAGAAACTCATACACACAAGAATAGTTACATCTTTAATTGATATTATATTTCTTTAGTGACCATGTTTTATTGCTTTATATTCCTTGGTGGTTCCTAAAAGGCACAAGCTTTGCTTTTCTTTTGGTATTCCTTATTGCGTCTTAATAAGCTTGTAGACCTATGTGTTTTATCATTTGTTGGTTTGTGTGTATGGTAAAGACATGATATGCACTATGTGCCTCATATATTGAAAGACTATGTTGGTTATTCTATCATCCTATTAGTCTCCTAAAAATGTTTTTCCTTGTCACACCCATCTCTTTCGGTTGAGTAAGTATTTATTTGTCGCTTCTTGATCTTAATTTCTCAACTTTTGTTTGTTTGCAAGTTGCTTTGCTTCATTTCCAATCTATTCTCTTGCTCTTGTTTGTGTTCAAAATTATTTAGAAGGGAGTGATGAGTCCATGTTGTGCACATTATATAGTAATTCAAACCTAACATTGTGCATGTACCTTGGGGAGTTCCCTCTTGATTTTCTAGAACACTTGGTTGATCTTATCAAAATATTGATTTTGGTCAATCGGTTTTTCGGGTCCTTTGGTTGGTTGCTTCTTTGTGAAAGTATCCTTCAATTTTGACTTTGATTTAATCTTTGGATCCTCATTATAGTTTGATCTCACTCCATCTATTCGTAGTTGGATATATGCTCTTGATTACACTCATATCATGAGGAATGCATACACTATGGGGGAGCTCTTACTATATTGGCCTTCTAATATTTTTTTTCCCATTTCGGCAATGAATGCCAATGGGGGATAAGTTTAGAGGGTTTAAGGGAATTTGGTTTATGCTTTAGTTTCGTTCTTAATCATTTGCCTTTCCATGCTATTGCATTCTTGCTCTTAGTATAGCATGGTTGCTTAATTCATCATATAAACCCTCATAAAAAGAGATTGTCATCAACTACCAAAATGGGTGAGATTGAAAGTGCATGGTGCTACCATATGTGGTTTTGGTAATTAATGACAATCCTTATGGACTAATGTTTGCATTGAGTTATCCTTGTAGATCTTGTCCATAGTAAATAATGGAGTTCATGTGTTGAACTCTATTAGCTTCCTTGATGGCCATTGTTATATGCAAGGATTTATATGAAGAATGGTCATAGTTTGAGTTTAGCTTATTTCTAGTGTGTCTTGAAGAAAAGGATTAGGTGATCTTTCATTATCATCTTCAAGACATCATCATTTGAAGTGAGAAGAAAATATACAAGGTTGATCAAGCTAGTGATCAACACACAAAGTTACAACTTGTACCAAGTGGGATTGTGTATCTCATGGTATGGTAAGAAATTTGTAAATATAGCTTTGTGAAGTAACCCATGATATGTGTGTGTGGAATCTCTATGTGTGGTTAGGTATGTTTCCATGGGCATGAACCAATAGGAAGATTTCATATAGCCCATGGTCTATGTCGTCGTCAAGCGGTGTTCGTCATCTAGCTTGACGTGGAAGCTCAAGTGAAGCATATAGAAGATATCATATGCTTGATGCTTTCCAACCTTTTGGATATTGTGGCCTTGTGAAGATTTGTCGAGAAGGGTCTCTCCCATAATGGTGTATGGGGGAGCTAGTCTCTCCCATAGTGGTGTATGGGGTAGCAACTTGCAAGTCTTTATCAAGCGGAGCTTGTGCTAGCAAGCGCGATCAAGAAAGAAGATCCAACTTGAGAGAGTCAAGATCGTCATCATCTAGCTCAAGTGGAATTCTCAAGGCAAAGGTATAATCTTGATAGGTTTTCTATTTTACCGGTCTCGTGTCTTTGGGAGACCGGGTTATAGGATAGATAGTCGTACTATCAAGAGGGGCTCTCAAGTGAGTAACTTGATCGAATCGTTATGGAGAGCTCAAACCTTTGCATACTTTGCATATAATCTTTCTTGGTTCTTATTTGGCTTTTGTCTCCTTTCGGTTTTAGTGCTTGTCGTGATCTTCATGACAAGCCTTGGTTTCTCGAAAACGGATTTCGTAAGAAAAACTTGTTGCGTTTTCGGTGGTGAAAATATTCCGTTCATCTTTGAGTTTTTTCCCACACCTTCCTTGTGTGGTAACTTCTCCATACTTTTACTTGGATACTCCTTGCTATTATCTTTCCAATGCAATTGGATTTACCTCGTTCGGAGTTCATTCGCAAAAGTTATGTGTGTTTTCGTGTAGGAGGTTTTACCAATTGTTTCTTTTTGAGAGGCCAAAACCTTTCCCCATTTGGTTTTATCTTCCATTGGTGAACAATCATGTTTTCTACATATTATTGTATTTCTCGTTGTGGTGATTTCAACGAGCCCAAGATCATCAAAAACGGAGTCCGGATGAAAAAGTTATTGCAGTTTTCGTGTTGTTGTTTTTGTTAGTCTTGCGGGGGGCGGAAATTCCGGTTCAAGTTTGAACCGGATTATCCGGTTGGCATCTGTCCCTCCACTCCGGAGTTTTTGCTCGAAAACGGCTATGGACTGGAGTTAAAACTAACAGAAGTGAACCGGATTATTTGTACCGGATTATTCAGGAGGAGCCAGATTATATTCAACTGCCTGTTCGGGACAGAACCAGACCAGATTATTGGTACCGGAATATTCACTTTAGACCGGGTATTCCTGTCGGACCAGATTATTTGGTCCAGTTTTGGATCGGAATATCCTGCTCACTCTGCACACAAAACAACTAGTTTTTGTGGGGACCTATTTAAGGGGGCTTTCTTCCCCATTGGCCCCCAAGCCTCCAAGCACGTTTTTGAACACCGAGTTTTTAAACACCCATTCTTCCACATAAATTGTTGGTGCATCTAGTTGACCCTAGAATATTTAGGTTGTATGCTTGCTATTTCAAACACCTAGTTTATTTTCGCATTTAGTAAGCCTTAACCGGAAAAGTTTTAATCGCCTATTCCCCCCCTCTAGGCGACGTCGTTGTCCGTTCAGTCGCCCTCGGTCCCTTCAAGCACGACCTCGGCACGGGCCTCGGGCTCATGACCATTACCGTTTTATCCCCGGGGCTCATCTTCCTCCATACGGGTCTTGGGCTCATGACCGCCACCGTTATCTCCCAATGGATCATCTTCCTCCGCATGCCGCTCGGGCTCATTATAGCCACCATCACCGTCATCGTAGTCATCACGATAATCGTTATTGCAATATGGGCTAAAGGGTTGTGTCAGCGGAGGTTGGCTCATCATTGTGTCATACACTTCGGCCTCCGGGTTGACACGTGCCTCGCCACGTTCAACCGGGCTACTTCCTTCACTAGGACATGATTCGAGATTCAAGTCAATGTGCACTCGAGCACCAACCTTCTTTGTTGCAAACAACTCAAACGATTTGTCTTGGGAGTCCAAGACAACCGCCTTGTAAGCTTCCCAACGACTCTCCGAGTCGACGGGCATCATCTTCCACCGAATGTAATGACCGTGAGAGACATTGTATCTCCCTTGCAAGTCAACTACATCATTTTTGTCCTTCCAATTCAACTCACTCCGGACCTTGTCCACAACATCACAAAATGTTGGACTAGCGTCAAAGAACATGACTATCTCGTCCGGGTCTCGATAATTAATATCTCCTTTCGAAAACCCGGCAAAGTCGACATGATGGACATTCACGATTCTCGACAACATATAGAAAAGCAAAACCACAACATCGATTATATTGCCGCAATAGCTAAGAAGTAGGCCCTGCCAATGCAATTCCTAGGTAGACATATTAGGGATAGCCCCAACCAAACATATCTAGGGTTTCCAACCAAATTGATAGGTCTAGATCATCATAACAACCACATATGCTCCATACATCAACAAAAACTGATCAATTTAGGGATTATTGTGGCAAGAACCAATTTCTAGGGTTTCAAAAATAGGGGAACAAATTGACTAAATGAAAACATTGTGCTTGGACAAAACGAGGGGAAAGAGGGGAGATTACCTTGGAGAAGCAAGGGAACACGAATTCCCCGGAGAAATCACCAAGATTTGGAGGGATTTGAGGGTGGGGTGAGAGAGGGGCCGAGCTAGAGTGGGGAGTAGAGTGTAGTGAGGTGGAGTGTGCTTGTCAGGCAACTTACCTCTTCGCATAACGCCCTCGTTCGAGGCGTTAAGGAGCATAACGCCCCCGGCCAGGGCGTTGAGGTGCATAACGTCTTCGTCGGGGGCGTTAAGCTCCCCTGCCACGTAGGATCGCGAGTCCACGGCGGCACGGTCCATAACGCCCTGGACATGAGGCGTTGAGCAATGGGGCATAACGCCCTCGTGACGGGCGTTAAGCAAAAGGGTTATTTTTGGAACTTTCCGGTTCAGTGGGTTAGAGTGTGAATTTTCTATGCCAAAAGGTTATTTCTGTAAAAAATTCATTAGCCGCGGTGGCTGCGTTCCGGTGGATGCGGGGATGAAGGGACGCGCACGGTAGTGGCCGAAGTGGGAAGTCGCGAAAAGTAGCGGAGAAGGGAAGGGATAAGAGTGCGGTTGTAGTATCATGAATGGTCTCGCCTGGATGCCTGTCACCACCAGGGACAGGAGGTCGCGAGGGACATCCTGGACGATTGGCAGTATTTTCCATTTTTTTTTAGGGTGCTATGTATTTTAATTTTAATCGGAACGTCTTTTTTTTTAAGGGAAAATCGGAACGTCTCCTGGTCCGATTTTTTTTCTCGATAGTTACTTAGTTAGGGCTCACATCGGGCCGAAACACAAAATAAAACAGACACCTCAAGCGGTATTTCAGGCTATTGCTGGATTTTTTCACACGATCCACTAATAGCCCAGATCCCCTAAAAAAAGCTAATAGCCCAGTTTTCGGTGGAAATACAACCAATTTATCAGATTTATTACTAGGCAAAGAGAGGGAGAAAGTTTCTTCCTCTCGAATTCTGGATCTGGATCTTGCAGTGGATGGCGAGCGGCATGGAGGATAAGGGGAAGGAGACGGCGTTGGAGAAGAAGGCGTACAAGAAGCCCTTGCAGGTCGAGGAGGAAACGTCCTCGCAGTCGGAAAGTGACAGCGACTGGTTTTCGCAGACGGACGGTGAAACGCAATGGTTGGGGGAGCATGACGATGATGACGACGATGATGCTGCGTACTGGCTGAAGACGGAGACTCCCGAGGATCCGTCAGTCGCTCTACTGGGGAATTCTGGGGTGATATCGGTGCTGTTTGAGACGCCCTCTGGCTTTGCAATCTTCGGCCATCATGGGATCTGGCTCCTTGAACAAGATGCCTGGGAGCATGTCTGGGCAGACTTCGCCAACGTGCCAAGACAAATGCTTTTGCTGAAAGAATTTCGAGCTTTCGAGGACAAGGTCAGCGCCATCGACAAAGACGCTATCAGTCCATCCTTTGCGGAGATGATCAAGAAACATATCGTTGACGGACAAACGCTAGCCGTTGGAAAGGATGATTACGCAGCTGTCATTCGCAAGTACTTGGGAATAAAATGCATGTGCACTCCTTCTGTCAAGGAGCTGATGTGGGGCTTGACGGTTCAGATGTCGCATTTCGTGCCCCAAGAAAATTCAGAGCTGACCAACGAGGACCGCTTCTCGATGAGTAAAGGAATGGCGTTTCTCCTGAATCAGCATAACTTCGAAGTCGAACCAGATATGATGGTCACTAGACGTATTATTAAGAAGGCGAGCATCATCTACGATTGCGATCATTTTGTGAACAAACATGATATTGTCTTGCGCCATGCAGCTGTGCACCTCAAGAAAATATCTGGCATTGACACTCGACATTGGGATTTGCTGAAACTTGCCACCGCGCTCAAGATGGTATGTTATCCCGAAGAAGAAATTCCAGCTGCCCTACGGCTGTTTGGAAAAACACGGTTGATGAGGTTGAAGAAGGATGCACCTAAATATGAAGATAAAATCTTGAAGGCTCCTTGCCTGGAAGTCTATAATGAAATGTACTCTGCTCGGAAACTTAGGCTTGAGGCGGCTAAGGTGTTGGACCGTTTGTTCAGGCGGGCCAAAAGGGCATATCAAGCTGAACAAGTAGCTAAGGCCCTCTTTGATTTGTAGGATCTGTAAAGGATTTCCATAGGATTGGGATATGCTGGATTTTTTCCTTTCAAAGTCATTTGATTCACAGGAATTGATTCCTGTAGGAATTATTCCTATAGGAATTCGTAGTGTGTTTTCACATGAAAACATACATGAAGTCAGAGCTCATGGAAAATTCCTACTGGGAAGTAAACGTTTTATTTAGTGTAATCAAACAACCATTCACGAGAAATCCTTTGCCCTCTTTGATTTGTAGGATCTGTAAAGGATTTCCATAGGATTGGGATATGCTGGATTTTTTTCCTTTCAAAGTCATTTGATTCACAGGAATTGATTCCTGTAGGAATTATTCCTATAGGAATTCGTAGTGTGTTTTCACAGGAAAACATACATGAAGTCAGAGCTCATGGAAAATTCCTACTGGGAAGTAAACGTTTTATTTAGTGTAATCAAACAACCATTCACGAGAAATCCTTTGCCCCTAGGATTCAAGTGGCCGGACATTCCAATCCTATACACTCCATATTCCCTTACGTTTTGTACCCTACAAATCAAAGGAGGCCTCAAGTGGCCGGACATTCCAATCCTATACACTTCATATTCCCTTACGTTTTGTACCCTACAAATCAAAGGAGGCCTAAAGCTAGTGATCCTAACAACAACAAGTTTTGTCATGGTATCAACCCTGTTACGATTGATGAACTTAAAAGAGTGGCATAGCACACTTTCAGCAAAACGTAAGAATAGACAGGTTCCACTTCCACCAACTCTGGCACCGGTTGATGTGCTCGAGAGATATACTCAGATCTCCAGCCATCCACTTAATAGGCGGGACAAACCTGGCATCTTATCTCTGGGCATCCATCCTTCGAACGACATTGTTGCAACTGGGGGTATGGATGCATGTCAAGGCACCTACAGACAAGCATACCGCACTGGAGGAAATGGGCCTCGGGCCTCGGTCGCCTCGGCCCAGGAGACTGATCCAACCCAACCGCAAGCACGTAGGGCCCGAGTGGACAAAGTGACGGCGGCTATAAGAAGAGGAAGCTTCCACTGACGAGATCATCCTTGGGGATCACGAAGAACCGACGGCAGGGTTGTTCCCTGATTCATTCGTAGCTATCTTCCTGTAATCCTTCCTGTACTTCGAATATACACCTTCCCTGTGATAATTGAGTGAGAATCATCGAGAGCCTAACATCGTGGTATCAGATTGCCTCTTCGATCCAACCATTCCGGAGACACGCCGCTACACCGCGGATCGACGTCGACTCGTCGCGACGATGGATCCAGCGTTGAAGGAGTACCTCGACGCGATGCGTCAGGACACAGCGGATCTGAGGAAATCCTTCGCCAACCACAGCGAGAATATGATGAAGACGCAAGCCACCATGGCGACCCAGATCGCGGCCCAGTCAGCGCAGCTGACGGATCTGTGCGGCTGGAAGCCGGACTTGGAAGCGCGCTTCGCCCAACTCCAAGCCTCCGTCCAGGATCTGCAACGCACGCAGCCATCATCGGCCGCGGCGTTCAATGGTGGATCGGTGGCGGCCCATCTCGCCACCAAGCTGCCAGTCACTACCGAGGCAGCGATCCACGGGCAAGGCCACGGCGTCGTCATCAACACCGGGGGATCTCCGGCGGTGACCTTCGTGTCATCGTCGGCGCCTCCGGTCACGGGTATGACCACCCTCCAACAACCTCTTCCGCTATCCTGTGATAATTCTCTCGTATCGAGTCAGATCATCACGGGGATGGGGGCAAACGCGCCCAATTTCCCGTTTCCTCCGTTCACGGGCGATAATCCCAATTTGTGGATCACGTTAGCAGAGCAGTACTTTCAGATGTTCGCCATCCATGAATCGTTTTGGGTTTCGATGGGCATTTTGCACTTCTCAGGGGCAGCAGGGATTTGGCTTCAGTCTGTCAGAAAAAAATTAGCAACACTGAATTGGACCTCGTTCACTTCACTGCTGTGCACGCGGTTTGGGCGCGACAGGCATCAGTTACTCATTAGGCAATTTTATTCCATCAAACAAACTCTATCAGTAGCAGATTACATTGAACGATTTGACGTTCTCATGAATCATTTGATTTCATATTCGGATACTACTCACCCCTATTATTTTCTCACTCGTTTTGTGGAGGGACTGAGACCAGAAATCCGTGCAATTGTGATGGTTCAACGCCCTACCGATCTGGATACGGCATGCTCGCTGGCACTGCTGCAAGAAGAGGTCTCTGAAGGAGAGAATATTCCGCCACCAGTGCAAGCTGATCATCGATTCATGCGCATTCCGTCGAAGCCTGCTCCTCTCCAACTGACAGCACCACCTACGACACCCTCGAGCAGAGCATCTGATAGTCGTGCAACTGAAGCAGCCAGACGTCCTGCTGATGATAAGGTAACACAGTTGAGGAATTATCGCAGAGCAAAGGGTTTGTGCTTTACTTGTGCAGAGAAATGGGGACCAACACACAAATGCCCCTCAACTGTACAACTACACATTGTGGAAGAGCTACTGGCATTATTTTCGCCGGATGAAATTACTGGCAACATTCCTCAAGACGCAAGTACAGAAGCAGAAGAAATTGCATGCTCAATATCTGTTCACGCTCTCACAGGGACGACTGTAGCAGCCTCTGGTGTCATCCAATTGCAAGCATTTGTCGCCCAGCACGAAATTCTGATATTGGTGGATTCAGGCAGCTCAGCATCATTTATCAACACCCAACTGGCTCAACAACTGGGAGGAATGCAACTTCTGTCGAAGCCGTGCCGGGTTAATGTGGCAGATGGATCGCAACATCAGTGTTCGCACTTCATTCCTCAGTGTCCGTGGTCATCTCAGGGTCATCAGTTTTTCACTGACTTAAAAGTACTGCCGTTAGGGGCATTCGATGCGATATTGGGTATGGATTGGCTGGAGAAACACAACCCACATATTGATTGGGTAGGAAAAACACTTACGATGGGCGAGATCAAATTACAGGGGCACAGAAATGAGGTGACGCAGTGTGCAGCGATATCGCCAGAAGAGTTGGCCACAGTATGCAGGCAGGGCTCTGTAGCTCATTTGATACATGTTTATTCGTTGAATGGTGCTGTTCATACCGAAGAGGTGCCACCACAGGAAATTCAGGCACTGCTATCTGAATTTCGAGATGTCTTCGCAGAACCAACAACATTACCACCCAGGAGATCTTGTGATCACAAAATCCCTTTGATTCAGGGAGCACAACCAGTCAACACTCGATCTTACCGACACAAACCAGAACTGAAGACTGAAATCGACCGACAGGTGGCAGAATTACTGGAGTCAGGCATCATACAACGCAGCACCAGCAACTTTTCGTCACCTGCAATACTCGTGAAAAAGAAGGACGGCACCTGGAGAATGTGCGTGGACTACCGTGCCCTTAACTCAATGACAGTGGTGAGCAAATACCCTGTGCCTGTGATTGATGAACTGCTCGATGAGCTGTCTGGAGCTCGATGGTTCTCAAAATTAGATTTACGGGCAGGATACCACCAGATACGACTGGCGCCTGGGGAGGAGAGTAAAACAGCATTCCAGACACACGCAGGCCACTGGGAATATAAGGTGATGCCCTTTGGATTAGCAGGAGCACCTGCAACCTTTTTGGGAGCAATGAACGCCACTTTGCAGCCATTTTTGCGCAAATGTGTGATCGTTTTCTTCGACGACATTCTAGTATACAGTAAGACGCTGTCAGAACACATCCACCACCTCGAGCAAGTGCTGCAATTGCTAAGACGAGACCAGTGGCGAGTGAAGAAATCCAAGTGTGTTTTTGGCCAGCAACAAATTGCGTACCTGGGCCATATAATTCACAGTGGTGGCGTCTCTTCTGACCCAGAGAAAATCCACAAAGTGCAGAAATGGCCAACGCCAGAATCAGCAAAAGATGTGCGCAGTTTCTTGGGTCTGGCAGGCTACTACCGAAAATTTGTCAAACATTTTGGCATTGTGGCTCGACCTCTGTTCAACCTGCTGAAGAAGGGGGCTCCTTTTGTATGGACCTCTGAGACTGACACAGCGTTCAACCTTCTGAAACAGAAACTTGTTGAAGCTCCAGTACTGAAATTGCCAGATTTCAGTAAACCTTTTGTCATCGACACTGATGCATGCGAATATGGAGTGGGGGCAGTCCTGCAGCAGGAAGGGCACCCAATCGCTTACATGAGCAAACCCCTAGGACCAAAAAACAGAGGTCTATCCACTTATGAAAAAGAATGCCTAGCAATACTTATGGCCATTGAGCAGTGGCGTCCTTATATACAGCATCAAGAATTCTTGATTCGAACAGACCAGAAAAGTCTAGTACATCTCGAAGAGCAGAGATTGACTACGGTGTGGCAACAAAAAGCATTTACCAAACTACTGGGCCTTCAGTAAAAGATATGCTACAGGAAAGGGCCTGACAACCGAGCAGCTGACGCACTGTCGCGACGCATCCATACAGATGACCACCTGAACTACACTGTTGTGGAATGCCAACCAGCATGGCTCGAGGACGTGAAGAACAGCTATGCAAATAATCCTCAGGCAAAGACTTGGATTCAGAAATTACAGATTGCACCTGACGCAAAGAAGCGATTCACTCTCAACGAGGGTATCTTGCATTTCAGAGACAGAATTTGGCTGGGAGGTTCTGAGGAGTTACAGCACAAAATACTGGCTGCATTTCATTCCAGCAAGATAGGGGGACATTCAGGGTTTCCAGCTACATACTCCAAGATCAGAAAACTCTTTGCCTGGCCAAAAATGAAGCAGCACACCAAGCTGTTCGTGCAAACATGCCTCGTTTGCCAGCAGGCTAAACCAGAGCGTGTCAAATACCCCGGCCTTCTCGAACCATTACCAACCCCTGACGCTGCTTGGAAGACTGTCACAATGGACTTTGTGGAGGGACTTCCTACATCTGGTCATGCCAATGCCATCATGGTGGTTGTCGATAAGTTCACACGCTACGCGCATTTCGTCGCCCTGCATCATCCCTTCACGGCAGCCACGGTAGCGTCCCAGTACATCGACAACATATTTAAATTGCACAGCCTGCCCAAAGTAATGATCTCTGACAGAGACCCGGTATTCACGAGCAAATTTTGGAAAGAACTCTTCGCACATCTGGGCAGTGAACTGAGGATGAGTTCGGCGTACCACCCTCAAACAGACGGCCAATCTGAAAGGGTCAACCAATGCTTAGAGATTTATCTACGGTGCTTTACCCATGCTTGTCCCAAGAAATGGAACCAGTATCTCGCATTGGCAGAATATTGGTATAACACCACATACCATTCGGCCATCAGAATGACTCCCTTCAAGGCTTTGTATGGGCACGATCCTCGTCACTGGGGTATCGACGCAACATCAACTTGTTCAGTAGGCTCGTTGGAAGAATGGATCGAGGAAAGGAAGCAGATACAAGAACTCATCCAGCACAATCTGAATCACGCAAGGCAATGCATGAAAAACCAGGCTGACAAGAAAAGGACAGAGCGTACGTTCCAGCTAGGGGAGGAGGTGTTCGTTAAACTCCAACCATACGTGCAGTCATCGGTGCAGCGCAGAACAAATTACAAGTTGTCGTTCCGCTACTTTGGACCATACAAAATCAGCAAGTGCATCAATCCAGTAGCCTACGAAGTGGAGCTTCCGCCGGAATCACGCATTCATCCCGTCTTCCATGTCTCACAGCTTCGCAAAGTGCTCAAGCAAGGTACGCCGGTCTCGCACTCGCTTCCTGTCGATTCTGACATCATTCTGCCCCCAGTCAAATACCTAGACCAGCGCTGGCGCAACACACCCAAGGGGCGTCGTCAGCAAATTCAGGTGCAGTGGCCGCCGGGCAGTGACAAGGACGTCACCTGGGAAGACAAAATCGAGCTCCAGTTGCAGTTTCCCACAACAATGGCTTGGGGACAAGCCATGTCTCAAGGGGGAGGGGATGTCAAGGCACCTACAGACAAGCATACCGCACTGGAGGAAATGGGCCTCGGGCCTCGGTCGCCTCGGCCCAGGAGACTGATCCAACCCAACCGCAAGCACGTAGGGCCCGAGTGGACAAAGTGACGGCGGCTATAAGAAGAGGAAGCTTCCACTGACGAGATCATCCTTGGGGATCACGAAGAACCGACGGCAGGGTTGTTCCCTGATTCATTCGTAGCTATCTTCCTGTAATCCTTCATGTACTTCGAATATACACCTTCCCTGTGATAATTGAGTGAGAATCATCGAGAGCCTAACAATGCAGATGCGGTACTCTTTGATCGGTCGTCCGGTGAAACTTTGTGCAGGCTTAGTGGTCACTCAAAGAAGATAACCAGTGTGAAGTTTGTTAATCAAAATGGACTCTTCATAACCGGATCAGCAGATAAAACGGTTCATATTTGGCAAGGGAGCGAGGAAGGAAACTATAGCTGTATCCATACATTGAAAGATCATACTGCTGAGGTTGAAGCTGTAACAGTACACGCGTCCCAGAAGTACTTTGTGACAGCTTCCAGGGATAACTCATGGTGCTTCTGTGATATTTCAACCGGATCTTGCCTGACGCAGGTTGGTCAGGCTTCTGGATAAGAGGGCTATACATCTGTTGCATTCCATCCAGATGGTCTCATCCTTGGAACAGGAACTACTGATGCTGTCGTCAAAATTTGGGATGTGAAGGCTCAGTTAAAGGTTGCAAACTTTGATGGGCATATCGGGCCGGTCACTGCTATGTCATTCTCTGAAAATGGTTTCTTCCTAGCGACTGCTGCTCTAGATGGTGTCAAGCTCTGGGATCTTCGGAAATGCGAATGTTTCAGGACCTTCTCTCCCTGTAGTTCAGACACAACAACCAATGCTGTGTAGTTTGATTTTAGCGGAAGCTATCTTGCTATTGGTGGTTCAGATATAAGGGTTTACCAAGTAGCCAATCCTGCGGTCGAATGGAATGTTATCAAGACAATACCGGATCCATCAGGAACAGGGGAAGTAACTTCAGTGAAGTTTGGGGCCGACGCTAAGTACATCGCTGTAGGTTCGATGGACCAAAACCTAAGGATATTTGGGCTCCAGAGCTACCAGCCGGACGCCCAGGAAGTAAACGTGTTTTATCACTAGTATTTTATTATGGCAACTCGCTGGTGATTCAGTAGGCATATTTTTGTTACGGCATTTGAGAGACGAGTTGCTCAGTGCATGTGGGATGCTTTGTCTGTTTTTCAGAAGATAAATTGTGTTTCAAGTGTGAAAAGTCCTCTGCTGGAAACTAAATAAACTTTTTTCATGGATGACTAACTGAACTGAAACTAATTATTGTTGGTCATATTTAAGTAAAAGTACATACGTTACGTGCTACACCAGTTGAATGTAGGATTCTACTGAAATAAAATGTCAAATGCTACTGGATTGTTCAACTTTTGAGTGCATAATATGTCATTGTTTAATTTCTTCAAGTTTATTGGCGAAGTCTAAGCATGAGTGCTACAGTTCTTGGCTTTTTTTTTAGAAAATGGTGCCGAAATAGAAGATGCTCGAATTGGAAAGTTGGAAGGGTGTTAAAACTGTTGGAAGGGTGTTAAAACTGTTGTTCATATGTTAGAAAATGGTGCCGAAATAGAAGATGCCCAAGCTGTATGTCCACAATATGATCTGTTCCAACTCGCAAAGTTGGAAGGTACACGAATGATGAACTCATTTCCAGTCTGTTTGAAATACATTTGTGATTTAAACAATTAACAACTTCACCATTTTTTTCTGCCTTACAATAACAGGAGTGGACTGCATTTTACTGATCAAGAACCTGCCTACGAGACTTTTGCGATTATTATCTTCCCTGAATTTATATTTCTCCTATTTACATCGGTTGACATATATGGCAAATTCTGGGTTCCATATATAAAATTGAATAAAGTGACCTATTAGTTATATCTGTACTAGAAATCTGCGCCCAGGCTTGCAATTAAATAAAGTTATACTCGCCGAAAGAGCTAATAGGATGCAATAAATGGATACTTGGGTTGCAGATAACTGTCAATGGACTCAGAGGCGCCTGCATTAACACGGATCAAATTAAGCAGGTGTAAATCTGCCCTTTTATCAAGTTAATTGTTACTTACAATTGATGTCATATAATGTGGTTCTGCTATTGTTTGCAGGTTACTCGCAAGGCAGTGGCTGTTGTCTTCGCCATATTTACTCCTGACTATGTTACACACGTACTAACATATTACTGACTGTGATGATTCGCCATAAATTACTGTTTCGTATGAAATTCTAACAAGCTAATTAATTAAGTTCTTAATTCCCCTCAATTTCAATTATGATCATTGGCAGTACAATCGTGAAGCAGTTATGTAATGCAGCTTCTCCAAGTGAAGGTTTGAAGCGGCTGTAGTATAGATGCACTGCCTTGATATGTGAACATATGAGCCCATTTATTAAGTTGATTGTGTTTTCTTTTGAGTAATTTTTCTTATTGCGCAATGTCCGCTACATATTTGGAAATTGACCATAGTATTAGTTTAATATAGAACAAGATTGGATTTCCTTTATCATATTACTCTCCCACCCAATTTGGTCGTTTAATCTCGTATGAGATGTTCTTTGGAATTTTAATGATGGCATTTCCATCTATTTTCCCTGTCGGCTCCAGTTCTTACTCCATTGGGCTTGTCTGTTTTGCTTGTTGTTGCTGAAGAAAATTTGTTCTTTCATTCTCAGATTCTGGCATGGCTATTTAGCTACAAAATTCAGAATTTTATAGTGTTTAGTATATACATAGAATCTTGTACCTGTCCACTGATCTACCATTTAGGATAGTCTTTTCTGTAATAGCCTTTTCTATAGGTCTCAGTATCCTCCAGAATTTAGCTAGCGTTCCATATATATTTGACCAAAGCTGGTACTCTCTTTCCTTAGCTTGCTTTATTTTTCCTTTATAATTTCATCATCAATAATCTCACTATCCAGTTATTCCACTTAACAAAGTTTGGAGGGATGATACGCTTTTCACTAATTGTGGTTTCTCTAATATATTTCCAAACTGTAGCTTTGGTTTAGTGCTTCTTTCAAGGCTTGATAAATTTTGGTGAGAGGCGCCTCACAAATAATATGCTTATCACAAGATTCTACGATGTTTATGTACTGTCATGTGGCTGGATTCTGAAATATCAGTGACATCTTTCAGCCACGTAGGAGCGCGCGGATTGCATGACAGCCAGGGGAGCTCAACACCAAGAAGCGCGCACAACGGAACCTCATGCGCAAGCTGGGACTGATCGATGACGTGGAGGGGCCCACCACGGAGAAGGTTGAGGCGTACCATAAGCTATTCGAGCTCCCTCTGGGTGAGGAGATGGTTGGCGCCATCGGGGAGCTCTATGGGTGGACGCTGGAGACGCTGCGGGGCAGCTGCTCCCCGCCGATCTCAGAGCGGTCGGGTGGTCGCCTCGTGGAGGTTTAACACCTGGGTGGGGGCTTCATTAGGGTGTACCCATGTCTAATGTCGTATGAACCTAGGGTTTGGGTGCTGAACGCGCGAGGTCTTAATAACCGCGTGCGTAGGACGAATGTACGCTGCCTTTCCAGTTCTGCAGGCGTGCCGATCGTGTGTTTACAGGAGACCAAAATCGAGATTGTAACCTCTTCTATCGTTATGGAAACGCTTGGCGCGGACTTTGATGACTATTTCTGCTTGTCGGCTGTGGGTACGAGGGGTGGCATTCTCATTGCTGGGGTGGGTTCCAAGGTCAAGTTCCTCGATAATCATGTGGACACCAATTCGGTGACCGCTCGAGTTGTCCCGTCCGACAGTAGCCCATCTTGGTGGATCACCGGGGTTTATGGACCCCAGGAGGATGCGACTAAAGTGGCCTTCCTTGCGGAGCTGCGCAACGTGCGCTCTACGCGCCCAGGACCCTGGATGCTTTGTGGTGATTTCAAGTTGATTTACCGCGATGAGGACAAAAACAACAGGAACCTGGACCGGAGGATGATGGGTCGCTTCAGGTGCTTCCTGGCTGACTGCGAGTTGAAGGATGTGTATCTCCACGGCCGGCGCTACACCTGGTCTAATGGACGAAGCACTCCTACCCTCGTTCGGTTGGATCGAGTCCTCTGCTCGGTCGACTGGGAAGAACTTCATGAGAGCTGCTCGCTGCGCTGCCTTGCGTCTGTGGTAGCGGACCACAACCCACTCCTTCTCGACTGTTCCCCGATGCGGGTGGGAAGGAAGAGATTCCAATTCGAGCGCTTCTGGATTAAGCTCGTTGGCTTTCGCGAGGTTGTGGAGGCCGCCTGGGGGGTCATTGACGGTGACCCAGACCCCTTCCGACGCCTGCAGGCCAAGATGAAGTGCACTGGGCGACAGCTGATGAGCTGGAGTGATAGGAAGGTTGGCTGTGTGAAGATGCAGCTCCTCATAGCGCGGGAGGTAGTCCTACGGTTGGACGCGGCTATGGAATCGCGACAGTCGTCGGAGGATGAACATGCCCTCCGTGCAAAGCTTAAACTTGCGCACCTAGGTTTGGCTTCGGTGGAGCGCACAATGGCCCGCCAGCGCGCAAAGATTGCCTGGCTTTCGGATGGAGACGCAAACACTACCTTCTTTCACCAACACGCTTCCTATAGACGGCAGAATAATGTGGTTCGTGATCTTGAGGTGGATGGAGCGGTGGTCACGGACCATGCTGGTATGGCAGAGGCTATTTTCTCGCACTTTCAGGGAGTCCTGGGAACTCCGGAGGGGAGAGATTTCTCCCTCCATCTAAACTTCCCTAGACTACAGGCGGAGGACCTCTCTCGCTTGGAGGATCCATTCTGTGAGGCGGAGGTTTGGGAGGTGGTTAGGACTTAGGCGACTACCTCACGGGAAGGCGCCAGGCCCGGATGGATTCACAGCGGAGTTCCTCCCAAGATGCTGGGGCATAGCGAAACATGACTTCATGGCGGCCTTCGATAAGTTCTTCACGATGTGTGGTAGGGGATTCCAAGGGCTGAATGTAACATCCCAAGTATGAGAACCACCCCTAAAATGTTTGTTTCTTGCTTTATTATTGTTTTGCATCATGGCATCTTAATCATTGCATTTGTTTTCATTTTTGTTCCCATCTGTTTTCCTTTGTTTTCACAATTGAAATTCAAACAATATTCAAACCTTTGTTTCATACTTGTTATGTTACAATTTTTCAAATAAAAAGTTCAACTCAAAACATCAATTGTTTCCATTTAAACCATAAGGTTCAAACTATTTAAAATTATGGCTTTTAATAATTCACTTAATTCAAATGTTATTCAAAATTCAATTACATCTTCCAAACAGCAACCATGTTGAATTTATGAGAATTACAAAACATTTTCCACTCAATTAGTTTCAAATAAACTTGAGTGTCCAAAACTAATTAAATGTTTCTTTTAATAAATCACTTAATCTCAAAATTCATTCAAATTTCAACCAAATTACAAACAGCATTTTATTTTGAACTTTTTGGAAAACAAAACTTGGCAAGTTGTTGCTGTTACATAATTAAGCAATACCAAATTTTTTCTAAAATTTTCTAACATCAAAAACCCTAGCTTTCTTCCCTATTTCTTTTCAGCAAAAAAAACTAACAGAACAGAAAAAGAAAAAAACAAGAGAGAGGGGTAGGGCAGCCAGTTGGGCCAGCCCACTTTCCCACCGGCCCGATACCCCCCTCGATCTTCTTCTCGCTGTACGGCAGCCATCCGGCGAGTCCACGTCGCCGCTGTAGCAACAGGAACGGCCACCGTGCGCCCTCTCCCCCTATAAACCTAACCCTAGGGTTCCCCGAGCTGCCCTAACCTAGCCTCCACTTCCTCCCTCGAGCTGCGCCGTCGCTTCTCTCTCTCGGCCGGCGATTTCCTCTCTGCAACCACCACCGAACTCCACCCTCTGAACCCTCCGGTGATCGCCGCCGTTCGATGAGCCTCCGTGCAAGTTGAGTACGGGGATCGGCTCCCCATACCACCATCTCCTTCCTCGACACCGCCACCGTGCCGGAGACCTGCTGGATCGCCGCCGCCGCCCTCGTCACTGTCGCCACCGTCGCCTCTTCCCCGGGCCTCTGCTACGCCTCCACCGGAGGTGAGCGTCACGGCCACCCCTCTCCTCTTTTTCTCTCTGCATCACGCACACCAGCACGCACGCGTCCACGCACAGCAGCACGGCAGCAAGCACTGCGGCAGCTCGCCGCCGGCCATCGAGCCACTGTCGAATTCAGTTAACGCCCTGCAGATAAAAGTTCAGTTAGCGTAACTGAACTTTAACCTAGCTGCGCACCTCTTACCTGACAAAGAACGCTTCACACCGCAGTGGTTGCACACTGCACACGCGAGCGCGAGGGCGCAGGTTCGAGCCCTACCTTGCGGAATAAAACCCCAATTTTTCGCGCGAGCAACTGACAGGCAGGGGCCACTCGTCAGTGGCCTGTGTTGCCACGCGCGCACACGCTGGCCACGTTGGCCCCAGGGCCCACTGGCAGTGACCTAGGCTAGGTCACTGCACGGTGTAGAAGGTTTTCTGCCCAGTTTCTTTTAAATTAAATCCTTTTCCTATTACAGATTAGTCCCTGCTTTTAAAATGCTAATAACTTTTAAATTCCAAATCCAAATAATGCAAATAAAATATGTTTACTGAACCAAATTAAATTCTCTACATGTTTAAAACATTTGTATTCTGTTTTGAACATTTCAAATGCATTCAAATTTCAAATTTAAACAACTCCTTTTAAATTTGGTTAATTTCATAACTATTTCAAACTTAATTCAAATAACACAAATAAAATATGTTTTCCATGCTAAATTGAACCATCTATCCAAATATAAATTTTGTTTCATGTTTTGAATAATTAAAATTGCTTAAATAATTTAAACCTTATTTAAATCATTTAAATTTGCTAAATTCATAACTTGCTCAAATTAAATTATTTTTGAACTTATAAAATATGTTTTCAAACCAGAAAAACATAATATTTTCAAATATGAATTTTGTTTAATGTTTTGAATAAATAAAAATTCAAATAAATTCATACTTGAATTAAATCCTTTTAAATCTTGTTTAAACTTGTTTAATCCATAATTAAATCATTGTAATTCCTTTTTCAATAACTGAAACATGTAATCCACCTAAAATTTTGTGTTCTTTTCACATATGAACCTTGTTATCTATTTTGGACAATTAAAATTGATGAAAACAACAAATGCTTGTGTAACACCTTTAAGGAACCAAAATTCCTTAACTTAATAAATAAAATTCCAAACTTGGTAAACCTTATTTCAAAGTTGTTTCTATTATTGTTATTTTTATGTTTTCCTCATCCATGCATCATACTAATCCACTTTCACCTGCTGATTAGTTGTAAAACAAATATTTCAACCTAAATTCATGGGCTTTCCATATGCAACCCAAATTGCATAGGGGTCCATTTAATATTGTTACCATGTCAACTAGTTTATTTTGATGCATCAATTAAATGGTCATGCATCATCCCATGATTGTGCACTATGCCATGTTATTGATTGTTTGTCTCTCTGCGTGGTTTGTTTGCTTCTTCTCGGATAGACGACGACGTTGAGACAGACGATACTTACGACACCCCTTCTGAGGATCTAGCTCAGTACCAGGCTGCTGAGTTTGCAGGCAAGTATTCACTCACATGAACCATTGTGTTCCTTTCAACATTGGATACCGATACTTTCCGTTGTCTATTCTGCTAGCCCTATAAATCGTTGCTTGTGTTCGATCCTATCACATGTCACCCTGTAACCCTGATATAGCCTCACCTCCATACCTATAACCCCATTGTTTGTTGCTCGTGTCTTACTAGCATGCTTAGGGTTGTTTTTGCTCGAGTCTGTTGTCCGTTACTTTCTGTTATTATTTCTATTATGTTCTGGGGCTCGATGTTAAACAACAACCTGTTAATTTTGAGGTAATAATAATTTGTTGATAAGGCACCGGCAGGAGGCCCGGCGTGGTTTTGAGGCTTGCTAGTGTCGACCCTAATTAGGAAAAGGGTCTTGTCTACTGATCCATGATGAGCGCACTAACCGCATGTGGGAAGCGTGTATGGGCGCCCCCCTCAATTTGATTCGATTCGCATCTCGTCTAAATCGCCACACTTAGTTCGGGCTTTCCATTTGATGCACTCATATGCAGGTACGAACCCGAGGCCAGGGTGGAACTTTTGTAGTCGGCATTTAGGGCGGCGTGGTCTTAGAGTGCTACGAGGGTCCCCTTTTCTTCGTGGGGCACGATTAGCCGCGCACGCACAGCACGTGGTTCTTTGGGCTTGATGCGAAGAAGAGTTGAGTTGTGTAGAGTGCCTCGCTTGGTGGGTTTGATTCCCGTCTGGCGGGATATTCTTACGTGTACGGCCAAATTGGTGCACCCCTGCAGGGATAAATCTTCTCGAGAAGCCGTGTTTTCCGCGGTTATGGTTAACTTGGTGAAAGTACTGGCTAACAAGTACTCAGAACAACTTACACCTAACTAATGATAACTTGACTAGTAATAGTCTTATTGACACAATAACTTGAACCATCATTAATCCAACTGTGTGAGTTATCCTCGGATTGCTTCTTTGGATAAGGGGCGAGATCTAAGATGGGTTTTCTTGGAGTTAGTTATAGTTGGTTACGATACGCTATCTTATCTTCTTTCTGTTAGCCGGAAGTTGTATCATGTTCTGTAGTTGGTTAGTGCAGCCAGCTGCCGCATCTTTTGTATCCCCTTTTCTTCCATTGAACCCAAAGCATCTGGGCTTGGTGTTGACGGGTTACACTTTGGTGAACTGTGAGTCTTGCTTGCCAGTACGTTTATGTACTGACCCCTTTGGGGCTGTGGCTTCCGCAGACTACGCTTACGAGGATCCCCGTGATGGCTACTACGTGGAGTTTGACGAGGCTGCTGACGAGTAGATAGCGGACCCGGGCAGGATCCGAGACTACGTGGATGGGCTCCGTTTTACTTTCATTCCCGGCCTCTTAGGCCTATTTGGATCTTGTCTGTACTCAGACATGTTGAATGCTTCCGCTGTGTTGTAATGATGATATGTTGGGACGTGTGTCCTCTGGATGAGTGTATTTGATATCTCTGCTCTAGTGAGAGATATGTGCAACTTATTTCAATCTTTTGTGTCTTAGAGATCTGTTGTGATATCACTTGTTCAAATGCCGTTGACGTACCATGTGTGTATGTTATGAAGTACGTCAATGGAAGTATCTGGATTTCTATGGGATGGTTTGCGCAGACGATGGATAGTAGAGAATGGTTGTCACACGTTTACGTGTTGGCCTGCTCATATTGAGATGCGGGTGCCGGTATGCCCCGTAAGCCATTTATCTACTGTTTAATGGACTGTGAGTATCCCCTAGAAGTCCGGGTGCGACACTGAACCAGGCCCTCATCGTGCTGATCCCTAAGCGCCCGGATGCGGCTGCTATGGGCGAATACCGGCGGATCAGTCTGATTCATCTTTTCGCCAAGCTGGCAGCCAAGACCCTTGCCCTACGGCTGACACCATTCATGAACGACTTGGTGGACTGCAACCAGAACGCCTTTATCCGGTAGCGCTGTATCCATGACAACTTTATGCTGGTGCAGCAAATGGCACGATTGCTCCACAGGCTTAAGGAGCCTAGGGTGATGCTCAAGCTGGACATAGCTCGCGCCTTCGACTTAGTATCCTGGGGTCTTCTCTTTGAGATCCTTCAGAAACTTGGGTTTGGGCCGCGGTTTTCCGAGTGGGTGGAAATCCTCCTTTCCACGGCCAGCTCGCGGGTGGTGCTCAATGGCGAGCCAGCCCCCCCCCCCATCTGGCATCGGCGGGGCCTGAGACAGGGAGACCCCGAGGTTATCAACACTCTCAATAGGCTCCTGGCCCGAGCGGCGGAGCTGGGAATCCTGAGGCGGGTGGCACGATAGGACCTGATCACGACGGTTTCGCTCTATGCCGACGACGTGGTCATCTTCTGCCACCCCCTGGATGAAGAGATGCAAACACTTCGTGAGATTCTCGCGATGTATGGTCACGCTTTCGGCCTTCACACCAACTTCGCCAAGTGTTCTGTCTCCCCCATTGGGTGCGACGAGGTTGTGGAGACGCAGGCGGCAGAGGTTATGGGATGCCAGCTTGCCCCCTTTCCGGTCAAGTACTTGGGTATCCCGCTCGGGCTCAGGCGGCTATCCAGCCAGGACTTGGACCCGGTGGTTGATCTGATAGCGGACAAGCTGCCTACTTGGAAGGCGTCTATGATGCCCAAGGCAGAACGGCTTGCGCTAATTAAAGCGGTCCTAGCTGCAATCCCCCTGCACCAGCTCATGGTTCTGAGTATCACTAAGAAATCTCTCAAGAGGATGGAGAAGATCTTCCGGGACTTCCTGTGGGCCGGTAGGGAGTCGGCGAACGGGGGACATTGTCACGTTAACTGGTCGAGGGTGTGTCGGCCATTACGACTAGGTGGGTTTGGCATCCCTGACCTGGTTCGAACGTCAGTGGCCCTCCGCGTGCGCTGGCTTTGGAGGATGCGCACGGACCCAATGCGGCCATGGAAGGGCCTAGACATCAGTTCACAAGGGTGGAACGGCAGATCTTTGAGGCCTCCACCGAGATGGTTGTTGGAGACGGGGCCACAGCCCTCTTCTGGAAGGATAAGTGGCTCGAGGGCCTCTCATTGAAGGATATCGCACCTAACCTCTGTGCGCTTGTCCCCAAACGGCCCAGGTGGGTCAGAACAGTCAGGGAGGCTATTCTGGAGCGCCGTTGGATCTCTGACATTTCAGATGCTCTATGCCCACTAGCCCTTTTGTAGCGTCGTTGGATCTCTGACATTTCAGATGCTCTATGCCCACTAGCCCTTTTGTAGTATGTTAGGGTGTGGACATTGATGCAGGGGGTGCAGCTGACCATGATGCCTGACCGACTGCTCTGGCGCCTGACGGCGGATGCCCAATACTCTTCCAAATCCTGCTACGACGCGCTATTCTTGGGAGCAACGACGTCGCAATCTTGGAAGGTGGTTTGGAAGTCCTGGGCCCGCCCAAGGGTGAAGTTCTTTCTTTGGCTTGCCTGCATGGACCGGTGCTGGACGGGCAACAGGCTTGCAAGGCGCGGCCTACCGCATCATCCAAGTTGCCCGCTGTGTGATCAAGGGATGGAAACGATGCCACACATCCTGACGGAATGCCCATTCTCTCGGTCGATGTGGCATGAGGTTCTTTCGTGGATCCGATCAACGGCGACCCCGCCGAGTGTGGAAGATGATTTCGTGGATTGGTGGATTCGGGCGCCCAAAGATACCCCCTCCCCCCCCCTGTTTGTTGCGTAAGGGAACCTCGTCATTCATTATGCTCACGGCTTGGTGGATCTGGAAGCCCCGGAACTCAATCGTCTTTGACAACGCACGGCCCTCAGTTGGCGCTTTGATGGAAACCATCAAGACTGAGGCTCGTTCTTGGGTGAGCGCGGGGGCCGTGGCCTCGCTATTGTACTCCCCTAGTGTAGGTTCCTGGGTCGAGTTCTAAGTGGTGGGGTTGCCTGGCT
This sequence comes from Alopecurus myosuroides, assembly GCA_028641055.1. Lineage (NCBI taxonomy): Eukaryota > Viridiplantae > Streptophyta > Magnoliopsida > Poales > Poaceae > Alopecurus > Alopecurus myosuroides. Next base: position 121,753,601 of record CM054058.1, read on the forward strand.
CCAGGCTTGTACATATAAACTCTCTTTTCTATCAATGCATCGAAACGCAAGGCTTTTGCGTTTTCGCTAAAAAAAGAAACAGTGACATAAGTCAGCTCGGGAGAGGTGAGTCTTTATGGAAACATATGTTCCTTACTTCAGCTCCCTGCATTGCGTATTCCACATAAATTCTATACTTCATTAATTCATTTCGCTGCATATTCCATATAAAATGCACTTTCTCCAAAGGAATGCAAAAGTTTATGTATACATAATTCATTGAATGCACAACCTTCAAATGCTGGTTGGATATTTGACTTCCAAATTTGCTCCTATGAGTGACAATGCCAACATGATCTTCTGGGCAAACTTCTCTCTATGACTTGAGAACTCCCATTTTTTACCATTCTACTCCACGGTTTCATTCGTGCTTCAACGACCTTGACGTAGATTGCCCAGTTCTGGTTCAAATGGTCAAAGGTAAAGCTTATTATCTCACTTATCCGTGTGGCTTCTCCAATTTGTTGGATAGAAATACTTCTTGCATCCTTTATATTTAAATATCTCAACTGCCTGTAAACTAAGAGAAGAGCAACAATTAAGTGATATTTGGATAAATAAATAAAATTCATTGTACATACAATGTTCAATGTGTCTTACCTTTGCGTAGGAGCATATAGAGAGAAAGTAAGAAGGAACACAGTATCCTAAATTTATTAGTGTGTAGAAATCCATGCCATTGCTAGTGAGATAATTGTTTTTCTTTCTAACCAACAAATCGGAAGGAGATATACTGGATACCTTTTTGATATTTAAACTCTATGCATTTTTATCGGGCCAAGAAGCATGAACCTAGTTTCCCGGTTTAACTACTCCCTCCGTCTCAAAATAATTGTTGTTGAAATTGGTTGAAATGGATGTTTCTATCACTTGAATACATCTAGATACATCCACCGCCGTTTCCCCACCGCGGCTGACTCTGGCGTCCTCTGGAGCCAACGGCCCGACGATGCGCACGAGGCGGAAACCCAGGTTCGCGAGCGGCGCGTCCATGTACGGCGCCTCGAGCCGCCGGGACGTGTTGGTGAAGAACGACGAGCATTCGAGGTTCCAGAGGAAATTGCTCCGGACCCCCTCGGAGACCTCGTCGCCCTCCTGGTACGTCCGGTACAACACCATGAGCTGCCGCCACGGGTAACTTGGGGTGCCGGGGAGGTCCGAGAAGGGGATCAGAAACTCGTCGTCATCCTCGTGCTCGCGCAGGATCGAGTGGAGCACGACGGTGCCATAGACGGCATAGGGGGGAAAGACGCGGGGTGCCGATGTCGGTGGCGAGGGGTTGTGTCCAGCCACAGAAGAAGTCGGAGAGGATGGCGACGACGTGGTCGTGGGTGCCCGAGAGCACGCGGGCCCAGGAGAGAAGCGGGTCGCGTAGGCCGGTGAAGGCGACAATGAGCACGCTGAAGAGGACCGGCGGGCATCCTTTGATGGACTCGAGGTCGGCGAGGAAGGCCCGGTGAGAGGGGAACGGGTGGGTGAGCGGACGTTGCCATACGAGTTGGCGGCGAAGAGAAGGGAGAGGAGCGAGACGGTGGCAGGAGTGGCGATGACGGTGAGACGCAGGCCGCGGGCGGCGAGGAGGGACGCCAGTCGATGAGATGATAGTCCTGAAATGTCAGGGCGGGGAGGGACTTATCTAGTTGGGGATTGTTAGAATTTGGGTCACAATGGACAACTCAATAGACAAGTCCTGAAATCGTGAAATGGCTCATGTGTGCGAGCAAGTGGCGGGAGTGCAAAATTTAGTCCTACATGAAAACTTGAGTTTCACACTACCTTATAAGGTGGAGTGTTCAAAACTCGATAAGTGAGTGAGAATAGAAGAGCACCTCGCACATTCCTCCTTCTCCACCACTGTTCGCTCGTCTTGACACGACGCAATGGTGTTTCGTGAATCGAGACCAAGGTGAGTCAACACTGAGTTGCGTCACAAATTAAACGGTTCGGCTCGCTTCCGAATAGTGTGGTACAACCAACTTCGACGTGTTCGAGGTTTCCAAACCGCATTATAAAAGGGAAACGCCATTAGCGCCGCAACACACTGAAACCCATCTATGTTTTTGTCAATTCTCGTTCCTTACGTCGCCACCATAACCCGAGCGTCAGCGTGCACCAGCGATCGAGAGCGGGTCTTTGGAACAAATTGCTCTTGTGATCTGTACATGAGAAGGCGAATTAGGTTTTTCGAGACTCGCTGCTTCCACCAAGGTCATCTACTAGATACTACTCCGGATCGTCTCCGCAGATGTCGTCTACTTCGACCGATCATCGTCAACGGTGTCGTCAACAACATCGCTCCACATATTTCATATGCAAATGTTCGGTACATGTGCCGCGTTTCTGTTGGTTGTTTCATGTATGGTTTGCACATATTTTGGGATGTTTTCCTACTAGTGCTCATGTTGATAAGTACATTTGAGATGTTCGAGTTTCACAAATACAACCTTTAAATAAATATTCTGGAATAAATCATGAAAAACGTACTACCTAATTATCCAACTCTTTGTACTGTCTTTAACTGTTTTAGATTGGAAGTTTTCTGAAAACAAAAAGTTTTTTCTCGGAAGAGAATATTGTGCATGGTACACCAGCTGGAGACTCCAATCAACGGCTGTCAACTCTGGAGGGCTCGAGGCACCATAGGATTCCCACGTCAGCCCATAAAGCGAAGCAACGTCTCTCTCGCGACTAGCCGTTGCCCCTCGCGCCGCTCCCCTCCCCAACGGCCAATTCCCCCGCACAGCAGCGCATAAAACCCAGCACCCCACACTCCCATTCCTCACTCACTCCCCGCCTTCAATCCTCACCCCGAACACACACCGCCGGGCAAAGAACTCTTCTGATCCCAGCGCGATGGCGGGCGGCAAGACGCACACTCACAAGGCGTTCCTGCTCTGCAACTACGCGCTCCTGGGCGCGGCCTCCAGCTGCATCTTCCTCACGCTTTCGCTCCGCCTCCTGCCCACCCCGTGCGGCCTCCTCCTCATCTTCCTCCACGCCCTCACCGCCGTCTTCTCCGCCGCGGGGTGCTCGGGCTCCTTCACCTCCGGCCCGGCGCCCTGGCACACGGCGCACACCGCGGGGGCGGCGCTCACGGCCATCTTCCAGGGCGCCGTGGCCCTGCTCGCCTTCACCCGCACCGCCGACTTCCTCTCCGAGCTCCAGTCCTACGTCCGCGACGAGGACGGCGCCGTCATCCTCAAGATGGTCGGCGGCCTCGGCACCGTCATCTTCGTCCTCGAGTGGGCCGCCCTCGCGCTCGCCTTCTCCCTGCGCCTCGACGATGGCGAGGATGACGGCGAGGACGACCTTCGCCGCGCCAAGAACTGGGCCGACTCCTACCATGTCTGAGCGCTCTGCCGCCCCCCGCTTCGTTCGTGCCCGCGCATCTTCCGCGGTGCCTCCAGGCGCAACGAGGATCGATGTGTGATTGGTGTCTGAATTCTTCTGTACTGCTCTGTACTGTAGTGTGTTCTCAAATTCTTTTGTACCAAGATGTCAAGGCAAACATATATTGCTTTGGGTTTTGGTACTTAGCTGTAAGACCGTATTTTTAGATAAAAGGTAAATTTTATTACCCGACTTTGAGTTAACAAAGCCAACAGTTCACAAACAGCAAGCCACAACACACGAATCCGAAAGACAAGACAGGGGCTGGGCAACACAGCTTAGCCGACTAGCGAAAGAAATAAAAAACGGAAGCTGCCACGACGCCATCAGGTCGCCAGCAAGGGAGCTCGAGGAGGAAGGCAGGTGGCATGGATCTCCTTAAGCTTGACAGTGAGCCATCTAGCGCCCTCCCGATCCGACGGCTTCATGAGCGGCGTCCAAACCTGAAGAAAAAGCATGGTTTTGAAGATAACGTCAGCCGGGTGATTAATACACTTCTTAGCAATTGTGAGTTTATTCCGCACATTCCATAAAGCCCACGATTGAGCAAGGAAAAGACACCACACTAATCTACGGGCCCTCCCGGAAATCAGCTGCAATTTGACAAAAAATTGGGCAAAGTTGGTGGGGCCCCAATCCCTCCCCAGGATTTGACGCATCACCGCCCAGGCAAAGCCAGCTATAGAACACGCGAAGAACATATGGGAGGCATCCTCATGAAGACCACACAGCGCACAGTTGCCATCCGAAGGCCCCCGCCTTGTCACCAACTGTGCACCCGAGGGAAGTCTGTCCAGAATAAGCTGCCAAGAGAAAATCTTGATCTTCAACGGAACTCTGGCCTTCCAAATATCACGGAAGCAGGCCACAGTCGCCCCTTGGGCTAACGCCTTATACATAGAGCGAACCGAGTAGCTGTGAGACGGGTCAAGGGTCCACCTAATTGCATCTGGTTCGGAGGAGAGTGTGGTCGCGGAGATGATCCCCATCACTTCTCCCCACAGTCTCCCCCCGACAGGGTCGAGGGAGCGCCTAAAACGACATCCCTCACGAACCACCGCATTCACCGAAGCCGACGTGTCTTCGCAGATGCTAAAGAGGGAGGGGAAAGAGTCCTTAAGGGGGCCTGCCCCGTGCCACCAGTCCAGCCAGAACTTAGTGCGTCTACCGTCGCCTACCTCATGTCTAGCCCCCAGTTTGAAGAGATGTTTAATCTGATGAAGACTTTTCCAGAACGCCGAGCCCCCTGAGCTCGAGAAGAAAAGATATCGCCCGTCTCGGTATACTTGGCTCTTAACAGGGTTGCCCAGATGGAGGAGTCCATCTCATAGAGCTTCCAAACCCATTTTAACAACAGCGCCTTATTCCTGTGACGCGAATTCGTCAGCCCTAGCCCCCCACACTCCTTAGGGCGACACACCGAGGGCCAGTTCACCATATGATACTTGCGGTTCGGCCCCGAGCCTTCCCAGAAAAACCTCGCGCGGATAGAGTCGAATTGGACGTGTACTCCCTCCAGGAGTAGGAACAGCCCCATAGCATAGGAGGGCAGGTTATCTAAGCAAGAGTTCGACAGAATGAGGCGGCCGCCAGAGGATAGGAACCTGCCCATCCAGGGTTCAACCTTGGCGCCAAGTTTCTGAACAAGGAACGCCCACTGTTCAACGGTGAGTTTGCGATCCGCGATCGGGAGACCAAGATAAATGAACGGAAGTGTACCCAACTTACAGTTCAGCTGTCTGGCGACCCGGATCTGAGCCTCACTATCCTGTCCTAGCACAAAAACTTCACTCTTGTGATAGTTAATCTTCAAACCCGACATGTTCTCGAAACACATGAGTAAGAATTTCAGATGGGCTATGCCGGCGGGGGAGTTTTGGATCAAAATAATGGTGTCGTCCGCATATTGCAGGTGAGACACTCCCCCGGGAACGAGATGGGGCACAACCCCCTGGATGTGACCCGCCGCACAGGCAGCTGAGAGAATCGCCGATAAACCCTCAGCAACATAGTTAAAAAGAAGAGGGGACAGAGGGTCCCCTTGACGCACTCCGCGCTTATTACGAAAAAACGGTCCCATCTCCCCGTTGATGGAAATCGCCGTTTGCCCCCCAGCTACCAGCTGGGAAATCCGGTGGACGAAGCCGGAGTCGAAGCCTTTCCTACGCAACACTTCTAACAAGAAGTCCCAGTTTACCCGGTCATACGCTTTCTCGAAGTCTAGTTTCAGCAGAATTCCCCCTAGCTTCTTGCTTTTGAGTTCATGGACAATCTCATGAAGCGCGAGAACCCCGTCCAGAATCCCCCGTCCCTTGATGAAGGCTGACTGGTTCGGGCTAATAGTACGGTTAGCGATGGGGTCCAGGCGAGATGCCACCGCTTTGGAGATGATCTTAAACAGCACATTGATGAGAGCAATGGGTCTAAACTGCGCGATCTTGTCAGCTCCAGGCACTTTAGGAATCAGCGAAAGCACCCCGAAGTTAAGCCTAGCAATATCTATCCTCCCGAGGATAAAGTCGTTAAGAACGTGGAGCACCCCAAGTTTCACCAGCGGCCAACACTTCTTAAAGAAGGGAACCGGGAAGCCATCGGGGCCCGGCGCGGTGTCTGACTTCATACTCATAACCACCTCCTCCAGCTCTGACTCCCCAAAGGTCAGTGCTAGCGAGAGGTTCTCCGCCTCCGTGACCCGCTGAATCTGGACCCACGTGTCCCTCGCCAGCCCGCAGCTGCGCGGGGTATCCGTCCCCATCAAGTTCCGGTAGAACCCGTAAATGTGCTCCTGGAGAGCTAATTTATCAGAGATCACCCCGTCCTCCGATCTAAGGGAGTAAATGTTGCAGCGTCTCCTTTGCCCGTTGGCAACCGCGTGGAAGTATGCGGTGTTAGCATCCCCCTGGAGCAACCACCGGATACGACCCCGCTGCCGCCAGTATTCTTCTTCAAGGCGATACAGCTGGAGCAGCTGCTCTTCCAAGTGATAACGGAAGGCCCATTCTTCATCATCTAAACCGGACGAATCGGCTTGCAGATCTAGCTGCTGGATACGCTCCAGGAGCGCAGTCTTCTTCTGTCTCGCCTCACGGCCCAGGTTGCGACTCCAGCCCCTAAGGTTTTGCCGCAACCCAGCACTCATAAACTGCCACCAATCGAGTACGTCCCTACCCCCGACAAGGCGAGAAAGCTTCTCCCAAACAGAGGTTAACAGTTCTCCGAACTGTGGTAATTCAAACCACCCAGATTCGAAGAAAAAACGATTACTCCTGACGAAAACATCTTCACCCGAGTCAAGAATGAGCGGGGTATGGTCAGAACCAAGGGAAGTTTCCGCCACCACCGAAGCAAGGGGGAGCGAGCTCTCTAAAGAGATAGACATGAACACGCGATCCAACACGCATCTGACCGGATTAATCCTTTTGTTGGTCCACGTATACCGAGCCCCTACCCTAGGAATCTCTTGCATTCCCCAAGTCGCAATGTGCGAGTTAAAGAGGTTAATACGGGACCAGGAGATGCGGTCGTTGTTCTTATCTTCCGCGGACCGGATCAGGTTAAAGTCGCCGCCCACAATAATGGGCAGTGAACATCTGGCAAACTTATTGGATAATTCTTCGAGGAAGAGGGGCGCGCGCGCATGATCTGCGGGGCCGTAAACGCCGATGAGCTCAAACTTTCTATTGGAAGGGCGATGAAGGAGGGACAGACTAATATAGAATTGACCTTGATCCATCGCCCCGACGTCGAAGATGCTATCTCTAACCCCTATCAGCATTCCCCCAGAATGACCGTTAGCAGGTAACCAATTCCAAAAAAATTTCTCGCCACTCTCAAGACCACGCAGCTCCTGATCGGAGAAGTCGGCCTTGATGGTTTCTTGGAAACAGACTGCATCAATATGGTGAACCCGGAGTAGTTCTTTCAGAAGGGCCCGCCGCCCCCGAACGGCGAAGCCCCTGATGTTCAGAAAAAGGCATCTCATTGGATCACTGTAGCTCTGACCCGTGCTTGGCGGGTATAGGGTTTTCGAGTTGTGGAGGTCTGAACGGCTGCCCTACCCCTACGACGCGTAATGGGACCGGTGCTGGAGGGAGGACAGCTAGCAGGGAGGGCCAAGGGAGCTTCGGGCACCAGAGAGAGGGCCGTCGAGTCCAGCACCTCTGTGCAAGGCAGATCAGCCACCACCGAAGGCGGGAGGTCCTCGGATTGAGGTGGGTCGGAGGGTTGAGCGGCGTCTAGTTTCTCCCGAGCTAGGGCAAGCTGGGCTTGGGCCACCTCAGTGGCCCTAATCAGAGAAAGGATCTCCGAGGGTTGGCCGGCCTCAGGCAGGAAAGCAATGCAACTATCTTGAGCAACTGAGAGAAGGTGTGCATCTGAAAGAGACTCTAAAACAGAGAACTCTGAGAGCAAGGGAGTACCTTTCCCTGCCTTGACGGACTTAGGCGTCCCAGCCTTGGGCGCAGCCTTGGACACAGGCGGACGGACGGGCGCGGCCTTGTCCTTCTGTTGCGCGAGGGCAACGGCCCGCTGCAGCATGGGGCCATCAGCCTCCCCGGCGGCCCTGGCACTCTTCCGCACCGAGAGCGCGGGAAGCGCCAAGCTCCTAGGTCCACGCGGCACCGGGGCCGAAAGCGCCAGGACGCGAACGGCGGGCGGAGACGCAGCTGCCACCAGGGGGGGGGGAGGGCGTCGGCCAGCACCCTTGCTGGCCTATCCGCGTTAGCCTTGCTGCGCCTTTCGCGCTCCCTCTGCGAGGCGAAGGTGTCCTTGGGCTTTGAAGACGGAGTGGCGGAGACAGAACCCGAAGGAAGCGAGGTCTTGGTCTTGGCAGCGGGAGTGACCGGCGGCGGGGAGAGGGACTCCAGGGTCAACGAGGGCGAGCTAGGTGGGTGTTCCCCCACGGAGACCGAGGACCCCGCCTCCACAGCAGGAGTAGGCGCCACCCCTAACCCCATGAACTTCACTGGATCTGCAGCTTTGCGCGAAAGGAATGAGCCATACTCGTCGATGGGAGGGACCACTGCAGCAACAGGGGGCTCCAAAGGGCGAGGCGGAGATCCTGACGGCACGGAGGCCCGAACAGTCTTGCGCCCGTCAGCAGCCTTCCCACCCTTGGGAGGCGGCGGGGATGGGGCCTTCTTCTTCTCCCGACTATTCCGGCGCCAGTTCTTGTCTTGGTCGGTGTCTTCTTCAGAACACCCATCCCCCAGCCCATCCTCGTCGTCAGAGTCACGATGGTTTTTCTTGGGTGGGGGAGGAGGAGATGGGGACCTGGCAGCGCTCAGGGGCTTCTCCACCTCAACGCGGATATTAAATCCCTGGCCATTAACGGTGAGCAGGAAGTGATCGAGGACGGGGACCCCCGCCCGTACTCCTATCTTCATTCGCACGGGAGCATCAGAATCGCTAAGGGACCCGGGATCCACTTCCATAGGCCATCCTACCGGCCGCGCGCCCACCAGCATGCGCGCCACCGAACGGTAGGGTGGTGGGACGTCGTGGAGGAGGACCCAAGTGGCAGCGAGCACCTCCGAGGCGTGCTCGTCGATGGACCCTTCCATGACGAGAGCACGAGCTTTGGAGGACGGGAGGCGGAGACCACCACCCCTGATGGCCATCCGAAGACTCTCTTTAGACGGGAAAACAAGGGAAAAATCTGATTCAGAAAGCATCTTGACCTGCCAGTCCCAGTTTTCATCTACAAGGTCTTTAAATTCTTCCTCCACCTGGGCCGCGGTCAAATCAACCCCATCGATGAACAGCGTAGCCGAATTCGGAGGGGCCTGCACCATCTCCTCATCGGGGACTTGAAGGCACATAAAACCGACTCCGTCCCGTCCGAAGCCGGCCCAGAAGACCTCACTGCGTGTAGCCCCGGCCACACACATGGCGGACAGGTGCCCTTCCGTTTGACACTTGACACAGAAAGGCTTCGCCGTGCACCCCGCTTGCAGATGGCCTTGTTTGCCACAGTTGTAGCACGTAACCTTCGAGATGTCCGGAGGCGGAGGAAGGGCCCCCCCTTCACCCGACAAGCCGGACACCACCGCACCCGGATCCATGGATGTCCTCGGAGGAGGAGGAGGTGGACGAATGCTCGGGCGCGGCCCCCCGCGGCCAAAATCTCGCCCTCGAGAGTTTGACCCGGACGGGCGCTCGCGGCGGCGCTCCTCGTCATGGCGCGTCCGCTCCCACTGCTGACGGCGGTTCTCCTCTTGTTCACGGGCCAAGCGCTCATTGAGGATTCGACGGTTGCCTCCGCCCGCGAACTCGTCAAACGTCCGCTTCCCGCGGCGCGGATCTTCGCGTTGCGCCATAGGAACCAAGCAGGGGGGGAAGGAGGGGGAGCGGAAGAGGAAGAGCTTGGCGTGGCGGCGATGGAGGCGCACGTCGTCTTCGGTGGCTGGAAACCCTAGAGACAAATCTAGGGTTCCAGCCGGCAGCCACAGCGCTTTATAACGCGGGGAGCGATGGGCTCGGGGAGGCAAGGCCAGGTCGCGGGCCGGCCCACCAACGGCCGCACCCCCAGGTGAATCGGTACGCATCGAAACAGACTCCGGGCAGGAGCTGGGCCACGGCCCAAGTGGCCCAACTAACGCCAGCGCGTCGGCCTCCGAGCACCCGCTGGATCTCGCGGACTGCCCTAGGTCAGGAGCCGCCGCCGGCCGGAGAGGGACCTGGATCTCGCCGATGTGGACCAGCGCACCTGCAGCAACCTCGCCGCCAGCCGCCGCGTCGACGGGGCCCCCCACGGGCACCACCGCAAGGTCAGGGACCACCCCCAAAAGCGGAGGGAACGACTCCGCCGACGGAGCCACCTGCACCCTTGCAGACGGCGGACCGGACGGCACCGGAGAGCACGGCCTCGACGGGGAGGAGAAGCCCAGCCGCGGCGCCCCATGCGCGCAGGCCAAGAAATCCCCGAGACGCACCTCGGAGGGGAGACCACGCGGGGAGGAAGCGCAGTCGCTATCGGAGGACCCCTCCTCCGACGGCGCAAGCTCGGACAGCGCGGCGAAGAGATTCCCTGCACGCCAGGAGGGCACCACGCCGGCGGCGGGGCAGACGGCAGCCCGGCGAGGGGAGGGCCGACGGCCGCGGCGGGAGGAGACGCGCGCCCCAGCGCCGTCGCCTCGCGGGTCGCCACCAGAGTCGCGGGAGCGAGACATAACCATCTTTCCGCTGTAAGACCGTATTCACATTGGATACATGATTTATAAAGGAGATTTTATTCAGTCAATTGGTCAATACTACCAAAACTTGGGCTATTTGTCAGAAATCAGAATCGCAGTCAAGAACAGTCTAATTCAGTTTCGCGCGACGCAGACCCAAAGGAATCGCCAACAGAACATGGTCACCAGCCAAGTCCGCTTGTCATAATACTGGTCTTGCGCTACAGCGCTAGCGATCACCAGCAACGAGAGGAGGCGATCGTGCGGCGGCGCGCTAGGGTTTGCCGCCACCGGAGATATCGGCCCCCTCACTGCTTCTCCGGAGCTCTCTCGCTCCATCGCCTGGTTCGACCGCGGCCCACCCTGCAACTCCTCAGCCACCGGATCTGCTCGACGCCGCGCCGATCCGCTGCTCGCACGGTTCCAGCCCTCCGGCGACTCCTCCCCGACGGTTCCCCTCTCCTGCTCACGGTTGTCCCGCCCTGAAACTCGTCCCTCCTCTCCCAACCCAAGATGCAGAAAAACAATAGAAAAACCAGAGTCAGCTCAAGTGATTCGGGCAAAGCCGGATGGTGCCAACTCAGCCAAGAACTCGCCTCAAAGCTGTCTCCAGCCATCGTCTCGCTCCTGTGAGGAGATCTGATGATGTAAGGACAGACACGCCGGACTGCCTGGTTCTGGTAACTATGCCTGTGCTTTGTGAATGCAACGTCCCTTCATCGAGGATAAGGGCGCGTCTGCCAAACGGCGAGCTGCTAAATGGACTCGTGCAGCATTACAACCTGCCTTGCCGGATGTTTGTCGTCACCACTGACCACTCCCCTGATCTTCGGGTGGCATGCTTCGGTGACGGCGTGCAGGTCGAGCCGCTCGGCGCTGAGCTACTCGCTGTAAGGCGCTGCTACGACTCGAGCATATTCATGGGCAGAAGTGGGTAACTCAGACATCTTTTAACCCTTTTAAGGGGTACCAACTGCGCGGACGACCGGGGCGGCCCATCTGCTCCCCGCCGGCAGGATCGCCGGCTCCCTCCCCTCTCGCCGCCACCACCGGCGGGCATTGCCCGCACGGTGTCGATTCCGGGGCCGGCGGTGGCGGGCCTTCTTCTCCCCATCGCAGGCGCCCGGCTCGGGAGGGTGTGCTCTGCGGTGGTGTCCCCTGGCCGGCGGCGCTCCGGCTTGCTCTGGATGGCGGCGGTGCGGTGGTGCCATCACTTGGTGGCCTAGGGGACCCGACGTGAAGCTCGGGCGGCGGTTGGATTCGGCCTAGATGTGGGCCCTTAGGCCCGATTTGGATCAAAGCGGGCTGGTCTTGGCTCTGTTGTGTGGCCTCCAGTGGGACTCAGAAGGACCCGTGGCGGTGGCGGCAGCTTCGGCGCCGGGTTTGCTGCAGCGCGGCGGCGGGAACTTTACGGGCCTAGTTTGGGCCCGGCCAGACCTGTGGTCTGGTGTCTTCCTGCTACTGCGTCCGGTCTGCTGCCACCAATTGGTGGTGGAGGTTGTTCCCACCCACGTGGCTTCCGTATTGCCGTCTCTCGTCCTTGGTTGTTCCCTCTCGGTCCGACCGGCCTCGCTACGCTTGCCATGGTGAGACGAGGTTGATGGACCCAATTCTGTGGTGACGCGTGTTGGTGGGCGGTGCGCTTGGTGGTGCCAACGGTGTGTCTGGGGTTGTGGTTTGTTGGGGTCGGGAGAAACCCTTACCCTACTCCCCCCGTGTACCGGGAGAAATCCCAGGATCAGTCTGGACAGCAGCGGCGTCGTCGTCGCCATCCTTCTTGAAAGTGTTGCTTGGTGCATAACATGTTAGAAGCAGAGGTGTGTGGTGGTACAACTCCAGTGGGTGCAACAGCGGAGCTTCATCAGCGTTTTGGTCGATCCGGCGGTGTTTCCATTAGTTCTTCTTTTGTTATCTTGTTTTTCTTTTGGGCTTGATTGTGTTGTTTGCCCCAGCTTTGGTCTCACGTTTCTATGGTGTGGTTGCTATATTAATATAGCGGGACGGAAGCCTATTTCGGTAGTGGGGAATTGATCGAGAGTCCAGATGGAGGCGAGTGCAAAGAATTCATGATATCCACAATGGGATTAGTGCGGGCCGGAGGCAGTGGACCTTTGTTGAATTTATATGGACTTCACCCATCTAGCCCAACTAAGCCGAATAAAATTCTGAAATTGTCATGAACCATTCGTGAATAATACAAGTGGAGAGTTGGACTAAACTTTAGTCCCACATTGCTAGTTTGGAGAGGATGGCACCACCTTATAAGGTGAGCCATTCTAACTCATGTATGAGTTGGTAAGGCAAGAGGAGAGGTGTGCTACGCGCGCACTCCTCTTCCGCCGCCCGCCTCGCCTCGTCATGACGCGCCACGCCGCGGGTTGCGGGAATGAGCCGAGCCGAGAGCGAACCCTAGCTGCCACTTCGTCATATGGTTTCACACTGTTCTAAAGCACTGCGCCTTCAATCAAGCCTTCTCCATCCCTTCTTCCGGCGTGCACCGCGAGAAGGGACAGCAGGCCTCCGGACCCCGCCTCTTGTGATCTGTACGGGAGAGGGGCGATCAGGTTTTGGGGGAGCGCACTCCCGCGACTGCTGACGGCGAGTACTTCCCCAACTACGATTTCTTCCCCAACCTCGACAACTTCTTCATTGTCGACATGCGCGACAACATATACAACACCACATCCGGTGCCACTGCCGCTGACCGTACGTATCTCTCTCCTTCCTGTACGAGATCCTACTGCAATTTATGTGTCTAGCTTTTGCCGTAGATTGGATCTATTTATCTACTGTACTAGATATTTGCATGCCTACTTTATTTGCTACTGTCGTAATTTCTCGGATGCTATTTCAGATTAAATCATATGCTAAATTGCTAATATATTCAACAATCCAGAAACCTGATTATAGGCAATTTGCTGCACCCGCACCTGCTTTTATTACGGCAACAAGGCCAAACCCTTTCAAGGGTGTGGACTATAAGAGGTGGCGCACAAGAGCAGTGCTATGGTTTCAAACCTTGTACTTCTATGCGGCCACCAAGGGCAAGCTTTTGAAAATATGGACACTATGTTTAAAAATCCCCTCCTCGGTACTATTGCTGATTCCATTGTGGATCCCTATATATCATTTGATAACGGCAGGGACATGTGGGCTGCACTCGAGGCCAAATTTGGGGTCTCGGATGCTGGCAGCGAGCTGTACGTCATGGAGCAATTCTATGACTGCAGATGACTGATGAGCGTTTTGTTGTTTAACGGGCTCATGAGATACAGCCACTTGCTAAAGAAGTTGAGCAATTTAAGTGTATGTTACCGGACAAATTTGTGGCTGGAAGCATCATTGACAAGCTTCCATCTTCATGGAGCACATTTGCAACTTCTCTGAAACACATGAGACAGGAGGTTTCCCTTTCGAACCTCATCGGATCTCTTAATGTCGAAGAGAAGGTGAGAGCAAAGGATACACATGCTCGGGTTGCTGAGGTAGTCTGCTGCCCATGTGGTATAGAAGAAACACTACCCGCCCAACAAGCCTAAATATAACAAGAAGAAATCTGAGGGTAAAGGCAAACCGATGGCAAGTTTAAGCCGTCGCACTCTAACAACTTCAAGAATAGGAAGGGGTCATGTCACGTTTGCGGTGAACTGACTCACTAGGCTCCAAGGTGTCCTAAACGTTATGAGTTGCAGCAGCAGGAGAACAGCAGCAAGACCGCCAATGTTGTCATGGCCGATACTGAGATGAAGGATACTGGGTACGGTATAGTTCCTACTATTTTTTCAGTTTGTCATTCACATGAATGGTTAGTTGACACAGGTGCCAATGTACATGTTTGTGTTAATGCTTCCATGTTCTCTTCTTATCAGGTCACAGGGACTTCCCCCATGCTGATGGGGAACGGGTCACATGCTACTGTTTGTGGTGTTGGTACGGTCGATCTGAAGTTTATTTCGGGGAAGGTCGTGCTACTGAAGAACGTTCATCATGTGCCCTCCATCAATAAAAAATCTCGTCAGCGGTTCGCGTCTGTGTCGAGATGGTTTTAGGGTTGTTTTCGAGTCTAATAAAGTTGTAATTTCCAAGTATGGACAATTTGTTGGTAAGGTCCATGAGTGCGGAGGCTTGTTCCGCTTATCCTTGTCGGATATTTGCACCCAAAGTTATTAATCATGTTTTCCACGATGATGATTGCAATGTTTGGCATTCACGACTTTGTCATATTAATTTTGTTTGCATGACGCGATTAGCATATATGAGTTTAATTCCGAAATTCAGTACTATTAAAGGTTCTAAATTTCAAGTGTGTGTTCAACCTAAGCAACCTCAGAAGTCTTATAAGAATGTGGAGGCGAGAGACTTGGCAGCACTAGAACTTATACGTTTTGATCTTGTGAGATGAATGACGTATTGAAAAAAGGTGGAAAGAAATATTTCATGACACTTATCGATGACTACACTAGATATTGTTATCTCTATATTCTGAAATCTAAAGATGAAGCTTTTTAACTTATTTCAAGAACTGTAAGGCCGAAGCTGAGAACCAACTTGATCGTAAAATTAAACGACTTAGGTCTGATCGTGGTGGAGAGTATTTTTTCAACAAGTTTAATTCGTTTTGTGCGGAACATGGAATTATTCATGAGAGGACGCCTCCATACTCACCTCAGTGAAATGGGGTGGCCCGAAGAAAGAGTCGAACGTTGTATGATTTGGTTAACGCCATGTTAGATACTTTGGGTCTCTCCAAGGCATGGTGGGGGCAGGCAGTAATGTTTGCATGTCATGTCCTAAACCGATTTTCCACGAATAATAAAACCATTACTACATTTGAGGAATGGGAAAGGAAAAGGTTGAAACTCTCCTACCTACGTACTTGGGGTTGTTTGGCAAAAGTCAATATACCAATTCCCAAAAAGCGCAAGCTTGGAGCAAAAACCGTAGATTGCGTTCTTCTGGGCTATGCTTTTAATTGCATTGGTTATAGATTCTTGATAGTAAAATCTAAGTTATTTGACATGCATGTTGGTACGATTATGGAGTCGAATGATGCGACTTTCTTTGAGAACATATTTCCTATGAAGGATATGACTAGCTCATCAAATCAGGAGAAACATGTTTCATCTAGTCAGTAATTAGTTGAGATTCCTGAGGCCACCATTCTGATAGAACACTTTGAGAATCCCGTGATGATGACAATGAAGTTCCTGTAAGGAGCAAGAGACAGAGGACCGCGAAGTTCTTTGGTAATGATTTCATTGTGTACCTCGTGGATGACACACCCAGGACCATTTCAGAAGTCTATGCATCTCTTGATGCTGACTACTCGAAGGAGGTTGTCCGTTGCGAGATGGATCCCATCTTGCCTAATGAAACCTGGGAAATCACTGATCGTCCTTATGAGTGCAAACCTGTAGGATGTAAGTGGGTGTTCAAGAAAAATGTTAGGCCTGATGCTACAGTTGAGAAGTACAAGGCAAGGCTTGTGGACAAGGGTTATACCCAGAAAAGAGGTGAAGACTTCTTTGATACTTACTCACCTGTGGCTAGACTGACCACTATTCGTGTGCTACTTCCACTGGCTGCCTCGCACGGTCTTCTCGTTCATAAATGGACGTTAAGACGGCTCTCATTAATGGAGAGTTGGACGAGGAAATTTACATGGAGCAGCCAGATGGTTTCCTAGTACCCGGTCAGGAAGACAAGGTGTGCAAGTTATTAAAGTCACTATACGGCCTCAAGCAAGAACCTAAGCAATGGCATGAAAAGTTTGAAAGTACTTTGACTGCTGAAGGCTTTGTTGTAAACGAAGCTGACAAATGTGTGTACTATCGCCATGGTGGGGGCGAGGGAGTTATTCTATGTCTGTATGTCGACGACATATTGATCTTTGCGGCCAATCTTGATTCAATCAAGGAACTTAACGATTTCTTATCTCGTTGTTTTGAGATGAAGGATCTAGGAGTAGCTGGTGTTATCTTGAACATCAAGTTGTTGAGAGATGATAATAGTGGGATCACACTGCTTCGGTCTGACTATGTGGAAAAGTTCTTGAGTCGCTTCGGGTATAGTGATTGCAAGTCTTCTTCAACTCCATATGATGGTAGTGTGTTGCTTCGAGAATCGATGGATTTCTAGAGATCAACTAAGGTATTCTCAGATTATAGGCTCGCTTATATATTTTTCTAGTGCCATGAGGCCTAACATATCTTTTGCTGTGAGCAAATTGCGCCAGTTTGTTTCCAATCCGGGAGATGATCATTGACGTGCGCTTGAGAGAGTTATGCGCTATTGAAAAGGCACTATGAGCTATGGAATTCACTATACCGGAAACCCGAGGGTTCTTGAAGGATATAGTGATTCTAATTGGATATCTGATGCTGATGACCTTAAGGCCACTAGTGGTTATATTTTTACATTTTGTGGTGGTGTCGTTCTTGGAAGTCTTGCAAGCAGACCATCTTAACGAGGTCAACTATGGAAGCAGAACTCACAACATTAGACACAACCACTGTTGAAGCAGAGTGGCTTCGTGAACTCTTGATGGACGTGCCTATTATTGAAAAACCAATACCCGCAATCCGAATGAACCGTGATAATCAAATTGTGATCATAAAAGTGAACAGTTCTAAGGATAATACGAATTCATCAAGACATGTGAAGAGGAGATTAAAATCTGTCAGGAAATTTAAGAACTCCGAGTTATTGCGTTGGATTATATCCAAGCATATATAAACTTGGCAGATCCCTTCACAAAGGGTTTATCACGTAATGTGATAGATAATGCATCGAGAGAGATGGATTTGAGACCCACAGTATGAGTTGTCCACAGTGGTAACCCACTCTAAGTGATCGGAGATCCCGTGAATTAGAAGTGGGAGACAAGTTGTTGGACAACTGAGAGGAGAGTATCTTTATATTTTATCCCACTCCATGAAGATGCAATACTCTCCTAATTTGTATGGTAGGTTGACATTTGTCTTAATGTGTTCCAAGTGGCTTATTTATGTAAGAAGAGATGTGTCCTACAGAACATCTCCTGAGGAACTCACCTATATGAGTTTGACTGTCAAACGTCACAGTCTATGAGAATCGGGTGCTCTCTAATAAACTAATGAAAGGCCTTAGGATTATGACGTATACGCTCCACCCGCGGGGAAGCCTTACGGCAGCCTAGTATCAGTTCAGTCGTTGTGTAAAACTGGTATCACAGAAAACTTGTAGTCCAAGGCGTAGTCCACTATTCAAGTTGTGAACTAGTGTAGCATAATGTTCTAAGTGGGAGTTCAACTTAACATTGTCCACTAAATACCAATATATAAACAATGTTTTGGAACTGAGATTATGAGATGTGCTAATGACACTTTGTGGGGGATTGTTGGAATGTATATGGGCTTCACCCATCTAGTGCAACTAAGCCCAATAAAATTCTGAAATTTTCATGGCCCATTCATGAATAATACAAGTTAGAGCGGGACTAAAGTTTAGTCCCACATTGCTAGTTTGAAGAGGATGGTACCACCTTATAAGGTGAGCCATTCTAGCTCATATATGAGTTGGTAAGGCAAGAGGAGAGGTGTGCCACACGCACGCTCCTCCTACGCCGCCCGCCTTGCCACGCCTCGTCATGACACGTCACGGCGCGCTGCGGGTTGCGGGAATGAAACGAGCCGAGAGGATTTATTTTTCCAGTTGAGAAAACTTAATGAGTCATTAATTTGGTAATTAACGGAAGCGTTAATGCCTAAAACGTTTCCACTTCTTTTGGACCGTGGAACCGAACCGACTCGAACGTGGAGTTACTCCCACGTCTCCCCCAGCCTGCAGTATAAATACGTGCATACGGTACACCCTAGCTGCATGTTCGTCATATGGGTTCGCACCGTTCCAAAGCACTGCGCCGCTAATCAAGCCTTCTCCATCCCTCCTTCTGGCGTGCACCGCGAGAAGGGACACTAGCCCTCCGGAACCCCGCCCCTTGTGATCTGTACGGGAGAGGGGTGATCAGGTTTTTGGGGAGCGCACTCGTGGGATTGCTGACGGTGACTACTTCCCCAACGACGATTTATTCCCCGACCTCGGCAACCTCTTCATCGATGACATGGGCGACAACACTGACAACACCGCAGCCGGTTCCTCTGCCGCTGCACCGTACGTATCTCTCTCCTTCCTGTACGAGATCCTACTGTAATTTCTGTGTTTAGATTTTTCCATAGACTATACCATAGATTGGATATATTTATCTACTGTACTAGATATTTGCATGGTTACTTTATTTTCTACTGTCGTAATTTCTCGTATGCTATTTCGGATTAAATCATATGCTAAATTGCTAATATATTCAACAACCTCTTGTTGATTTTGATGGAAAAATGTCAGGATGAACTGCTATGATGATGGGGAATTAACCCCATTTGTGCCAGCAAAATGATTTTCTTACGTAAAAACAGCATGGTCTCATTCATCCATATCATAAGTTAAGAAGAAAAAATAGAAATATTCTCCTCTAAACAAAACAAATATTGATGTCTCACATACAAATCAAGTATAACCTACCTATCTATTATGTGCATGGCGCTCTCCCACCCCTCCCCGAGCCGCCCCTTCCCTTCTCGGCTCTCCCGACCGCTTCCCATGCGGATCGTCGGTGGCACGGTTGCGGGCTCTCCCTCCGATGAACTTGAGCTCACCTCGTGCGCCGCCACGGCTTCTTGCGGGAACTGTCTGTTGCGCTCCCGTGAGGATTCCATCGCCGTTTCCTCATCTGGATCCACGGTGATGTGTCCGACGGAAAGGGCACCCCGTTGTCGACATTCAGCTTCGCCTTTCCGGCTGGCATCCGCTCTCCTCGCCTGGACCTAGGATCTTCTGTGGAGGTGGACTCTATTCGGGTGGATCTCCGTTGTCCTTCAGTTGCTCCTGCTCCGCCATGGCCCGGAGACCAAGCAGTGTTTCCCGCCCTCGTCAATGGTGGAGATGGTTAAGCTTCCAGCGCTAGGGGGCCGGGACGATGCTCCTACATGACACCACTCGACATCGACCGTGGGATAGAGAAGGAAGGGATCGAGGAGTTTTTTTGCCAGCTATGGGAATTTCCATCTTTCCGTTGTTGTGGAGGTAATTCTCGAAGTCTCCTTTGCTGGATCCAAAAGGGGATCGGCGATTCTGACGTTTCAATCTCTGACTGCTTCCTCGCCCCCGAATCTGCTCTCCTCCACCCCCGATCTCGGTCGTTCCGTCCATCCTCTACCACAGGCCCCCCATCCTTCGTTGAAGCGCTCTGTCGCCATATGCAGACGGTTCGCCCTTCTTGCGGCGGCGGCGTGGTCTGGGCGGTCCCTCTTCGCCAACTGCGCTGGCTAGTTCCACTCCCCCCTCCCCCAAGTTGCTCCGACTGCGGTGTCTGCTACAGCTCCTGCGCAGTCACACAAGCCCCCCACAGTGCAGGGCCCTCATATGAATCAAAGGTATCACCGATTCCCGCACCGATATCAAAACTACAATCGTAGGCCCAATGTACGGCAACCTAATAATTCAAATCAACAAGGGGGAGTCGTTCCTATTATTGCAGTGTTGTAGCCTCACCCTGTTTCATCTCATCGATCTGCGTTTTCTCAGTCTGCTAGCTTCAAGGTCCCCTCAGTTCCGGAACAGGTCCTTGATCCTAGATATAGCAAGATTATATGTTTCACTTGTGGAGATCTGATGGGGTGCGTAGTTGCACTCGTTGGTAAACCCCAAGAGAAAGGTTGTGAAGAGTGCAGCGGCAAGTTTTCCCTCGGAAAAGAAACCAAAGGTTTGAATCGACCAGTAGGAGGACAAGCAACTTCTGAAGGTTGATGCGGTTGATGTGGTAGGGCGCACTTTGCCCCAACAAAGCAGTGAGGTTGTCAATCTCACCGGTTTTGCTGATAACAAAGAGGTTAAATGTATAGTATGGAAAACAGTAGGAGAACAATGTGAAAACGCTAGTAGTAGTAGTGTGAAAACTGTGGAAGCAGTGTGAAAACAGTAATTGCAGTGGTTGTATTATCAATATGAGAAAATGGACAGTGATCCATTGTTCACCAGTGGTGTCTCTCCATAGAAAATAAATAACATGTGTGGTGAACAAATTACTGCTGGGTAACTGACAGATATAAAGGTTGCGCCGTACTGCATATGCAAGACATGATGATTACTATGTGATTCATGCGGGCATTACAACAAGACTCATACACCGTTATCCAACTGCATCTATGACTAATAATCCACCCTCGGAATATCATCCGAACAAACCTTGGGTATGAAGTTGCAAGCAACAGATAATCACATTAAGCAAAGTGTGTAATGTAAACATCGTTTTTTTCTCCATAGTGGCAACAACACATCCCCCACCCGTTACGTTTCTGTCACTCGAGCGTGAGTAAAAGGGAGGAATGAACCCACTATCGAGCATAAATACCCCCTCTTGGAGTCACTAGCATCTACTTGGCCAGATCATCTACCAACAACGGAGAGCATGCAAGATCATAAATAACATACACATGAAGATAACAGGATAGATTGATAATCAAGAGACATAGCATTCAATATTCATCGGATCCGAGCAAACACAACATGTAGCATTACAATAAGATGATCTTGATCATGTAGGGCAGCTCGCAAGATTTAAACATGAGGCATAAAGAGTAGAGAACAACCATCTAGCTACTGTTATGGACCGTAGTCCAAGGATGAACTACTCACGCGTCACTTCGAAGGCGGGCATGGTGGTGTAGAGCCCTCCGGTGATTATTTCCCCTCCCGGCATGGTGTCGGAGAGAACTCCAGAGCCCTCCCGACCTCGGGTTAACGATGACGGCGGCCTCAGGTGTTTTTCGTGGAAAAGTGGTATATCTCGGGTTAACGATGTCGGTGGGCGCTCGAGGGTCCACGCAACCCCATGGGGCGGCCGGGGGGGCCTCCCTATGGTGTGCCCCGTGTGGACCCTCTCCGGGTCTCTTCGGGAATTCTAAGACTTGTGGGCTTCGAATTTTCCCATTTCGGGAATATTTCTAGAACAACTTTTCTGAAACGCAAAACATCAGAAAACCTGGAACTGGCTCTGTGGCATATTGTCAATAGGTTAGTCCCAGAAAATCAATAAAAATGGCATAAAGTGTATAACAAACATGTAGAAAATAACATGAAAACAACATGGAACAATAGAAATTATAGATACGTTTATGACGTATCAACATGCATAAGCTTAGTTCCTACTCGTCCTCGAGTAGGTAAACGACAAAAAAAAATCTGGGGTGACATGCTACCAACATAAACTTGATCCTCATAATTGTAAAAGCATATGTAGGCTGAGATCATAGTACTTCAAACACAAGCATGATAGATATGATTTTAACAATGCAACATAGCAATTATTTTGCATTATGAAAAGTAACACGAATAAAAGATCATGAGCAATAATGCATTTGAAAGTTATAAGTTTGTTTCTAGCATCAAGAAAGCATGGAAAATTGATATTTCACTTGTCCATAAGAGTGGGAAAAACCATAAATGCCAGGACACCTACAAAGTTTAAGAGGATGACTACAACAAATAATCTGAGAACAAGTAATAACAAGGTATGAATCAATCAATAATATTTTGGGACAAATGCACATTAAACTCAGAATGACAACTATGCTCTCTCAACTGTGCATAAAGTTAGAAGACGGGGACTCAGCATAAAGGTAAAAGAAAGGCCCTTCGCAGAGGGAAGCAGGGATCACTCATGTGCTAGAGCTTTTTATCTATTATATAGGTATAAAATGTTTGACACTCCTCCCAACCTTTCTTGCACAAAACATGGCTAACCTGAATCCTCGAGTGCCTGCCAACAATCACATACCATGAAGGAGTGTCTAATTTTTAGAGAGGTGTGTATGCTTATGTCAACGAATGGTAAACAGAAAATACAGTAAGTCACAAGCCAACTAGACTTCACAAGAGCGGCTCCCATAGAAGGACACATCTGGTTAGAAGGCCGTACCTCTTTCTCTTTTGTTTACACAATTATGCTTTGACTGATAAATCAGGGGCAAAAATAGTGAAGAGAATTTGTTGTATTAAGTTTGGGGCTGGGCACCCCGCTGCCAGCTCTTCTATCAATTGGATAAGCAGATGAAGCCACTAGTCCAGGGTGTGAAATCCAATCAACAAGTAAGATAAAGATTCTCTATTCACGTCCTCATGAGATAAAACAGGAGCAGAAAACAAGAGTAATTTTGAAAGTTTTAAAGGTAACACATGAGCAATTTACTTTGTGGCGGTTAAATACCAAATGTTGGTAGGTATGGTGGACACATTTGGCATACTTTGGTTTTTGGTAGTTGGATGCAAGAGTAGATCTCATACTCAGTGCAGGTGGAGGCTAGCAAAGATTGGGAGCGACAAATCAAGACAGCATAATGGCCATAATCATACATAGAGACAAAAACATTATTAATCAAAGCATAAGTGGTATTACAAGTCAAAAACTAAGTGATCATAGAGGACTATAAGTGACTGGTTTGTAGTCATAAACATGGTTTAAGCATGCGCAAAGTCAACCAAATAAAACATTTAAAGGAGGACACCACAAATTTATGCTTCAATGTGATAAAAACAACTCATGATTCTTTCAATGGGACATTAAACACTCTTAGTTATTTCAGAAAAGTCATACTAAAAAAATAACCACTAGTCTTAGAACTAAAATAACATCTAAAATGACATGAAAAAGACTAGCCACAGTCTATACAGACTTCTTTTTGCACCGTTATAAATTCTACCACATGCAACATTTTCTTTTTCCAGCTGGCACCAATCAATAATTTTTTAACACAAACTCTCCAAATTATACAAAAATTAAGAAAGAGAGTACTAACATAACTCTACTAAAACTAACATATCTGAATAAGATATGCAGGAAAACAAACAGGAGCTAAAAGAATTGCAGCAGCTAGAAGAAAAGGTAAGAATACGAGCATAACAAGTACTCAAATGAAAAAGGGAGTGTGTCTCTATCCCAAACAACAAGGCTAGGTTCCAATGATATTTATTTCAGCAAGGAAAACAAAAGAAAAAAATAAAAGATGCTCCAAGTAAATTTCATATGATGTGACCGAATAAAAATATAGTTTCACTAGAAGTGACCTGATAATTTGTTGATGAAGAAGGGGATTCCTTGGGCATCCCCAAGTTTAGACGCTTGAGTCTTCTTAGAATTTACTGGTATGAACCACAGGGTCATCCCCAAGCTTTGTCCTCGCACTCTTCTTGATCACATTATATCACCCTCTACTCTTGATCCTTGAAAACTTCCTTCACACCACACTCAAAACGTAATTCACATTAGAGGGTTAGTGCAACAGTAAAACATTCGTGGGTTCTTCATGGGAACAAGTGCTATTGATACTTTTAAACATTATCTACAGCCACTGATGTTTTGTGAAGCAAAGAAATCCACTTGACATAGTAAAAAAAACAAATGCAAGAAAAATGGCAGAATGTGCCAAAACGAGAACAGTCTGTAATGACGAATTTTTGTCGGGCACTTAAGTTGCTCAAATCGAAAAGCATAAAGAACGAAAAAGTTTTGGAATTAGCTGAGGAATAAGCCAAAAATGTTTCGTGTCATTTTGATCTTTCTGTGAATTATACATTTTTTTACGGTGGACAGCAGAAATCTGTTTTCTGCGCGGAAATCGAAAACCAACTCCACTTTTCGCTAGGAACTTTACTTGGCACAACTAATACATGAAAATAAAGATATAAAGGAGTTTATAGAGAAGTATAAAATACCTTTAATAGAAGAAAATAGAGAAAAACAAAGCAAAAAATAAAACCATGGGTTATCTACCAAGAAGTGCTTTTCTTTAACGTCTTTTAGCTAGGCACTGAAAGCAAGAAGATGTTCACATAAGAAATATGAATTAAGAAAAAGAGAGCATAAAGAAGAAAGTATAAAACAAATTTAATTATAACCAACTTCCTATGCGTAGGAATCTTGTAAAGAAATAAATTAAAGAAGCTCAAACTAGAAATCATGGGAAGGTAGATCAAAAGCAACTTCAAAACTTTCAACAAAAAGAGAGGTGTTTTAGTAACATGAAAATTCCTACAACCATATTTTCCTATCTTATAATAATTTTCCGTAGCATCATGAACAAACTCAACAACATAATTTTCACGTAAAGCATGTTTGTCATGGTCTAAAAGCACACAATTCATATCAAGCTCAAAAATAGAGGGATCAAAATTAAGAATAAAGACCTCTTCTTTCCCACTTTTAGAAATAGAAAAACAAGATGATTGGTCACTATTACAAAATATGGGACACATTATTGCAATCCTATTTTCAGTAGCGTTATAATTT
Source organism: Alopecurus myosuroides (assembly GCA_028641055.1). Classification (NCBI taxonomy): domain Eukaryota; kingdom Viridiplantae; phylum Streptophyta; class Magnoliopsida; order Poales; family Poaceae; genus Alopecurus; species Alopecurus myosuroides. The sequence continues at coordinate 121,778,579 of CM054058.1, forward strand.
ATAACATCAAGTACTATAGGACCATCATCTAGAGCATTATCGTATAAATTTTCTAAACAAACTTCCTCATTATCATGCATATCAATAGTTGGAATAAATAGAGGATTCTCATAGGATTTATCAAAGTAGCATGGATTGTCATAAATAACAATAGCAATATCATTGTCACAAGTTTCATTCATAGTAGTATCAAGGCCACAAGTATAGCAAGTATCAATTTCATCATAAAGGAATATTTCAAAAGAATCAATAGGATCATCGCAACTATGAGTTAAAGTGTTACTCTCATTGGGAAGTAGACATGGGTAGCTCCATTCTTCCTCCTCTTGATCATCACTCTCCTCCTCTTTTTCATCCAATGAGCTTCCAGATTCAGCAATTTCTTCTTCCATAGGCTCCTGCAAGGCATTAGTTACTTCTTTTGGTGGAGAGCATCTTTTAAGATATTGAATTATGTAGTAATTAAAATCCTTGTAATTATAAAATAAATATTTAAGTATATCATAAATCCCATGTTTATAAGGTGCATCATCAATATTTTCAAGCAAATAAGCAATTTCGAATGCACCCTTCCAAGCAATAAATTCCTCAATTTGTTCCACATCATCAAAGTCATAATTACCCTTAACATAAGAAGATATGGTAACATCATAATTATACTCACCTTGAAAATGGATTTGTTTATACCTCCTACAGGAACAAGATTTATCAAAGCAGTAAGTAACATTATAAGTAAAGCACGCGTTTTTAGCATAGTTATGCAATTTATTAATTTGCTCCCTTAAGTGTATCTCGTTTTTTGACAAGTGGTGTTCCTTATAATATATTTTTTGTTCATCCGTGAACCCACCTTGCCAATAAGATCTAGTTTCAAAGACATCAAGCATTCATAGCAAGCATGATAAAGCAAAAATAACAGCTAGAATAAGAACTATTTTTTTTGTATTTGATATAGAGAAGCAAACAAGACAAAATGAAATAAACTAAGAAAAACAATAACAAAGTAAAGAGATTGGAAGTGAGAGACTCGCCTTGCAGAAATTATCTTCCTTCCCGGCAACTGCGCCAGAAAACTTGATGGGGTGCGTACTTGCACTCGTTGGTAAACCACAAGAGAAAGTTTGTGAAGAGTGCAGTGATATCCACAAGTATAGAGATCGTGTGTAGCCTTTTCGATAAGTAAGAGTGTCGAACCCAACGAGGAGCTAAAGGTAGGATAAATATTCTCTCAAGTTCAATCAACCACTGATACAAATCTACACACACTAAACGTCTGCATTATCTAGGAAATTAAACTAGAGCAATAATACGGGTATGAGAGATAGCTTTGCAAGATAATAAATACAATAAAGTAAATGTTAGTGCTGCAGCAATAAAATATACTAAGTAACCATAAACTAACAGTACCATGAGTGTGGAAAAGTGGTTGTAATTGTGGTGGCTTTGTCCAAGATTAATTAGTGAAGATATCTGGTTCATTGTCTTCGATCCAGTTTTCTATGTGGGAGAGGCAAAGCTAACAAGATCTCACTATCCAATGATTGCAAGTACTTATGATTGGAACTCTAGAAAACATTCGTAACTACTAGAAGATATATTACGGTAAAAGTACCCAACCATAGCCTTAATTTGATGGTCCTCTTACTCTCATACGTGCAACTAACCGGTTTGAGTCCTTAGGTTTCTGTCACTCCGGCAGAACTACACCCCTTCCTTTGCACATACTACTAACCCTATGGTGTTGATCCAAGCGCGCACAAATATAATGGACACAAAAGGACAGTACCATATCAACATACAACTCTAATGAACCAAAGAAATTCAACCAAGCAATCAAAAGACAAATAAACTACACAAACATGACATAGATCATAGGATAAATATTATATCATCAAACACCATGTTTACATAGGACGGTACAGAGATTAGTGGGAGGATGAACCAGTGAACAGAAGGAGGAGATGATGATGGAGGTGTTGGTGTTGGGAAAGGCGGCATCATGGCGGAGAGGATGGAGAAGGGGCAACACGTGAGGTGCAGGTTGGCGCCGGTGGCGCAGGGGGCTCCTCCTGCGCCGGCCGTCCATCATGAGGGAGCGCCGCTTCTTAGCCCCATTCCTCCATGGCTTCTTGGTTCTGTAGATGAGTCCTCCCCCCATGGAGATGAGACCATGGGGGAGGAAAAATTCGTGGCTTTTGGTGGCTGTCCAAGAATTAGGGTTTTCCTCTCCTTATATGTGATGGGACAATGCTCCCCGGACCTCCGATGGATGGCCCCTTGATCCAAAGGCTCTTGGGCACCTCTAGAACCTTCCTAGGGACCTCTATCAGCCTCAAAGTCGTGGCTTGGCCGAATCCATCAAATATGGTAAAGAGTTAGACTCAATCCCGTCACCGATTCCCGTAATCCCGTAATCAGATATATATATATATATATATATATATATATATATATATATATATATATATATATATATATATATATATATATATATATATATATATATATATATATATATAGGGAAAATGGTTTCTACTCCCGGGTGTAGCTACACCCACGTCTCATATACTACCGTACGGAGGTATGTGTCATACTTTTCGGTCTGAGTATGTTCATATACTATATTTAAGATACTCCAAAACAAGTTACGTGAAAATTATAAAATTAAGCATGTAGTTTGCACTATATATTCAAAATACCGGTATATATGTACGTATAAAAGGAGTATGTAGAAAAATTACACATAATACATAAAAAGTAGTATATATACTACCGAAATAGTAATATATACTGCATACTACCTATACATACTCTTCGGTATGATAGATACTACATACATCATGCTAAACACATGTGGGTGTAGCTACACCCGGGAGTAGCATAAATTTGTCCTATATATATATATATATATATATATATATATATATATATATATATATATATCCTCTAGTAAAATGGGTTCACATGTCGCATACAAACTCGGATTGGGCTCTTCTTGGGCTTAAATGAAAGGTATGGAAATGGACAACAACTTTGTAGGCAATTTGATCTTCAGTTAACGTTTTGTTTGGGGATAAAACTGATGATCTCTAAAAACTTTTGATGGACAGATTTCAGCAAAGTTAGAGTCCTTTTCCAACAAGTCTCCTTTTGTATTTTCTTGTTAATTCCTACACATAAAAGAGTAAAACAAGAAAATTGTGCACTCTTGCAACTATTAATAGGTTAGTCCAATTAAATCATAAACTTTATATAAAAATAATAGTCAAAAGCATAATATTAGCATGAAACAATCAAAAATTATAGATACGTTATGGACGTATCATGCAACGGCAAGTTTTCCCTTAGAAAAGAAACCAAGGTTGAATCGAACAGTATGAGGACAAGAAACTTCTGAAGGTTGATGCAGTTGATGTGGTAGGGCGCACTACCGGTTCAGCAGCAATGTGGAACCTACACAACACAATCAATTCACTTTGCCCCAACGAAGCAGTGATGTTGTCAATCTCACCGGTTTTGCTGATAGCAAAGAGGTTAATTGTATGGTGTAAAAAACAGTAGGAGAACAATGTAAAAACAGTATTAGTAGTGTGAAAACAGTAATTGTAGTGGTTATATTATCAGTATGAGAAAATGGACTGGGGTCCACAGTTCACTAGTGGTGTCTCTCCATAGAAAATAACTAACATGTGTGGTGAACAAATTACATCTAGTAAATTGACAGATATAAAGGCTACACCGTACTGCATATGCAACACATGATGATTACTATGTGATTCATGCGGGCATTACAACAAGACTCATAGAACGTTATCCAACTGCATCTATGACTAATAATCCACCCTCAGAAGCACATCCCCCACCCGTTACGTTTCTGTCACTGGAGCGTGAGTAAAAGTGAGGAATGAACCCACTATCGAGCATAAATACTCCCTCTTGGAGTCACTAGCATCTACTTGGCCAGAGCATCTACTAACAACAGAGAGCATGCAATATCATAAATAACATACACATGAAGATAACATGATAGATTGATACTCAAGAGACATAGCATTCAATATTCATCGGATCACAGAAAACACAACATGTAGCATTACAATAAGATGATCTTGATCATGTAGGGCAGCTCACAAGATCTAAACATGAGGCATAAAGAGGAGATAACAACCATCTAGCTACTGCTATGGACCCGTAGTCCAAGGATGAACTACTCACGCATCACTCCAGAGGCGGCATGGTGGTGTAGAGCCCTCGGGTGATGATTTCCCCTCCCGGCAGGGTGCCGGGGAGAACTCCAGAACCCTCCCGATCTCGGGTTGACAATGACGGCGGTCTCAAGTGTTTTTCGTGGAAAAGTGGTATATTTTTAGATTTTACGCCTCGGGGGAATAAATAGGCGAACGGGCAAGGGCGCTGAACGCCCGAGGGGCCCACACCACCCCATGGCGTAGCCAGGGCGCGCCGCCCTATGGTGTGGCCCCATGTGGCCCCTCTCCGAGTGTCGCACCCGGACTTCTAGAGGATACTCGCAGTTCCGTTAACCAGTAGTTGATTGGATTACGGGGCTTACCGGCACCCGCATATCTTACGAGTAGGCCAACACACGTATGTGTGACAACCAACCCCTACTGTTCATCGTCTACGTAAACCATCTCATAGAAATCAGGATACTACCATTGACGTACTTCATACCATACACACATGGTACGTCAACGGCGTTTAACAAGATGATAACACAACATATCTCTAAGACACAAATAAATAGAAATAAGTTGCAAATAGCTCTCACTAGAGCAGAGATAGCAAATACAATCATCCAGAGGACACATGTCCCAACATACCATCATTACATCTCAGCGGAAGCATTCAAAGGGTCTGAGTACAGACAAATCCAAATAGGCTTAAGAAGCCGGAAAATGAAAAGACGGAGCCCATCCACGATGTCTCGGATCCTGCCCAGGTCCGCTATCTACTCGTCAGCAGCCTCGTCAAACTCCACGTAGTAGCCGTCACGGGGATCCTCGTAAGCGTAGTCTGCGGAAACCACAGCCCCAAAGGGGTCAGTACATAAACGTACTGGCAAGCAAGACTCACAGTTCACCAAAATGTAACCCGTCAACACCAAGCACAGATGCTTTGGGTTCAACGGAAGAAAGGGTGATACAAAAGATGCGGCAGCTGGCTGCACTAACCATCTACAGAACATACTACAACTTCCGGCTAACAGAACGGAGATAAGATAGTGTATCGTAACCAACTATAACTAACTCCAAACAAACCCATCCTGGATCTCACCCCTTATCCAAAGAAGCAATCCGAGGATAACTCACACAGTTGGATTAATGATGGATCAAGTTGTTGTGTCAATAAGCCTATTACTAGTCAAGTTATCATTAGTTAGGTGTAAGTTGTTCTGAGTACTTGTTAGCCAGTACTTTCACCAAGTCAACCATAACCGCGGAAAACACGGCTTCTCGAGAAGATTTATCCCTGCAGGGGTGCACCAATTTGGCCGTACACGTAAGAATATCCCGCCAGACGGGAATCAAACCCACCAAGCGAGGCACTCTACACAACTCAACTCTTCTTCGCATCAAGCCCAAAGAACCACGTGTTGTGCGTGCGCGGCTAATCGAGCCCCACGAAGAAAAGGGGACCCTCATAGCACTGGAAGACCACGCCGCCCTAAATGCCGACTACAAAAGTTCCACCCTGGCCTCGGGTTCATACCTGCATATGCGTGCATCAAATGGAAAGCCCGAACTAAGTGTGGCGATTTGGACGAGATGCGAATCGAATCAAATTGAGGGGGGCGCCCATACACGCTTCCCACATGCGGATAGTGCGCTCATCATGGATCAGTAGACAAGACCCTTTTCCTAATTAGGGTCGACACTAGCAGGCCTCAAAACCACGCCGGGCCTCCTGCCGGTGCCTTATCAGCAAATTATTATTACCTCAAGATTAACAGGTTGTTGATTAACATCGAGCCCTAGAATATAATAGAAATATAGTAACAGAAAGTAACGGGTAACAGACTCGAGCAAAACAACCCTAAGCATGCTAGTAAGACACGGGCAACAAGCAAGGGGGTTATAGGTGTGGAGGTGAGGCTATATCAGGGTTAAGGATAACATGTGATAGGTTCGTAACAGAAGCAACGATCCAAAAGGCTAGCAGAAATAGACAACGGAAAGTATCGGTATCCAATGTTGAAGGGAACACAATGGTTCATGTGAGTGAATACTTGCCTGCAAACTCAGCAGCCAGGTACTGAGCTAGATCCTCGGAAGGGGTGTCGTAAGGCTCGTCTGCCTCAACGTCGTCGTCTATTCGAGAAGAAGCAAACAAACAACGCAGAGAGATAAACAATCAATAACATGGCATAATGCACAATCATGGGATGATGCATGACCATTTAATTGATGCATAGCAATAACCTAGTTGACATGGTAACAACATGATTAAATGGACCCACATGCAATTTTGGATTGCATATGAAAAGCCCATCAAATAAGGTTGGAACAATTGTTTTACAACTAACCAACAGGTGAAAGTGGATTAGTATGATGAATGGATGAGGAAAACAGAGAAATAACAACAATAGAATCAATTGGAAATAAGGTTTACCAATTTAGAAATTTATTTATTAAGTTAGGGAATTTTTGGTTACTTAAAGGTGTTGCACAATTATTTGTTGTTTTCACCACTTTAAATTGTTCAAAATGAATAACAAAATTCATATTTGAAAAGAACACACAATTTTAGGTGGATTACATGTTTCAATTATTGAAAAAGAAATTACAATGATTTAATTATGAATTAAACAAGTTTAAACAAGTTTTAATTGAGTTTAAAACAAGTATGAATATTATTTGAATTTTATTTGTTCAAAACATAAATTCAAATTCATATTTGAAAAGGTTACACTTTTTTAGTTTGAAAACATATTTTATAAGTTCAAAAATAATTTAATTTGAGCAAGTTATGAATTTAGCAAATTTAAATGATTTAAACAAGGTTTAAATTATTTAAGCAATTTTAATTATTCAAAACATGAAACAAAATTTATATTTGAAAAGATGGTTCAAAATAGCATGGAAAACATATTTTATTTGCATTATTTGGATTAAGTATGAATTAGTTATGCAATTATTCAAATTACAAATGAATTGTTTGAATTTGAAATTTGAATGCATTTGGATTATTCAAAATAGAAAACAAATGGTTTAAATAGATAGATAATTTAATTTGGTTCAACAAACATATTTTGTTTATATTATTTGGAGTTTGGAAATGAAAGTTATTAGCAATTTAAACTTAAGGACCATTCTGTAATTAAAAGGACTTGTTTTGAAAAAGAAAAGGGCTGAATTCCTTTTTACACCGCGCAGCTATCTACTCTAGGGCACTGCCAGTGGGCCTGGCGCCAGCGTGGACGCATGCGTGGCAGCCATGCCACAGACAGGTGGGGCCTGCCTGTCAGTGCCCAGCGCAAAAGATTGGTTTTATTCCGCGGCGCCAGGACTCGAACCCAGGCCCTACCGCGCGCGCGCAAGCACTGCAACCAGTGCGGTGTGCGTTCGTTTCTGTCAGTAAACGCTACGCGGACAGGTTATAGTTCAGATCCGTGCTTAACTGAATTTTAACAGCGCGCGTTTGTCTGAAACTTGACAGAGTTCGACGGTGGCCGGCGGTGAGCAGCCCGCGCGCTGGTGCTGCCATGCTACTGCGGTACGGGTGCTTGCTGGTGTGCGTGTGGTGGTGCGCAAGCAGAGAGAGAGGAGGTGGAGGACACGGTGACGCTCACCTCCGTCGTTGGGGTAGCAGAGGCGCGGTGAAGAACTCCGGCGGCGACGTGGAAGATGGCGGCGGCGTTGTGGTGGATGTCAGGCACAGCGGCGGTGTCGATGATGTCGAGGAAGGTGAGGGGGACTCATTCCCGTGGTCAGCGTGGACGGTGGGGCACGGGAACGGCGGCGGCCATGGCGGATTCAGAGAGAGGGCTCGGTGGTGGTTGTAGAGAGGGTGGATTCCGGCGGGGAGAGAGGAAAAACGGCGGCGGTGCTCGAGGGGATAGGGTGGCCTAGGGTTAGGGCAGATCGGGGCCTAGGGGGTAGGTCTTATAGAGGGGGGTAGGGCGCTGTTGGCCGTCGGCGTGGTACTGCTGCCGTCGTGGCATAGCTCGATGAGCTGCCGTACCTGTTGACGAAGATCGAACAGGTACCAGGCCGAGGGGGAAGGTAAGGTGCGCTGTGCCGTGTTGCTTCCCCCCCCCCTCTGGTGAGTTTTTTTCCTTTTCTTTATTTTGTTCTGTTATATTTTTTTTTGCAGAATTAGAAATAGGAAGAAAATGATAAGTTTTAGGGCTAGGAAAAATCTAGAAAAAAATTGTGTTGCTTAGTTATTGTGTGAGTACCCATTGACAACTTTGTTTTCCAAAAGTTTCAAAAATTAATTGCTGTTTGTGAATTAACTCAAATTTGGATGATTTTGAGTATTAAATGAAATATTTGAAACAAGACTTAAATGGCATGAACCTTTAGTTTTAAAAATGGAAACAAAAGATTAGAATGTTTTGGTAATTTTCATACTTTCAAATTGGGTGTTGTTTGTAAACTTATTTGAATTTGAAAGTACTTTGGAATTAAGTGGATTATTAAAGAACAATTTAATAGTTGATCTTTTTAATTTTCATGGAAACACAATGGATGTTTTTGATTGAACCTTTTAATTGGAAAGTTGTAACATAACAAGTATGAATCAAAGCATTTGAAAGTTGTTTGAATTTGAATTGTGAAAACAAAGAAAAACAGATGCAAACAATTAGGAATCAAATGCAATGAGTATGATGACATGATGCAAAACTTTAATAAAACAAGAAACAAACATGCTAGGGGTGGTTTTTCATACTTGGGATGTTACAAAACGCCCCCCCTTGAAGGAATCGCGCCCCGAGATTCCTACTGAGAAGAGAAAAGGTCCGGATACTTCTTGCGAAGATCCTCTTCGGTCTCCCACGTTGCCTCTTTATCGGAATGATGCGACCATTGCACTTTCAAGAACTTTGTGCTCTTGTTGCGAGTCTTACGCTCGGTCTCATCGAGAATACGAACAGGGTGCTCCTCATAAGATAGATCATCTTGCAGTTCAATGGAATCATGATGAACTGCACGATCTGGATCTTTGAAACACCTCTTGAGCTGTGACACGTGAAACACATCGTGCACCTTGGATAGTTTTTCTGTAAGTTCAAGACGATAGGCATTTTCCGCACGCCTTGAGAGAATGTTGAAAGGACCAATGTATCTTGGTGCAAGCTTTCCTTTCACACCAAAACGATGAGTGCCTCTGAGGGGAGTTACACGGAGATATGCTTTGTCACCAGGTGCATAGATCATATCCCTGTGCTTGCTGTCATAGTAGCTTCTCTGACGAGACTGAGCAATCTTGAGATTGTCACGAATGATGCGAACTTTCTCCTCGGCTTCCTTAACAATGTCAGGGCCTAAGAGTGAACGTTCACCAGCTCCAGACCAATTGATTGGACTCCTGCATCTGCGGCCATAGAGAGCTTCAAATGGTGCCATGCCTAGGCTTGCCTGGTACCTGTTGTTGTAGGAGAATTCAGCATATGGAAGGCAATCCTCCCATTTCATGCCAAAGGAGAGACCACATGCTCTGAGCATATCCTCGAGAATCTGATTGACTCTTTCGACTTGCCCCTGAGACTGAGGGTAATAAGCTATGCTGAACAGAAGTTTGGTGCCCAATGCTTCTTGAAAGCTTTTCCAGAAATGAGAAGTGAATATGCTTCCACGGTCTGAGCTTATTTCCAATGGAACACCATGAAGAGGAACAATCTTTGCTGTGTAGAGTTCTGCTAATTGGCTAGCTGAGATTGTTTCTTTGACAGCAAAGAAGTGAGCTACTTTAGTGAGACGATCAATAACAACGAAGATTGCATCGTTGCCCTTCTTGGACTTTGGAAAACCAGTGACGAAGTCCATTTCAATCATGTCCCACTTCCACTCAGGGATTTTCAGAGGTTGTAGTAGACCGGCTATTTTCTGATGAACTGCCTTAACACGTTGACAAACGTCGCATTCAGAAACGTATTGAGCAATTTCACGTTTCATGCCAGGCCACCAATACAGAGTCTTGAGATCCTGGTACATTTTTGTACTTCCAGGGTGTATGGAAAGAGGAGTTTCATGAGCCTCCTTGAGAATGATATCTTTCAGACTTTGAACTTGAGGAACTGCAATGCATCCTTCAAAGAACACAGTTCCTTTGTCATCAATTGAGAAGGACTTAAAATTCTCCTTGCCTTCTTTGATGTGTTCTACCATCTTCTTGATTTCAGCATCACGAAGTTGTTCAGAACGAATCTTGTCCTCGAGAGTTGGACTGGCTGTCAAGCTCGCAAGATAACCTTGAGGAACAAGACCAAGGTTCAGCTTCTGGAATTCTTCATGAAGTGGAGGTTGGCTTTCCATGATCATGAGATTATTGCAATATGACTTGCGACTGAGAGCATCGGCCATAACATTAGCCTTGCCTGGAGTGTAAGAAATGGTGAGATCAAAGTCTTTAATCTTTTCAATCCATCTCCTTTGCCTGAGGTTTAGATCTGGTTGAGTGAAGATGTATTTCAGACTCTTATGATCGGAAAAGATTTCAGTGCGATTACCCAACAAGTACTGCCTCCATTTCTTAAGGGCAAACACAACTGCTGCAAGTTCAAGGTCATGTGTCGGATAGTTTTGCTCATGGGCATTCAACTGACGTGAAGCATAAGCCACAACTTGACGTTCTTGCATAAGAACTGCACCTAGACCTTGGAGAGATGCATCGCAGAATATCTGGAAAGGTTTGGTAGTATCTGGGCCAACCAGAACTGGTGTAGAAGTGAGTTAAGTCTTCAGGAGATTGAAACTTTCATCCCATTGTGGAGACCAAACGAACTTCTTGTCCTTCTTTGTGAGATCAGTGAGAGGTTTGGCAATCTTGGAAAAGTTTTGGACGAAACGACGGCAATAGCTAGCCAAGCCAAGAAAACTTCGTACTTGCTTTACCGTCTTAGGAGGTTTCCAATCAACAATTGCTTTAACCTTTTCTGGATCTATGGCTATGCCCTTGGCAGAGATGACATGACCAAGGTAAGCAACTTCTGGAATCCAGAACTCACATTTGGAGAATTTGGCATATAGACGATGCTCGCAAAGTTTCATGAGAGTGAGACGAAGGTGTTCTCCATGCTCTTCCTCAGATTTGGAGTAGACAAGGATGTCATCAAGATATACAACAACGAACTTGTCGAGGTATTCATGGAAAACAGAATTCATTAGTCGAGAGAATGTCGTCGGTGCATTGGTGAGACCAAAGGACATGACGGTGTATTCATATAGACCGTATCGAGTGGTGAAAGCTGTTTTTGGAATATCTTCCTTTCTGATCTTTATCTGATGGTAACCCATTCTCAAGTCCAACTTGGAGAATATTGAGGCTCCAGCAAGTTGATCAAAAAGATCATCGATACGAGGAATTGGATACTTGTTTTTGATGGTTTTCTCGTTAAGAGGACGATAGTCAACAACGAGTCTCTTTGTTTGATCCTTCTTCGCAACGAACAGAGTTGGGCAACCCCAAGCGGAGGAACTAGGTTGAATGTAACCTTTTTCCATGTACATATCGATTTGCTCCTTCAACAATTTCAGTTCAGGAGGAGCTATCTTGTATGGATGCTTAGAGATTGGAGCAGTACCTGGTTCAAGCTCGATCACGAACTCAACTGCTCTGTCCGGAGGCATCCCTGGCAACTCTTCTGGAAAGACGTCAGGGAATTCACAAACCACCGGAACATTTTCAAGTAGAGGTAGAGGTTTAGCATCGATGGTGTAAAGCTGAACAGAACTTGATTCATTTGGAGAATAGACTATCTGGCCAGAAGGGTGGAACAGAGTTATTGACTTCTGAGCACAATCAATCGTAGCTTTATTGGCCTTCAACCAATCCATGCCAAGAATGACATCAATGTCAGAATTGCCAAGCAGTATGAGAGAAGCAAGGAATATGTGACCCCCAATTAGAATCTGATTTTCATGACTGATTTTGGAAGTTTGCATAGTTGCTCCAGGGGAGTTTACTACTAGCGGGGAACCCAAACCAACAAAAGGTAGTTTAACTGTTGTCGCAAAGATCTTTGACACGAAAGAATGCGATGCTCCGGTATCCAACACTTTAGCTGGAAAAGAGTTTACGGGGAATGTACCGAGAACGACGTCAGCAGCTTCCTCAGCTTTGTCGACCTTGACATGATTCACCCTTGCGGTCCTCCCGACAGGCCTGTTGTTGGAGTTGAAGGCTTTAGCCGGGGGAGCACGCACCATTGCCTGGTTGGCGTTGGGGCGAGGAGGTGGTGGAGGTAGCTGCCTCTGAGTGCACTTGTCAGCGTAGTGCCCCGTTTGCTTGCATTTGTAGCAAGTGACGACACGAGGAGTATCTGGCCTTGGCTGCCTCATTGCAAACCTCTGACCATGCATCTGAGATGGGTTGGGTGGGCGGGGAGCAGAGCCTGGAGAAGCTTGGGCATATGGAGCCCGAGTGACAGCACCATTTGGCACCCAGATGCGGCGCTTCTGCGGAGGGGTGGTCATGTTGGAGGAGGAACCACCCTCACGCGAGTGCTTCCGAGACTCCTCGAACGCCTTGCGCCCATTTTCTTCATTGAGCGCGGTGTTAACGAGCTCCTCGAAGTCTTTGGCCTTGATGTTGGTGAGGGCGTACTTGAGTTCCGGGTTAAAACCTCTGCGGAACCTTGCCATCTTCTTAGCCTCAGTGGACGCCTCATCACCAGCGTAATGAGCGAGGCGATTGAACTCACTCTGATAGCCAATGACGTCCAGCTTGCCCTGCTTGAGTGAGCAAAACTCTTCACGCATCCTTTCCATGAGACCATCTGGAATGTGGTGCTTCAGGAAGGCTTCCTTGAAACAACCCCAGGTGATTGGATAGCCAGCTCTCATGGTCTGGTAGTTCTCCCACCAAGTAGCTGCCTGACCCTTCAGTAGGTAGGAGGCATACTTGACCTTGTCTTCCTCAGCAACGTGAGCAATGTCCAGAGCCTTGGCCATCTCACGGATCCAGTCATCAGCATCCAGAGGCTCTCGTGTTGCCACGAAAGCTCTCGGGCCCAGACTCAGAAACTCCTTGATACTGACTCGTGGAGCATTCTGGTTGTTGTGCTGGTTAGTCTGGAACTGGGCCATTTGTGCCATGACTTGGGTCATCTGAGTCAACAGCTCCGTGATTGGCGGTGGCTCAGGCGGGTTGTTCCTTGTTGGCGGCATCCTGAATGGAAACGCATTTTAGCACAACAACAGAAAAATGATATACTTGGTAACCGAAAAGAGAGATTATTCCGACGCATGAATAGATAACCAACAGGTACATCATCACATATTCAAATACATCAGAATATCCAACATACCATGAATGGTTCGAATGCCAAAAGATATCTAAACATAGCTAAGAATGGATACATCGGTACTCCCATGCTCATCACGCAGGACGGCGGTGAGTAGTACGACGAGAGGTACGGTGAGGAGCACGCCCACGAAAGTAGGTAGAACGACGATCCACATAGATCTGACGTGGTCTGAGAGCGACTCTAGGTGTGGTGAAATACATAGCGTCGACTCCCTGTGCTCCAAAGCGCGGAATCCCAGTGTAACCAGCACCAAGGTTGAGGAGTGGACCTCTGATCGGCTCGTACCCTCCAGCATCTGGCAGACGACGACCAACCGGCTGATCGAAACGTGCAAAGCGCTCATCTCCAACAAAGTCTGTGGTGTACGTCGCCAGACGAGTCAAAGCAAGGTAGAGCTGCTCTCTGACTGAAGCCAACTCCTGAGATAGTGTGCTGGCAACTGCGTCACTGTGCCTCACAAACTGAGCGGTGGTGTGCAGCCTGGAGTTATCATGCTCGTAGACATCCAGGTTTTCGTAGAGAGTGAAGTGAGCTCCCTCTGAAGTGATGTAACCACGGGGGATGTGGCGATAGATAGAATCGTCAAATCCCCAGTAGTCAGCACGAAGGACGGTGAGACTCACATAAGCTGCCTGCTGCACGGCCATATCCACTGTGGAACCTACTGCCTCGTAGCGGTGGACAACGCTCATGTCATCATCTGACAGAATGTAAACGATAGCCTGGTAGTAGGTCTGGTCAAACTCTCGCTGCTGCTCGTAGACCTGGTACTCTGGTGCCCAACGGAACCCCAGATAAGTGACCATGTCTCTCAGCATCTCCGGATAACCGGCGGTGCTCTCGCAACAAGTCATCCGAACCACCTGCGGGTAGAACCTGAGATCCATCTGCAGATGATCGGGGAAGTTTTGATTAGACGCCGGTAGAAGAACTGAAGTGGAAAACAACAACAAGGTTTCAACGGACGATAAGGATGTTGAGAAGAACAGGATATCGAAGCAACAACGGGAAACACGAGACCAAAACACCTGAGGTACTACGGAAAACCCATCCGGGCTTCTAAAGGATCAATATCTACTGCTTAAGGAATAGAGGATATGCTTCCGGGGCTTACACGCCTCCGTTCTCAATCATGAGTAGGCAACATGATAAATCATGTCACAACCACCTCCATTCCTATGGTCTAGTAGATATAACTATCCTAGAGAAACCAGGATACGTGAAAACCTAACTTGAAAGTTTAGATGAGAAGGGAAAACAACGTTGCACTTCCTTACCAGAAAAGGGAGGGTGGGTGGGGAAACAAATAAAATGGCAGAATTCCTACTCTCACGTTTCATTTTTCCTATATAGCTACAAAATAGTTTCTAGACTCAACTGCGACCAGTAAAAGGGATCCTACAGGCAGACAGGCTCTGATACCATTTGTCGCACCCTGACTTCTAGAGGATACTCGCAGTTCCGTTGACCAGTAGTTGATTGGATTACGGGGCTTACCGGCACCCGCATCTCTTACGAGTAGGCCAACACACGTATGTGTGACAACCAACCCCTACTGTTCATCGTCTACGTAAACCATCCCATAGAAATCGGGATACTACCATTGACGTACTTCATACCATACACACATGGTACGTCAACGGCGTTTAACAAGATGATAACACAACATATCTCTAAGACACAAATAAATATAAATAAGTTGCAAATAGCTCTCACTAGAGCAGAGATAGCAAATACAATCATCCAGAGGACACATGTCCCAACATAACATCATTACATCTCAGCGGAAGCATTCAAAGGGTCTGAGTACAGACAAATCCAAATAGGCTTAAGAAGCCGGAAAATGAAAAGACGGAGCCCATCCACGATGTCTCGGATCCTGCCCAGGTCCGCTATCTACTCGTCAGCAGCCTCGTCAAACTCCACGTAGTAGCCGTCACGGGGATCCTCGTAAGCGTAGTCTGCGGAAACCACAGCCCCAAAGGGGTCAGTACATAAACGTACTGGCAAGCAAGACTCACAGTTCACCAAAATGTAACCTGTCAACACCAAGCACAGATGCTTTGGGTTCAACGGAAGAAAGGGTGATACAAAAGATGCGGCAGCTGGCTGCACTAACCAACTACAGAACATACTACAACTTCCGGCTAACAGAACGGAGATAAGATAGCGTATCGTAACCAACTATAACTAACTCCAAACAAACCCATCCTGGATCTCGCCCCTTATCCAAAGAAGCAATCCGAGGATAACTCACACAGTTGGATTAATGATGGATCAAGTTGTTGTGTCAATAAGCCTATTACTAGTCAAGTTATCATTAGTTAGGTGTAAGTTGTTCTGAGTACTTGTTAGCTAGTACTTTCACCAAGTCAACCATAACCGCGGAAAACACGGCTTCTCGAGAAGATTTATCCCTGCAGGGGTGCACCAATTTGGACGTACACGTAAGAATATCCCGTCAGACGGGAATCAAACCCACCAAGCGAGGCACTCTACACAACTCAACTCTTCTTCGCATCAAGCCCAAAGAACCACGTGTTGTGCGTGCGCGGCTAATCGAGCCCCACGAAGAAAAGGGGACCCTCATAGCACTGGAAGACCACGCCGCCCTAAATGCCGACTACAAAAGTTCCACCCTGGCCTCGGGTTCGTACCTGCATATGCGTGCATCAAATGGAAAGCCCGAACTAAGTGTGGCGATTTGGACGAGATGCGAATCGAATCAAATTGAGGGGGGCGCCCATACACGCTTCCCACATGCGGATAGTGCGCTCATCATGGATCAGTAGACAAGACCCTTTTCCTAATTAGGGTCGACACTAGCAGGCCTCAAAACCACGCCGGGCCTCCTGCCGGTGCCTTATCAGCAAATTATTATTACCTCAAGATTAACAGGTTGTTGATTAACATCGAGCCCCAGAATATAATAGAAATATAGTAACAGAAAGTAACGGGTAACAGACTCGAGCAAAACAACCCTAAGCATGCTAGTAAGACACGGGCAACAAGCAAGGGGGTTATAGGTGTGGAGGTGAGGCTATATCAGGGTTAAGGATAACATGTGATAGGTTCGTAACAGAAGCAACGATCCAAAAGGCTAGCAGAAATAGACAACGGAAAGTATCGGTATCCAATGTTGAAGGGAACACAATGGTTCATGTGAGTGAATACTTGCCTGCAAACTCAGCAGCCTGGTACTGAGCTAGATCCTCAGAAGGGGTGTCGTAAGGCTCGTCTGTCTCAACGTCGTCGTCTATTCGAGAAGAAGCAAACAAACAACACAGAGAGATAAACAATCAATAACATGGCATAATGCACAATCATGGGATGATGCATGACCATTTAATTGATGCATAGCAATAACCTAGTTGACATGGTAACAACATGATTAAATGGACCCACATGCAATTTTGGATTGCATATGAAAAGCCCATCAAATAAGGTTGGAACAATTGTTTTACAACTAACCAACAGGTGAAAGTGGATTAGTATGATGCATGGATGAGGAAAACAGAGAAATAACAACAATAGAATCAATTGGAAATAAGGTTTACCAATTTAGAAATTTATTTATTAAGTTAGGGAATTTTTGGTTACTTAAAGGTGTTGCACAATTATTTGTTGTTTTCACCACTTTAAATTGTTCAAAATGAATAACAAAATTCATATTTGAAAAGAACACACAATTTTAGGTGGATTACATGTTTCAATTATTGAAAAAGAAATTACAATGATTTAATTATGAATTAAACAAGTTTTAATTGAGTTTAAAACAAGTATGAATATTATTTGAATTTTATTTGTTCAAAACATAAATTCAAATTCATATTTGAAAAGGTTATACTTTTCTAGTTTGAAAACATATTTTATAAGTTCAAAAATAATTTAATTGAGCAAGTTATGAATTAGCAAATTTAAGGATTTAAACCAGGTTTAAATTATTTAAGCAATTTAATTATTCAAAACATGAAACCAAAATTTATCTTTGAAAAGATGGTTCAAAATAGCATGGAAAACATATTTATTTGCATTATTTGGATTAAGTATGAATTAGTTATGCAATTATTCAAATTACAAAAGAATTGTTTGAATTTGAAATTGAATGCATTTGGATTATTCAAAACAGAAAACAAATGGTTTAACTAGATAGATAATTTAATTTGGTTCAAACAAACATATTTTGTTTATCTATTATTTGGAGTTTGGAAATGAAAGTTATTAGCAATTTAAACTTAAGGACCATTCTGTAATTAAAAGGACTTGTTTTGAAAAAGAAAAGGGCTGAATTCCTTTTTACACCGCGCAGCTATCTACTCTAGGGCACTGCCAGTGGGCCTGGGGCCAGCGTGGATGCACGCGTGGCAGCCATGCCACAGACAGGTGGGGCCTGCCTGTCACTGCCCAGCGCAAAAGATTGCTTTTATTCCGCGGCGCCAGGACTCGAACCCAGGCCCTGCCGCGCGCGCGCAAGCACTGCAACCAGTGCGGTGTGCGTTCGTTTCTGTCAGTAAACGCTACGCGGACAGGTTATAGTTCAGATCCGTGCTTAACTGAATTTTAACAGCGCGCGTTTGTCTGAAACTTGACAGAGTTCGACGGTGGCCGGCGGTGAGCAGCCCGCGCGCTGGTGCTGCCGTGCTGCTGCGGTACGGGTGCTTGCTGGTGTGCGTGTGGTGGTGCGCAAGAAGAGAGAGAGGAGGTGGAGGACACGGTGACGCTCACCTCCGTCGTTGGGGTAGCAGAGGCGCGGTGAAGAACTCCGGCGGCGACGTGGAAGATGGCGGCGGCGTTGTGGTGGATGTCAGGCACAGCGGCGGTGTCGATGATGTCGAGGAAGGTGAGGGGGACTCGTTCCCGTGGTCAGCGTGGACGGTGGGGCACTAGAACGGCGGCGGCCATGGCGGATTCAGAGAGAGGGCTCGGTGGTGGTTGCAGAGAGGGTGGATTCCGGCGGGGAGAGAGGAAAAACGGCGGCGGTGCTCGAGGGGATAGGGTGGCCTAGGGTTAGGGCAGCTTGGGGCTTTGGGGGTAGGTCTTATAGAGGGGGGTAGGGCGCTGTTGGTCGTCGGCGTGGTACTGCTGCCGTCGTGGCATAGCTCGATGAGCTGCCGTACCTGTTGACGAAGATCGAACAGGTACCGGGCCGAGGGGGAAGGTAAGGTGGGCTGGGCCGTGTTGCTTCCCCCCCCCTCTGGTGAGTTTTTTTCCTTTTCTTTATTTTGTTCTGTTATATTTTTTTTTTGCAGAATTAGAAATAGGAAGAAAATGATAAGTTTTAGGGCTAGGAAAAATCTAGAAAAAAATTGTGTTGCTTAGTTATTGTGTCAGTACCCATTGACAACTTTGTTTTCCAAAAGTTTCAAAAATTAATTGATGTTTGTGAATTAACTCAAATTTGGATGATTTTGAGTATTAAATGAAATATTTGAAACAAGACTTAAATGGCATGAACCTTTAGTTTTAAAAATGGAAACAAAAGATTAGAATGTTTTGGTAATTTCCATACTTTCAAATTGGGTGTTGTTTGTAAACTTATTTGAATTTGAAAGTACTTTGGAATTAAGTGGATTATTAAAGAACAATTTAATAGTTGATCTTTTTAATTTTCATGGAAACACAATGGATGTTTTTGATTGAACCTTTTAATTGGAAAGTTGTAACATAACAAGTATGAAACAAAGCATTTGAAAGTTGTTTGAATTTGAATTGTGAAAACAAAGAAAAACAGATGCAAACAATTAGGAATCAAATGCAATGAGTATGATGACATGATGCAAAACTTTAATAAAACAAGAAACAAACATGCTAGGGGTGGTTTTTCATACTTGGGATGTTACACCGAGTTTCTTTGGGACTCCGTGGAACCTTCGGGAATTTTAAGACTTTTGGGCTTCGAATTTTCCAATTCCGAGGATATTTCTAGAACAACTTTTCTGAAACTAAAAACAACAAAAAATAGGATGTGGCTCTATGGCATATTGTCAATAGGTTAGTCCCAGAAAATCGATAAAATGGCATAAAATGTATAGCAAACATGTAGCAAATAACATGGAACAACAGAAATTTATAGATACGTTTATGACATATCAGGATTCAGGTGACTTTGTTGGGAACCGTGTTAGACCTAGGCTCTGTTTCATCTGCAACCTGCATGTCCACCCTGTGAGCTCTTGTCCTAAATGGTACAAAGAACATCCAACTGCAGAGTATTTTGGGAGTGGAAATCCAGGGTTGGGCTTCTTTCACATCAATGTTAATTCCTCGTGCAGAATCAACCAAGTGTCTTAATTTCGTAATTGTGGTGTTATCATTGTGTAGAAGGGGTCCCTGTCCTTCTAAGAATTAGAAGTCAACTTCTCAATATTTTGTAAAGATTAGCGTTGGCCATGGCAGATTAGGGAGTTTGAGCCAAATTCCTTCTTTGTCAGGTTCCTCCTTGGAAGAAGGTGTCTGACTTGGCTCCTCTTCTCCTGGAGATGGTCTTGAAGGTGGCCTTCCCCTACCCAACTCTTCTAATGATATGGAAGCAGATCATGTGCCTACCTCTAGGAATGATCCTCCTGCTCTCCCACTCTAGACATCCCAGCTCGAGTAAGAAGGTGATGGAGGATGATTGTATGAGCTTCCATGAGTTCTCCTCAATAGCACACTGTAAAATCCCTCTTGGCTCTCTACCTGACAAGCTGGACTATGGTCAATTGGATGATGGAGTCTAGGATTGGAATGGTCCTTTCCTTAAGCCCACTCAAGTGGTTCCTGAAGAAGTTCCCTGTATCCTGCAGCTGGAGAACTCCACTATTTACTTGAACTTGTATAAAGATATGCTAGATGTTGGGATGGATTCTGAAGACGATGATCCTGTTGATGAGCATACTTGCACTGATTGGATGCTCTCTGATGTGGCTACACTCCTTAGTGGAGCTAAAAGGACTCTGCTGCCATCCCTTGATGAGGACTCTACTGTTGTTCCTCCTCCAAACCAGAATAAGAAGACTAAATGAGGGTCTTCTGTTGCTACAAGGAGGAGTGCTAGGAATCATGGTGCCCTAAACATTGTGGAGAAAGATGAGAAATACAAGATCAAGCAAAATTTGGAAATTCCTCTAAGCTTCAAAGGTAACTCTTTATCTGTACTAGATCCTAATATCCTTGGTGACATGCTAGATGTTTTAGACATATCTTGTGGATCATCTATGGTAGAAGAGGAAAAAAATATTCATACCATGATGCATAATGAGATTGTTCTCGGTCATAAATTTGCTATTTAAAATCTTGTTACTTCCCTCCCTAACTCTATTGATCTAGAATGTGAGGAGCATTTCCCTGCCCTTGCACCTTCGAGAAGTGGTGGCATTGTCTGTCGGAATTCTGGTCAGTTGTCTGATCCAGAGTCTAGCCTTAAAGACATATCATGGACTTTAGTGTAAAAAAACCTAAATCCAAGTTTAAGGATATGAGGATTTTGGAATAGTAGAACCACAGAGAGACCTGGCTGAAAACAAGCTTTAGCTGATTTCATCTCAAAAATATAAGTTAGACTTTGTTGACATTCAGGAAACTAAAAACATGACTTTCCCTTCCCATTTCTTAGTCTTTATCTTTAGGCCTTGGGAGTTCTCCTGGTTTTCTTACCTGCCAAAGGTACTGCTGGAGGTATATTGGTAGGTTTGAGAAAGGATAAGTTTGAGGTTGTTAGTTATTTCCTGCTTTTAGTTTTGTGTCTCAGTTGTGGTAAAGAATTTGTTGCATAACTTTACATGGCATTTTGTTGTTGTGTATGGCACTTCATATCTAGAATTCAAATTACAATTCATTGCTGAATTACAGGATGTCATGGATAAAAGAACTCTCCCTACTCTTTTAGGGGGAGATTTTAACCTTGTGAGAGATGCTTAAGAAAAGAGCAATGGGTGTTTAATGCTATCTAGAACCTTTTGTTTAGTGATTGGATTAATGAGTGGGCTCTCATTAATTTAAGCTAGCTAATAGGAGCTTCACCTGGTCCAGTAACCAAGATAAACCCATCACGGCACTCTGAACAGAGTGTTGGCTAATACTGAGTGGGAGCACAAGTACCCTCTCGCTACTATTAGAGCTCTCCCTAAATTTGTTAGTGATCATACTCCCCTCCTCCTGGACACTTGCTCTGATGCACCCCTCCTAGGTCGTTTAGATTTGAGAAATAGTGGTTGGAATATCCTGACTTCCATGCCATGGTTCATAGGGTTTGGAATCTCACTTGCTCCTTGAACTCCCCTATTTCTAGGTGGCAATTCAAGCTGAAAAACCTTAGGAAGCACCGCAAAGGTTGGAGTATTAATGTTGATGCTGCCAACAAAAAGTGAAGAATTATCTAATCCAAGAATTTCATATTCTAGAAACTTTCTCAGAGTCTTGCCTCCTCTCTACATATGAAGCAAATAGACTGAGCCAAATTAGATCTGATCTTGATAATCCCCTTAAGTTATATGAAACCAAAGCCTTGCAAAGATCTAGGTATAGGTATGTTAAAGAAGGGGATAGAAATACCTCTTATTTTCATGCCATTGCAAATCAAAGGAGAAGGAATAAACAAATAACTATCTTGGATAGTCCTGATGGTCCAGTTGAAAAAACTAAGTACATACTTAGAGTATCCTTGGACTTTTATAAGTCCTTGTTTGTTGTTGAGCATAGGATGAACATGTCTTTAGGTGCTGATTTTTGGGACCCGTCTGATAAGGTGACTCATGAAGAAAATGTTCTTCTTCAAGAGTCATTTTCTGTGAAAGAAATTAAGAATGCTATTTTTGGCTCCTATTCTAGTGGTGCCCCTAGCCCTGATGGTTTCTCTTTTCTTTTTTACCAGAAGATTTGGGGACTCACTCAACAGGACTTTATGGCCTTGGTTAGGGATTTCGAGCAAGGAAATTTAGCTGTTGCAAGACTGAATTTCGCTATCATCGCGCTTATTATAAATAATCCCGATGCTAGGGAAATGAAGAAATTTAGGCATATTATCCTTGATAAATGTAGCTTAAACGTTATCTCAAAAGCCATTACCAACAGACACTCCCTTGTGGGATAGTAGACTAATTTCCAGTAACCAAACTACCTTCATTAAAGGTCGATTTATCTTAGAGAGTGTGATTTGCCTTCATTAAAGGTTGATTTATCTTAGTGAGTATGGTTTCAACATAGGAATTTATTCATGCTACTCATTCTAAAAACGATCATGCACTTGTTCTTAAGCTTGATTATGAAAAGGCATATGATAGGGTGGATTGGGATATTTTAGATATGCTTCTCTCTCGAGGTTTTGGTCCTATTTTCACGTGTTGGATTAGAAGCCTTTTGGTTGGGAGGTATCTTTGTGTTAGGATTAATGATGATAACATTGCCTACTTTCAGGTAGGTAAGGGACTGAAATAAGGATAACCCCTGCTCCCCAATCCTTTTTAACTTGGTTGGAGATGTCTTTTCTAATATGTTGTGTAAAGCTGCCAATGCTAGCTTGATCCAAGGGCTTCTCTCTCAAGTTATTCCTAGAGGTATTGTCAACCTCCAATATGTTGATGATACTATTCTCTTCCTTGAATCCAAATTAGCTTATGCTAGAAATTTGAAATGGATTTTGTCTTGTTATGAAAATATGTGAGGGATGAGGATTAGTTATCACAAATCTGACCTGGTGACAATCCATGTGGATTCTACTCAGGGAAATGTTTATGCCGGGTCTTTTGTTGTAAGATTGCAAACTTCCTCTGCAAATATCTTGGAGTTCCCCTCCATTATTCAAATTAGAAAAACAGGATTTGTAACCTATTATTGACAAAACCTTCAAGCGTTTTGCTGGGTGGATAGGTAA
Organism: Alopecurus myosuroides; assembly: GCA_028641055.1. Taxonomy (NCBI): domain Eukaryota; kingdom Viridiplantae; phylum Streptophyta; class Magnoliopsida; order Poales; family Poaceae; genus Alopecurus; species Alopecurus myosuroides. The sequence goes on from CM054058.1 coordinate 121,801,921, forward strand.
ATTACTCGATTACCAAAGCACACTTGTCCTGCTTAAGGCTTGTATTACTATTATACCCATGTATCTCTTGTCAGTAATTAAGCTCCATAAATGGTCAATTAAAGCTATTAATTCTCAGATGGCTCACTTTTTCTGGAGTGTCTCTGACAATAAAAAGTATCATTTGGAAAATTGGGACTTAGTCTCCATGAAGAAGCATTTTGGGGGGTTGGGTGTTCAAAATCTTGGGGACTTCAACCTTTGCTTGATGGCCACTTGGATTAAAAGGTACTATGCTAACCCAGGAAAGATTTGGAAGAAAATAGTTGATTTTAAATATGACCTTGACCCCAATGTGTTCTATGGTTATCCTAACACTTTCTCACCGTTTTGGAAAGATGTGATGTGGGAAGCTAGAGATGCTAAATGTGGGTATAGATAGAAGGTAGGAAATGAGATAAAAATTAAATTTTGGAGTGATGTGTATATAGGTTCTTGTAGTCTAGTAGTCTGTTTTTTTTGAAACATTTTCTACTGCAGGGGAGTCCCCCACATCCCTTTATTACCAACCACAAGCGTTACAGTTACAGATATGTACAAATAAACATGAGATTAGACTAAGACAGTCTATCCCAGGCTAAATTAAGGAATTAATCCATAAAGCTAAGTCAGCAGCCACAGCAGCACTCAACCTATGCTTAAGTCAAACATGAAGCCCACTTTCCATCCCATAAAGGAATGTCTTTCAGATTTAAAAATTACTCCATTCCTCTGCTTCCAAATATTCCAGCAAGCAAGAATCACAATCTCTGTGAAACATGGCCCCTTGAAGGACTTTTTGGCAGCAGCAAGATTTTGCACAAGTGTGTTATCACTCCAACTGATTTGCAAATAATTCCAAATTCGAGAGCTAAAAACACATTGAAAGAACAGATGTATCCAGTCCTCATTGCACTGTGTACAACAAAGAACACAATGATCTGTACCTTCAATCTTCCAGTTTCTCCTTTTGATCATATCCTTTGTATTAATCCTATCCTTGAGAATCAGCCAAGCAAAGAATTTATGTTTTGACATACATTTGGATTTCCATATCCACTTTGCAGGCCCATCAGGATTTAAATGACCAAATTGCATCTGATAGAATTTCCTGGAGGTGTATACCCCTTTATTGAGATTGCATCTCCAACTGTCCTCAGTATCAGTCAACTGAACATTATTTATAATGACACTCAGATCATTAAACTCCTGGAAAGCTTCAATTGAAAGCGGCAAAACAAAGGCATCTGAGAGGTCTGCCATTAAGAGAATGTCTCTTATAGAGGACAGAGGATATTTGGCGAAAGAGAATAACCTCGGGAATTTTATAGCAAAAGGTTGTCCCATCCACGAATCCTTCCAGAAAAGCCCAGTAAAACCATTACCCAAAACACAGGAGGACAAGGAACACCAAGTTTCTGCCAATTGCATAACACCTCTCCACCAGAACGAACCACAAGAGGTGACAGCATGCGGTACTGTTTGGAAATAATAAGCATTCTTTACTAAATGGACCCAAGGGATATCCACAGAATTATAGAGTTTTGCCAGGAACTTCAGTAATAGAGCTCTGTTTTGAATCTGGATATTGATGATCCCTAATCCTCCTTTGTTTTTGGGTCTACATATCATATCCCAGGCAGCTAAAGAGTTCACTCTTTGTTTATTCTTGTCCTTCCTCCATAAACATCTCCTCCTTGCTTTATCAATTATATCAATGACACCTTTAGGAATTACAAGAGTGCACATGTAATAGGAAGGCAAGGAGGAAAGAACCGAATTCACAAGAACCAAACTATCCCCATAAGAAAGGAAAGAGACAGTAGCCGATAGTCTCCTCTCAATTCTGTCAATTAATGGAGCAAAATCCTTGATAGTCGGCTTTGTGGTTCCCATAGGCAAGCCTAAATAAGTAAAGGGCATAGAAGCCACAGTGCAATCTAGGACAGAAGCCAAGTTAACAGTTTCCTACTGGGATAAATTAATCGGTATCATCGACGATTTGTTATAATTCACTTTTAGCCCAGTGAGACGAGCATAAAGATTAAGCAGGTTCTTAAAAACCAATAACTGAGCCGGTTCAGCAGGAAGAATGACTAAAGTGTCATCAGCATATTGCACAATAGGAAAGTCTCCACCAATTGGAATTGGCAATCTGAGTCTTCCTTCTCTAAGTGCCAGGTTTACAATACTTTGCAACAGATCCCCGCCCAACACATAAAGGATTGGGGACAAAGGATCCCCCTGCCTGACACCTCTTTTACAAACAAAAGGTTTACCTGGGACCCCATTCAAGAGAACCGATGAAGATCCAGAAGCAAGGATTTCCTTAACCCATTTGATTACTAAGGGGGGGGAACCCTTAAACCTCAAAATTTGCAGAATAGCAGAGTGCTCAATAGTATCAAAAGCTTTCTCAAAATCAATCTTGAAGATCACCGCTCTCTGCTTAGATTGCTTACATTGGTGAATGTATTCAAAACACCAAGCCAAACAATCTTGAATAGTTCTTGATTTTATGAAAACGATTAGCCAGAATTTTGGTGATAAATTTCAAACATGTATTGGTCAGTGAAATAGGTCTGAAATCATTCACCGTCTCAGGAGAATTAATCTTTGGAATCAGAGTGATGAAAGATCCATTAATGCTCTCCAAAGAGATCTTAGCACTGTGAAAATCATTGCAAAGCTTGACAAAGTCCTCTTTTATTATACTCCAGCAATGTTTAATAAAAAGCCCTGTAAAACCATCTGGTCCAGGCGCACGGTCAGGTTTTAAGTGTTTTACAACACCCTCAATCTCTTCAACAGTGAAAGGATTAGCCAGAATCTCTAGGCCATTTACCACAGGCAGAAAAACAGACAAGTCAAAATCAGACATGGGTGGGCAGGAAACACCCATTCTGTTCTTAAAGCAAGACCAGAAAGCAGCGGCTTTATCCATATGATCCACCAACAAATTCCCAGAAGTATCCGAGATGGATGGAATAGAATTTCTCCTAAATCTCTCAGTGGCTCTGGCATGAAAATATTTAGTATTCTCCCCAGAAAGCCTAGCCCAACGAATAGTACATCGTTGCTTCCAGTAATCAGATTGCAAAGCAAGCAAATTCTTGATATGCTTCTTTACTATAAGTCTAAAATTAAATTCAGGAACACTCAACTGCCGCAAATCCTCCAATTGGTCCAAAAACAAAATCACCTTACTACTGATATCAATAAGAATCTTTAACTGTGATAAATTCCTTCCCCAATCCTTCAAAGCATATCTGAGGTTTTTTAATTTAGCAGTGATTTTGGAGGTGATTGATTTGGCCAGGACAGGAGTATTCCAAATCTTAGTCACAAGGTCCATGAAACCAGGTTGCTTAACCCAATGATTTTCAAACCGAAAAATCTTTGCCTTTGGGATGTTGGTTCCAATTTTAACCATACAAGGCAAGTGGTCAGAGGTTATTTTAGACATGGGTAACACCATAGTATTAGGGAAGTCTAGTGTCCACTGGCATGAAGTAAAGAACCAATCCAATTGAACCAAAAGTGGATCACTCTGCATATTTGACCAAGTGAAATTCCTGCCCTTAACTGGCAGCTCCAATAAACCCAGATGGCTGATAATATCATTAAATATAAACATATCATTTAGATCAGCCCCCGGTTTATTTCGATTATCCAGTGATCTAATGAAATTAAAATCACCAAGGATCATCCAGTTCCACCCCCTTGCAGGGACCATAAACATTCACCAAATTCCAAGAAGTAGAATTGTGAATAGAGGTGAATTTAATGTGAATGGCAGAGCGATGAACTTCTAACAACTCCCCACTGAAGATGGAACTGTTCCATAGCACAATTAATCCTCCAGAAGCTCCCACAGAGGGAGAGAAGACAAATTGATCAAATCTTTTAGGGCAGAAGGACCTAATAAAGGAGTGATCAAAATCTTGGCATTTTGTCTCTTGTAAGCAAATGATAGAAGCCTGACTTTCCTCAATTTTATTATAAACTGCATCTCTTTTAGCTTTATCATTTAGTCCTCTCACATTCCAGTCAAAAACAATCCAATCCAAGACTAGATGGGCCTTATTATCCATGGAAAAAAATATAGTAAAGGAAATTGCTGATAATCATAAGATACCAGCACAGTAGATGTCCAAAAGATAAAACCCATAGCGTAGTACATATGTCATGTAACATAACAAAATGTAACAGAAAGACCCAGCAACAACTCCAGGGACCAAACAGGCCCAAAAGAAATAAAGAAGGCCCACTAATCATCAGAACTAGATGGAGTGGTGGGCTTCTTTGGAGCAGCTTCAAGCTTCTCCACCGTTAATTCCGAATCTTCTATCTGGGGTATGTTTCCCGCCCTCCGCAGAACAGCAACAGGAGTGAAAGGAGGTACTCCCCCTGTAGAATCTTGAGGACGAGCAGACTTGGCCTTTTTCCTAGGTTCTGGCTTGTCTGATGCAGGCAAAACCCTGAACCCAGCATTCTTGGCAAGGCTACGCGTCACTCTACGCTCCTCAAGGACAAGTGGAGTAGACACCTTCCTGGTCCTCTTCTTGGTAACCGGCTGGGGAGTCGTCGGTTCAGTAGCAGGGCATGAATCCAGCAGCATAGGAACAGGAGCAGCAGAGGAAACTGGCAACTCAAAAGGCAGCAGAGATGACAGAAATTCAAATCTTCTGTCAAAAATAACCCGAGCTTTGTGCTCCAGGAAATATCTGGACCACTCCACCACAGGATCAGGTAACAGGACTTGAAGAATCTGCACTTCATTGTTCTGATCTGCACCAATTTCAGGGGGTGGTGGAACAAAAGGAACCATAGCCAGCTGGTTATGTTCCACCTGTTGCTGCATCTCCAGAAATTGTTCCGGGCCCTCAGCTCGTGCAACATTCATGGAATCAATGGAAGCGCCAGAAAATTGAACAGATACAGAAGACTGCACCTGCTCAGGTTCCGGTACCTGATCAACAGGCTCCTCCGGCGCAGCATTCTCTCCCTGCTCCTCATTGTTCCAGTCTCCCCAACCATCTTGCTGAGGTTCAGGCTGAGCCGGTGGAACCCAAGCATCTGGAATTGGGGCCTCAGGAGCACCAAAAGCTGGGTGTGGATTGTCCCCAGGAGGAAGAAGGTCTTCATCTCCCGGCATAGCATCAGCAGCATCACTGTCCAAAATAAAAACAGGGCAGGTCCAGGAAACAACGTGACCACCGTAACGCTGAACCTCCCTAATCACAAGCGAGCGTTAATTACTCCATTGAGACCTCTTTGAGATCTCCAATGAACAAGATATCTCTCTGGCCCAGGCCTATAAAGACAATGAGCTTAGATTCACTTTTAGAAGAAATGTATCTTCTAAGGGTTTGAACAGGTGGTTGGAACTTTCTCAACTAGTGAGTATTGTCAGGTCCTTCTATGCCTTTGTGAACAATAGGGGCATTGTCCCTGTTCATACTCCAACTGTCTGGAACCTCAAAGTGCAACCTAGACTTCATTTCTTTCTTTGGCTTTTGTCTAATAATAGACTACTGGCTAGGGATAATTTAGCCAAACGTAGACCTGTAGCTGATGATTCCTGCCTCTTCTGCTCTGATCCTAAATCATGTCATCATTTGTTCTTTGGGTGTTTTGTTGCCAAGTAGGTGTGGACTATTATTTCTGGCATGTTCGGCATTGTTGTGGGCATGGATTTTGAATCCATTGCTAGGTGGTGGATCAATGGGGCTCAAAATTGTCATATTAACTCCTTATGTGATGCAATACTTTGGACGATTTGGAAATTAAGAAATGACATGTGCTTTCCGGGTTTAGCCTGGCCAGGTGTTCAGGACATTTGGAGAAGGACTGTGCTCGAGCTAGAACAATGGAAGATCCTGGTGCCTCCCTCGTCGTCTCACCTCATCGCCAAGAACAAACTGGCACTGAACAAGCTGCGAGGAGATCTTTTGCGAATCGTCTGACGTTGATGGCTCATTCAGGGGGTTTTCCTGATCCCGAAGCAGCCCAGGATGCGACCTGCCAGCGCCTCCTAGCAAAGTTTCTGTCTAAATCTCTTTAGAGGTTGTGTTCGAGGTTGTTTTTGTGCTACTTAGAAACTAAAAACTTGGTGTGCCCTTTTCGTCTGGGTCCTCCTATGCTGACTCGCCATGTTGGTGCTTGCCCGAGGTATGTAAATTTGAATATTGGCCGCTTTTGATTTCAATGAAACTGAGGGTCATCCCTTTAGTCTAAAAAACCCATGGGCCAATCACGTATAATAAGAAGCACGTAGTTTTACTAATACTATCAAAGAAAGCTAGTAGGGGTGATGACAAGAAAGTGTTCACTATATTGTATTGGACATAAGTATTCAATTAGACTCCCTTGCAAAAAAAAAGTATTCCTCCGTACATCCATTTCAGTGGCACTTAATTCTGGACCAATGGAGTAATTAAGTGAAACCTGCAGAGCATAAAGATAAAGTATTAGATATGACTGTGATATCACTAGTATCTTCATCTTTGGAGAAGCTTAGAAGGTAAATAATTATATTTTACTGAAAGCATAAGCAGGAATAGGAATATTCATTATCCTCTCATTAGCAATCAACTACGAAGCTGGCAACTCACAAGCCAACAAGTCAACCTTTGTCAGATCTTCGGCCCAACCGGACATCTACTTGACAAGTTTGGAAAGAATCTCTCGGAAAAGAGAGCGCAATCTCTCTTTGCTTGTGCCACCCGGGCGGAAGATATATCTGAGTCTGCCTCTTACACTAGACCTCCTCTCCAAAGAGAAGCAGCCCAGCTAACACGTGAAATACTCCCCTGGGGAGTACGGTCGCAAGATCGAAACTCAAATGCATTTCAATCCAGCCGGAGGAGGGAAATCAGGAGAATAAAGAAGTCTTGGGCGAGGAAATCCTTATCCTGCCGTCTCTACTTGAGAACAATTCATTATCCTTTAGAAACCCTTCAGGCGGGAAATTTGTATGTTCCACTTTGGTATTTTCATTATTTCTTTGTGAAAATTTTGAAGAAAGGAAAATTGCATGTTAATTAACTGAAGACAAAAAATAACCATATTTTAATCATTCGTTTGAAAATAATGCGTTGAAGAAAAAAAAGGCATGTTCCTGTGGATCTTAACCCTTACAATAATAACTATGATACTTCAATCAAGGAGAGCTCCTCAAGCCCGGAGGCCCCCGATAACGTCGCCTCCGTCCTCTCCTGACTGCCACCGGTGCCATCGCAGCTCCGTCTGCGCCTCGTCGGCGCCCCCATGATCAAACAATATCGCTTCAGGGTAAGGGATTTCTATGGTGAATATTGAAGAGGCGGTGGGTATCTGATGAATGGAATATGCCCGAGAGGCGCAATAATAAAGTGGTTATTATCTTATTCCTAGTTTATGATAATGTTTATTTCTCATGCTATAATTGTATTAACCGAAAACGTTGATACATGTATGCTTACTAAACAAACAATGGTTCCTAGTAACTGAAGGGTTCATTGCATAGAAAACAAAAAAATTCCCATGCGCGATAAACCCGAAGGGACAAGATCTAATCTACGAGATGAAAGGCAACGGGCATAGAGAGAGTCTTAAGGAGAACATACCCTCGAAGACACAAAGCGTTACGAAATTAAATCTCGTTGGTGATGTAGTCGTACTCACATCGATCTCAAGATCACGAAGATGAGCGCTGCAATCCGGCAACGCTTCCGCACTTGGTCACACGTACAGCTCGATGACGACCTCTGTTCCCTCGATCCAGCGGGGCAGCGGAAGTAGAGGATCCCTCGGAAACCAGCAGCACAATGGTGTGGTGTGGTCAAGAAAACTTCGTTCAGGGCTTCGCCAAGCGCATGAACATGAGGTGGATCGGCGGGAGGATGAAGATGGAGATGCCACCAAGTTGTGTGTAGAGAGAGAGGTCCAAGCCCTCTTTATATAGGAGGGGGAGGCATCCACTAAATTTTGGTGGCTTCACCTCTCCCCTCATCATGTGGGTGGAGTCTCCACTCAACCTACTCATTCTCTCATCAATTCCCACTCAAAATTCCAAGGGTTTTCTTTAATAAATAAATAAAACAATTTTATTTCTTTATTTTAATATTTGTTAATCCTATTAACAAACATTAACACTTACCCCCTTGAACTATTTGTTAATCAAACATTAACATATACCACCTTGAACTATTTCAATATTCCCCAAAACAGTTTCGGTGTTGTCCAAACTTTTCTCCGATATTCCGTATCCCCTCAATCGCGTCATCGAACCTTAAGTGTGTCACCCTACGGTTCGTGAATAATGTAAACATGATCGAGACACCTCTCTGATCAATAGTCAACAACGGGACCTGGAGATCCGTAACGACTCCTACGCATTCAGCGATGAATCTAGTGATCGTGTGAACCATAAACGTCGTAACCAATTCCCTTTGTCTCGTGATATTTTACTTGTTCGAGATCCGATCATTGGTATCAACCATACCTAGTTCAATCTCATTATTGACAAGTACTCTTTTACTCGTTCTGTGATATGACATCCTTGTGATCTAGTCACGTGCTTGCAAGCGATGTCGATGTGATATCACCGAGAGGGCCCAGAGTATATCTCTCCGTCGTTTGGATGGACAAAGCCCACTCTTGATCCATGAGCCTCAAATAATACTTTACGAATACCCAACGACACTTTTATAGTCACCCTGTTACAGTGTGACGTTTGATAACATCAAAGCACACTTCCGGTATCAGTGATTGAAATGATCTCATGGTCTAAGAAATAAGTTACTTTGTATGTTTGATATAACAATGTAAACTTAATGACTTGATCGCATTGCTATATTCACTTTGGGTATATGTTCATCACATCATTCTTCTAATGACGTGACCCCGTTATTAACAACATCCAATGTTCATGATCAGCAAACCTTGATCATCGGTTAATCAACGAGCTAACTAAAGAGATGCTTTACCAGGAACCGTTGTTTGTTTATTAAACACACATGTATCAACATTTACGGTTAATACAATTCTAGAATGTGAAATAAAAATTTATCATAAAGTAGGAATAAGATAATAACCACTTTATTATTGCCTCTCGAGCATATTCCCTTCAGTCTCCCACTTGCACTAGAGTCAATAATCTAGTCTATAAGCACTTAACACATATGACATTCCTGTATTATTACCATGCTTCGCATGTGGTAAACATCATCAAAAAGATCTGAACTGTTCAGGTCCTATTGTATTTGCATGTTCTTTGCGTCTACACGCATCACTCATTCTCTAATGAGATGACTTTGTATATATTTGGTCACCCGGTGAGACCTTAATTCCTCAGCTTAAACTAATGTTACTAACATTGTGAAAATGTAGTTTTTCATCGTGTTAGCATTCTTGGAATTCACCAAGTTCAGTAAATAACTCCTTGACACAAAATACTCCTATTATTTGTTGTCAACACAACGATATACTTAGCCTTTGTTGTAGTATCCGTCACAATACTTTAGTTTTGAACTCTTTCAAATCCAGCATGGAACTCTCTTCCAGCCTATTGTGCCACCCTTCATCAAATATTTTAATTGAGATACAATTATTTGAATAGATGACAAGATTATTAGTGTGACATATTACAACAAATAGTTTGTCATTCCTACATAGGAAAACACATCCTTAGCATTTCTAAAATGGCATAAGAATCTCTCCCACTGTTTTCTAATCATCATATGAATTATCCTGCTACGACTATAGCATAAGACTTATCTGGTTGTGTACATAGCATGGAACACATGACTTAGAAATCTTAATTTCAATTATGCTCATCATGTGTCAAAACACTTGAATCTTGCTCAATTCGTTTCCATGTGTCAAGAAATCCTTCTTGTCATTTCGATATTGAATTACTTCAATATTTCATCTATGTAATTTGTCTTCAATCATATCAGGCGCTTCAATCCATATCTTATAGATATCGATGCACAATATCTTCTAAGCCTTTCATGAATATGAAAACCTTAACCGTATTAATTTAAAATACATATTTTCCAATCAACCATATGTCATCTACATAAAGCATTGGAAATATGTCTTAGCGCCTCCGCTTAATTTCTTGTAACTCTACAAGAATCTTTATCGTTCATGATGGAATCAAACTCTTTTGATAACTTCATCAAGGTAAAGATTCCAACTTCGTTATGCTCACTTCAACCATTTAATTGTACATACCTTTGCAGCAGCCTTTTGAATTTTTACAAACCTCTTAGATTGTGTCAAGTACACATCCTCGATGAAACTTCCTTGAGAGGAAAGTTGGTTTTTGTTATTCAAGTGCCATATCATAATATGTAACTTTTGCTAGAACTATCCGCAAATACTAAAGCATCACTACGGAAGATCACAATCTTGCAGTAGTCAACTCTTTGAACTTCGTCGAAAACATCTTTTCGACAAGTACAACTTCAAAGGATGTAAGTATCCATGTCTTTGTTGCTATATAGACCTGTTTTCTATTGTTAGGCATCATGCATATCGAAAGGACTACCAACTCACATACTTGATATTCATATAGGGATATTATCGCAGATATAATGACTCATAGCCAATTTAATGAAGTTGGGGCCCATAATTTGCTTCCTTTATAAGGTCCAGGTCCTTTGTTGTCAAAACAACACTTCACTCTTAAACCACAAGTTGGTCTAAGTACAAAGTTTTAGGAATTTTGTGGTTTAGTTCACAAACTCATCCGAAGTATCTACAATACATGTAGTTTCTTCTACTTTGTCAATATAGGAAACTCCGAAACAATTTCCAGTGCTGCGCTACTCTTGACATGGTAACGAAAATTCTCTTATCTTGTTGATTTTTTACCGTCCTCCCACTTACTTGTTTACAAGAACTACTTTCTCGAGAAATCAACCGTTTCTGACAAACAACATTTGTCTTCGGTTTGGTGATAGGAGAAATACCCAATGGATTCGTTGGGATAACCTTATAAACATATATGTATCTTATTTTGGTTGTAAACATTTTACACATGCTATGCATACCAAAACTTAAGAAAAAGACAATTTGGGTCACTACCCGAACCATAACTTATATGGTGTGAATTTCAACGGATCATGATGGTGCTCTTTTCCATGTAAAAGTGGTTGTCTCTAATGTATAAACTACAAAATTATAATGGAAATTTTATTAATCTTACCATGTCCAACAAGGTTTGATTTTGTCTCTTAAATACTCCAAACTAATGTGGGGTATTCAAGAAGTATAAGTTGAAGAAAAATTCTGCAACTCCCCAGATGTCTTGCTAAAATTGCAACTTAAACTTTATCCTTTATGATCCAATCATAAATACTTTATTATCTTGTTATGATGATTTTTTTACTTCATACTAACAATAATTTGAACCAATTCAAAAATATCAAAATCCGTTCTCTTTAAATAGATATACTCATATATCTACTTAAATCATCAACGGAATTTTATGAAGAAAAATTAATACACCACACACGACTACACATAATGGACTATATACATCAATATGTATAATCTCCACTAAATTATTCTTCCATTCTACTTTGGCCTATGAACGGAATTTTAGTCATCTTTTGGAACAGGTCTCACAAGCGTCAATTTATTCAAAACAAAATGACTCCAGAAGTCCATTAACATGGAGTTCCTTTATGCTTTGTTTTCCGATATGAACTAAAATGGTGGTTTCACAATTTAAGTGAAATTTGTTTACGTCTTGCAACGTTTAGCATTTAGTCTTCTAGATGTTTAGTTTACCAACACGATTTAGATTAAATCATCCATCAGTTATGGAATATGGTCATAGTTTGAAAAATCTCATTTGTTCTCACAAAAGACTGGAACAAAATAACAACTTATTAAGTTCTTAAAATAAATCTTTAATATTTGGTTCGACGATGAACACAATAACACTTTATTTCTGTTCTTGTCATAATCGATTCCACATCTACTACTAGTTCCTTTTAGGCCCTTGTATTTCTTGTGATGTGTTGCTTTGTATGACAACTCATACCAACCAATGTGGTATCAAAATACCCAAAAAATAATTTGTTAACTAGTAATACATCTATAACTTCTATATCAAGCATATACACCTGAGCTGGACATCTCCAGTTATCTTCTTTTCTGCCATATACCTTTTGTAATTCTATTTTCAGTATTCCCTTTCCTTTACAGAAGAATCATTCAACATCAAACAATGCTACTCGTACTATCTCATTTTCCTTGGCATGTTAGTCATATACTATCACCCATTGAGTCATACTATGAATTTGATTGTTCTACTATATCACCATATTAATAGCATTCTTCCAAATTCCACTCTAAGCAATCTCCAAGTAAGGTAAAAGATTTTACCCATACTTGTAATCCATCCCATCATAACAATTTTATGATTAAGCTACTATAGCTCGAAGGAAGGAATTTAGAGGATAAGTTTCAATGCCCAACTTCTTGTAATATTCAAATGCCTAGTGTCTTCAATCATTGCATATATTCAAATAATATAAGCATACATTGTCACGCTAAATTATACTCGGTCATGTTGCTACACGTAAGTTTCTAGATATCAATATATCTTTCACTTGATTGTTTCTGAAAACAATTATTTTCGGTTCCTAAATCACCTTGATCAACAAAACATTCTTTTGAAGATAAAGTAATATGGAAGCAACCATGACTCTGGATTCTAAGTAGGAATTATTTGCTCTCTAGATCAATCAATCATTAATCATATGGAGCTATGTAGGAAATACCAAAAATATATAATAGGACTCAATTTCAAATTTCACTAATATGGTATCAAACTTAAATGGTTTTTACCAGATCATAACAGTTATATCTCAATTAACAATCTAAGTGTAAGGTAGTTTGTGGATGCCAATGAATACTACATTTACGCAAATTCACTTTGATTGGTTGTTCATGGTAAATAAGTTCAAGTTAATTCAAAATTACTACGTGAACTCCCACTCAAAAACAACATCCCTCTAGTCGTTTTAGTGATTACACGAACCAAATTCATGTCACACCCAGTTTTTGGATTCTTATACTGTGCTTAAGAAGACAAAAATTAGGGCCAACAATTTTTTTTAAACAACATGATTGTTTGAACTAACATATGTTTATGATCTAAAACATATTTGCAACACAAGTTTTGTTTCTTGATAAAACCAATACCAAATGTTTCTGAAAAATATTCTTATTATTTTTCTATGATGTTTTCCTATTATTACCTGAGTGGATTTTTATTCCAAGACTTGGATCATTCTTGTTTGCATCTTAAAACAAACTTTTAACTTTGTTGGATCCAAGAAAACAAGTTTTCAAAATGATTTATAAAAGTTTTCTTTTAAGTTTTCTATGGAAAACAATATCTGAAAATAAAGCCAAGTACCTGTTTTCTACACTTGTTTTCACTAAGCTATAAATTGTTAGTTTATGATTCCTTGGCATTTAATTAATCCTTGATATATATACTACCAAACTATAAGCTTAATTTTATTTTTGAACAAATAAAAACTATCTTTTGCTTGTTGTTTTTTGTGGTATAAAATTAAGGCAGAAAAAGACAGTTTTGAGAAACATATAAAAACAGAAAGTAGGCCTTTTTCCACATTTTTTTCATGGCCTTAACTTATTTCAAAATTGTTTTCAAAAGTTTTTTATGAAAGTATATAACATGGTTAACACATCCATACTTTGAAAACCAATTGTGGAAAACCATTGAGCCTTGAAAACAAACTCAACTTTTTATTTGTTTTCAACACTTAGAAAAATTCTAAGTCATAAGACTGAACTTTCTGAATTTTTCAGTGAATAGTTTATGGATACACTTTTGCACATTAGTTTTCTTATTGTTTCCTTGATCTTTTGGAAGCATGACCATACCTAGTGTGTTGACTATAGTTCCTACTCTAGCCAAGATATTTTGGTAGCCTTCTAGAAGCCTTGTGTGCTAAGATAAGAGAGGAGAGAGATGGTGACGAGGACAGGTATGGGCACACACTTATATTTGAGATTTTTGACCTTGCCACTTTCCCACTTGCACTCAAGGGCCATCCCTTGCTTGCATCACTCTTGGTCTTGAATAGGACACCATGTGCTCCCTCATGGAAGTGACCATAAAGCCCTAGACATACCAATGCCATTGGATGGCATCCACCCGGGGTGACCATTTTGCCCCTCCCCTCTTCACCTCTTCTATAAATGTCCAGAGGGCACACCCTTGTGCCCTGCACCTTCCACACACTCTCACTACCTACCCTGGTCACTTTTGGACCCCTTCCCCAAGCCCTAGGGCGTGCCCGAGCCGTGCCCACGCCGGCGGTGACCACCACGGGCACGACAAGGTGCAGCCCTGCCCGAGCTCCCTCTTCCCCTCCCACTGCCCTGGATGGTTTCCCCTAACCCCCCTGAGTCTCCCTGACAACATCTCGTGGCTTGTTGACCTGCAGCTCGCCGCCGCCGTCCGACTCGCCGTCCTGTATGCCCCGCTCGGCGCCGCCACGGCACGAGGGGGGGTGAATAGGTTGACTACCAATTTTTCTTTTCTTTTTCTTTTAGTGGGGCTAAGCAAGATAAGATAAGGTTCTCTAGATGTGCAACTAGGTGAGAAACCTATGTGGACAAAGTAATATGCGCAACAGAAGTAAAGCGTAAGGTAATAAAGCAAACAACAAGTGTAAACAAGGAGACAAGGATATGATTCCCGTAGTTCCTTCTCAAAGAGAAGTACGTCTACGTTGGAGAGGTGGGGAGCCACCTAGGCGCTCCTCAATAGCACGGTTGTGCACACCTTGTTCTCCTTGAGCTTCTCCGGTGAGGGAGATTCTCGTTTCCACTATGAGGTCGACTTGAAGGCGTTGACCAAACCTTTACAAGGGCTCGAGGTCACTCCACAAGATGGATGGAGGCTCTCAAGCAATCCGTAGCTTCTTGCAACAAGGTGAAAGCTACAAGCACGAGATCTACTAAGGTTTCTAGGCCTCAAGTAGGATTCTAGATCTACTAGGTTGTGGTGGATGGATTTGAGATTCCTTTGGTGGAAGTGTGGATCTAGGCCTCCTCTAGCTCTCCACCAAGTATTGGAGTGACTGGGTGGACGGAGAGGGAGTTCTAGGCGAATGAAGCTTTCATTAATGGCATGGAGAGAGAGTGGGGAAAGCTTGGCATTTAAGAGGTAGGGGAAGGGGTATTTATACCCCTTTCATTTAAGAGCCCGTTGCAGTCCAGGAGCACCGGAGGCTCCGGTGGTTTCACCGGAGGCTCCGGTGGTCTTCAATCAATTTCGCAGCTGCGCAGCGCACCAGCTCACATGTGCTGGAATACGGGGCGGAGGGTCCGGTGGGTTCTGCGGAGGTTCCGCCCACCGGAGGTGCACCGAAGGCTCCGGTGGAACCTCCGCTCTTCTCAAACAGAGCAGGAGTTTGGCGGAGCCTCCACCGGATGCCCACCGGAGGCCATTTACACTGGGCTAGGGGAGGGCACCGGATGTCCACCGGAGGCTCCGGTGGAGCCTCCGCTCTTCTCAAACAGAAGGGCATTTTGGCGGAGCCTCCACCGGAGGCGCACCAGACCCCATTTGTGTGCAGGCCTAGTGTTGGAGGGTGCCGGAGCCTCCGGTGGAATTGGCGGAGGTTCCGCCCACCGGAGCTCCACCGGAAGTTCCGCTCGTGGGTCCGCTCTTTTGCTCCAGAGAGGGATTTGGGCGGAGCCCACACCGGACCCCCACCGGAGCCTGAGCGGAGCCTCCGGTGGATTCACCGGAGCCTCCGCTCCTGCACAATGCAGTTTCCTGGATTCCTTTCTCCTTGCACTTTTCATATAAAACGAACACTTGCCCCCATATAATTAGTGAACCTGATTTAACCTGGGCATTTTCATCTATTGAACAAACATTAGATCAAATGGATATGTTGTCATATAATTACCAAAACGGACGATGATCTTTCATTCTCCCCCTTTTTGGTAATTGATGACAACATAACTATTTGTATGATTACAAACACAATATGAACGGAGCTCCCCCTAAAGGTATGCTCCTTTCATATTGAGAGCATTTAGGCATGATATATAAGAATAGTATGACAACGATATCACACGACACATATAACACATAAATAATATCATACGAGGTTCACACAAGCATAATATGACGAGGTTCACGATAGACAGGAATAATGTAAACAAACCGAAGTTCCAAATGATCCAATAAGAAGCCAAACTCCCTCAAGCAAAATAAAAGATGCAAATCAAGAAGCTTGAGGGAGACCCATGCAAATGCCCGTTCCTAATATATATCTCTCCCCCTTTGGCATCAAGATACCAAAAGAGGGAGACCAAGAGGCAAACGTCCCAAATCAATCGGAGGAGGCTTCCGGAGCCGGGGAGGGAGCACGGCGGTGAGAGCTAGTGGCTTCGTCTCCTTCTTCCTCGGACCACTCAATGAGCTTGCCCTTGGAGTCCTTTGCTTGCGAGTTGTCCCAATCGGTGATGCTATCAAGAGCCGGGGATTCAATGGAGAGGCCTTCCTCACGAAGACGTTGACGAGAAGCTTGAGATTTGTTACGGTTCTTGAGTTCCCTATCATAATGTGCTTCCCATTGATGTTGCTCGATCTTCTTGTTCAAACGAAACACTTTCTTGAGAGCTCTTGCCATCCATTTGAAAGCATTGCTAGAGGGAGGAGGTTGAGATGGACCGCCCTCTTCTTCTTCCTCATCAACAATGATGCGAGGCCTAGCCTTGTGCTTGCGAATGGCGGGAGTGGGATGCACAACGGGTTCCGTGTGATCTTTCATGAGAAGTCTCTTTTCTGTGTGAGAGATCCAATGGTCATCATCAAGAGGTTCATCCGGAAACTTTTCATTCCACACGTGTAAGATGATCTTCATGATGAATGGCCCAAAGCAAGCATTCTTGCGGTTGACAATGGTATGCCACAACTCATTCCAAATATAGTCAAGCAAATCAAGCTTGCGAGGAGTGTCATCCATCCGGTGTTGATGAGTAAGGAGCATTAGGTTCTTCAAGAAACCTTGAATCTCATCCACATTGCCCGCCTTTGGGTTGATGGTCTCGCGATAGATGCGCAACATGATGTCATATGTGGGATAGAGACCCTTGACGAACCCAACAGAGTACTTCTTCCAATGATAGAGAGGAGTAAGTTCATCCTTGGGAAGTGACGCGGTGTTAATGGCGTGAACTCGGAACCATCCATTAGCAAATTCTTCTCCCTCAGCAAAAGGACCAAAATCCGGGTAGCCACCAAGAATAGTGCCAACATCTTTCCATGTGATGTCAAGTTGTCTCCCCTTAGTCATCCAAATCATGTTACGGTTGGTTTCATTGGAGAGATGAACCGTGGCTAGAAACTGACAGACAAGCTCTTCATCGAAATCTTGTTGAAGACTAATAATGGGACCAAGACCAAACTTGTGAATGAGCTCAAGAGCCTCTCCAAAGTACTTGTGGTTCCTTTCCATGTGCCCAAGTTTAATGGCGTGTTGAGGGACGACATTCTCCTTCGGCTTCCTCATCAAGATCTCACTATAGATTTTCCCTTGGAAGATAGTGTGAAAGCGTTGATCCTTACCCCGGAATTGTGGCATCAAGCGCTCACGGGCAATAACATACGGGTTCTCACGCCTTTCCTTCAAGAACATAGCATCGGACATCTTGGAGGCGGTTGGTGCGGTGTTCTTCTTGGGAAAAGTCTTCTCGGGAGCCAGGTATCGCTTGCGCTTGCCTTGATAGCTGTCGAGTTCTGCTTGAATCTCATCCACGGGTTGGGGCTTGCGGCGGCCGGTGGTCTTGTACCGTTGCCCTTTTCCCTTGGAACCGGAAGCATCTAAGAGAGAAATCAAGAAGATCATGAAGAACAAGTAATGCTCGAGTCGGTAAAGCACGCACAAAACCAAGAAACCAAGATACATGTGGTGTTAGGGTTGAATAATCTAGGGTTAGGGCAAACGAATCTTCCCTACAACCGAACGATTCAAGCCTAACACGCATTATCTAAGTTGATAGGGTTTGTACTTGAGAAATTCCACTCCTAAAACTCCAAATCCACGAATCTAGAGAGCAAGAACATGAACTCCTATGCATCCCATCCATCAACTAGATGAGAGAGAGAGAGCACGTACCTGCGTCGTCCATGGTGAAAAAGGAAGGAGGGAAGGTTCCCGGGGCGTCCCAAGGCAAGGAGGAGGTCTCCCCGCGGTGGAGCTCCCCAATCCGGCGGCGAGAGGCTTGGGGGCGGCGGCCGTTCGTGAGGAAGAAGAAAGGGGCGGGTGGGGGGAAATGAGATTGGATCTCACTTTACCCCGCACGCCCCAGCCCTTATCCACGAAAAACTGCCCCGGCGGAGCCTCCGGTGGTTTCACCGGAGCCTCCGCTCCCCCCAGCGGAGCCTCCGGTGGTTTCCACCGGAGACGCCGCCCCTTTGTCCACTAAAACGGTTAATATTAGGCCCGCTGAGAAAATATGAGCCAGCGGAGCCTCCGGTGGTGTTCCGGTGGACAGGGGCAGCGGAGCCTCCGGTGGATTCACCGGAGCCTCCGCCCAGCCAAATTTTAGCACGCCAAGATTGAAAAAACACGAGCATTTCGATAGAAACATTGGTTTGGGTAAAGGGGGGCTTGGGTCGGAAAATCGTCACTGATATACGAGAGAAATTACTCGAAGGGGTTCGCAAGAAGCATAAAAAGTGAAAACCGAACCCGTACGAGTTGTCAAGACGAAGATATGATATGCGTGAACGATCCAAAACACACCAAAGGTCGGTGGCCGAGGCCACCATGTTTGAGTGTGTAACTTGGCACCGCGAAGATATATCTTGGGTCCAAAATTACTACTCACAATTAAGCACAATGAGTCACAAATTGGCTATATATGCAATGATTGATTGATTTTCGCATAATAAAAGGAGTGCATACTCATGAGTTGAGTAGCGCTCCCCCTATTTCCATGCCTACACCTAGACTTGATAGCATGTATAATGAAGGTAGATATGCAAGGTTTCAAGTGAAGTTGGAAGAGTCGATGACATTTAGTTCATTCCTCAAAGCTCGAAATCTTGGTTCATCAAGGGCCTTCGTGAAGATATCGACAAGTTGATCTGTTGTGGAGACATATGAGATATCAATATCACCTTTCTCAACATGATCCCGAATGAAATGATGACGGATCTCAATGTGCTTCGTCTTGGAGTGAAGAACCGGGTTGTAGGCGATCTTGATAGCACTCTCATTGTCACAAAGAAGAGGCACCTTGTCAAAATGAATACCATAGTCCTTCAAGGTTTGCCTCATCCATATCAATTGGGCACAACAACTTGCCGCGGAGATATACTCGGCCTCGGTGGTGGAGAGAGCAATGCAATTTTGCTTCTTAGAAGACCAACATACCAAGGAGCGGCCAAGAAATTGACAACCCCCGGATGTGGACTTCCTATTCGTCTTCTCTCCCGCATAATCCGCATCCGAGTATCCAATGAGTTGGAAGCTTGAACCCTTGGGGTACCAAAGACCGAAGTTTGGGGTATGAACTAGATATCGAAAGATTCGTTTCACGGCTTCCAAATGACTTTGCCTCGGAGAGGCTTGAAACCTTGCACATTTACCTACGCTATACATAATATCGGGTCTAGATGCACAAAGGTAGAGCAAAGAGCCAATCATGGAGCGGTATACCTTTTGATCTACCTCTTTCCCGTTAGGGTCGGGTTTCAAGTCGGTGGTCGTGGACATAGGAGTCTTCATAGGTTTGGCATCATTCATATTAAATCTCTTGGGCATGTCTTGAGTGTATTTGGCTTGTTTGATGAAAGTACCTTCATAATATTGATTCACTTCAAAGCCAAGGAAGAACTCCAACTCTCCCATCATAGACATTTCAAACCTATCGGTCATAAGCTTGCAAAACTCCTCATTGAACAAAGTGTTAGTAGACCCAAAAAATGATGTCATCCACATAGACTTGGCATATGAACAAGTCACCTCCAACCGTCTTGGTAAAGAGGGTGGGATCGATTAAACCAACATTGAACCCACGATCTACTAGAAACTATTTAAGGTGCTCATACCACGCACGTGGAGCTTGTTTAAGTCCATAGAGCGCCTTATCAAGTTTATAGACATGATCGGGGTGGTTGGGATCCTCGAAACCCGGAGGTTGCTTGACATATACTAAATCACTAATGGGACCATTAAGGAAAGCACTTTTAACATCCATTTGTTGTAACTTGAAGTTATTATGAGATGCATAGGCAAGTAAGATGCGAATGGATTCAAGACGAGCTACGGGAGCAAAGGTTTCACCGAAATCGATACCTTCGACTTGAGAAAAACCTTGAGCTACCAATCTTGCCTTATTGCGAATGACAATACCATCTTTGTCTTGTTTGTTCTTGAACACCCATTTGGTGCCAATAACATTCTTGCAATCTTTGGGTCTTGGCACTAATTTCCACACTTTGTTGCGCTCGAAGTTATTGAGTTCATCATGCATGGCTTCAAGCCAATCTTGATCTTCGAGAGCTTCATATACCTTCTTGGGTTCAATGAAGGAGACAAAAGCGTGAGCCTTGCTAAAATCCGCCAATTGCCTTCTAGTGACCACTCTTCCACGAACTTGTCCAAGAATCTTGTCCTCCGTATGACCCGCTCGTTCAAGATTCTCTAGCCTTCTCTTTGCTCTTCGTGCTAGTATCTCCTCCAAAGATTCCTTGGATATGGATTGAGAATCACCTTCTTCATCGGAGGCATTCCATCTTCATTTTGTCCTTGATCAATAATGGGTGATGAATCACCACTAGGTTGAGAATTCTCAACAATGATAGAATCTTGATCATGGTTGAGATGAATTGCTTGGCCTTGGTCATTAGCTTGGCCTTGATTGTTAGCTTGAGGGCTTGGTGCATTTTGTTGGGTAGCTTGATCATCAATGGGTGTAGTCAATGGCTCCACTTGAGTGGGGCATAGTCCTTCTCCCTCCGTCATCCGGTGTCCCTCAATGGGGATTATTTCACCAATCCCCATTCTTCTTATGACGAGGGGAGGAATTGCATCTCCTACAATACCATGATCTATACGCCCCCCCTTGGGAGCCATTATCCTCATCAAACACCACGGCTATAGCTTCTTCAACTTGTCCGGTGGACTTGTTGTAGACTCTATAGGCGTGAGCGTTTGTGGCATAGCCAACAAAGACACCCTCATAAGATCTAGTCTCAAATTTTGACAACCGTTTACCTTTCTTGCGAATGAAGCACTTGCAACCGAAGACCTTGAAATAAGATACATCCGGTTTCTTACCCGTGAGAATCTCATAGGGGGTCTTGTTCAAGATCTTGCGAAGATATAACCGGTTGGTAGCGTGACATGCGGTGGAGACGGCTTCGGCCCAAAAGTTATAGGGAGAAGAGAACTCCGCAATCATAGTTCTAGCCGCATCCATCAAAGTCCGGTTCTTTCTCTCTGCAACACCATTTTGTTGAGGGGTATATGGAGTGGAAAATTGATGAGCAATGCCTTCTTCACTAAGAAAACCCTCAACGGTGTAGTTCTTGAACTCCGAGCCATTATCACTCCGAATCGCCAATATGGTAGCATTGTGTTGGCGCTCCACTAGAGTGATGAACTCGATGACTCTACTTTGAGTTTCACTTTTCCTCTTGAAGAAATACACCCAACAATATCTTGAATAGTCATCCACAATCACCAAGCAATACTTCTTTCCTCCGAGGCTATCATAGGATAGTGGACCAAAGAGATCTAAGTGAATGAGCTCGAGAATTCTTGTGGTGGAGATAGTTGTCTTGGTTGGGTGTAGTTCCCCATGTTGCTTCCCAAAGGTACAAGAGCTACACACACGATCTTTAGCAAACTTAGCTTTGGTTAGTCCTAGAACGTGATTGCCACTTTGGAGATCATGTAACATTCTCATATTGGTGTGGGCTAGTCGGCGATGCCAAAGCCACCCCACATCAACTTTAGCCATTAGGCATGTCGCGGCACACGTGTCTTCCTTAGAGAAGTCCACTACATACATGCCGTTCTTGACAAACCCAACAAAGGCTACTTTAAGAGATGTCTCCCAAGTGACAATCACACTCTCTTTATTAAAGAACGAGGTAAAACCACAATTCGCAAGTTGAAGAACGGACATCAAATTATAGCCAAGGGACTCAACAAGGAGAACATTCTCAATTGATAAATCATTTGAGATTGCCACCTTGCCTCGTCCCAATACCTTAAGCTCGGACTTATCACCAATAGTGACGCAATTGAGATGAGGTAGAGGAGGTTCAAGGTTACTCATTGCGTCATGACTTCCGGTCATATGTTAAGATGCACCACTATCCACTGTCCATTTGTTAGCCCTGGAAGCATTTCCCTACAAGAGATCAATTTCTTGATTTAGGTACCCATCCTTCAATGGGTCCTCTTTTGTTAGTCACAAGGGTCTTAGGAACCCAAATATTCCAATGATAATCATCACCATAATAAATACCAATGTATTTAGCATAAACATGTCCATCTCTAGATTTCATAAGAACATAAGATGGGTTATATTTTCCGGCGAAATCATTGTGAGTGATGCTCCCCCTAGAGGTATCACCACCCATAATGGCGTTGGTCTCCTTCTCTTTGGTCACCTCACCCTCTTTCACAAAGACAACATTTTGAGAGGGATAGTTGACGTTCTTGGATATCTTCTTTAACTTGGAAACAAAACCAAGTCCCTCTTTTCCTTTCTTGGCACCTTGAGAGCTTATTGCATCATTGAGAATTATTTCCTTCCCTACATTGTTAGTCGTAGTAGAAGAGGTAGGCACAATAACAATGCTATTTGATGAAGATGCAACATGCTTATTAGATTGTTGAGCTAGGAGCTTGATTCGAGACTTGGCAAGTTTGTCATGAATTTCTTTAAGAGATTTAAACTCCCTTTTTAGTTTGTCATGCTCCTCGTCAAGT
This sequence comes from Alopecurus myosuroides, assembly GCA_028641055.1. Classification (NCBI taxonomy): domain Eukaryota; kingdom Viridiplantae; phylum Streptophyta; class Magnoliopsida; order Poales; family Poaceae; genus Alopecurus; species Alopecurus myosuroides. The sequence goes on from CM054058.1 coordinate 121,824,954, forward strand.
TTTTGGTGAGCTATTCCTAGCTTCAAATCTTCCTCTTCAAATTCTTTAAGTAAAACAAGAGATTTGGCATGTTCTTTCTTAAGCTTGGCAAGAGATTTTTCGTTATCTTTTCTAAGATTAGAAACACTAATAGCATACATCTCTTGTAGACTAGATAGTTTCTCTTCAAGAGAGGCTCTCATGGATCTCTCCTTTTCAAGAGCCTTGACTAGTTCGTCATCATGATTCTCATTGCTACCGCCATGGTTCTCCAAGGTCATGATGATCTCCTCCTTCTCATCAATGAGAGAGTTGGCATCATCAAGTTGCCTTAGGAGAGCTTTTACCTTTTCTTTAGTTTCACCTTCAAGACTACACAACCAAGATCCTAGGTTCTTGGCCTCCTCATCATCAACAATGTTTTCAACACAATCCAATAATGAGGGAGAGCTAGTGATAATAGACTTGGAGGTGGAAGATATTACCGCGGGGTGAATAGGTTGACTACCAATTTTTCTTTTCTTTTTCTTTTAGTGGGGCTAAGCAAGATAAGATAAGGTTATCTAGATGTGCAACTAGGTGAGAAACCTATGTGGACAAAGTAATATGCGCAACGGAAGTAAAGCGTAAGGTAATAAAGCAAACAACAAGTGTAAACAAGGAGACAAGGATATGATTCCCGTAGTTCCTTCTCAAAGAGAAGTACGTCTACGTTGGAGAGGTGGGGATCCACCTAGGCGCTCCTCAATAGCACGGTTGTGCACACCTTGTTCTCCTTGAGCTTCTCCGGTGAGGAAGATTCTCGTTTCCACTATGAGGTCGACTTGAAGGCGTTGACCAAACCTTTACAAGGGCTCGAGGTCACTCCACAAGATGGATGGAGGCTCTCAAGCAATTCGTAGCTTCTTGCAACAAGGTGGAAGCTACAAGAACGAGATCTACTAAGGTTTCTAGGCCTCAAGTAGGATTCTAGATCTACTAGGTTGTGGTGGATGGATTTGAGATTCCTTTGGTGGAAGTGTGGATCTAGGCCTCCTCTAGCTCTCCACCAAGTATTGGAGTGATTGGGTGGACGGAGAGGGAGTTCTAGGCGAATGAAGCTTTCATTAATGGCATGAAGAGAGAGTGGGGAAAGCTTGGCATTTAAGAGGTAGGGGAAGGGGTATTTATACCCCTTTCATTTAAGAGCCCGTTGCAGTCCAGGAGCACCGGAGGCTCCGGTGGTTTCACCGGAGGCTCCGGTGGTCTTCAGTCAATTTTGCAGCTGCGCAGTGCACCAGCTCACATGTGCTGGAATACGGGGCGGAGCATCCGGTGGGTTCTGCGGAAGTTCCGCCCACCGGAGGTGCACCGAAGGCTCCGGTGGAACCTCCGCTCTTCTCAAACAGAGCAGCAGTTTGGCGGAGCCTCCACCGGATGCCCACCGGAGGCCATTTACACTAGGCTAGGGGAGGGCACCGGATGTCCACCGGAGGCTCCGGTGGAGCCTCCGCTCTTCTCAAACAGAAGGACATTTTGGCGGAGCCTCCACCGAACGCGCACCGGACCCCATTTGTGTGCAGGCCCAGTGTTGTAGGGTGGCGGAGCCTCCGGTGGAATTGGCGGAGGTTCCGCCCACCGGAGCTCCACCGGAAGTTCCGCTCGTGGGTCCGCTCTTTTGCTCCAGAGAGGGATTTGGGAGGAGCCCACACCGGACCCCCACCGGAGCCTGAGCGGAGCCTCCGGTGGATTCACCGGAGCCTCCGCTCCTGCACAATGCAGTTTCCTGGATTCCTTTCTCCTTGCACTTTTCATATAAAACGGACACTTGCCCCATATAATTAGTGAACCTGATTTAACCTGGGCATTTTCATCTATTGAACAAACATTAGATCAAATGGATATGTTGTCATATAATTACCAAAACAGACGATGATCTTTCAGTCTCCGACGCCCTGGACCGCGCCCCTCCACCGCCCCAGGCCCCAGTACCCTTCCCCGACCCCGCGCCATCTCCGCCGTGCCCCACGGTGAGCCCCTCGCCGTCGCCTTTTCTTCCCGTGCGCGCACGAGTGAGAGAGAGGGGAGAGAGGTGGACGACGACGCCGGGAGCGTTGATCCGCAGATCAACGGCCCCCATTGAACCCGCCCTTTTCCCGCGCCCGCGCGCTTGCCTGGCTGCGCTGGGCCGCGCTCGCGCCTAGATGGGCCGCGCCGCGGTGAAACCAGCCCGTGCGCTGTTTGGTTTTAATCCAATTAATTTTTACAGAACTCGAACCTTTTACTTTGGACGTTGAAAAAATATAAAACTGCAAAATAAAATATGGGAAAATTCATGAACCTAAAGGGATGAAATATAAACCATACAAAATTTGCAGATCTGGTTTTGGAAAAATATTTTGGGCACAATAAATGGTGTACCACAGACTATCCGTGAGAATGATTTGACCATAACTTTTAAAATATGTAACCAAATGGATCAAACTAAAATGTACTGGATAGCTATTGAAAAGATCTATCCAATACAGTTGACCTCACATCAAGGTGAGTTATAGAATAAAAATGCCATCTAGATTACTAAAAGACCAGTAGACTTTTCTATGATTTTTAGAATGAGTTTAAAAATGATTTTTGGAGCAAATCCAATTGGATGAGTTTGGTTTTGAATATATCTATGTTTAACTAGATTAGATTAATTTTTGAATCTCTAGATTATTTTTGGTGGACAGATCTAGAAGCAGTAGTTTTCCTGTTTTTGTTTCTTTGTGTGTTCTTGATAGAAATAAATTTTTGTTTGATTTAATCTTGCTTCCTAGCATGTATGGAGTTGTTAGGACTTGTTATTAAGTTGTTTCCTTATAGTACATCTACCTTAGCAAGTGTGTGCATGTTTTGGAAACCTAAATAAAAATGGAAATATCATTGGTTGCTTTCTAGTTTTATTAATTGGAATTATTGTGAGAGCTAGATCTTTGTGTGATTGATTGAGTTTATTTTGAGCTATGTTTGCTATGGATCCAGTACCATTTTGGTACTTTTATTTTGAAGTTAATGCCTATGTTAGCTTGCATGTTCTTTTGTAGCAAAGCATGTGCAAGTCTTGTTATTTAGTTTGCACTAGTATTGTTTTCACTAGAATAAATAGCTTTATATTATTTATCTTGTATACTAGTTTTTGTCATGAGTAACCAGAGGCTTAGTACCTCATTTACCTTGGTATTAATGGGCACATACCCCACTGGTCCCATTGCATCTTGGTTAGGGATGCAAATTCCCAACCATGCACATGTGTGAAAATAACCTTTTTAATTACATGATTGATTGCTATTTTCCACCATGGAAAATATATTTGTTTGTTTTCACTTATGCAAGTGAGAAGTTTATTTCTTATAATAAGATACTAGTATGTTAGATGTTATCCATTTGTTAGCATAATGTTCCTTAGGAGTATCATGTTAAGAAATGATTCACTATTGAGTGCTAAATTAAATTGTTTGCAAATAAACTAAATTCCTTGTGAGTGATAGATTGTTTGTGAATGATTTACAATTGAGTGTTTGGATTTTTTAAAAGGTTTAGTTAACCTTTCATTGAGTGTATAGCTACTGGTTGGGTAGTTTATACCTTGGTTGCTTGCTAGTTAATCTATTTGAAAAGCATGCATTACTAGAATTGGTTTATGCTTCCTTAATGGATGTGTACATAAAATTATTCTATTGTAGTACTTACTAGAATGTGTAAGGTTTGTGTGCTGTTAGTAGGCATTATTATATCCATGTATTGCCTGTTTAAGATTATGCATCCTTGTTGTGGTGTTTGCTTCTCTAGTGATGGACTAGTGTCACCACTAGAGATTATGAGATTACCTAGTATTGTTGTCTTCTTATTTTCTTAGTGTGGGACTATCCTAGCATGTTTAGGATGATGTTACTTCTGTTATTATGTATATTTATGATCATGACTTGCTTGTTTCGAGTTAAGCATCATAGTAGCATTGTTTGCTTCTTTAAGTGTTGAACTAGTGTCACCACTAGATATTAGGAGTTTCTCTAGTGTTGTTGTCTTTTTATTTTCTGAGTGAATGTTTTAGTATAGCATGTTAATAAGGTTGTTACTTCTGTTATGATGCCATGAATTCTTTAGTTGCATGTGCTACAGCTGTAGATTGTAATTACTCCTTATAGCATGCTTGTGTAGATTTGCATACTAGTGTGTTATTAGTGCATTCCTGTTTTTATGCTTTTGATAGGAGTATTTTTTGGAGTGATGATTGTGTTTTAGATTATTTTTATGACTTGTTATCCTTGTTTTTAGCTACTGGTTACATGCTAAGATTTTCATGATTGATGGATTCCATAACTTCAATTAAACACAAATGTAGTAAATAAATGGTCTATTCAATTGTGGTATGTTTGCTTGTTGTTTGGATTTTGTTGGATTAATTTAACTTAGCATGAGTGTCATACTTGGGTTATTTGTTGTGTTTGTGTTATTGGGTATTTAGGAGTATCTTGTGAACTAAACATCCAAATTAATCATAAACTTATTAAGTGACACTTGCTTGTGTGTTGCTAATATCCACTGCCATGGGTATTGTTCTGTCTGTTTGTTTTTACCTTAGTAACCTAACCCTTTGCACCCACAAGCTATATTTTTAGCTTCTCATATATCTTGTTATGAGGGTGGTACCCCCACCCCATATATGGCATGTAAGATGTGGGGTATGGTTTTCTAAACCATACTTAGTTGGCTCACGATAGTTTTGGACCGTGAGAGTTATGTGAGGTAGTTTTCGCGTTATCGTTTCGGGAGAACTCGTGATGCTTTCCGATATTTACACTTATCATTATCTATCATGCATGTTTTACTTCTGAAAAGTTCTACAAAACTTTGTTTTCCAAAAACTATTTTTGAAGTGAGTATCACTTCTATTAATATTTATACTATTACTATGCCATTAGTTAATACTTGGTGTTACCAAGCCCATAAGCCACCTTATGGTATTCATTACCATCACATATAATAGTCCCTAAGTGGACACATTAAAATTGTGTTTTTACAAAACAAAGGCTTTATGAAAAACCCGGAGAGAGGGCGGATCCTTATTCTCCGGAGGAATGTGGAAGTGGTCATTTTTGGGGAAAAACGTGTTTTTTTCAAAAATGACACATAACCTAGTCTTCGCCGGACAACCTTTACCGTATTGCCACCCTACCCCAACATGGGCACGGGGCTTAACTTGAAGTTTGTCCTTGTTAGTGTGTGCTCTATCTCAAACGCTATAAGGGACATCGTACCCTCGAACCGAATGTCGTCAAAACTCCCAATGTTGATACATAAAAAGTGTGGGATTAATTTTCCCTCCGGACGCAGCAGTTGGGGCTCCTGTCTTGGCGGGGATTAGCCCGGTGCCGGGGATGCGGACACTCGACTGAAGAGATAGGCATATACTAGCTTGAACATAGTGGATGGTTATGATCAGATACCTGATGTTTACATACTGTTGTTACAGTCCGTGGTTGTTTACAGCAGGTGTACTGGATCTGGTGGATGTGTACACCTCTGCAGAGTACAACTTTTTCGAAGAAGCCGCGTCCTCAGATATGGACAGTTGAATGGCCATGTAGCTAGCATTGTGTCAATGTTTTAAGAAAACGAAGTTTTCAAAAAGGTGTTTTGAACTTGTGAAGTTCGGAAAGGAAGGAAATCTTGTACCTGGGAGGTACAGTCGATGATGAAAAGCCAGAAGTTGTTATACAAAACAAAATGTTTTGCAAAGAAAAGATTTTCTATTCTAAGCAAGAATTCTGGAAACTAAATCCAAGAAGTTTTGCAAAGAGAAAATATTATTTTAACAAAGCTTTACAAAACCTCTTGTATATGTGATATCTACAAGAGAGAGGAAAACTATATTACTTTCTTCTGAAGTATCTTCTTCAACGAAGATACAGATTAACCTGACTGCAACTGTGGTGTCATCATATATGAACACCATTGATAGTGAACCCTATTTGTAGCCTACCTATTCCACCATATAAGCATACTTGCATCTTTGGTAAGTTACATGATGGATGTCTTGCTGAGTACATTCAAATGTACTCATTATGGTTTCTCCCCTGGTATCTACTTGCCAGATTTTGAGAAGGAGTCTCAGAAGGAGATCTATGAAGAGGAGTGCGGAGCTGATGGCTTTGCGAACTAGGATCGTCTCCGGGTCAGCAGCCTGTAGGTTAAGGAGTGACTTGGGCTCTACCGCGTTATGGGTGTGTGTAGTCTTCCGCTGTGTGTGTTGTGTGTTGCCCTGCGTGGCAGCCGTGTAGGCTTGGTCATGTGACCATGTCTCTTTGTAAGTGTTTGTGCAACCATGTAATGGATATTGTATCTGTGTACCAACTTGATATGTTGTTCACGACTTAATTCCTGGGATCGTGAATGTATGCATATCGGAGGTGTCCTTGAACAGTGGTTCGAAGGGCGGACCTTACAATTCACTACACCAAAACCGATCATCACGTGAGATGATGTATCTGCAAAGGCGAACATAGACATGTTCATCATATCATCCATATGACTCATGCTTTACCTTTCGGTTACGTGTTCCGAGGTCATGTCTGTACATGCTAGGCTCGCCAAGTCAAATTGTAGTATTGTGTGTGATCCGAGGCCATGTTTGTACATGCTAGGCTCGTCAGCACCCATTGTATGCGAACGTTGAGTCTGTCACACCCGATCATCACGTGGTGTGTCGAAACGACGAACTTTCTTAACGGTGCATACTAAGGAAGAACTAATCATTATCTTGATATTAAGTGAGAGGGATCATCTTATAATGCTACCGTCGCTATCTAAGAAAAAGAAGATGCATAAAAGGATTAACATCACATGTACGGATAATGTGATATGATATGTCCCTTCCTGCACTCCATCTTGTGCATAACGGTATGATCTCCATCATTCCACCGGCGTGGCACCAGGGTCCATGGCACCTCCATCTTGATTGTCCATCAATAATAAGACAATCATATGTATTCCTTCCGGTATGTCAATAATTTACAAAAGAGATCATCTCATAATCAAATTTATAATATTGACCATATCACATCACATGCCCTGCAAAAACTAGTTAGACGCCTCTAATTTATTTTTGCATATTTTACGCGGCTTAGGGATTTCGAATATAGAACCGTTCGTACCTATGAACATCAACCACAACGTTGATAAATATATTTTTAACAATCCTTCGTAGATTAGATCTTAACTACAGTAGGAGAAAGGGACACCCCCTCAGCCACAAGTGAGACAGCTCTCGCATACAAAGTACACGTAAAGCTTGTCTAGGGAAGCTTGATATCCCACAAGTATATGGGATCGTGTCTAGCCTTTTCGATAAGTAAGAGTGTCGAACCTAACGAGGAGATAAAGGTAGGATAAAAATATTCTCTCAAGTTCAATCAACCACTGATACAACTCTACACACACTAAACGTTTGCATTATCTAGGAAATAAAACTAGAGCAATAATACGGGTATGAGATAGCTTTGCAAGATAATAAATGCAATAAAGTAAATGTTAGTGCTGCAACAATAAAATGTACTAAGTAACCATAAACTAACAGTACCATGAGTGTGGAAAAGTGACCAATTGTGGTGGCTTTGTCCAAGATTAATTAGTGAAGGTATCGGTTTCATCGTCTTCGATGCAGTTTCCTAAGTGGGAGAGGCAAAGCTAACAAGCTCTCACTATCCAATGATTGGAAGTACTTATGATTGGAACTATAGAAAACATCCGTAACTACTAGAAGATACATTAAGGTAAAAAATACCCAACCATAGGCTTAAGTTAATGGTCCTCTTACTCCCATATGTGCAACTAACCGGTTTGAGTTCTTAGGTTTCTGTCACTCCGGTAGAACTATGCTCCTTCCTTTGCACATACTACTAACCCTATGGTGTTGATCCAAGCGCGCACAAATATAATGGACCCAAAAGGACAGTACCATATCAACATACAACTCCAATGAACCAAAGACATTTAACCAAGCAATGAAAAGACAAATAAACTACACAAACATGGCATAGATCATAGGATAAATATTATAGAATCAAACACCATGTTTACATAGGAGGGTACAGAGGTTTGTGGGAGGATGAACCACTTAATACAAGGAGGAGGTGATGATGGAGGTTTTGGTGAAGGCGTCATCATTGCGGAGAGGATTGAGAAGGGGCAGCACGTGAGGTGCAGGGCAGCGCCGGCGGCCGTCGGCGGCGTAGGGGCTCCTCCTTCGCCGGTCGGCAATCATGGGGGAGCACCGCCCCTTAGACCCCTTAATCCATGGCTTCTTGGTTCTGTAGATGATCCCTGTCCCATGGAGATGAGACCATGGGGGAAGGCAAAATCCATGGATTTTTGGTGTCTGCCCAAGAATTAGGGTTTTCCTCTCCTTATATGTGATGGGACAATACTTCCCGGACCTGCGATGGATGGACCCTTGATCCAAAGGCTCTTGGGCAGCTCTAGAACCTTCCTAGGTACCCCTATAAGCGCCAAAGTCGTGGCTTCGCCGAACCATCAAATATGGTAAGAGTTGGACTCAATCCCGTCACCGATTCCCGTAATCCCATAATCAAATATATATCCTCCAGTAAAATGGGTCCACGGGTCGCATACAAACTCGGATTGGTGTGTTCTTGGGCTTAAATGAAAGGTATGGAAATGGCCAACAACTTTGTAGCCAATTTTATCTTAATTTGACGTTGTCTTTGGGGGTAAAACTGATGATCTCTAAAAACTATTGGTGGACAGATTTCAGGAAAGTCAGAGTCTTTTTCCAAAAAGTCTCCTTTTGTGTTTTTTGTTAATTCCTACACATCAAAGAGTAAAACAAGAACATTGTGCACTCTTGAAACTATTAATAGGTTAGTCCAAATAAATCATAAACTTTATATAAAACAAGTGTCAAAAGCATAATATTAGCATGAAACAATAAAAAATTATAGATACGTTATGGACGTATCAACATCCCAAGCTTAATTCTTGCTCGTCCTCGAGTAGGTAAATGATAATGAAGTAATTTTTTATTGTAAATGATATGATCAGGTCCTTAACAATTTCATGATGTATGGATAGTAAAAATTAGCAATCATGTTACCAAATGGAAAGTATCAATGAACTAAGAGCTCATAACATGAAATTTATAAACATCAACAAGATTGTAATGATCATAATAAAGAATGGTAGAGTGGTATCTCTATTGCCCTTAATTGTGGAGCAAAACATACATGTTAGGGCACCTCTGAAGTTCAAGAGAAGACTAGAAGTAAAAAATATCAAAGATACAGTTATAACACAATTAACCCTGTCCTGGGACAAACACATTACACTAAGAATGACAATTATGCTCTCGAGGAAGTGCTCAAAGAAGATAGTGGAGACTCATCCTATAAGTACAAGATTGGTCCTTCGTAGAGGAAAGCAGGGATTAACTCATGTGCTAGAGCTTTTATTTTATTAAACAGAGGTATTGAAAGTTTGACACTCCTCTCATCCATCTTACACAACCCATGGCTAACCGAATTCTCGGGTGCCTGCCAATAAATCACATACCATGGAGGAGTGTCTATATTTTAAGAGAGGTGTATGCTAGTGTCAACGAACGGTAAACAGAAAATACAGTACGTCACAAGCCAACTAGATTTCACAAGAGCGACTCCCATATGAAGGACGCATCTTGGTAGAAGGTCGTCCCTCTTTCTCTTTCGTTTACGCAATTATGCTTTGACTGATAAATCAGGGGGGGAAATAGTGAAGAGAATTTGTTTGCATTAATTTGGGGCTGGGCACCCCGCTGCCAGCTCTTCTATCAATTGGATAAGCGGATGAAGCCACTAGTACATGGTGTGAAATCCAATCAACAAGTGAGATAAAGATTCTCCATTTACGTCCTCATGAGCAAAAACAGGAACACAAAACAGGAGTAATTTTGAAAGTTTTAAAGGTAGCACATGAGTAATTTACCTGGAGTGGCAGTTAAATACCACATGTAGGTAGGTATGGTGGACACGATGGGAAACCTTTGGTTTTAGGGAGTTGGATGCACGAGTAGAGCTCATACTCAGTACAGGTGGAGGCTAGCAAAAGACTGGGAGCGACAATCAAGAGAGCAATAACGGGCATAATCATGTTTGCGACAAGACAAAAATAACTGGGGCATAAAAATGATACAAGAACTCTGAGGCAAAATAAATCATCAAGGCTTAATTGACTTTTTGTTTTCAGTCATAGCATGTGTGAGCATGTGCCAAGTCGATTCAAATGAAACAAACAGAGGAGGATGCCACAATGCTATACCCTACTATGAATAGGACAATGCATGTTAAGATCGAAATGACATAATATACACTATTAACAAGTTGAAACTAACCATAAGAAAACATAAACTACTGAACAATATCATTTGCACATCATTTTTAAGTTTACTAAACTTTGAACCACCTCTCTAAACAGGAGATAAATAAAATATATGACGATCAATTTATTAATATAACTGGTGTTTGATGCTAAGACAAATAAATAGTAAGATACATACGCTCCAAGTTTATTCAAGTTTCTATGTTGCTCGAAAAACAAAGTTTAAAGGTTTGCAAACCGAGGAGTTGTTGATGAAGAGGGATGCGGAGACATACCCAAGCTTATGACTTTGGCCATTCTTCAATATTTGTTTGTTTGATGTTCCTTCATTCTCTTCGGAAAAAAAACTTCAACACAAAAACTTTCCCCTTCTTTTCTGCGGTTAGACATTAGTGCAATAGATAATATTTCCAAAGTGTTGCTATTAAAATAAAACAAATTTTGTTTTAGAGTTACAAAAAGGTTGCTTAAGTGGCCAACTTCTAAATAAAAGGTAAGACCCAAAAGAGCTCAAATGAAAACGTAAAAGAGACCACTCTTGCAACAAAAGTCAGAATCTGTTCAGAAAAACAACAGTTGAAAAACGTAATTTTTAGGTGCACTTAAAAATGTCAGCTTTTTTTCCTATTTTTGTGCATGCAGAGGATTAGGTGATACATAATCTATAAAAAATTGTGACTTTTTGAGTTTCCAGTAAAATATGAAAAATCGTGCAGTGGGCAGTAGATGCTGAAAACTGAAAAGCCATTTTTTTACATATGTATCAACTAAGCCAAATGGGTCAAACTTGGTACCTTAGTTTTGATAAAATAAGAGACCATAGGCTAAAAAAGATCTAAAAATTCTAGATACATCAAGGTAAGAAAAAACAAAACTGAAAGCAAAAATAAATGACGCTCCAAGAATAACACATAATATATGAAGCAATAAAAATATAGTGTCTTGAAAGAGGACCTGATATTTTTGTTGATGAAGAAGAGGATGCCTTGGTCATCCCCAAGCTTTAACGCTTGTACTTATTGGATGTATCTTGGGGTGACATGGGCATCCCCAATCTTGAGCTTTTGTCCATTCTTCATCTTCTCGTATCATTCTTATCTCCCTACACTTGAAAACTCACTCCATACAAAAGTTCACACAATCTTCATTAGCAACGTTACTGTAACTAAAATAGTAAATCCACTTTGGTTCAGTTTCAACACAAGTATAACACCCATTAAAACATTAGCTACTATTACAACTTATTTTAAAGCTCTTCCCCTCAAAAGAACACCAAAAGATTAAGAGGCAAATGCAAATATTGGCAGAAATCTGTCAAAACAGAACTGCGGGTAAAGATCGATTTTTTCGAAAATATTATGTTTATCAAATAAAAAATTGCAAAAATAATGAAAGTTGGATAACAACCTGTGGCATATGCACAAAAAGTTTCATCTCAATTCGATGTTCTGGATGAGATAAATATTTTTTTTGGTAGCAGCACAGAATCTGTTTTAGGACAGCAACTTCCCCAAATCTTACTTCCTCCCTATTAGAGTCTATTTTTGGCACAAAAAAAAGGATAAGAAGAGGTTTCTACAGAGGTAAAAACTTCCAAGAATCAAAGAAAACAATAAACTGAAAGAAAACAACACGAAAACGGAATAAAACATGGGTTATCTCCCAAGAAGTGCTTTTCTTTAACGAATTTTAGCTAGGCATGGAAAAATAAGGGATGCCTTCGGCATCCCCAAGCTTTGATGATTGAATATTCCTGAATATTTAATTGAGGTGCACTCGTGAGTTCCCAAGATAGAGCTTTTTCTCTTCTCATTTATCTCGTATCACCATCTCTATTGGATCTTAAATACTGCATTCACATAAAATTTGACAAGAACTCATTAGTATGGTTAGTACTCATTAAATAAAATCCACTCATGTTCAAGTTTTGAAAAGTTTAAATTAAGATTAACTACTGTATACTACCAATTTATAACATTTATCGATAAAATAAAGATTATAATCATTGAGTAGAAGCACAATACAAAATAAGCATGACAATCTGCTAAAACTGAACAGTCTGTAAAGATGACAGTTAACGAGATATCTACGTAGCTCAAATGAAGAAACTCAAAACTAATGAAAGACATATAATGATCTCAAGTTTATGCAAAAAAAATTCAATTAAATATAATATTCTGAGATTTATCACGATTGTTTAAGTGAAGCACAGGAAATCTTTCTAAACAGAATCAGTCAGCAAAGATCAAATTATTAGACCTATCTACGTACCTAAAATGATAAGAAAGTACTTATAATGAAAGAAATATAATAATCATTACTTTGTACTCAAGAAATTTCAGATCAATATCACTTTCTAGTGATTTTTAAAATTTTCTACGGTGGAGCCCAGAAATCTGTTCTACGCAGCAAAGTGGCAAACTTGCATCATAAACAAACTAGAAGTTATATATACATTTTATTTTGATGGTACAAAGAAATATGTATAATATATACAAGTTTTTAACTTAAAAGCTTTCATGGAAAGAATTGTTTTGTTTTCATAGGCATGAACACAAGTTTTCAAGGTCGACCCCCACTTAACCATTACTCATCTTTCCAATCACTTTCCTTTTTGAAAACATTTTTAGATACCAAGTACAACTAATTTTTTTTAATTGGTGTTCCCTATCCATAACTAAAGATAGAAAACAACTTAAAACTGAAAAATAAAACTCCTTATAACTGAAAGCAAAATTACTTAGAGACAAAGCAAACAAGTGCACACAAGAACATTCACCCCACACTATTGCTCCCCGGCAACGGCGCCAGAAAAGGTCTTGATATCCCACAAGTATAGGGGATCATGTGTAGCCTTTTCGATAAGTAAGAGTGTAGAACCCAACGAGGAGATAAATATAGGATAAATATTCTCTCAAGTTCAATCAACCACTGATACAACTCTAAACACACTAAACGTTTGCATTATCTAGGACATAAAACTAGAGCAATAATACGAGTATGAGAGATAGCTTTGCAAGATAATAAATACAAGAAAGTAAATGTTAGTGTTGCAGCAATAAAATATACTAACTAACCATATACTAACAGTACCATGAGTGTGGAAAAGTGATCGTAATTGTGGTGGCTTTGTCCAAGATTAATTAGTGAAGGTATCGGGTTCATTGCCTTCGATGCAGTTTTCTATGTGGGAGAGGAAAATCTAACAAGCTCTCACTATCCAATGATTGCAAGTACTTATTATTGGAACTCTAGCAAACATCCGTAACTACTAGAAGATACATTAAGGTAAAAAATACCCAACCATAGGCTTAAGTTAATGGTCCTCTTACTCCCATACGTGCAACTAACCGGTTTGAGTTCTTAGGTTTCTGTCACTCCGGCAGAACTACGTCCCTTCCTTTGCACATACTACTGACCCTATGGTGTTGATCCAAGCGCGCACGAATATAATGGACACCAAAGGACAGTACCATATCAACATATAACTATAATGAACCAAAGACATTCAACCAAGCAATCAAAAGACAAATAAACTACACAAACATGACATAGATCATAGGATAAATATTATACCATCAAACACCATGTTTACATAGGACGGTACAGAGGTTTGTGGGAGGATGAACCACTTAATACAAGGAGGAGATGATGATGGAGGTGTTGGTGAAGGAGGCATCATGGCGGAGAGGACGGAGAAGGGGCAACACGTGAGGTGCAGGGCGGCGCCGGCGGCCATCGGCGGGGCAGGGGGATCCTTCTGCGCCAGCCGTCCATCATGGGGGAGCGCCTCCCCTTAGCACCCTTACTTCATGGCTTATTGGTTCTGTAGATGAGCCCTCCCCCATGGACATGAGACCATGGGGGAGGCAAAATTCGTGGCTTTTTGGTGGCTGCCAAAGAATTAGGGTTTTCCTCTTCTTATATGTGATGGGACAATGCTCCCCGGCCCTCCGATGGATGGCCCCTTGATCCAAAGGCTCTTGGGCACCTATAGAACCTTGCTAGGTACCCTTCTCATCCCCAAAGTCGTTTCTTGGCAGAATCCATCAAATATGGTAAGAGTTGGACTCAATCCCTTCACCGGTTCCCGTAATCCCGTAAGCAGCTATATATCCTCCAGTAAAATGGGTCCACATGTCGCATACGAACTCGGATTGGGCTGTTCTTGGGCTTATGCTCGATACTGGGTTCATGCATCCTTTGAATCTGTGCTCGAGTGACAGAAACGTGACGGATGGAGGATGTGTTGTTGCTATTAGGGGGAAAACAACAATGCTTTGTCTAAGGATGATGTTATTGTTTACATTACACACTTTGCTTACTGCAATTATCTCTTGCTTGCAACTTAATACCCAACGTATGTTCGGATGATATTCGGAGGGTGGATTATAAGTCATAGATGCAGTTGGATAACGGTCTATGTATTTAGTTGTAATGCCCGCATGAATCACATAGTATTCTTTATGTCTTGCATATGGACTACGGTGCAGCCTTCATTTCTGTCAATTGCCCAGCTGTAATTTGTTCACCACACATGTTATTTATCTTTCACGGAGAGGAACCACTAGTGCATTGTGGACCCCGGTCCTTTTTCCTCATACTGATAAATCACCTACTGCTTTCATACTGCTCTCATATTGTTCCTACTGTTTTCCACATAATGCGTTTAACCTATTTGTGTTCAGCAAAACCGGTGAGATTGACAATCTCACTGCTTCGTTGGGACAAAGTGATTTGAATATGTTGTGTAGTTCCACGTTGTTGCTGAACCGGCAGTGCGCCCTGCCACCTCAGCTGCTTCAACCTTTAGAGACTGCTTGTCCTCCTACAGGTCGATTCAACCTTGGTTTCTGTTTTGAGGGGAAATTTGCTGCTGCACTCTTCACAACCTTTCTCTTGGGTTTACCAACGAGGGCGTCTACACGCCATCAAGCGCCGCCGCATCGCCAGAAACGGAGCATCAGCATCGTCATCAATGAAAGGCCTGCTCTGCCGGCTGGCGATGTTGTCGTCCTCTCCGACAACGACGACGTCGATGGCGCCTTCCCTACCCCGCCGTTACACGTCGGTGACCCCGGGCAGAGTTCCAGCCACTCTTTGTTCTTCCCCCTAGTTCAAATCGCCATGGCCTTCAAATCGCCATGGCGTCCTTTGCTCTTCCCCCGAGTTCCCCGGCGCCCCTTGGCTTCCGGCGATGAGGAGCATCACGTGGCTTCGACGACCGCGCCGAATTTTGTGGCACGTGCACTCTGCGCGGATCCGGCGGCAGAGCGTTCAGATCGGCCGTGCTCGGCCCCTTTGGAACCTTCCTGGTTGGGTGTGAGGAGGGAAGCCATCTGAAAGCGCATTTATTATCCCTCTATGTTTTGTGTGTTAGTTATCAACACAAGCAATATTTAATTATGTGTTAAGTGGTGCAGGACTTACAGGTATATCTTACAAACCACCAAGCACCAAAAAGGTCAAAGGAAATCTCGTATTTCTACCTTTGGTCTGGCTGGAAATTTTGGCCTTGAAAGACCGGAGATTCCGGTGGGCGGACATTCTGGGCCCAGAACCAGAAGTGGAAAACCGACTAAGGACCTGGGTGCGGGGCTTGCACAAGCCCACCGACTTTTTCAGTGGCCAGAGGTCGGATATTCCGGGGGCCGGATAATCGGCCCTAGAACCGGAAGTGGAACAACGACTAAGGACCTCGGTGCGGGGCTTGCAAAAGCCCACCGACTTCTTTGCCAGATTATTAGTGGCCAGAGGCCGGATATTCCGGGGCCGGATAATCCGCCCTCTAAGTGGTCAGATAATCCGCCCCCAGAAGCTCGGTGAAGATCAAAGGCTGCTTGGGGTGGTGCGGGGCTTGCAGAAGCCCACCAGATATTTCAGTGGCCAGAGGCCGGATATTCCGCCCCCCAGAATCGAGACCAGCGAAAAAGGCTAAAGATGTTTGGGGTAGATGTTGCCTATACATTACCTTGTAGTATACCTACATTAATTTTGGTAAATCTTGGCTCGATATAATGTTAGACCTAGGTTTGAAATCAGTTTTAGATTTTTTTCACAGGGGCGGAATATCCGGCCCCTAGCAAGCCGGATTATCCGCCCCCCGTAAAGAAGTTGATATGCCTCTTCTTGATCTAATTCCTCCAATGACTAATTGGTACCGACAAGTTGTACCATCTCTAATGTGTGTATATTTTCTATTTCCACCTTGTGTGTACTTATCTCTTGTGCTATTCACCTTATCCTCTTTCATAGGTACCTCTCCGATGAATGCCCCTCCAAAGCGTGTTCGCAAGTATGCTATTCGTACTGATGAAGATGGGAATCCTGTTGATGCACGAGTGATCCATCAGTGCAACCACGAGGCCTTGAGGAAGGTCAAAGTTCTTTTTGATCCCAAAAGGAAAGGAAAAGGCCGTAGGGAGAACTACAAGGATGATATGGACAACATTGATTATGCAGCTCTGAGGCAGCGTGATTGGTTCATGGATGAAGAGAAAGAATAAGGTATTCAGAATGGAAATTTATGGTTCTTAAAGTAGAAGTTTGTGTATGATGACATCTATATGACTTTTGAGCATCCTGTGCGTCCAATGCACCCTATCAGCATGGCTCTTCTTCTAGGAAAAAGGAATTTCTTGAGGACGTAGAGGTTACCGAGAGGATGGGGCTCCAATGCAACTACAATGTCCTTCTTTTGAAGAAATTCTCTGCTACGCTGGTTCCCAAGGGCGATGATGAGAGGACTATGAATTGGATGTCTACCTCAGTACTGTGAGGCTACCTTCCACAACTTTATGAGAGTTCTTGGCTCCACTCTCCTGATAGGACTAGCAAGAACAAGTTGGTTGATCTCTATGTCCCAAGAGGAGTGATTGGTGCAAATGTTGGCCTCCTGCCGCTATATGATGTTCTGGTGAGTATTTTCAGGGAGAACATAGACCCGAGTGGTGGAAACAACAATGCTATCAGTGGTTTTCTAGTGGATCTTCTACTGCTTGCTAATGAGGTCACTACCTCAGATGATCCAGTGGAGTCTTTTACTCTTGATGTGATTGGCTTTATTTTCCATGAGATACATGATGTCAAGGTTTCCCCCTTGACCATTAATTCTGTATGCTCCTTACATTATGCTACTCATTGAGGACATGATGAGGGAATATGATCTGAGTGGGAACCGTGTTGATCATAAGTACAAGAGGTTCTAGATCAAGAAGAAGACCACTCCAGATGCTTCTGTTGATGCCTTCATGGCAGATGCTCGTAGGGGCAACGACGCTTCTAGGGGACGGAGAGCCCCTGCTCGTGCTTTTTTCATCTGAGGTGAAGGATCTCAGTTGGTTTCAACGTACCATCCTCTGCATGAAGGTGGATATTCGCAAGGAGCATTACAATGCTTATCGCAGAGAGCACGTGTAACCCGGGACTCAGAAGCAGATACTTCACCATGTTAGTGGTGCCGCCGGTTCCCCTCCTGCTATCTCTCAGCATGTCTCCTACTCTAAGTGGAACATTGGCTCGGCTCAGTATCCGTGGGCTGATTTGGAGAGTTCTCTCTATTGTGCACCTCATGATGAGGATCTTGAGGGTGGTGATGATGATGAGGAGGAGGAGCAGAACCATACCGAGGAGGATGTTTCGGAGGACCCGCATGACTCGGAGTGAGTTTGTTGGGACGAGTAGCATCGCTCTTCTTCCGTTTTGGTGTTTCTATGCCAAAGGGCGAGAAGTAGTTCTATTAGGAGCCTCAGTGGGGATTTGCATGGGTCGGACACAAGCAAATGCGTTTATAACTTATTTAGAGCGCGTGTCCATTTATTTTATTTTTTCTTGGACTATTTGATTTTGTTTGCGTCTTATCTATCTTATGGTGTGGGACTTGTGGGTGATCTATTATATTATGTGTTGAGAACTATTTGATGATGAGAGTGTATGTGATATCTATCTACTACCATCTTCTATGCAAGGTTTGATCTCAACCATATCTTATTATCATGTCTCATATCCTGCTAGTTGTATCTCGTTACAATGACACCTTTGTTGTGCATCTTGGTGTTTGTTAAATCTTCTATACGCACACACTTAGGGGGAGCTCCAATATCTCTTGGTAGTAGTATGATTTTATTGCAAATCATTGTGTTGTCATCTAACACCAAAAAGAGGGAGATTGAAAGTGCATTTCTTATCCCTCTATGTTTTGTGTGTTAATTAACAACACAAACGATATCCAATTATGTGTTAATTGGTGCATGACTTACAGGTATATCTTACAAACCACGAAGCACCAAAAAGGTCGAAGGAAGTCTCGTATTTCTACTTCTAGTCTGGCAGGAAATTCTGCCCTGGAAAGGCTGGATATTCCCGGGCCCGGATAATCCGCCCCCCAAAACCAGAAGTGGAAAAACGACTAAGGACATGGGTGCGGAGCATGCAGAAGCCCACATGCTTTTTGGACGGATTTTTCAATGGCCAAAGGCCGTATATTTCGGGGCCGGATAATTCGCCCCCAAAAGCTCGGTGAAGATCAAAGGTTGTTTGGGATGGTGCGGGGCTTGCATAGCCCACTAATTTTTTAGTGGCTAGAGGTCGAATATTCCGCCCCCATAATTGAGACCAGCGAAAAACGGATAAGATAATGTTGCGAGGCTTGCAGAAGCCGGCCGGATTTTTGGGTCTGATTATTTGGCCTGAGGGTCGGATAATCCGAGGGGGGGTATATTCCGCCCCTACGGGGCCCGTATATTCCGCCCTAAAATTCCTGCAACGGCCATATTTTGAGAGGGGCTATAAATACCCCTCTCCTTCTTCAACCTCAAGCTAGTTCGTCCGGGGCATTAAATGCACATGTATTGAGCTCACCAAATCCGAGATCTCCCAATGCCTCCACCCAAACTCGTTGATCTTTGGAGGATTGAAGGAGAAGGCTTGTTGGGGGAAAGATAACCTGGTACCCCAAGGCACGAAGAAAGTATGACCAGCCAGAAGCGAGACCCGGCCAGGAGGCAAAGCCTGATCTGGAAGGAGACCCGGCCAGGAGGCAAAGCCTGTTCTGGAAGGAGACCCGGCCAGGAGGCAAAGCCTGGTCTGGAAGGAGACCCGGCCAGGAGGCAAAGCCTGGTATGGAGCGAGACCCGACCAGGAGGCAAAGCCTGGTCTGGAAGGAGACCCGGCCAGGAGGCAAAGCCTGGTCTGGAAGGAGACCTAGATTAGGACTCTCAATATGGTATGACCCAGTTTTTACCTTGTACGACCAGGAGACCAGCCGCCCATATAAGCAGGCTCCTAGGTCATAGGAAGAGAGAGATTTCGAGTAGAAACCCTAAATTCCAGGTCTCGGCGAGAGTCAGTCCGAGCCTAAATTCCAGGTCTCGGCGAGATTCAGCCCGAGCCAAATTCCAGGTCTCGGCGAGAGTCGGCCCGAGCCAAATTCCAGGTCTCGGCGAGAGTCGGCCCGAGCCAAATTCCAGGTCTCGGTGAGAGTCGGCCCGAGCCAAATTCCAGGTCTCAGCGAGAGTCAGCCCGAGCCAAAATCCAGGTCTCGGCGATATTTGTAACCCAAGATTTGGGGTCTCGGCGACATTGCAGTCCGGGCCTCAAGATCGATAACTAATAAGATCCCAGCTGGAAGCAAGCTATTATCTCCAATGGAGAGGCCGAACCAGGATAATCCTTGTGTCCAAGACGAGTTGACGAGTTTTACTAACTATTCGAGTATCCATTGTAACACGAGAGTTGAGATAATATATTCAGATCGGAGACTCGGCGACTTGATTGCCGGCTACCAGATCGCATATCACCATGGTTTCCCTTGAGCTAAACCCTCTCCCAAACACCAGAGTCGAATTGCCCCAAGACAAGTTACCCCCGGTAACGTCTGCCGTGATTATCCCACGACAAGGCTCTGATCTACGTATTCACCAACCTGTTCTTCACTTCCCCCTCGTTCACTTGAGGTACTAGTCTAGGATTTCCTTGCAGAAAACCTAGACCCCATTGCTATTCTTGTTGATTGTTGATGATTCTTGGGAGCCCCCAATTTAGTTGTGGGTTTGTGACTCAATCTCATGTAAAGGAACCGATTTCCGCCCTGATCGGAATCAATTAATGAAAGGTGAACTAGGCCTTTGTAGCGAGGTTCATCGGATAATAGGGTGAGGCCTTTTGTGACGTTGAGTAGGCCTTTGTGGTCAAAACTCATACCCCTCAAACAAGACGTAGTCCCCTCAGAAGGAGGAACTCGGGATTACATCCTTATCTTTGCGTGCTTCCTTTATCGATTACCTCGTTCCCTCTCCTTTACTTTGTGTTTGTATCTTGTTTGTTGTTGCACTTGTCATATAGGTAAATTCACCGTAGTTACATATCGAGAGAATTTACCTTTGTGTCAAGCCTATTTGAAAAAGAATTAAAATTGATCGTAGCACCTATTCACCCCTCTAGGTGCCCATACTATCCATTCACGATCTAGCTCGGGTTTGCTGGCCAGGGCGGCCCGATGAGAGCTTCTGGGAGCCCTTTGGCTCTCCGGTGATTCTCCTCTGGTGCTCCAGATCTGACAGGTGTTGATGAATGGGTGGCATCCATGGTTTGCAGAGGTGGCTCGGCTGCGATCAAATGGTTCGGGTAGGGATTCTGGAGGAGTGCCTCTTGTGGTTGCTGGCTTCACGGAGGTGGTATGTTGTTTATGCACGGTGGGTGATCTTGCCATCCTTGGTACGTAGGGGTGGCAGCCCTAAGTGATGGGCGCGGTGGTGCCTTGACGGTAGGTTCCGTTTACCGTGGTGTTGGATGTGCCCCTTGACCATGAGGGCGGCAAAGTGGGCCGCGTTGGAAGATCCTGGCGAGGTCTAGCGTGGGCGCTGGTCCTCGCCCGGATGCTGATCTGGAGGCTCTGGCGCAGCCATGTTTTCCTGTGCTCTTCGTGGTGGGGGCTGGATCCGGTGTCCCTTGTCGATGGGTTGGTGGAGTGGGGCCGAGCGAAAAAGATGACGTGGACAATTGATTGGCTAAAACGGCAACTGATGTGGATAGCTTGCATGTTGAGATAGAAACATTAACTCAAGTTAGTGGGGTTTTTCTTTATAAGAAGTATATATTAGTTTATTTTTCCAAAGAAGCATGGATATTAGAGCATCTCCAATAGAGCAATAGTTAGGAGCACTAAATGGCGTTTGTTTGTCGGTTTTTTCGTTTACGGCTCGAGCGGTAGGGCAACGGTTACAGATGCGCTTAAGTTCTCCGCATCAGTGACAGCGGTTTACCAGGCGCTGGAAAATAGTGCACGCGTGGAACAAAGTAGATCAAACAAAGAACAAAGACATAAAAATTTACAATAGAAATATTTCAATTATTACTACAATAAAAACAAATAGTACAACAATACAAACAATAGTTCACCAAGAATACACCAAATTGTTCACCAAGTAGCTCTCAAATAGACATAAAACATAGAAACTAGTTGTTTTGTCGTCTATTCCATTTCCACCACTCTTCGATGATATCTTCTTGAAGATTATCATGCACATCGTTCTGACAAATAAACATACAAACATGCGAACACCTTGCATGGCACGGGTTGATGCACTGCCGCCAGGCACCGGCGCGCACACGTGGTAGACTTCCGGTCGAATCGGTGACGGAGTAAATCTTGCCAGAGTGGAAGGCAGTTGCGACTTTGGGTGGGAGCTTGGAAAGCGCTACAGCCAGAGGCACGTTTTACCTTGGCGACGTCTCACTGGCGGCCATGTGAGCGGCGAGAGGGAGCTGCGCTGCGCGGGGAAGACGATGGGTGCAGCGGCAGGAGGATTTTGGTGCCGGAGGAGGAGAGGAGAAATGAAATGGGAGCTGACACGGGCGCCCGCGGAAATGTTACCGCCGCGGTTGGCTGTTAGCACGTGAATTCGTCGGTCTAGCGTGCGCGAATGGAAGCGCAAATTCTAGACGCCGGATGGCACTTCCCTTCGTGTGCTGGACAAACTTTACCGAGCGTCCAATTTTAGAGCGGCTCCTGGACTGATGAATTTTGCCCCGCGAGCTAACATGGCGGTTTTTTCAGCGCGAGAGGGTTTTGGCGTCTCTGTTGGAGATTACTTTAGGGCATGCAAAGTGTGCAACTTTTTCTTTAACACAACTTTTTGCGCTTAGAGCATCCACAAGCCCAAGCACTAATGAAGACGCATGTGGAGCGGTTACTCGATGTATGTAAACGTCGGCAGTTAGCTAGTTAAATTTTGGACTTCTTTTTCAAGCGACAAACTCATAGTTTGGCAACGATACTAGAAAAACTACTGGGAACTAGGCAAAACGAGTGGGATTTTAACCCTGCCGTCTATAGATAAGCGCCCCGTTGTGGGCTGATATTGTAAAGTACTTCTTAATCAATAGATTGAGGCCAATCTTTTACTTCCGTTTCAAAAATATCACCTGTCTATATTTCTTATCTCTGCTTCATTTTTGAAACCATATCCATTGTGCATCTTAAGTATTTTCTATTGAGTTAAGCATTGGCGGAGGAGTCAGGAGTAGAGTAAGACGGATAAATCAATAGGGAATGAGTCGGGACACGGACGTGCGTGACATGTGTACTAGCCAACGGGGCTTAAGCGAAAGTGGAGAAGGAGTTGGCAATGTTCAAACCGTCTAAGTGCACCAACAGAACTTACATTATGCATCATGCAATGGATATTTTTGTCTCCCGTAGCTATTGCACAGGCATATTCTCTAAGAGCATCTCCAGCCGCCCCCACAAGCCCCCTAGGAGGCCATCTTTTTTTTTGCGTCGGAGCTCATTTTTTCGCCCAGTCGTGCCCCCATAAGACCAAATAGCGCCGGTTTGAGCTAAACAATGAGCCAGCATACCAAACCGAACCCAGCATGTCGGGAGGAAGCCGGGGAGCCGCGGAAGCGAAAAAGGCGCAAAACAATGCCTTGTCGTTTCTCCCGCGTGCGGCCTCACCCTGTCAGTGAGCCTGAACCCCGTTCGTCCTTATCGTCTCGACTCCCGCACGCACTGACGACACCGGTCAGTCCAGATGTCACACGACATGGACGAGCAGTCCAATCGTCCCACATGGCGGATTTATGGCGTTGCCGCCGCATCGGGTACCCCGCCCGCCCGCCAGTACATAACGCCACCATCTCGCCAGCCTCCTCGCCCACATGCACGATGGTGTTCGACTCAACAGCGCGGCCGCCAATGGTTTCGGTCGCCGCACCCTCCCCTGTGGGAAGCCCAGCTGCTGCACGCGGGGAACTTCCACGCGCTGCCCGACATGAGCGCGTCGAGAACATGGCGGCTCAGCGCAGCGGTGTCCCTGTGTCTCCGCCTCCCACCAGCCCCGAGGGTGCCGCCGTGATCAAGGAAATCCGAGAGAGCTTGCCAGAGGACGAACGTCGCCAGTCGCAATGGCATCTAGCCAACCACGCCTCCTAGATGGCGTTCTTTGAGGAGCGCTTCGAGGCGGAGTTGGCGGAGCTCCCCACTGGCGGCCTGGTGTCAGGGCGCCACAATGCCTAGGGCCGCCGTATCTGGTGGAGAAAGCCCGTGCACTCTCTCTCCCGAGTCCTCGCCCACATCGAGTGGCAGCTGAGCAGGGGAGGAAGCGTCGCTCGCTCGTGACTCCTCCCGTTCCTCTCACCATCGTTAAGGCCGAGACAGAGGAAGCGTCGCCACGTCGCCAAAAACAGATCATCAACATCTTCATCAATGAAAGGCCCGCTCTGCCGGCCTGCGATGTTGTCGTCCTCTCCGACAGTGATGACGTCGATGGCGCCTTCCCTACCCCGCTGCTACACGTCGGCGACCCCGGGCATAGTTCCAGCCGCTCTATGTAGGACGAGCCGCCGAGCGACTCCGACGACGACACCTAGATGTACAAGGCCCTTGACATGAAGTAGCCGCCTTTTTTAAATCGCATCTACTATGTAAAAATCGCCTATATGCTGGCCACTTGTGATGAAATCACCTCAAATTTGGTAAAAAAATCGTCGCTTTTACAAATTTTCGCCAACTTTTGCCTTGTTTAGTTGGGATCACGGCTCAAAAACAGCGCCCTTGATGGTGCAGATGTTACACTCGTTGGGAGACCCCAAGAGAAAGGTATGATGAGCACATTGGCAGTTTTCCCTTATAAAGAAACCAAGGTTTAATCCACCAGTAGGAGGAAGGAGTAACTTCAGAAGGCTGATGCAGCTGAGATGGTAGGGCACACTACCGGTTCAGCAGCAATGTGGAGTCTACACAACACAATAAAATCACTTTGCCCCAACAAATCAGTGAGGTTGTCAATCTCACCGGTTTTGCTGAACACAAAGAGGATAAACATATATTGTGGAAAACAATATGAGAATAGTATGAAAACAGTAGCAGAAGTGTGAAAACAGTGGAAACCAAGTGTGTATTATCAGAATGAGAAAATGGATCGAGGTCCATAGTTCACTAGTGGTGTCTCTCCGTGAAATAAATAACACGTGTGGTGAACAAATTACAGCTGGACAATTGGCAGAAATGAAGGTTGCACCGTAGTGCATATGCAAGACATAAAGATTACTATGTGATTCATGCGGGCATTACAACAAGATACATAGACCGTAATCCAACTGCATCTATGACTAATAATCCACCCTTCGAATATCATCCGAACGAGGGAAAAACAAAGCTAATTCTCTTGCAGCTTGGTCTATGGTGTGTAAACCTAAAAAGAAGGGAGGACTGGGGGTCATAGATTTGAAAATTCAAAATCTGCTCTTCTTCTTAAACACCTAGATAAATTCTATAATCAGGAGGACTTACCTTGGGTCCAGCTCATTACTGATGCTTACTATCATGAGGATGTTCCTCATGCTGTGGTAGAATCAGGGTCTTTTTGGTGGAGAAATATTTTGGCTTTATCTGAACAGTTTAGAAATTTCACTACATGCTCGGTAGGAAATGGCTTCACTACCCTATTTTGGGAGGATAATTGGCAGCCGCAATTACTTAAGATAACCTTCCCAAGGTTATATTCTTTTGCGAAAGATAAGCTTCAATCTGTCAATGAGTTCTTGCTATGCACATATTGCATTCAAATTTTTTCTTTGCCTTTGACTATACAAGCAAATGAGGAGTTCATGTTGTTGAAACGTATGATTGTTAATTTTGCACTCCAATCAAGTATTAAAGATCAATGGAAGAGTCCTCACCCAACTGGCAGACTACATCCAAGTTCTTTTTATAGAAACCATTTTAAGGGTGCTCCTGATGATGCACTTTCCTATGGAATATGGAGGAGTAAATGTCAGTCTAAGCACAGATTTTTTGCTTGGCTGTTACTACATGATAGAATCAACACCAAGGATATGCTGATTAGAAGGCACTGGACTGTTACTGATTCTTCTGATTGTATCCTTTGTTCTGCTCATGTCTATGAAGACTGGAGGCATTTGTTCTTCAATTGCACATTTAGTACAAGTATTTGGAACTATCTACAAATCCCTTGGTACCCAGGTTCTTCATTATTTACTATCATGTCTGCCAAAAAGCATTTTTTATGGTCCCTGCTTTGTGGAGATTGTGATCCTGGCTTGCTGGTGCATCTGGAAGCAGAGGAATGGTTGGTTTTTTAAGAATATCAAACCAAGTTTTAGAGGTTGGAAGGCCCTGTTTATACAGGAAGTCACCCTGCTTAAGTACAGGGTGAAGAGAGATCTCTCTATTTTTTTGACATCATGGATTGATTCACTCCCCTAATTCCTTGTATATAGTGTAAATTTTGTAAATAACCTTTTATTTCTTTAATAAATGGGGGGGGGGCTGTGGGGGATCCCCCCATAGTAATGGTGTCAAAAAAAATCATCCGAACAAACATTGGGTATTAAGTTGCAAGAAAGAGATAATTTCATTAAGCAAAGTGTGTAATGTAAAAAATAACATCATCCTTATACAAAGCATTGTTGTTTTCTCCCTGATGACAACAACACATCCTCCATCCGTCACGTTTCTGTCACTCGAGCACAGATGCAAAGGAGGCATGAACTCACTATCGATCATAAATACTCCCTCTTGGAGAGCATCTACTTGGCTAGAGCATCTACTAATAACGGAGAGCATGGAAGATCGTAAATAATATATGCATGAAGATAACATGATAGATTGATAATCAGAAGACATAGCATTCAACATTCATCGGATCCCAGCAAACACAACATGTAGCATTACATAAAGATGATCTCGATCATGTGAGGCGGCTCACGAGATCTAAACATGAGGCATAAAGTGGAGGAGACAACCATCTTGCTACTGCCATGGACCCGTAGTCTAGGGATGAATTACTCACGCATCACTTCGGAGGAGAGCATGGTGGTGTAGACCCCTCCGATGATGAATTACCCTCCTGGCAGGGTGCCGGGGAGAGCTCTAGAACCCTCCCGATCTCTGGATGACGATGACAACGGCCTCAGGTATTTCTCGGGAAAAAGTGGTATATTTCTAGGGTTGATATATCGGGGGGATTATATAGGCGAAAGAGCTATGACAAAGGGCACCTGGGGGGGGGGGAGACCACCCCCAAGCACGGCCAGGGGGGCGCGCTGTCCTATGGTGTGGCCCCTCTCCTGGTCTCTTCGGGACTCCGTGGAACTTTCTGGAATTCTAAGAATTTCGGGCTTCGAATTTTCCAATTCCGAGAATATTTCCAGAACAACTTTTCTGAAACTAAAAACAACAGAAAACATGGAACTGGCCGTGTGGCATCTTGTTAACAGGTTAGTCCCGGAAATCGATAAAAATGACATAAAGTGTATAGCAAACATGTAAGAAATAACATGAAAACAACATGGACCATCAGAAATTAAGTATATGTTTATGACGTATCATCCCCCCACGCCGAAAAATAGCGCCTGTATCTCCCATGCGGCGCTATTTTCGGCCAAAAACACCATGGGGGCGCCAACGGCTGGAGATGCTCTAAGAGAATCTCTAATAGATGCACCATATTAGCGTTGGTGCCTCTTTTAGGGCAAGAAAGGGAAAAACACTCTCCAGCAGGTGCCTTATCACGTGCCCTAAAATGGGGCAGCCCCACATTCTGCTCCTCTCTATCCCAAATATGGGACAGAGAGGGTCGCACGGAGACGTGCCCCATCCTTTCCTTTTCACCGTGCGCGACTCCAACTACCAAGCTGAACTGCTTCCGCTTCGCCCCTTCCCCTCGTGATTCGACCGCTGCTGCCCGCCTCCGCGCCATGAACAGGGACGTCGCTCCCTTCGTGGAACTCCGCACGCCCCCGAAAACCCTCTCCACCCCATCTGCGCTCCCGGGCGCCGCTAACGCCCCAGCGCGTGGTCGGGGAACCCTAGGGTTCAAGCGGTTCACCGGCCGGTCTTTGCGCCTCCATGTTCCTCCTCCGCGGGCGCGAATCCATCGTCCTCCGCTGCCCAGGAGCCGCTCGCGCCTGGAATCCGGCCGAAAACACTCATAGACGCCGGCGGCGACAAGCGAGCTTCGACGGACGCGCTCGAGGGGAGGAATAAAACGCTCAACGCCGGCCTCGGCTCCAATCCCTAATCGACAGAGATAGCCCCGCGGAGGCCGACATCCCACCGCCGCCGCCATCGGAGACGGTTTTGGAGCCATCTCTGACCCGCACTCCGTTCGCCTCCAACGTGCTCGATGAATTGGGCGTGGGGTAATTTCCATTGCTTTTCCCCATTGCAAATTCGTTCAACAATTGCATCTAGCTTCGATGATGCCAAATTTACGGATGTCATGGGTGTTGGGGCGCACACCTTGGCCGCCTCACATGAGGATCCATCGCAATAGTATGCCGACGAGGATGCTCTTGACAATGATGATGAGGGGTTCATGCCTAAAGGGAGAGAGGCTAACTACACCTTGGCGGAAGACATACTGGTTTGTGAATCATACAAGAAGGTGGGAATGGATGCATCCATGGGAGTAGAGAAACCCAAAGAGGCATATTGGCTGCATATGTAGGAGTATTTCGTTGCTCGGAACAAAAGGCGCATTGATCTAAACATGGGTTCCATTCGTTATAGGTGGAATGCGATCAAAATCGATTGGCAAAAGTGGTCGCGGTGCTTGGCGAACGTGGACCGGTTGAACCCAAGTGGCACGAATACGACCGACCGAGTGAGTTGTTTGCTCATTGTCTCTCATTTCTTCATGGATTTTCTTTGTTGTATCTCATTCTTACTCATTGCATCCATTGTCATTTGTAGAATAACATGGTGCAAAACATGTTCAAAGAGAGGGTCAACATTGTACCCAAGAGGAAGAGCAAGGCGGAGGATGCCACCATTGTTGTTGGTGATGATGAAGAATCTAGTGACGAAGGAAAGATAATCCCAACCCCACACTCCATCCCAAATTTCAAGAGACCCGAGGGAAGAAAATATGCAAAGGATAAGAAGAAGATTGGTGATGCGGACATAAAGAATCTTTCGAAGCAATGATGAAGTCTCGAAAAGAGATGAATGAAGAGAGGAAGGCATTGAAGTTCAAGGTATTGGAGGAGCTCAAAGAGGCGACCGAGCAGAAGGTGCCGACCGAGGAGAGGAGAGCGGCGGCGGAGGAGGTGAGGGAGGAGGCCGAGAGACGCAAGGTTACCATGGAGGAGAAGAAGCTTGCCATTGAGGAGGCCAAGATTGAGATGGAGAATGAGCAAAAGCTCATGTTTATGTATACAAGAAAAATGGATGATAAGCAGCGCCAATACATTGAGCTATGCCGCGATCAAATCTTGGCAAAGAAGCAAATGGCACACATGAGTGCAATCAACTCCATGGGAGGTGGCTTGAGCTACATGGGTTTCATGGGAGCAATGGGAGGAGGCATGGGCATGGGAGGAGGCATGGGCATTGGAGGAGGCATGGGCATGGGAGGTGGCATTGGCCTTGGCGTGAGTGGTGCCATGGGAGGCGGCATGGGAGTTAGCACGAGTGGTGGTGGTATGGCCGGCTTCATGGCACCTCCTACGGGCAACACGAGTGTTGCCATGGGAGATTCTTCGATCCCTACTTATGAAGAAGCAACCACTGAGGAGGACAAGGGTGATGGTGCACACAACACCGAGGCTTGATGATGTGTTGTTACCGTTTCTTTCATGCTTTGAACTATGTCTGAACTATGTGTCGTTCATGTCTGAACTATGTGTCGTCTTGTGATACTATGCCATGATTTGCACTAGGTTATGCTATGGATTAAACTAAATTTGTGTGTGCTATTTTTATCATGCTTGAAGATCACACTATGTGCATATATCGATTTATATCTCTCAAATATCGAATAAACGAGCGTTTTGTGCGGCCACCGTGCCTTAAAATAGGGTAACTGTTGGAGAAGGCGTGCCTTAAAATAGGGCATGTAGAAAAACGGAAAAAAATTGCATGCCCTATAACACTAAAACAGGTGCCCTATATGTGCAAAAAGTAGATATAGGATAGGCCATCTAGAGATGCTCTAAGTACTATATAGAGCAAATTATTTTGTTCCCCACTAAAGAACTGGTCGGTCCAAGACATCGACGTGCTATTAGCAGAAGATGGGCTTTGTTGGGCTGATTGCTGAGCGCCAGGGGCCGGGCTTGCTCAGGCCCGGCCCGGAAAGACGAGGAGAAGACCTCCCTCCCCATTTTCTCTCGAGTGAAAGCTGAGTCCACCCCCCCTTCCTCTTGGCTCCGCTCTACTTTTGGCGTGGTGTTGCGTGGCGTGGATCTCGTTCGACCTGCAAGGAACCCTAGCCCCGCCGTCCCGCCTAGGTAACCAGCCGAATCCCTCCACGGATCGGATTCATCGTCTTCTTCTAGTACTTGCTTTGCTTCATGCCGCCGCGCTAGGGTTTTGCTGCCTCGTTCGTGCGATTCAATCTTGTGGATTCATGTCACCAGTAATCCGATCTAAGCGACCGGGCGTGTTTCTCCGCCAGGCTAGTTAGTTCAGGCTACCAATCGATCGAATCAATCGCCTACTGATTGTGATTGCTACTATTTGTTGGGATCACTGCCTTATCCACGCTAGTTAGTTCAGGCTACCCAGCCAAATCCTGCGCTCCGCACGAGTTAGTTCACCTGCAAATACTATTGCTTGGGATCACTCTTTGCTTCACCTGGCTACAAATTCCAACTGACTAGGCCTTAGTGCATCTTGCTCCCCACTAAAGAACTGTTGCTTACCTCTGTTAATTTAGACAAGCTTTTGCATCAGTTCACTAAAGGGGAAAAAAGATGCGCTTCAGTGAGCTTCCATCGCTATGTGCACCATCCTTAGTTCAGGCCATCAAATCAATTTGACGGGGTACTTAGTGTAACTAATTAACTGGGCCTTTGCTAGATCTTCCTCCCCACCAAAGAGCAATGCTTACCCCTGTTAAATCTCACCACCACGCTTGCTTCAGTTCGCTAACAGGAAAAAGGAAAAAAAATCCATGCTTTATGTTGCTTCAGTGAGCTTATAATGTTATAATGCAATTCTGTCTCTTTACCATGTGCTTAATGCCTTGTTTTGCTCCCGCAGGTGGATAGATGTCGCAGTCCAATGAAGTGAGGTCAGCTCTCTATGCCGCCCCAGTTGATCGGCATTCCTTATCCTTTCACACTCTCTGCTCTGGTGTGAAAAGAAGAGGAGAAACCTTACTGTCATGTTTTTGCCAGGTACACCGCGCGCTCCATCACGCCGCCGGCGGACAGGGACAGCTCGCCCCCTCCCAAGAGGCGCGCCGCTTCGAGGTCTCCCTCGCCCCCGCTCCCTCCTCCTCCCCCGTTTCCCCCCAAAGATGTGCGCACCATCTCCTCGAGGTCGCCTCCGCCGAAAAGACGCAGCACCTCCAGGTCTCCCCCGCCTAAAAGACGTGGCAGATCAAGGTCTCCTTCTCCCAAGAGGCGGGGCAGGTCTCCTTCCCCTAAGAGGCGTGCCAGGTCTCCCTCCCCTAAGAGGCGTGGCAGGTCTCCTTCCCCCAAGAGGCGTGGCAGGTCTCCTTCCCCCAAGAGGCGTGGAAGGTCCAGGTCCAGGTCCAAGTCCAGGAATAGGAGTCGCTCCAGGCAAGTCAGTTTGATGTTTGTATCACTGTTTAGTTCGATATCATATTGCACAATAGCAGTTCATATAGTATACTGTACAGCATCATAAAAGGTATTGATTTTGCTTAACACTTGGCAGGAGTAGAGATGAGAAAAGGAATCCTGGGAACAACCTGTACGTCACGGGACTTTCCACGCGGACGTGCAGTGAGGACCTGGAGAAGTTCTTCAGCAAAGAGGGGAAGGTGCTCTATTTCTGCTTCATTCCTCCCTTCATGTCTGATGTTTGATGTCTCATTACCTGTGACTTCTCTCCTTCATGCCTGTCTGATATTTGATATCTTCTCATTACCTGTGGCCGCCTGTTTATTCCGTGGTCATCTCACCAGCTGATGTGCAAAACTGCAGGTTCAGGACTGCCATATCGTGATCGATCCTCGCACGAAAGAACCGCGCGGCTTCGCATTCGTGACGATGGAGAATGTGGAGGATGCGAGGCGCTGCATCAGGCACCTGCACCGTACTGTGCTTGAAGGCCGCCTCATCAGTGTGGCAAAGGTATTGTGCCTTTTCTATGCCAACCTCCTGTTACATAATCATCATCTTCTTTCTGCATCCATTTGAGTGGTCAGATTATTTCCCATTACCAGGTAGTAGTAGTGTATGTGCAAACTCCCATCATGATATTGGTTTAAATTTTAGCTGTCCTGCACCTGCCTTTTGAGCCAGCTTCGTCTGGGAATGAGCCACACATCCCAGGACAAATTTACAGTTCATCCTTGTTCTAGGTCTTCCCCTAACGGGCTAATCTGACTCCACTTGGAATCTTTCTTTTTAATACAATGATGCGCAGCTCTCCTGCACATCCAAGAATTTTTTGTACAACTTAAGTTTTATATATATTGGTTTGTAACATCTTCTCTTATACTTATCAGAGCCTTTAGCATTCTGGTTATAAAATTGGCCAAGTGTTAGCAATGCATAAGTGCTTTGTAATCTTTTTGTTGTTTTATATTTTTTATCACTGGAGCTTGTTCAGATTATACTTGGATGATACCTGGTAATAATATATGGCTGCGTACCCCTCTATTTCGAAAACAAGCTACATGTAAATGTTAGTACATCTTTCATCTTACAAAGCAAAATTTTATATTTGGGTGATGAATTCTGCTGGGCTCATTGCAGTGGCGTGCTGGTGTAGAATGCAGTATGAATGGATTGTGCTGGTGTAGCAATCTTGTTTCCGTGTTTCTCACTTTTCTCCCCGACTAGAGCTTCCACACTCTTGGGCTGCCTCAACATCGATCCCAGGCTGCCTGTAACAGTACTGAACCATCGTCGACATTGCCTACTACACTGTCTGTCTGCACCGACCTTACTGAATATTCGTCGACATTGCCTATTACACTGTCTGCACCGACCTCACTGAACCAGCATCGACATGGTTTACTACACTATCGTCACCGACCTTAGCGAGCCATCATCGACATGGCCTACTACACTGTCTGCGCCGACCTTGCTGAACCATCATCGACATGGCCTACTACGCTGTCTGCACCGACCTTGCTGAACCATCATCGACATCTCCTACTACACTGGCTGCACCGACCTTACCGAAGCATCATCGACATCACCTTCTACACTATCTGCACCGACCTTGTGAATTCTTCTGGGCTCGTTGCAGTGGTGTGCTGGTGTAGCATACAGTATGAAGGTAGTAGTAGTGTATGTATAAACTCCCATGACGATCTTGACTTGCTCTTTGTCCACATCCTTTGAGCTACTGTGGTACGTGTCGCGGGTGTTGAGTGGTTTGAGTCCGCTTACCGTTAGGACTAAATCGATGCACATTTCATTAATATGCTTGAGTTATGTTATCTGTGCAGAGTTGGCTACGATCAGTAATGTGGTCAATTTCCTACTCATTTCTGAACTGTTTGATTGCAGGCAAAGAGAGCCCGTGAGAGGACACCTACTCCAGGAGAATACTGCGGCCCTAGAGGTATGCATGCACGGATATATGGTTTTTGTTTGCTGCACTTGCAGGAAAACAGTAGACGATCTACCTCCTGTTGTTGATAGTCTGTGTAGGTTGTCTGATGTGTCTTGTAGCATGTGATTTTTTATCTACCTAGCATGCCCAGATTCTTAGCACTTTTGTTTGTGTGACTCTTTGCATTTGGAGTAGCCTTTTGTAGTTTGTGATGCGTGGCAACCAGTTATCCGATGATGTATCTTCTAATCCAATGATACATGCAGGCGGTCGTTCCCGACGGAGCCCTTCACCCCGCCGGTCCAGCAAGTCAAGGGACCGCTCGAGGTCGCCAGGCGGGAGAAGGGACAGGGACAGGAAGCGCGACTGAGATGAGGGTAACGACGAGCTGCTAGATGATAATCACTGGGGAGCTGAGTCTAAATGTCTTTGGATAGGATATTGAATGATGATGGAACGTTGGTCTGTATTTCTCGCTGCCCTTTGGCTAGCTGGAGGCTGGAGATACTTAACTTATTCGTTTTTTTTTGCCTAGTTATTTGGAGCGTGTCTCTGTAGTAAGTATCCGACCTCTGACTGTTGCTGCGGTTCTGGACAGTTTCGTGCTTTTATGCTTTATTATCATTGTCGAAGCACATCTTTTCTTTTTCTTAAGATCCAGCAAGTTGATGGAAAAAAACGAGTGAGAACTAGCCTATTCCTCGGCACTGGATCCCCAAAAGGAACAGCCAAAAGCAACATCTCTAGAGTTCTACCAATGGCCAAAACAATGCCACCAAAAGGCAAGATCCTGTTTCTGAAAATGTGGCGGTCTGAAAACGAAACCGCCACACTTTCAGAGACAGCCGTTTGATGCCATTGGTAGAACTCTACAGATGTTGCTATTGGCTGTTCTTGATGCCATTGGTAGAACTCTACAGATGTTGCTATTGGCTGTTCCTTTTGGGGACAAACGGCAAGATCATGTCTCTGAAAATGTGGTGGTTTGTGAAAATATTACGCAGGCTAATCTACTAGTTCCTTCAAATGATGGTCTGTACTAGTTGAGTTCTGATTGTTCCAAGCAGACGCAATGGTATATCCGGATGGGTTGACTGGTTTGAGCAAACAGTCAAGTGATGAGATTCTTCAGTCTAATTGTGCTTTGGTGGTGTCATCAATCTAGAAAATGGCTGTGATATCTCTATATGTACCATACACAAAGAAATTGGCTTATTTCATGAGGAGTTAGCGGCGTATATTAGAAACAGGGGTGTGGATGATTGTAACCACATTTCCTGTGTTCATGAATAAAAATTTCTCTTTAAATTGTGAGAAGGTCTGGACACATCTTTATTCTATTTTAAGTTTACGGGTAGCTACTATCTCATCCTGCTGCTGATATTTAACAAGCTAGTACTATGAGACATGAACATAAAAGTCCACACGAAGATAACATTACTGGGCAATGAACATGGTCAGCCTTTAAATTCTGAATGCAACCATGCCTGATAGCCTGCCACTACAGAGGCACATAACCTTACATAGAAATCAAAACGTGAAGCCGTGAAGGTCATCTGATACATGTCATTTAAGCTGCTGCTACTCCATTCAATACACACCAAGTCACAGAAAAATACAAGAAGTTAGATTGACAACAGAAAATAAAGGACAATCTAGTTTAGAAAAACACAATTTTTCATCCAGTACATCTCTTAACAACATAGACACATCATTATTTGCGTGGACAGATTTGACATCAGATAACACCATTTGGTTGCATATCTTGCACAATGACACTTCTCTTCACCCATGATTCCTTTTGTTTGGACAATTGGAGTATCATGAAACACTATTTTCTTGCATGTCTTGCACAAGCATGGGAACTTTACCTTCACTCCTTGGTCCTTCTGTTTTTGAACCACCTCACTGGTCTCTTTTCTTCTCTTTATTATTTTGTATCTTCCCACTATACGAACATCAATTGGCGGGTGTATATGAACTTCTGTAGGAATATTGCAACCACTTGAATCCTTATCTCTTACACATAAATCGTTTAGTACGAAGAAGCTGATTCTCTATCTTCTGTTGTCCGGCACGAACTCCAAAACCCACATGATGTACATATGACTCCTCGACGACCTCGATTTCTTCAAATATCATACCTACTTTAGGCTTCAAGCACTCGTCACATTTAGGTGTAAGATGACGAATCCTGCGGCATCGATTTAAATCTTGATAAGAACCTTCATTCATAGATCAATAAAACCGAATAGCATTCATTTTTCAGTGCAAACTACAGAGTACCGAAACTTACAGCCAGTGGTAAATCTGAACTCTTTTTGGGTGTACTAAATACTGGCTCATTCATATGCATTTGCCAATTATTGATTGTCTCCATATAACTTCACAAGACACTACACCATTAAGATTTCATACACATGTTAATAATTCAAGAAATGACTGGATTTCTTGCATGACCTGAAACTTGTGGTGTCCCTTATCGCTCCTGGATCCATGGCACTCTCAAAGTTGGCAGGAAGCGGTGCCTTTGATCTCGGACCGTTTAGGTGTTATATAGTGGCAACACATGCCGAGATTACAGAAAGAATTAAGGAGGTGAAGTCTATCTAATCAAACCTCCTTATAGATCTTTGGAGGTTCGGTGTACATGTTGTTTTTATTCTAACACACCCCTTAATCAAAACTTGTACAAGTTTAGATTAAGCTTAAACTCTTCTAACTCCCTATATGGTAGTGGCTTGGTGAATCCATCTGCAACTTGATCTTTAGTGGCGATAAACCGAATATCAAGAAAATTCTGTGCAACTCTCTCTCGCACAAAATGAAAGTCAATTTCAATGTGTTTTGTCCTTGCATGAAAGACAGGATTAGCAGATAAGTATGTGGCTCCCATGTTATCACACCATAGACATGGTTCCACATAAACAAGTACAAATAGTGTGATACCTGACTGAATGTAAATACAAATAGAGGTGTCCCCTTGTGATGGTTTAAAACCCAATTGCTGAAGTTTGGTGCTCAAACGTGAATACCATGCTCTCAGCATCTGTTTGAGACCATACAAGGCTTTGTCAAGTTTGCAAACATGATGAGGATGATGAGCATCTTCATACCCAGGAGGTTGCTCCATGTATACTTCCTCTATCAGAACGCCATGCAAAAACTCATTCTTGACATTAAGTTGTCTAATAGTCCAATTCCTGGAGACAGGTATAGCCAGAACAATATGAATAGTAGCAATTTTTACAACAGGACTAAATGTGTCCTCATAACCAATACCATATCGTTGTTTAATTCCCTTTGCCACTAAGCGAGCTTTATAGCGATCCATCAGCATTTTTCTTAATCCTGTAAACTCATTTGCAGTCAATAATGTTATGATTACCATGAATTGGAGGTACTAGATTCCATGTGTGATTTTTATGAAGAGCCGTATATTCATCATCCATAGCCTTGCGCCAATCAGGATGATCAAGTGCCTCATGCAGAGTGTTGGGTTCTCCTGTAGTACAGAAAAAATTATACCAAACACATCTGTCTTTCCAAATCTTTGGATTAGTTATACCCTGTTGTAACCAAGTACTCCTTGCAAGAGGAGCTGTAGGATCAGTGTGCAAAGAAGATCATGGCGGGGAGTGCGCGGACGCCGTGTAGGCGGCAGGAGCCCGCCCGCTTGGCGCGTACTGGAGGCAGGACGACCAGGCGGTGCGGCCGTTGCTGATGTGGAGGCGCCCGATTGGTGCGCATCGGTCCGACCACGTGATGGTGTCGGGGAGGCTGTCGGGGACGCAGTGGACGACGCGGTTGCCAAGGCCTCGTATTCAGGAGCGTCAGTCTCCCAATGATTGGAGACAGTATCCGCATCGGGATCTGCTCCATGATCCGCACCTGGGATCGGCGCCAGATTCCATATAATTCACGGATATGGCGCTGTCTCCTTCGTCTTCTTCTGACATAAAATCAGACGTGGTTTCTTTATCATTTTGGCTCGGATTTGCATTATTTTGCTCCAAATTTCCTGCAGAATTCTGTAGAGAGCTAATAACAGGTATTTGTGAGGTATGATTAGTCAATGGTTCATCATCATTCGCACCCCCTTCTTGTGGAAACAAATGTTTTGGAAGAAGTAGAATTTCTTGTCTAAGAAGAGCACCGAGCATTTGGATGGAGGGAGACAAAGAGAAATATATATTAATCAAAAACAACATCCTTAGATATGTAAACACGACCAGTAGAGATTTCTAGGCATATAACTCCCTTATGTCTTGGACTATGCCGAAGAAAGACACACTGCTTTGATCTATAGGCTAATTTTCCATTGTTGTAGGGACGCAAGTTTGGCCAACAGGCACAGCTAAAAACACGAAGAGACAAATAATTTGGTGTGACTCCAAGTAATTTTTCCGAGGGACTCATGTTATTAATAACTTTGCTTGGCATTAGATTGATGAGATAGGTGGCGGTGAGGAATACCTCATCCCAAAACTTGAGAGGCATAGATGCATTTGCTAAAAGAGCAAGACCAATCTCTACTATATGACGGTATTTTCTTTCAGCTGATGCATTTTGCTGATGAGCATAGGGACATGAAACATGGTGTGATATCCCAAGATTTTGGAAGAAAGGGTTTAATTTCTCATATTCTCCTCCCCAATCTGTTTGCATGGTAACAATTTTTCTCTCAAATTTGCGTTCAACAAGATTCATGAAGTTGTGAAACACATCAAAGACATACGATTTCTTTTTGAGTAGATATATCAAAGTCATCAATAAAACTAACATAGTACTTGTGAGGTCCTACAGAAGTATTTGCAGGACCCCAAACATCAGAAAAAACTTATTGCAAAGGAAAAGTGGAAATACTTGTAGAAACACGATATGGAAATTGATGACTTTTAGCTCTTTGACATGAATCACAAGTAGTTTCAGAAATAGAATTCTTGGAACAAGGGAGGCTAAATTTATTCAAGATATATTGAACTACTAATTTATTTGGATGGCCTAGGCGACTATGCCACCTTGAAGAGGTGGGATTTGTGACAGTGTTGGCTTGCTTGATCTTGGATGATGAGGAGATGCTAGGATAGAGGCCACCTTGACACCGTCCCCTAAGAAGAATTTCCCTCGTTGCCCGATCCTTAATAATAAAATGCCAAGGGTGAAATTCTAGAAAGATATCATTATCAAGGGCAAGTCTATGAACGGAGAGCAAGTTTGTTGTTGCACTAGGAACATGAAGTCTATTATTGAGTTGAA
Source organism: Alopecurus myosuroides (assembly GCA_028641055.1). Lineage (NCBI taxonomy): Eukaryota > Viridiplantae > Streptophyta > Magnoliopsida > Poales > Poaceae > Alopecurus > Alopecurus myosuroides. The sequence continues at coordinate 121,863,586 of CM054058.1, forward strand.
GATTGGAACAAGGGGTTTGAATAGATGAATTGCCAACATGAATAATTTTCATACCTTCACCGTTAGCGGTGTGGATTTTGTCGTTGCCGTGGTGTTTGTCGCGGATCATGAGCTTCCCCAGATTTACCATGATGTGGTCGGTTGCCCTCGTGTCGGGATACAAATTGGTATCCACGCCATAGGCATAGGCAGCGTTTTCCCCCCTATCGCGGTCACTCCGGTTCTGATCTCGGTCACGAGGGCCACGATCGTTGCTTTCTTTGTAGCGCCACCAGCACTCGCCTGCTGGATGACCGTGCTTCTTACATACCCGACATTCAACGTCTTGAAACGGCGAGGGAACGCGACCACCATAGCCACGCCCACGTCCGCCGCCGCGGTGACCACGATAACCGTCACGGTCATAGTACTGACCGCGGTGTCCACCATGGTCGCCCCGGTCGTAGAAACGACCCCGGGGCTCCTCGCGCTCGCGCTCACGTCCATCACGGTCACGATCGGTGAACCGACCGCGATTGCCGTAGAAGTTCTTGGTGTAGCCGTCACGCCGCTCGCGGCGTGCTGCGTTTTCTGAGGACTCGAAGCCCCTGTTGACACGCGATAGCCTCATCTGGCGCATGTCATATGCAGAAATCATCGAATGAAGTTCGCTTACCGAGCATGTGGGCATGACATTGACTGAGGACACAAGGGAGGTGTAGTTGTCGTCGAGTCCGTTGAAAATGAACTCCACCAGTTCATCCTCGTCAACGGTGCGTCCAACAGCCACAAGCTCGGTGGCATAGCCCTTCATCTTCCCAATGTACTGGTCAGCAGTCATCGACTCCTTCTTGGTGTTGGCGAGCTCGCCAAGCATATGCGCCACATTCGCTTTGGAACGCGCCGAGAATAGGGAAGTGATCAAAGACCACACCTTTGCCGCGTGATCTAGCCCAACCGTTTGTGCCAAGATCTCAACAGACAGGGAATTGAGCAAGTAGCTCAAAACCTGCTGATCCTTGAGGATCCAGCTGTCATAGGCGGGGTTTGGGACTTGCGTCCCCTTGTCATTCTCCTTGGTGGTGATGAATTCCGGCGGCGCCGGTTCTTTTCCTTCCAGCAGCCCGATCACGCGCGCACCATGCAGGGTGGGCATGACCTGTGCCTTCCATAACAGGTGGTTGGTTCTTTTGAGTTTTTCTGCAGGTGGGTTTCCGAGAGGTTGAGGAGTGGTACTGATGAGGCCATCGAGATCAATCTCGGGTGTTTGTGGTAGTGGTTTGATCTAGGGTTTGGCTGGTGTTCTAGGTAGTTGGGTGTCGAGGTAATGTAGAACGGAAGGTGTTCTTCTGGGTGTTTGGGTATTGTAGATCGGATGTGTTTCTGGGTGTTGGGTGTTTGGGTGTTATAGATCGGAATTGGATGGTGTTCTCTGGGTGTTTGATCGATAGATCGGTTTGTCTTTCGGGTGTTTTTCCTATGATACCAAGGAAGAGAGATATGGCTATGATACCATCTCAAAGTTGACAGGAAGCGGTGCCTTTGATCTCGGCCCGTTTACGTGTTATATAGTGGCAACACATGCCGAGATTACAGAGAGAATTAAGGAGGTGAAGTCTATCTAACTAAACCTCCTTATAGATCTTTGGAGGTTCGATGTACATGTTGTTTTTATTCTAACAAGCACATTTTGCTAGCTCATGATAGGTTTTCAATGGAGCAAAGGCTGCCAGACGTCGTGCACAGGGAAACATCACATGGTGAGAAAATTCCCCCAATCAGATCCTGTACCACTTCTATTAGGGCGATGGTTGCTAATGGAGCGGCCAAAATGTCCAATGCTTGTGTGCCTGATAAGGTTTCATGGACTAAACCAAAGGCAACTTATTATAAACTGAACGTTGATGCTGCCTTCGACGAATCTTCTCACACAAGTGCAACTGGTGAGGTGATTCGTAACCACAAGGGAGTATTTATCGCAGCTTCGTGTACATATATCCCTCATGTTGCATCTGCCTCTTTAGCAGAAGCCATGTGAAAGTGCATGGTGCCCCATATGTGGTTTTGGTAATTACTGACAATCCCTATGGACTAATGTTTGCATTGAGTTATCCTTGTAGTTCTTGTTCATAGGAAATAATGGAGTTCATGTGTTGAACTCTATTAGCTTCCTTGATGGCCATTGTTATATTCAAGGATTTATATGAAGAATGGTCATGGTTTGAGTTGAGGTTATTGCTAGTGTGTCTTGAAGAAAAGTATTATGTTATCCTTCATGGTTATCTTCAAGACATCATCATTTGAAGTGAGAAGAAAAGATACAAGGTTGATCAAGCTAGTGATCAACACACAAAGCTACACGATGTACCAAGTGGGATTGTGTATCTCATGGTATGGTAAGCAATTGCCAATATAGCTTTGTGATCTAACCCATATATGTGTGTGTGGCATCTCTATGTGTGGTTAGGTATCTTTCCATGGGAATGAACAAAAAGGAAGATTTCATATTGCCCATGATCTATGTCATCGTCAAGCGGTGTTCATCACCTAGCTTGACGTGGAAACTCAAGTGAAGCATCTAGAAGAAATCCTATGCTTGAATCTTGCCACCCATATGGAGATTATGGTCAAGTGAAGATGGTCATGTGAGAAGCTCTATAATATTAGCTTATGGGGGAGCAACTCACAATCTTCACGAAGCGAAGCGCAATCAAGAAAGGTGGTCCAACTTGAGGTGATTAAGATCGTCATCATCTAGCTCAATTGTATTGCGCAAGGCAAAGGTATGACTTAGATATGTTTTCTATTTTACCGGTCTCATTATGCTAGTTGGGAGACTGGATTATAGGATAGATAACCGTACTATCAAGAGGGGCTCTTGAATGCATATCTTGATCGTATCTATCGTAGAGAGCTCAAACCTTTGCATACTTGGCATCATCCTTATTGGTTCTTATTTGGGTTTTCTTCATGTAAGGTTTTAGAGCTTGTCATGTTCTTCATGTCAAGCTCAAGTTCATCAAAAATGGATTTCGTATGAAAAACTTATCGCATTTTTGTTGTTGGAGGTTTCTACCGGTTGTCCTTTATTGACAGGCCAAACCTTTCATCATTTGGTTTTGTATTCCCATTTGTATTATGACGTTTCTCTGCATATTCTTGTAGTGCTCGTCGTTGCGATTTCAACGAGCCCAAGAACATCGAAAACGGAGTCCGGATGCAAAAGTTACGACCGTTTTCGTATAGGGTGTTCTGCAGTTTTTTCCACCAGCAGAGGCTCCGGTGGTAGCTCCGCCGGAAACCCCTTCGGGTTGATGTTGGCGGAACCTCCGGTGAAACCACCGGAGGCTCCGGTGGTTGGGGCATTTTTTCAGCCATTTTGATGTCCTAACTCATCCGGGGGGCGGAGGTTCCGCCCCTGCGCGAATTTTCCTCCAACGGTTGGATATTTGGGTGACCTATTTAAGGGGCCTTCTTCCCCAATGGTTCCCCAACCTTTTGGGCAAGTTTGACCTCCATTGTTGACCTCCAAAAGCTTGCTATCTCTCAATCCCTCCAATGATTCTTACTTCCACTTGAGGGAAAAGAGAGAGGAGATCTAGATCTACCACTTCACCAATCAATCCCTCCTCTTTGTGAGGGGAATCTATTGGATCTAGATCTAGGGATTCATTTGTTGTTTTCCTTGTTCTTCCTCCTTCCTCCCTCCATAGCATTAGTTGCTTTGGTGGGATTTGGGAGAGAAGTTCTTGACCACTTTGTGTGTTCTTGCCATTGCATTAGGTGCATCGGTTTGAGTTCCCCACGAGATTCGTGAAAGAGAAGTTCGTGAGCTTGTTACTCTTGGGTGCTTGGTCACCGGAGAGATTGTTCCTCTTGGGTGTATTGAGCACCCTAGACGGTTAGTGCTTGGGGCTTCCACCTTGTTGCAAGAAGCTTCGTTGAGAGCCTCCAATTGAGTTGTGGAGATAGCCTCAACCTCGTGTAAGGTTTGGTCAACGCCTTCAAGTCGACCTCATAGTGGAAACGAGCATCTCCCTCACCGGAGAAGCTCAAGGAGAATAAGGTGTGCACATCCGTGCTATTGAGGAGCGCCTAGGTGGCTCCCCACCTCTCCAACGAAGACGTACTTCCCTTGGGAAGGAACTTCGGTAATCACACCGGTGTCTCCTTGTGCTTCGGTTATCTCTATACTCTAGCTCGTTACTTATGCATTTACCTTTGTGATAGCCATCGTGCTTGAAGTCATCTATCTTGCTATCTCATAGTTGTATATCATGCCTAGCATAAGTTGTTGGTGCACATAGGTAAACCTAGCTTGCATAGGTTTTGTGCTTGATAAACGCTAGTTTTATTCCGCATTTACTCAAGCCTAAACCGTAGTTATTTTAAAGCGCCTATTCACCCCCCCTCTAGGCGGCGTCCTTCTACTTTCAATTGGTATCAGAGCCAGGGCTCTCATTGTTAGGCTTCACCGCCTTGAGAGTAATGATGTCGCTTAGTGAATTAGTGCAAGATCCCACATTTCATTTCGATGGCACAAACTATGATCTTTGGAAATTTCGCATGCTCATTTATTTCCGGGTCATGGACCCACACATGGAGCAAATTGTAGAGATGGGTTGCTCCTCCAAAGGATCCTCAAAATCCAACTTTAGAGGAAGAGAAAAACTTATCTCTCGATGCTCTTGCTATTAATGCGTTTTTCCTTCTTGTGAGCCTTGTAGTTATTAAGCCACTTTTTCCTATTCGGAATGCTCATGAATTATGGACAAAGCTTCAAGATAAATATGGAGTGTCCAATATTATTGTGGATGATTGCTCCCCCTCCATCTCCGGTCGTGATGAGTTCTCAACTTCTTCTACTTCACCAACATGTGGTAAGCCACAAACTAATGAGATGGTGAGTAGTGATAGGCTTTGCAATAATGATAGTGAGATTATTATTGATGATCCTTCATATCTATCTTATTGCAATGTCTCATCTTTGGACTTAAACACAACTAGCACAAAAAATGTTTTACATGCTTGTGTTGATAGTCTTTGCATATCATGTCGTCATTGCTTGACTAAATCTCATGATGATATGCTTGCTTTATCTTGTTCCCATGATAAAAATGATTGTGTTTCCTCTAGTATTTGTATGGCTAACAATTTAAAGGAAACTCAACTCTCTATGGAACAAGATGTGGACTTGAGTGGTGCCTCAAGTAATGATTCATCATTATCTACCACATTTTGCCTTATGGCCAAGGATTCAAAGGTATCTTCCACTTTTAACCCCAATATATATTATGATGATAGTAGTGATGATGATGTTGGTAAGGAAGATGATGATGAGTCTAAGAAATTACGCTTATGGTTCGCAAGCCTTGTTGGTGAGACCAAAGAAAATGTGAATGCTCTCCTAGAACAACTTGATGAGGCTAACTCTCTTGTAGATGAAAAGGAGGATATCATCGTGACTTTCGAAAGTCATAGTGGTAGTCATTCTATCAAGGACAAAGAGCTTGAAAAGGCTTTTGAGAAAGAGCGGTCCCTTAGATCTTATCTTGAAGAGAAACTATATAGTCTAGAAGAAACATATGCTATTAGCGTTTCTAAGCTTAGAAGGGACAATGAGTTATCTCTTTCTCTTGCTAATGAACTCAAATCTAAAAATGTTGATGATTGTGCTACTAACTCTATTTCTTGTGAAGCATCCACATTAAAGGAGAATGTTGAGCTACGGGCTCAACTTGAGTTGCTAACTAGTAATTATGGGAAATTGGAAGAAACACATGAAAAGCTCTCAAGCTCTCATAAGGATCTTCTAGTCTCCCATGAGAGTCTAAAATTAGCGCATAAGTCTATGTTAACTAAGGTAACATCTTGTGAGCCTCATGTGGACAAAGGCACAATATCTACTCTAAATGCTATATTGCCTTGTGCTAGTCCTAGTAATTCATCCTCTCATAATGTTCCCACATCTTATGATGAATTGCTTTCCTTACCTTGTTGCTCTAATAATGATGCATCTACTTCCTCTAGCTCTTGTGTTGATACTAACCATGTAGAGGAAATTAAAGAGCTCAAGGCCCAAGTCACTTCATTGGAGAAAGACTTGGAGAAGTGTCATAAAGGGAAGTCCACACTTGATAATATGTTGAGTGTCCAAAAATCCCCCAATGACAAGAGAGGAATTGGATTCATTTCCAATCACAAGAACAAGTCCAAGGTCGACAAGAAGAAGGGCCATGAACAAGTCAAGAATTTGGCGAATATTGTTTGCTTCAAGTGCAAGGTTGAAGGGCATCATGTTAGATCATGCCCTATGAAGAAGAAGAAACTTAGCGAGAAGCAACAAGGGAAGCGGCCACAAGTTCAACCTCAATCTCAACTTCAAGTTGAAGAAAGGCCTCTTCCTATGAAGACTCAAGCTAATGCTTCTCAAGTTGAGAAATCAACTAAGAAGAATGGAAGGAGTCGTTGTTGCTACTTATGTCGTGAAAAGGGCCATCTTGCTTCTTCATGCACTAATGGTACATTATCCAACCCTATCATAATTGATGATGTGTATTCCATTCGGAAGGATGATGTGGGCAATGTGTTTGCCAAATATGTTGGTACTCAAAGTGGTGTCAAGAAAAGAACCATTTGGGTTGCCAAGCCTATTGTGACTAACCTCTTAGGACCCAACTTGGTTGGGGACCAACAAGCTCAAACTTGATCAATAGGTGTTATCGGAGGGCATTGGAGACTTGGCTATATCATGAAGAATTAAGGGATCTTCATCACGTATATTTTCCTTAAGCCAAGTCATTTGGATAATCACGTCTCTATCTCATATTCCATGCTCCTTCTTGCGGTAACTTGTATTTATTACATTATATATATACATTGAAAGTTGCTTGCCCCTTTGCATATTTTGGTTTTGTACCTTGCTTGTATTTTGTATATTTTGTGCTTACTACTTACTTATCCTTGAGTAATCTAGTATGTGTTTGTCGGTTCGCACAAAATGTATGTATGAGTTTGCTTTGAGCCTAATTGCATCTTGTGTGTATCTTATTTGGCTCTTTTGAGTGATTAATGGACTATCCCATTTTGGGAGAGTAATATGCCTTTGGCACTTCACAATCCCAAAATGTGTGTACATGAGGAATACCACATAGTGTTGATATTTCAATATTATCTAGTCTCTATGTGGTATCTCATACTCATGAGAAATTCAAATTCTAATGTCTATTAATTATCTCAAGTTGGTTTTTGTTTGCCTCTTGCTAAGAAGATACGGATTATCACATTATGGGGGAGTAATATGTTTGTGCATATTACAAGCCTAAAGAATGTGAACATTTAAGGTTTTGCCACGTAGAATTGATATTGTTAATTATCTTATTCCTATGTGGCATGTGTGCTCAAACAAGTTCCAATTTTCTTAAATGATTTTATTTGCTCATCTTTTGGTATCTTATTCGTGAGAGAGTTTCTTGGTGCGGTTTTCCACAAATTAGCACTAGAATTTACCTTCTCGGGAACCGGTTGCTTCTTGATACATTAATCATTTCTTTGCATGATCATTCGACTATTGAAGCCACCAAGAATCTCTATTTAAGTATGGTGTTTTCATTCCTATCTTTTACCACATACTTATGTTTTGTGAATATGATTGTGAACAAATATACCACCGAGAAATATCTCCATACATCTCTTGTCTTTGACAAGTTATAATAATTTGTGGTAAGTTTATTGATCATATTTACTTTGTCCATTGCTCTAAAATTGCCTTGTTTCTTGCCAAGGATTTGTTTGTTTCAAACTCCTTTGTGTGTTCCTTACTCTACTCAAAATTTGTTTTATGCTTTATTGAGTTAGGAAAAGCAATGATCCCATTCGTGTGCACTCTTATTCAAAGTCATACTTCTTTGTGTTGCATTTCTTGGGGAAGCTATCCTACATTGAGTAGAACACAATTCTTTAATTGGTATTGCATATTATTGCTTTTCTTGAGCTTGACTAGTGTTTGAACAATATATATGGAGAGTAATGATTCCATTGTGTGCATCTTGTATTCAAATGCAATATCATAATTAATGCACTATTATTGGAAGAACTATCCTATATGTGTTTGAACACTTGTTGTCTTGAAATTGGTATTTTATCCCAATGACTTGTCTCTTTGGAAGACGAACATTTTTCGTCTTGGTACTTTGTGTGCCATCATGAAAAGGGTAGAGGGTTTGTTTATTCGTTGATGTTGTTTTTGTTATCTTCTTGATTTCCTAAATCATGTGTTTATTTGGGGTTTTGATATAACTTGGACACTTTGTTTGATTTTATCTCTTGTGAGTGCCTTCTTTGTTTTAATTGGTATTTTGTCCAATTTGTATCTTGTTTGGTTCTTGAAAGTTTTGTGCATGTATATTTACTATGTATATTATTTGACATGCTTACTTTCGTTGATCCAATATATAGGATAAACTCCATCAAATCCTAAATGGCTAAGATGCGCATAAAATTCAAATTCATATTAATATGCATATATTTATGTGGAGTTTGTCTTATTTATTATAGTTGTTCTAACTACTTTGGACCCAATAAGTTTGGGAACCATTTTGTACTTGATTTTTGTTTTTAGGTACAATGGAGATACATTGGTTGCTTTCTCCATTCATAAGGAAGGTGTTCTCACCATCATATCATAGGAGTCAAGCTACGATGATTATCAAACTCGCATCCTCTTCATCACCAATGCCGTCTCGGTAACAAGTATCTATTCCATGCATACTTTTTTAGCTTTCAATCTTGTGTAGGTTGCATCTTGACATGAATTCCATTTGTTACATTTCATTTGGCTCTTGCAAATGTCTTATCAAAAACATATTTATTGCAACTATGAGTAAGCCGGGATGATTACATACTAAGGGGATATTTATAATCAATTTCATGACTCACCAATCCCAAGTATATTAATCTAGTAACTTCTACTTTAAGTCTCTCATATGCAATATTTATGAATTCTCAAAAACCACTTGAATCTTTTGTGATATGCGTTACCTTTCTCGAAGCATTCCAACTATCACTTTTCCCTTGTGATATTTGTGATGCTTTGATGAGTTTATTGTTTGTCCATCTATATACCCTTAAGATTAAACTAATCCTAGTGCTTTGCTTTCAAACAAAAATCTTATTGGTATATTTATGAACCTATCTTGGATATCATGTTCTTTACCCTTGTACCTATTTTTGTGTGTGCATATTTCTTTGTGGATATATATCTTTGTGATTGGTGTCCACTTAGAAACTTATACACACGAGAATAGTTACATCTTTAATTGATATTCTATTTCTTTAGTGACCATGTTTTATTGCTTTATATTACTTGGTGCTTCCTAAAAGGCACAAGCTTTTCTTTTTCTTTTGGTATTCCTTTGGCATCTTATAAAGCTTGTGGACATATGTGTTTTATCATTTGTTGGTTTGTGTGTATGGGAAAGACATGATATGCACTATGTGAATCATATATTTAAAGACTATGATGAAGCATTGCTCATCCTATTAGTCTCCTACAAATGTCCTTCCTTGTCACACTCATCTCTTTCGGTTGAGTAAATCTTTACTTGTCGCTTCTTGATCTTAATTGCTCAACTCTTGTTTGTTTGCAAGTTGCTTTGCTCCATTTCCTATATATTCTCTTGCTCTTGTTTGTGTTCAAAATTATCTAGAAGGGAGTGATGATTCCATGTTGTGCACATTATATAGTAATTCAAATCTAACATTGTGCATGTACCTTGGGGAGTTCCCTCTTGATTTTAAACACTTGGCTGATCTTATCATAATATTGATTTTGGTCAATCGTTTTTTTGGATCCTTTGGTTGGTTGCTTCTTTATGAAAGTATCCTTCAATTTGACTTTTCTTGTAAATCTTTGGATCCTCAATATAGTTTGATCTCCCTCCATCTATTCCTAGTTGGATACATGCTTTTGATTTCACTCATATCATGAGGAATGCATACACTATGGGGGAGCTCTTATTATATTTGCCTTCTAATCTTTTTTCCCATCTTGGCAATGGATGTCAATGGGGGAGAAGTTTAGAGGGTTTAAGGGAATTTGGTTCTATGCTTTAGTTTCGTTCTTAAGCATTTGCCTTCCATGCAATAAACCCTCGTAAAAAGGGATTGCCATCAATTACCAAAATGGGGGAGATTGAAAGTGCATGGTGCCCCATATGTGGTTTTGGTAATTACTGACAATCCCTATGGACTAATGTTTGCATTGAGTTATCCTTGTAGTTCTTGTTCATAGGAAATAATGGAGTTCATGTGTTGAACTCTATTAGCTTCCTTGATGGCCATTGTTATATTCAAGGATTTATATGAAGAATGGTCATGGTTTGAGTTGAGGTTATTGCTAGTGTGTCTTGAAGAAAAGTATTATGTTATCCTTCATGGTTATCTTCAAGACATCATCATTTGAAGTGAGAAGAAAAGATATAAGGTTGATCAAGCTAGTGATCAACACACAAAGCTACACGATGTACCAAGTGGGATTGTGTATCTCATGGTATGGTAAGCAATTGCCAATATAGCTTTGTGATCTAACCCATATGTGTGTGTGTGGCATCTCTATGTGTGGTTAGGTATCTTTCCATGGGAATGAACAAAAAGGAAGATTTCATATTGCCCATGGTCTATGTCATCGTCAAGCGGTGTTCATCACCTAGCTTGACGTGGAAACTCAAGTGAAGCATCTAGAAGAAATCCTATGCTTGAATCTTGCCACCCATATGTAGATTATGGTCAAGTGAAGATGGTCATGTGAGAAGCTCTCTAATATTAGCTTATGGGGGAGCAACTCACAATCTTCACGAAGCGAAGCGCAATCAAGAAAGGTGGTCCAACTTGAGGTGATTAAGATCGTCGTCATCTAGCTCAATTGGATTGCGCAAGGCAAAGGTATGACTTAGATAGGGTTTCTATTTTACCGGTCTCATTATGCTAGTTGGGAGACCGGATTATAGGATAGATAACCGTACTATCAAGAGGGGCTCTTGAATGCATATCTTGATCGTATCTATCGTAGAGAGCTCAAACCTTTGCATACTTGGCATCATCCTTCTTGGTTCTTATTTGGGTTTTCTCCATGTAAGGTTTTAGAGCTTGTCATGTTCTTCATGTCAAGCTCAAGTTCATCAAAAATGGATTTCGTATGAAAAACTTATCGCATTTTTGTTGTTGGAGGTTTCTACCGGTTGTCCTTTATTGATAGGCCAAACCTTTCATCATTTGGTTTTATATTCCCATTTGTACTATGGTGTTTCTATGCATATTCTTGTAGTGCTCGTCGTTGCGATTTCAACGAGCCCAAGAACATCGAAAACGGAGTCCGGATGCAAAAGTTACGACCGTTTTCGTATAGGGTGTTCTGCAGTTTTGTCCACCAGCGGAGGCTCCGGTGGTAGCTCCGCCGGAAACCCCTTCGGGTTGATTATGGCGGAACCTCCGGTGAAACCACCGGAGGCTCCGGTGGTTGGGGCATTTTTTCAGCCATTTTGATGTCCTAACTCATCCGGGGGGCGGAGGTTCCGGTGGTTTCACCGGAGGTTCCGCCCCTGCGCGAATTTTCCTCCAACGGTTGGATATTTGGGTGACCTATTTAAGGGGCCTTCTTCCCCAATGGTTCCCCAACCTTTTGGGCAAGTTTGACCTCCATTGTTGACCTCCAAAAGCTTGCTATCTCTCAATCCCTCCAATGATTCTTGCTTCCACTTGAGGGAAAAGAGAGAGGAGATCTAGATCTACCACTTCACCAATCAATCCCTCCTCTTTGTGAGGGGAATCTATTGGATCTAGATCTAGGGATTCATTTGTTGTTTTCCTTGTTCTTCCTCCTTCCTCCCTCCATAGCATTAGTTGCTTTGGTGGGATTTGGGAGAGAAGTTCTTGACCACTTTGTGTGTTCTTGCCATTGCATTAGGTGCATCGGTTTGAGTTCCCCACGAGATTCGTGAAAGAGAAGTGCGTGAGCTTGTTACTCTTGGGTGCTTGGTCACCGGAGAGATTGTTCCTCTTGGGTGTATTGAGCACCCTAGACGGTTAGTGCTTGGGGCTTCCACCTTGTTGCAAGAAGCTTCGTTGAGAGCCTCCAATTGAGTTGTGGAGATAGCCTCAACCTCGTGTAAGGTTTGGTCAACGCCTTCAAGTCGACCTCATAGTGGAAACGAGCATCTCCCTCACCGGAGAAGCTCAAGGAGAATAAGGTGTGCACATCCGTGCTATTGAGGAGCGCCTAGGTGGCTCCCCACCTCTCCAACGAAGACGTACTTCCCTTGGGAAGGAACTTCGGTAATCACACCGGTGTCTCCTTGTGCTTCGGTTATCTCTATACTCTAGCTCGTTACTTATGCATTTACCTTTGTGATAGCCATCGTGCTTGAAGTCATCTATCTTGCTATCTCATAGGTGTATATCATGCCTAGCATAAGTTGTTGGTGCACATAGGTAAACCTAGCTTGCATAGGTTTTGTGCTTGATAAATTAAACGCTAGTTTTATTCCGCATTTACTCAAGCCTAAACCGTAATTATTTTAAAGCGCCTATTCACCCCCCCCTCTAGGCGGCGTCCTTCTACTTTCAATTGGTATCAGAGCCAGGGCTCTCATTGTTAGGCTTCACCGCCTTGAGAGTAATGATGTCGCTTAGTGAATTAGTGCAAGATCCCACATTTCATTTCGATGGCACAAACTATGATCTTTGGAAATTTCGCATGCTCATTTATTTCCGGGTCATGGACCCACACATGGAGCAAATTGTAGAGATGGGTTTTTCTCCTCCAAAGGATCCTCAAAATCCAACTTTAGAGGAAGAGAAAAACTTATCTCTCGATGCTCTTGCTATTAATGCGTTTTTCCTTCTTGTGAGCCTTGTAGTTATTAAGCCACTTTTTCCTATTCGGAATGCTCATGAATTATGGACAAAGCTTCAAGATAAATATGGAGTGTCCAATATTATTGTGGATGATTGCTCTCCCTCCATCTCCGGTCGTGATGAGTTCTCAACTTCTTCTACTTCACCAACATGTGGTAAGACACAAACTAATGAGATGGTGAGTAGTGATAGGCTTTTCAATAATGATAGTGAGATTATTATTGATGATCCTTCATCTCTATCTTATTGCAATGTCTCATCTTTGGACTTAAACACAACTAGCACAAAAAATGTTTTACATGCTTGTGTTGATAGTCTTTGCATATCATGTCGTCATTGCTTGACTAAATCTCATGATGATATGCTTGCTTTATCTTGTTCCCATGATAAAAATGATTGTGTTTCCTCTAGTATTTGTATGGCTAACAATTTAAAGGAAACTCAACTCTCTATGGAACAAGATGTGGACTTGAGTGGTGCCTCAAGTAATGATTCATCATTATCTACCACATTTTGCCTTATGGCCAAGGATTCAAAGGTATCTTCCACTTTTAACCCCAATATATATTATGATGATAGTAGTGATGATGATGTTGGTAAGGAAGATGATGATGAGTCTAAGAAATTACGCTTATGGTTCGCAAGCCTTGTTGGTGAGACCAAAGAAAATGTGAATGCTCTCCTAGAACAACTTGATGAGGCTAACTCTCTTGTAGATGAAAAGGAGGATATCATCGTGACTTTCGAAAGTCATAGTGGTAGTCATTCTATCAAGGACAAAGAGCTTGAAAAGGCTTTTGAGAAAGAGCGGTCCCTTAGATCTTCTCTTGAAGAGAAACTATATAGTCTAGAAGAAACATATGCTATTAGCGTTTCTAAGCTTAGAAGGGACAATGAGTTATCTCTTTCTCTTGCTAATGAACTCAAAGCTAAAAATGTTGATGCTTGTGCTACTAACTCTATTTCTTGTGAAGCATCCACATTAAAGGAGAATGTTGAGCTACGGGCTCAACTTGAGTTGCTAACTAGTAATTATGGGAAATTGGAAGAAACTCATGAAAAGCTCTCAAGCTCTCATAAGGATCTTCTAGTCTCCCATGAGAGTCTAAAATTAGCTCATAAGGCTATGTTAACTAAGGTAACATCTTGTGAGCCTCATGTGGACAAAGGCACAATATCTACTCTAAATGCTATATTGCCTTGTGCTAGTCCTAGTAATTCATCCTCTCATAATGTTCCCACATCTTATGATGAATTGCTTTCCTTACCTTGTTGCTCTAATAATGATGCATCTACTTCCTCTAGCTCTTGTGTTGATACTAACCATGTAGAGGAAATCAAAGAGCTCAAGGCCCAAGTCACTTCATTGGAGAAAGACTTGGAGAAGTGTCATAAAGGGAAGTCCACACTTGATAATATGTTGAGTGTCCAAAAATCCCCCAATGACAAGAGAGGACTTGGATTCATTTCCAATCACAAGAACAAGTCCAAGGTCGACAAGAAGAAGGGCCATGAACAAGTCAAGAATTTGGCGAATATTGTTTGCTTCAAGTGCAAGGTTGAAGGGCATCATGTTAGATCATGCCCTATGAAGAAGAAGAAACTTAGCGAGAAGCAACAAGGGAAGCGGCCACAAGTTCAACCTCAATCTCAACTTCAAGTTGAAGAAAGGCCTCTTCCTATGAAGACTCAAGCTAATGCTTCTCAAGTTGAGAAATCAACTAAGAAGAATGGAAGGAGTCGTTGTTGCTACTTATGTCGTGAAAAGGGCCATCTTGCTTCTTCATGCACTAATGGTACATTATCCAACCCTATCATAATTGATGATGTGTATTCCATTCGGAAGGATGATGTGGGCAATGTGTTTGCCAAATATGTTGGTACTCAAAGTGGTGTCAAGAAAAGAACCATTTGGGTTGCCAAGCCTATTGTGACTAACCTCTTAGGACCCAACTTGGTTGGGGACCAACAAGCTCAAACTTGATCAATAGGTGTTATCGGAGGGCATTGGAGACTTGGCTATATCATGAAGAATTAAGGGATCTTCATCACGTATATTTTCCTTAAGCCAAGTCATTTGGATTATCACGTCTCTATCTCATATTCCATGCTCCTTCTTGCGGTAACTTGTATTTATTACATTATATATATACATTGAAAGTTGCTTGCCCCTTTGCATATATTGGTTTTGTACCTTGCTTGTATTTTGTATATTTTGTGCTTACTACTTACTTATCCTTGAGTAATCTAGTATGTGTTTGTCGGTTCGCACAAAATGTATGTATGAGTTTGCTTTGAGCCTAATTGCATCTTGTGTGTATCTTATTTGGCTCTTTTGAGTGATTAATGGACTATCCCATTTTGGGAGAGTAATATGCCTTTGGCACTTCACAATCCCAAAATGTGTGTACATGAGGAATACCACATAGTGTTGATATTTCAATATTATCTAGTCTCTATGTGGTATCTCATACTCATGAGAAATTCAAATTCTAATGTCTATTAATTATCTCAAGTTGGTCTTTGTTTGCCTCTTGCTAAGAAGATACGGATTATCACATTATGGGGGAGTAATATGTTTGTGCATATTACAAGCCTAAAGAATGTGAACATTTAAGGTTTTGCCACGTAGAATTGATATTGTTAATTATCTTATTCCTATGTGGCATGTGTGCTCAAACAAGTTCCAATTTTCTTAAATGATTTTATTTGCTCATCTTTTGGTATCTTATTTGTGAGAGAGTTTCTTGGTGCGGTTTTCCACAAATTAGCACTAGAATTTACCTTCTCGGGAACCGGTTGCTTCTTGATATATTAATCATTTCTTTGCATGATCATTCGACTATTGAAGCCACCAAGAATCTCTATTTAAGTATGGTGTTTTCATTCCTATCTTTTACCACATACTTATGTTTTGTGAATATGATTGTGAACAAATATACCACCGAGAAATATCTCCATACATCTCTTGTCTTTGACAAGTTATAATAATTTGTGGTAAGTTTATTGATCATATTTACTTTGTCCATTGCTCTAAAATTGCCTTGTTTCTTGCCAAGGATTTGTTTGGTTCAAACTCCTTTGTGTCTTCCTTACTCTACTCAAAATTTGTTTTATGCTTTATTGAGTTAGGAAAAGCAATGATCCCATTCGTGTGCACTCTTATTCAAAGTCATACTTCTTTGTGTTGCATTTCTTGGGGAAGCTATCCTACATTGAGTAGAACACAATTCTTTAATTGGTATTGCATCTTATTGCTTTTCTTGAGCTTGACTAGTGTTTGAACAATATATATGGAGAGTAATGATTCCATTGTGTGCATCTTGTATTCAAATGCAATATCATAATTAATGCACTATTATTGGAAGAACTATCCTATATGTGTTTGAACACTTGTTGTCTTGAAATTGGTATTTTATCCCAATGACTTGTCTCTTTGGAAGACGAACATTTTTCGTCTTGGTACTTTGTGTGCCATCATGAAAAGTGTAGAGGGTTTGTTTATTCGTTGATGTTGTTTTTGTTATCTTCTCTATTTGATTTCCTAAATCATGTGTTGATTTGGGGTTTTGATATAACTTGGACACTTTGTTTGATTTTATCTCTTGTGAGTGCCTTCTTTGTTTTAATTGGTATTTTGTCCAATTTGTATCTTGTTTGGTTCTTGAAAGTTTTGTGCATGTATATTTACTATGTATATTCTTTGACATGCTTACTTTCGTTGATCCAATATATAGGATAAACTCCATCAAATCCTAAATGGCTAAGATGCGCATAAAATTCAAATTCATATTAATATGCATATATTTATGTGGAGTTTGTCTTATGTATTGTAGTTGTTCTAACTACTTTGGACCCAATAAGTTTGGGAACCATTTTGTACTTGATTTTTGTTTTTAGGTACAATGGAGATACATTGGTTGCTTGCTCCATTCATAAGGAAGGTGTTCTCACCATCATATCATAGGAGTCAAGCTACGATGATTATCAAACTCGCATCCTCTTCATCACCAATGCCGTCTCGGTAACAAGTATCTATTCCATGCATACATTTTTAGCTTTCAATCTTGTGTAGGTTGCATCTTGACATGAATTCCATTTGTTGCATTTCATTTGGCTCTTGCAAATGTCTTATCAAAAACATATTTATTGCAACTATGAGTAAGCCGGGATGATTACATACTAAGGGGATATTTATAATCAATTTCATGATTCACCAATCCCAAGTATATTAATCTAGTAACTTCTACTTTAAGTCTCTCATATGCAATATTTATGAATTCTCAAAAACCATTTGAATCTTTTGTGATATGCGTTACCTTTCTCGAAGCATTCCAACTATCACTTTTCCCTTGTGATATTTGTGATGCTTTGATGAGTTTATTGTTTGTCCATCTATATCCCCTTAAGATTAAACTAATCCTAGTGCTTTGCTTTCAAACAAAAATCTTATTGGTATATTTATGAACCTATCTTGGATATCATGTTCTTTACCCTTGTACCTATTTTTGTGTGTGCATATTTCTTTGTGGATATATATCTTTGTGATTGGTGTCCACTTAGAAACTTATACACACGAGAATAGTTACATCTTTAATTGATATTCTATTTCTTTAGTGACCATGTTTTATTGCTTTATATTACTTGGTGGTTCCTAAAAGGCACAAGCTTTTCTTTTTCTTTTGGTATTCCTTTGGAATCTTATAAAGCTTGTGGACATATGTGTTTTATCATTTGTTGGTTTGTGTGTATGGGAAAGACATGATATGCACTATGTGACTCATATATTTAAAGACTATGATGAAGCATTGCTCATCCTATTAGTCTCCTACAAATGTCCTTCCTTGTCACACTCATCTCTTTCGGTTGAGTAAATCTTTACTTGTCGCTTCTTGATCTTAATTGCTCAACTCTTGTTTGTTTGCAAGTTGCTTTGCTACATTTCCTATCTATTCTCTTGCTCTTGTTTGTGTTCAAAATTATCTAGAAGGGAGTGATGATTCCATGTTGTGCACATTATATAGTAATTCAAATCTAACATTGTGCATGTACCTTGGGGAGTTCCCTCTTGATTTTCTAGAACACTTGGTTGATCTTATCATAATATTGATTTTGGTCAATCGTTTTTTTTCGGATCCTTTGGTTGGTTGCTTCTTTATGAAAGTATCCTTCAATTTGACTTTACTTGTAAATCTTTGGATCCTCAATATAGTTTGATCTCCCTCCATCTATTCCTAGTTGGATACATGCTCTTGATTTCACTCATATCATGAGGAATGCATACACTATGGGGGAGCTCTTATTATATTTGCCTTCTAATCTTTTTTCCCATCTTGGCAATGGATGCCAATGGGGGAGAAGTTTAGAGGGTTTAAGGGAATTTGGTTCTATGCTTTAGTTTCGTTCTTAAGCATTTGCCTTCCATGCTATTGCATCCTTGCTCTTTGTTTTGCATGGTTGCTTAATTCATCATATAAACCCTCGTAAAAAGGGATTGTCATCAATTACCAAAATGGGGGAGATTGAAAGTGCATGGTGCCCCATATGTGGTTTTGGTAATTACTGACAATCCCTATGGACTAATGTTTGCATTGAGTTATCCTTGTAGTTCTTGTTCATAGGAAATAATGGAGTTCATGTGTTGAACTCTATTAGCTTCCTTGATGGCCATTGTTATATTCAAGGATTTATATGAAGAATGGTCATGGTTTGAGTTGAGGTTATTGCTAGTGTGTCTTGAAGAAAAGTATTATGTTATCCTTCATGGTTATCTTCAAGACATCATCATTTGAAGTGAGAAGAAAAGATACAAGGTTGATCAAGCTAGTGATCAACACACAAAGCTACACGATGTACCAAGTGGGATTGTGTATCTCATGGTATGGTAAGCAATTGCCAATATAGCTTTGTGATCTAACCCATATATGTGTGTGTGGCATCTCTATGTGTGGTTAGGTATCTTTCCATGGGAATGAACAAAAAGGAAGATTTCATATTGCCCATGATCTATGTCATCGTCAAGCGGTGTTCATCACCTAGCTTGACGTGGAAACTCAAGTGAAGCATCTAGAAGAAATCCTATGCTTGAATCTTGCCACCCATATGGAGATTATGGTCAAGTGAAGATGGTCATGTGAGAAGCTCTATAATATTAGCTTATGGGGGAGCAACTCACAATCTTCACGAAGCGAAGCGCAATCAAGAAAGGTGGTCCAACTTGAGGTGATTAAGATCGTCATCATCTAGCTCAATTGGATTGCGCAAGGCAAAGGTATGACTTAGATAGGGTTTCTATTTTACCGGTCTCATTATGCTAGTTGGGAGACCGGATTATAGGATAGATAACCGTACTATCAAGAGGGGCTCTTGAATGCATATCTTGATCGTATCTATCGTAGAGAGCTCAAACCTTTGCATACTTGGCATCATCCTTCTTGGTTCTTATTTGGGTTTTCTCCATGTAAGGTTTTAGAGCTTGTCATGTTCTTCATGTCAAGCTCAAGTTCATCAAAAATGGATTTCGTATGAAAAACTTATCGCATTTTTGTTGTTGGAGGTTTCTACCGGTTGTCCTTTATTGACAGGCCAAACCTTTCATCATTTGGTTTTATATTCCCATTTGGACTATGATGTTTCTCTGCATATTCTTGTAGTGCTCGTCGTTGCGATTTCAACGAGCCCAAGAACATCGAAAACGGAGTCCGGATGCAAAAGTTACGACCGTTTTCGTATAGGGTGTTCTGCAGTTTTTTCCACCAGCGGAGGCTCCGGTGGTAGCTCCGCCGGAAACCCCTTCGGGTTGATGTTGGCGGAACCTCCGGTGAAACCACCGGAGGCTCCGGTGGTTGGGGCATTTTTTCAGCCATTTTGATGTCCTAACTCATCCGGGGGGCGGAGGTTCCGGTGGTTTCACCGGAGGTTCCGCCCCTGCGCGAATTTTCCTCCAACGGTTGGATATTTGGGTGACCTATTTAAGGGGCCTTCTTCCCCAATGGTTCCCCAACCTTTTGGGCAAGTTTGACCTCCATTGTTGACCTCCAAAAGCTTGCTATCTCTCAATCCCTCCAATGATTCTTGCTTCCACTTGAGGGAAAAGAGAGAGGAGATCTAGATCTACCACTTCACCAATCAATCCCTCCTCTTTGTGAGGGGAATCTATTGGATCTAGATCTAGGGATTCATTTGTTGTTTTCCTTGTTCTTCCTCCTTCCTCCCTCCATAGCATTAGTTGCTTTGGTGGGATTTGGGAGAGAAGTTCTTGACCACTTTGTGTGTTCTTGCCATTGCATTAGGTGCATCGGTTTGAGTTCCCCACGAGATTCGTGAAAGAGAAGTTCGTGAGCTTGTTACTCTTGGGTGCTTGGTCACCGGAGAGATTGTTCCTCTTGGGTGTATTGAGCACCCTAGACGGTTAGTGCTTGGGGCTTCCACCTTGTTGCAAGAAGCTTCGTTGAGAGCCTCCAATTGAGTTGTGGAGATAGCCTCAACCTCGTGTAAGGTTTGGTCAACGCCTTCAAGTCGACCTCATAGTGGAAACGAGCATCTCCCTCACCGGAGAAGCTCAAGGAGAATAAGGTGTGCACATCCGTGCTATTGATGAGCGCCTAGGTGGCTCCCCACCTCTCCAACGAAGACGTACTTCCCTTGGGAAGGAACTTCGGTAATCACACCGGTGTCTCCTTGTGCTTCGGTTATCTCTATACTCTAGCTCGTTACTTATGCATTTACCTTTGTGATAGCCATCGTGCTTGAAGTCATCTATCTTGCTATCTCATAGTTGTATATCATTCCTAGCATAAGTTGTTGGTGCACATAGGTAAACCTAGCTTGCATAGGTTTTGTGCTTGATAAATTAAACGCTAGTTTTATTCCGCATTTACTCAAGCCTAAACCATAATTATTTTAAAGCGCCTATTCACCCCCCCCTCTAGGCGGCGTCCTTCTACTTTCACCATGGCCATGAAGCATGGGTTGGAATTGGCCAATCAATCTGGGAATATTTTTTTTTGAAGCGGAATCTGATTCTTCTGTGGTCATTGGCTATTGCTCAGGTGATGATCAACTATGGAATGATGCCACTGCTATATACTCAAATTGTTTTGATACCATTGCATCGATTGGTAAGGTGGAATTCAATCATTGTAACAGAAGCTGCAATAAGGTGGCTCATTCAATAGCTAGAGAAGGTTTTATAAAAGAAATTAGCTGTAATTGGGTCGATGAACCCCCTAGTTTTATTTCGCAACTACTTCTAGATGATGTAACCTTGGTGTGTCGGGCAGCAAGTTTCATTTCGCACTCTTTTCCTTACCGGGGTACCTAAGGGGACCGGAAAGTTTTTAATGAGGCGGTTTGCTTGCTCTTTTTATATAGTTGGTTTTAAAGTTAAAAAAAAGGCTGCCAGACGTCGTACTGTTCAAGAGCATGTGAGACACAGAACATAGTAGTAGGATATAGATAGAAATTTTCATGCGTGCATGGCTGACCTCCTAGTGGATGCGGGATCACAGATCAGACTGCATGGGATGCCTGCCCGCTGGACGTTGACTCGCCGTTTGCATCAGCGTCGGAGAAGAGAAGCGCCATGGTCGCCTAGGTTCACCGGCCGCCGTTGGGATTGGATCAGCATGGGCACGATCTAATCCAGACTCAGGGGTTCTATTAAGAAAAGAAATTCTAGTAGGGGTGCAACCGTGGTGAGGAGGCGTGTTGTGAAAATATCACGCAGGCTAATCTAACTCGTCAGATTACATCGCTTGGCCGGAAACGCAGGGATTCACGGATACACGCCATATGCCGGATGCACAGGATACGTCGCCATAAGTTTTGCTAAATCTTGCTAACTAATATTTTCTTAAGTCTCAATCTGCCATCACACATTTCTGAATCGACTCCTAGTTAAGGAAATCTCAGTTGATGGAGACATACTGCGAACTATTTCCCACGATTTGTTTTCCTATATAATACCTACTAACTAATTTAGAGAGTTTTTCTTAACACGTGGTTAAAGATATGAAAGTTTGACTACATGTTTTTACAACATTTTCTACTTTTAAAATAATGAAACAAACGAAAAAATTAATTAATAAATAATAATGATATCAATAATAGTACCATGGTGTCTATACGATTGAATCACACTCGCTAGGAGTTTTTCGATGATAGAAACCACAACAAATGTACTTGAAACATTTTCGAATATTGAAATCATAGTGCCTTAAGCGGACTTGTTAATCTCTCCTTGTATAATGAATCCATGCCTCAAATTTTAATCTAGCTATTTCTGTTAGCAATTAGTACTACATGCAGTGATAATTTGACACTCCAAGACCAAACCGATGTACATTTTTTATCAAAATAGAACGATGTAGTGTGATCAGCTGAAAAAGTATATGAAAAGGAACGAAAAATGTGGGGCTGCATGGATGCTAGATGATGCAAACATCTCAAATTCTCAACACAATGCACTATGCAACTCATTTAAAATTGACTAACCATATTTAAGAACTGGTGCGATCGGTTTGAGATGATGATCTTTTTCACCTTCATAGAGGGCGTCACAGACCTCCTCCTTGGTAACATTCAGTGCGCACAACAACTTGGCAATGTTCAAATTTCCGATACCGCTCTTCCTCCCGTGTTGCTCCCGCTCGGGGCCACACCGGAGGACCCCAAACCCTAGCCTCTAGATCCACCCTCGCTCGCATCCTCCTCGCAGCCGCCGCCATCCGTCCTGCGGCAACGGCGGAGCAGCTCTGCCTCCTTCCCCGTGGCTCTCTGGCACCCTCCCCTCTCCCCTGCTGGCCTTCAAATCGCCATGGTGTCCTTTGCTCTTTCTCCGAGTTTCCCGGAGCCCCTTGGCTTCCGGGGACGAGGAGCATCACGTGGCTTCGGCGACCGCGCCGGCTTTAGTGGACCGTGCACTCTGCGCGAATTCGGCGGCAGCGCGTTCAGATCGGCCGTGCTCGGCCCCTTTGGAACCTCGCTGCTCGGGTGTAGGGAGGGCAGCCATCTGAAAGCGCATTTGTTATCCCTCTATGTTTTATGTGTTAGTTAACAACACAAGCAATAATTAATTATGTGTTAAGTGGTACAGGACTTACAGGTATATCTTACAAACCACCAAGCACCAAAAGGTCGAAGGAAATCTCGTATTTCTACCTCTAGTCTGACAGGAAATTTTGGCCTGGAAAGGCCGGGTATTCCGGGGGCCGAATAATCCGGTCCCTAGAACCAGAGGTGGAAAAGCGACTAAGGACCTGGGTGCAGGGGCTTGCAGAAGTCCTCCGGCTTTTTGGTCGGATTTTTCAGTGGCAAGAGTCCGGATATTTCAGGGCCGGATAATCGGCCCTCCAAGTGGCCGGATAATCCGCCCCGAGAAGCTTAATGAAGACCAGAGGCTGTCTGGGATGCTGCGGGGCTTGCATAAGCCCACCGGATTTTTTAGTGGCCAGAGGCTGGATATTCCGGGGCCGGATAATCCACCCCCAAGGGGCCGGATATTCCGCCCCCAGAATCGAGACCAGTAAGAAACGGCTAAGGATGTTTGGGGTAGATATTTCCTATTGATGGATGACGTTGACGAGGGAGTGGTTGCTTCTTGATGACTTTGAAATCCCCGGCAGGAGAAAGAAACGAAGGTTGAACCGACCAGTAGGAGAAATAAATCACTTCCGAAGGTTGATGCAGCTGATGATGGCAGGGCGCACTACCGGTTCAGCAGCAACGTGGAATCTATACAACACAATCAAATTACTTTGCCCCAACGAAGCAGTGAGGTTGTCAATCTCACCGGTTTTGCTGAAACAAAGGATTAGACGTGTAGTGTGGAAAATAGTACTTGTTTGAAGTAAATGAAAGAGAACAATGATAGCAGTATGAAAATAGTAATTGTAGTAGGAAAACAACGGTTACAGTGATTGTATATCAATATAAAGAAATGGACCAGGGTCCACAGTTCACTAGAGGTGTCTCTCCAAAACAGATAAATAACATGCTGGGTAAACAAATTACAGCTGCACAATTGACAGATATAAAGGCCGCACCTAGTGCATATGCATGACATGATGATTATTATGTGATTCATGCGGGCATTACAACAAGATACATAGATTGTTATCCACCAGCAGCTATGACTAATAATCCACCCTCTGAGCGTCATCGAATCAAACCTCGGGTATTAAGTAGCAAGCAATAGATAATTGTTGGAACGCGTAGAGATAAACGAAAACTTTTTCCTACGCGATGCTTTCAAGATCTAGCCGAGGTAGAAGGCCACGATGATTACCACTAGACGCGCAGGTGCGGATTATCGATGCAGCGCGTCGGGGCAGTGCAGTCCCACGGTCCGGTCCGGCCGATGCAATCCCTCGAACGTCGAAGTGCTGAACGTACAGCACCTCTGCCGGTATCCACACGTACGAGGAGGAGCTCCGACGGCGGACTGCTAGGTCCGGTGCGGCGGCTGGACTGAGTGGGGCTAGGGTTCCCAACGCATGGGAGAGTGGACTAACGTGTCCGCTGGGCAACCTGCGCCCCTCCTTATATAGCGTATGGTAATGGGCTTCACAACACTTGTGGCCCATTCCCTCTGTGAGTACGACTCACAAAACCAGTCCATTCCCGGTTCGGGTCCAACCTGACCAATTCTTGCTCCCGCTCTTAAGTGTGCGACCCTGCAGGCTCATGGCGACTTGGACACGATTGAAGTCCAACTCCCAATCGATCAATCGGTAGCGGCTCCTAGCAGAACGTGCCGACTCCCAAGTACCATTGAGTCATGACAACATACCTTTCAATGTGATATTCATCTTAGTCCCTTTTGCCTCACGATATACCTTGTCGAACTATAGGCGATTCATCGTCATCCCTTTAATAGTTCAACTCTCTTCTCGATCCGTGATATGTGATTCATCTGACTAACTCTTAGTCAATCGACACAGTTAACACTTAACTGAGTCGCGCATGGCCATGCTTCCTGAATCATATCACTCGAGAGGGCCCAGAGAATATCTCTCCATTCGGAGGGGCAAAATCCCATCTTGATTATCCACATCACGCAGCTTGCTTCTCATTCGACCCGAACTCTGCCTTTATAGTTGCCTTGTCACAGAACAACGTTTGACAGAACCTAAGTCGGTGATCCACAACTCGGATTGTGCGACAACCTCAGGTCTAAGGATTACATTGATTGAGACATGCAAATGACGACTTGATCGTTGCATCTCAATGTGGGTCAGTCCGACTTGCTAAACTCTTTAGCCAAGTCCGTGAACGTTGGAATGGCATCACCATGCCCATGACAAGTGGAACCGTGTCATCAGCCAACACTCACATTAGTCTAGGGTGTGTGTCCAGCACAACCTAAATGACCAAGGACAATCTAGTATGAACAACATGAATATATAGTTCCACAATCGAATCACATATTCAATAACATATATCAGATGTTCAAAACAAGGACAACTTAATAGCTTTATGAATACAGTGGGAATTACATCATACATGATTGCCTCTAGGGCATATTCCCAACAATAATTGCATTAAGCAAAGTGTTTAATGTAAACAATAAAATTATCGTTGGATAAAGTATTGTTGTTTTCTCCCTAATGGCAATAACACACCCTCACCCGTTACGTTTTTTTTTCACTCGAGCGTGAGTGAAAGGGAGACATGAACCCACTATCGAGCATAAATACTCTCTCTTGAAGTTACAAGCATCAACTTGGCCAGATCATCTACTAGCAACGGAGAGCATGCAAGATCATAAATAACATACACATGAAAGAACATGATAGATTTGATAATCATTGGAATAGCATTCAATATTCATCGTGATGACTATGCCAAAATTTAAGACTATTTTAATTCATATCCACTAGATCAACGTTGTAGATTGATGCTATTCCAATGGATATTTTATTTTTTTCATGGGTATACTATCAGTGATCCCGGGAATAGCAGGTTACACAGGTGCTTTATCTTTATTAAAACATAGGACGCTACATATAATACAAAATCGGTAAGTGTAGGACCCGACAGAAGGGATGGTAGTTCTTATAGGATAGATGGAACTCGTAGGGAGAGAATGAATTAAGAGTGAAAAATAGTAGAATAAATCAATTTCATTATTTAGCATGCTGTTTTGGGGCGAATTGAAGAGAAGAGAGAAAGGGAGAAGAAACCGTGGCCTCTTATGCTTGTGGTAGCATAATGAAAACCAACTCTGATTGAAGCATGTTTTTTAGCTATATTGATCAAACTATGGTGTACCCTCACGTTTCTAAACTAGTTGGATGGAACTTGAGATCGTTTATTATTTTTATTTCCTTCCATTTATCCATGGTTTTTGGAGATTGATTTCTCTTTATTCTTCCATGATTTTGTCTCTATTTTAAGGGAAACGAGAGAGAATATCCAGATATGCAATTCCACCCATCCATCTCTTCTTTAGTGAAGGGAACTTATGGATCTAGGTTTTGAGATTCAGTTGTTGAATTTATCCTTGTTCTTCCTCTCTTGTTTTTCGATAGCACTACTTGATTTGTGGGATTTGAGAGTGAAGGACTTTAATCACTTTGTGTGTTTTTTCCATTGCATTAGGTGCATCATTTTGAATTCTTCGCGTTGATACGTGGAAGTGAAATTTGATAAGGTTATTGCCCGGGAGATTGTTCCTCTTGGGTGTTTGGGCATCCTAGGCGGTTGGTGTTGTCGGAGAGTACGTGTGAAACTTTGGGCATGCTCCGTACACTCCAATTAAGTTGTGGAGATTGCCCTGGTAATTTTCAAAGATTTGGTCAATGTCTTCAAGTCAACCTCATAGCAGACCGAGCTCTTCTCACGACAAGAGGTTCAATCAGAAAAGGGTGAGCATAAACCGTGCGTTGAAGTGTCATGATGGCTCCACACCTGTAACATCCCTCTTTTTCTAAAGTCGGGATTGTGGTGTTGTGCTCATATCATTCATGCATGAAACAAATTTGAACCAATTTAATTTGTGAATTTCATTGGATTTTAGAAAATACCACAAATACTACTTAATGTGGGTTTCAAAATTTTGAACAGAAAAATATTTCAATTTCACCAAAGCAGAACATGGCGAGGTTGGAAATTTTGTGAGGTTTCCAAAAAGTATTTTTGCCAAATTTTCTGTTTACAAAAAGGCCCTCAAAACAATGTTTTCTGTTCTGTTTTATAATGGAAAAGGACCAATTTGTAAAATAGAGAAACTGCAGGGTGGTTTTGTAATTCCCTTTTCTTTTTCCCTTTCTTCTAGCTCCGGCCAGAAGGACGGAAGATCGCCGACGCCGCCACACGCCACGTCCTGCTCCCTCCGCGCGGATAAGGAGGACGAGGAGACGTCCTCCAACCTCCTCCTGCTCACTTGCCCCCGCACGCAGTCTCTTCCTCTCTGAATTCTTCCAGACTCGACCGGACCGCCGATTGCCGCCAACTCCGGCAGATCCGCGGTAAACGGAGGCCACCTATGGCTCAGCCTTGTCCCCCTCGTGCTCCTAAACTAATCATCGTGAGCAGGTATGCCCGGAGTCGGCCGCGCCATCATCATCTTCCCCACGACCGGCGGGAGATGTCGCCGTCAATTCGTCGCCGATTCACCACCTCCCGAGCTCTCCTTTCATCCTCTACCATCTCTCCGTGTTCCTGACACTCTGTTGAGGCCCCATGCCCTTGCCTTAGCCTCCCGTGCTCCCTACCTAGCTCGCATCATGCGCCATCCTCGGCCGCCGCTAGACCTCGTCGCCGCCGAGGATTGCGGTGACCATTTGGTCAACCTCCTCCACCCCTAGACTCCTCGCGCTACTCTCTATCTCGTGGTATATTCTGATTTCCAAATCGCGCACGAAATCGATGGATTGGATGTCCATCAGTGAAGATCGGAGCATGTGACGCCATGCCTGCGTCACGCTGACGTCACCGTGGGTTTTCTCTGTTTATGAAAAATGAACCGAATCAGGCACTGACACGTGGACCCCTCCTATTTGCTAAATTACAGAAAATGGATAAAGTTTATAAAATGAATAACTTTCATTCTGTTAATCAGAAAAATAAAATAAAAATATGGAACTAAACTCTACCCAAATATATCATTTTAATATATGTTTGACAAAGTAAAAAAAATGAGCATTATTTAATCTTGTTTAATTCATTTAAAAATTGAGAAAATAAGTTTTAGTTCAATAAAATTAGAAAATTAAAAGTTATGTACCAAAATGCTCAAAATGACAAATGCAATCCATTTATGGTGTTTTCAAACCCATTTGAGCAATTAAAACAAGTCTCACTTTCAGAATTGCCCAAAGTGCCCCTTGGGGGTCTATTTCGGGCTAATTTCAGTAAAATTGCATAACTGACATACGAACCCTAGCAAGCCATAAAACATGTTTAGGGCTTTGTTTTAGTGCATTAACTTGATCATGCATACATATTGCGCATTGCATCTATGCCATGCGTTGATTGTTATTCTTCTTTTCGTGTTGTTCCCCCTCGGTAGAATGCGACTCTAAAGTGAAGGCCATCAACTCTAATGACGAATACTAGATCTTAACAGACAAGTCAAGCACTTATCCAAGAAGACATATCTATTGGTTTTCTTATAACCAACACAAGCATAACCTCTTGTCTGCTCATATATGTTTTTCAACATCATTTGATTCTCGTACTTTGCATTCGATTCCAAAATATTTGATGTCAGTAGATATAGTTCACCTATATACTGTATTGCCTCAGTATCCTGATCCATCGCTCCTAGCTTCCATAGATTTGCTTGTGTGCATCGCTAGAGCCTCATATCTGCTACCCTTAGCTTCACATGTTTGTTACCTCTGCTCCATCCGGTTGATGAATCAGAGCTGTGATAACCTAGTATGATATGATGACGTGGTAAGATGAGCATTGTGTGGTTAACTTGACTAAGGCTTGGACGGAAGGCCACTTGGGAAGTGGTTGTTCGTTCCGTTCTTGCCAACCCTAGGAGTAAGGTCGGGCGCAGAAGCCAAGACTGAGCGTACAACCACGCGCGATGGCCATGAGCCTCGCCGACCGACTAACTTATTTGGCTTTATCCATGAGTAACGTAGTTTGAGATTTCATTCGGCAATGCAAATAAAACCTTTTAAATGGTTATTAAAACAAAATGCTCCGCTAGGGCGTGACCGGGGCCAAGTGATGGACGTACACGGATCTTGACCCCGCCTCACAGAGACATGTGTCTTCAGGAGGATGGCCAACTCCCTGTTGACGGGGTGGCCCTGTCTTGGGTTAACTCATGGATACAGTCGGGTAAGGTAAAGGTCGTGGCCAGCCACCCTCTGATGCGTTCCATGGAAGAGCGTACATGTGCCGCTAAGAGTCGGATGGTACGTGTGGGTAAAGTGTACCCCCTGCAGGGATAAATCTTTTCGAGAAGGCATATCGACTTAAGGACAACTTGATGAAAGTAGTTTGGACATCGATAACTTGAACATGACGTAAAAGATGTTGACAAAGCGTGGAGGCAATAGTTGAAGGGTGCCCCCTCGGAGATGCCGAGAGGGGTGACCCTTGTAGCATGTGAGATGCTGGGAAATGATGTTGGTGGTTTGAAAATACGATGATTATAGTAGTTGACTTTCTCATCTGTTTTGAAAACATTCTATGAGACGTGCTATTCTTCCTCGATTTGGAGAAATAAATCTTGCTTTACGCAAAATAGCCTCATAAAACCTTTCCGAAGATAACAGATATATAATAGGTTAACTAAGTATTGTTGAGCACCTCCCGTACTTAGATTTTCTTAATTTTGGTTCAGGTGAAGTTTCCACTCCAGTGGTGGTGTTTCCGACGTGGACATCGACAATTAGTTTGGGGTTCCCAGGTAGCAGCCTGGAATCTATGGGCTGGGACGTCGCCTTATGTTGCGGCCTCTTAGGACTTTTTGGTTCTTGTTGATTAGCAACATAGCTTGCCTTCCGTTTTCTGATGTAATGTTGGGTCATGTGACCTCTGATTGTAAAACTTAACTCTAGTAATACCTGTTCAATACAGTTTCCATGTCTAGAGTGCTGCTTAGATCGGTTGTTGGTTTCGATCTCATTGTTATACAATTTTGGCTATGCCTGCATAGTTGTCGCAGTTGAGGGGTTGTGGATCCGATGATCCATTTCCGAGCACGCCTGCCGATGTGATTCGGCCTAGGGCTTGGTAACCCCAGTAACCCTCGATTGTTGTTGCACTTTCTGGACACGTAGCATCTCTGTATAGATTTAGCCCCCTTCCTTCAGTTTCATACGATTCGTGGACTCTTTGATATGCATAGATGGTTATGACTAGCATGGACACAAGGAGTAGTAGTGATGGAGGGATGATAACCCAGTAGGACAACGCCAAGGTGTAACTCGGCCCGATGGACGCTGCGCAAGATCCGGCTAAAGATAAAGGAGCTTCTGGAAGGCCCAAGTTCGTAAGCCTCGTAACCCGGATTGTGGGTTACGGTAAGGAAAGTTAGGGTTTCTCGTATGCGGTGTCCGGATAGGGTTCAGGGTGCGCCTTGGGGGGCAAGCCATGGGGGTCCGGGTGCTTTATAAACCGGCCCCTCGGTCTAGTTTAGAAATCCAAGAGTTCTAGCAATATCGCTTGATATCGAGCATCCAGTGTAACACGACAGTCGAGTTAATATATCGAGATCGGAGACTCGGCGACTTGATTGCCGGCTACCAGATCGATTATCATCATGTCTTCCTCTGAGCTAAACCCTCTCCCAAACGCCTGTGTCGTCTTGCCCCAAGATAAGTTACCCCCGGTAACGTCTGCCGTGATTATCCCACGACAGTTGGCGCCCACCGTGGGGCCTGCGTCCAAAGGTGTTTACATCACGGGAGAAGCTCAGAAGAACATGAAGAATCTAGTCATCGGCGAGATCTACATCGACCACGAAGGAGAGAAGATGGTGGACGATTCCGGCTGGGGACCAGAGTCGGATCACCTCGAATCCGGATCTATCATGACAATCGGCCAGATCAGCGTCTTCATCGGTATGGTACGTACTTCCGGTTCGATCCCTGGTGACTTTGGGTTTGATTCTGTGTCAGGGAAGACCACCTATATCCAATCAGATGGAGAAGAATCAGTTGGGACAACGAATCCAATGGAAGAACCCACCACGAAGAGGGAACAGTCGGAGGAGCCGGCATGGACCCCGCGTGGCCGGATCGAGAAAGAAGGTGATACCGAGTCTATCCTGCGCCTGCTGGAGAACCGGTACGAGGAAAATAGTAGCGAAGAGGAACGGTATGAATTCGCGCCAAGCATTGTGCGCCGGGTTGCGGTTTACACGGCTCCCGCGACCAATCTCAACCAGGAGAACGTAACCGCGGTCGCAGCCGGGGCCGCACAAGCGTTGACCCGGCAGCAGGGACCGGCTGACGGAAACCCGGTTTTGGCCCAGGTTGACGGAGAGTCGGCATCGGTTACCAGTCAAGCGGCGGAAAACGAGTTACACGCGAACACGTTTGGATTCCTAGCAAACCGAACACCAGGAGCGGGTCCTTCCAATCCACAACATCCGGCCCTGTTCGACAACAATCTGATCCTAGATCCGACAGTTCTTGCCACAGTTATCACTCCAGAGAACGCGGCGGAACGTGTTAGGGATTTGGACGTAGCCCGTCGTGCATTGGAGCAGCAGAGAAGGCAAGTAGAAGCAGAAAGACAAGGGATGGCCACACGACAACGCGAGCTGGATGCACTGGAAACCCGGCTCCGAGAGGAAATGACTAGAATACATCAAAGGCACCAAACCAGATTGCCAGCATTGGGAGGAGTCATAAACCCGGCTGCGCTATTTATCACGCCTCAGGATCAGCCGATCCCAGCGGCAAATCAAGGAACCGCCCCTCAGCCAACAACCGGAGGAGTACAACCGGTGGACACGCAGGCCGGGTTACCCGTACCACAGACTGGAGTTACTACCAGCAATACTGTACAACCACCACCACCACCACCACCATCATGTTTTCGCACACCAGCGGGTCATTACAACAATCCCATGGACAACGTGTACGCGGCAACGCTTGCACTGAATCAAATCCCCGTGAGAGAGTCACCCCACGCAGAGGAGACCCGGCGGGCGATAGATATGATGCGCACTGCGGTGGCACAACAAGTTAATTACCCGGATCACATAAGTGGAATGCATGGGACGCCATATGTCAGCCAACAGCGAGGTAATGCCGGCAATATCCAGACAAGTTCAGCACGGCGGAGGGAAGAGCAGCAGCAAATGCTGCCTCCTCCACACATTCAGGCAGTACCAGCAGCATCAGCAGCACAGGCCATCGTGGACAGTTCCAGAGCCAGGAGAGCCGTGGCCGGGTCTGCGGTACATGGGCCACCAGCAGTACCGCGTCCAGCTGTACCCCCTGCAGGATCACACGTTTCCCGAGTAAGACCAGCTTCGACCATTCTTGCAGGGCCTAAGTGTCTTTCGGATAGCATCAGGGCTGAGCCTTACCCGGAAAAGTTCAAAGAACTAGGTAAAGTAGTGAATTATGAGCCGACTATGGATCCGGAAACATGGTTGAGCAGTTATGAGATGGCCATGTCGATTTGCAATGCGTCCGAGAATCTTCAAGCCAAATTCATGTATTTAATGATGTCAGAGGGAGCAGCAAAGTTATGGTTCACCAATCTACCGGAAGGATCTATCAAATCATGGGGAGAATTGAAAACTGCGTTTATCAAGCACTTTCACGGGACGTGCAGAAAGTTATTCACTATTGATGACCTAGAGCGATGCGTTCAGAAGAAGGGAGAATCGGCGCGCAGCTGGGTGCGCCGGGTTATGGAAATACTTCATTCATCTACAGATATTCAGCCCAAGGATGCGCTGCAAGCTATGGCAAAGACCTGCAAGTACACACCTTTAGTACAAAAATTAACTCGCATGAAATCTAGTCGGAATGCTTCAGAGGTTACGATGGGAGAACTGATGGATGCATGCAACAAACATGCCGCAACGGACACTACGGAAGAGGAAGCTGACGATAAAAAAGCAAAAGCAAACACAAGTAATAATGGAAGAACTGGCAATGGATCAGCGCCGGGTAACAACAGCCAGAACAAGCGCCCGTTTGAGGGAGGCTCCGAGTTTGTCGCCAACACTGAAGCCGGATCTTCAAGACCCAGGGCAGAAGGAAATTTCAATACTGGAAATCACAATGGAGGAAACTATCAAGGGCCACCAAGGCCGAGTAATAATTGGGACATCTTCAGAATGGCATGCCCGAAGCACAGCAGGAACGGTAGGCCAGCTAACCACTCCTTGGAGCAGTGCGCCGACCTACAGAGGTGGAAGAATGAGGAAGTGAACAGAGCCATGCGAGGTGCAGGTCGGGGAGGAGGACCGGGTCTAGGTGGAAACCCGGGCAACGGCCCACCCCCAGCCGGTAACCCGGCAGCCGGAAATCAAGGTAACAATGTCGCACCCTGATTTCTAGGGGATACTCACCGTACGAACTGGATAGCAGATGCTTGGATTATGGGGCATAACTGCTCCCACGTCCCAGCTTCCTGGTAGGCCTGCGCTTATGCGCGACAACACAAGCCCTGCTATTCCATCGTCGATGTAAACTATCCACTAGAGATCAAAGGCACTTCCGTCGACGTACTTCAAACCATACACACATGGTACGTCAACGGCGTTTAACAAGTGATATCACAACAGATCTCTACGACACAAAAGATTGAAACAAGTTGCAACTGGCTCTCATTAGAGCAGAGATAGCAAATACAATCATTCAGAGGGCACATGCCCCAACAATACATCGTTACAATACAGCGGAAGCATTCAACATGTCTGAGTACAGACAAGAACCAAATAGGCCTAAGAGGCCGGAAACAAACAGACGGAGCCCATCCACGAAGTCTCGGATCCTGCCCGGGTCCGCTATCTACTCGTCAGCAGTCTCGTCATACTCCACGTAGTTGCCACCATGTAGATCCTCGGAAACGTAGGTCTGCGGAAACCACAGCCCCAAAGGGGTCAGTACATAAACGTACTGGCAAGCAAGACTCACAGTTCACCAAAGTGTAACCCGTCAACACCAAGCACAGATGCTTTGGGTTCAACGGAAAGAAGGGGATATAAAGATGCTGCAACGGGCTGCACTAACCATCTACAGAGATTCTACCACTTCCGGCTAACAGAAAGGAGATAAGATCGAGGATTGTAACCAACTGAAAGATAACTTCAAACAAACCCATCCTGGATCTCGCCCCTTATCCAAAGAAGCAATCCGAGGATAACTCACACAGTTGAAATAATGATGGTTCAAGTTATTGTGTCAATAAGCCTATTACTAGTCAAGTTATTAATCATTGGGTGTAACATGTTGGATCATTATGTTTAAGTTGTCCTGAGTACTTGTTAGCCAGTACTTTCACCAAGTAATCCATAACCGCGGAAAACACGGCTTCTCGAGAAGATTATCCCTGCAGGGTTGCACCAATTTGGCCGTACACTCATGAATAACCCGCCAGATGGAAAGGCCCTTCCACCAAGCGGGGTACTCAACACAACCAACCATTCTTCGCATCAAGCCCAAAGAACCTTGGGCGCACGGCTAATCGAGCCCAGAAGAAAATGGACCCTCATAGCACTCTAAGAACGTGTCCCCCTATATGCCGACTACAAAAGTTCCACCCTGCGCTGGGCTCGCAAAAACATGCATGCGGCAAATGGAAAACACGAACTAAATGAGGCGATTTGGACGAGATGCGAATCAGGTAAAGTTGAGGGGGGCGCCCATACTCGCTTCCCAAATGCGGGTAGTGCGCTCATCATGGATCAGTAGACAAGACCCTTTTCCTATTAGGGTCGACACTAGCAGGCTCCAAAACCTCTCATGGGCCTCCTGCCGGTGCCTTATCATCAAATTTATTATTAATAGTAACATTAGCATGATTGATTGACTAAACATCGAGCCCCCACAACGTAATAGATAATAGTAACAGAAAGTAACGGGTAACAGACTCGAGCAAAACAACCTAAGCATGCTAATAAGACACTGGCTCAAACAATGGGTTGTAGGAAGGGAGATGAGGCAATATCAGGTGTAAGGGATTCATGTGATGGGTTCGTAACAGAAACAACTACTACTAAGGCTAGCAGAAAAGAACAACGGAAAGTATCGGTAACCAATGTTGAAAGGAACACAGTGGTTCATGTGAGTGATAACTTGCCTGCAAACCCAGTAGCCTGGTACTGAGCTAACTCCTTAGAAGGGTGTCGTAAGTATCGTCGGTCTCAACGTCGTCGTATCCGAGAAGAAGCAAACAAACATTGCAGAAAGATAAGCAATCATTATCATGGCATTGTGCACAATCAAGGATGATGCATGACATGTTAATAGAGGCATCAGAAAGAACTACTTGACAAGATAACACAATTTAATTGGATCCATATGCAATGTGAATTGCATATGGATGCAAATGGTTTAGGTTGAAGCAATGATCTACATTTGATTAACAAGTGTAAGTAGTTAAACATGATGCATGCATGATGAAGAACAAGAAGATAACAACAAAATAACAATAGTAATTGCAATTGTAATGAGGGTTAACAAGGTAAGAAAACAATTATTAAGTTTTGGAAATTATTGGTTACTTAATGATGTTAAA
Source organism: Alopecurus myosuroides (assembly GCA_028641055.1). Classification (NCBI taxonomy): domain Eukaryota; kingdom Viridiplantae; phylum Streptophyta; class Magnoliopsida; order Poales; family Poaceae; genus Alopecurus; species Alopecurus myosuroides. Next base: position 121,899,154 of record CM054058.1, read on the forward strand.
CAAGTAGTTGTTGTTTTCATCAAGTTAAAGTGGGCAAAACAAATAACAAAGTTTATATTTGAAAAGAACACCAAATTTTAGTTGGATTACATGTTTCACATGTTGAAATAGGAGTTAGGATAATTTAATTATGAATTAAACAATATTAAACAAGTTTTAATTGAATTTTAAGCAAGTTTGAATATTATTGAATTTTATTTGTTCAAATCATAAATTCAAATTCACATTTGAAAAGTTCACACTTTGATGGTTTGAAAACATAATTTGCATGTTCAAAAATATTTTATTTTGAGCAAGTTATGATTTTATCAAATTTAATTGAATTAAACAAGTATTAAATTATTTAAGCAATTTAAATTATTCAAACAATGAAACAAATTTTATATTTGAATAGGATATTCAAAATGGTGTGAAAAACATATTTTATTTGCATTATTTGGAATTAGTATGAATTATTTATGAATTATTGCAAATTACATTTGAATTATTCAAATTTGAATTTTAAATGTATTTTGAAAACTCAAAACAGAACACAAATTGATTATTTGGAAAGATTATTAAATTTGGAGCAATAGACATATAAAACTTTTATTTATTGGGTTTATAGTTTAAAAGATATTAGGGTTTGAAATTCCATGTTTAAATCTGCTATTAAAATTGATTTTTTGGAAAACAGAAAGTCGCAGAATTCTTTTGTTACCACGCAGTCCTCTACCCCCAGCCTCTGGCCCGTGGACCCGTGCCAGCGTGGCGCGCGCGTGGCAGAGAGGCCCATGACGGGTGGGACCGCGCACACGGGAACAATTCGAAAAAAAGGTGGTGCGGCCTCTGGGTTTCGAACCCAGGGCGCTGGCGATGTGCGGAAGGGATGGAACCAGTACGGTGATGCTGTTGTTTTGGTTCAGTTAGCGAAAGGTTTTCTTTTCAGACAACAAGGCCAGGTATCTGCTTATCTGACGAAACTGACGGAAGAACAATGGCAGTCGACACATCGGACAGCGATCGATCCCAGCGACCTCGACGGGCAAGATTTTGGCGAACAGAGGGAAAGGGGAAACGGAGCAGCGGGCGCTCACCGAGGTTGGTCGACGCGGAGGCAGAAGGGGTCGAGGACAGTGGCGATCGGGGAAGGCCGGGCGGCCGCTCCTGGAGACGACGGAGACGGCATGAAATCGAGGGAGATGGCCGCGTCCTCGTTGAGTCCCGCAAGGACGGACGACGAGCTTGTCCAGCACGGCACGGCGGTCTTGGAGGCTCCCAGCCGCTGCCACAGAAGGTGGTGTCCATACGTTCAGAAGAAACAGAGAAAGGTAGGGCGGCAGAGGAGAAACAGGTAGGGAGGAAGACGGGCTTGGCGGGGACGACCTGGTTATCTTCGGTTCTCGTTACGTAGCGTAGAGGAAGGGGGCAGCAAGGCGATTCCATTCCTACGGTCAGCCTGGCCCGACAGTGACCGTGCCGGCGCCGCCAAGGGCTCCAAGGTTCAGGCATGGGGCTGTCGTTCGGCTCTGTTTCTTCAGAGTATTCAGAACCAGAGGAGAGCAGCAGGAAGAGTGCGGCGGCGCGAGGAAGGAGGAAGGGTGGCGAGCTAGGGTAAGCAGGTGGGGAAGGTAGGGCTTCTTATAGTGACCTAGGGGAGCGGGGGGCCGTCTGCTCCTCACCATGCGGACGTGGCACCGGTGGATTAACAGCCGTACGGGAGGAAGACGATGACTGAAGGGCGAAGGGGTACTGGGCTGGATAGTAAACGGGCTGGGCTGGTTTTAGTTGCTGCTGCCCTTTTTCTCCTTTGCTATCTTATTTTATTTTTTTGTACTGGTTTTTGTAGCAAGCAAATGGAAGCAAATCAAAGGTTTTGTTTATAGAAACTTTTGGAATAAAATTAGGATAATTACCTTAGTTGAAAACAACCAATTGGTAGTTTTTGTTTTCAAAAACTTTATTGTTTGCTTGTTGTTTTTAAAATTAAACCAATTTAATTGAGATTTCCAATATTAGTTAATATTAGAAAAACAAGGGATTTTCAATAGGGTTTTCTTTAGGGTTTAAAAGTGATTTAATGAATTCAAATTAGGGGTGAATTTCATTGATTCAAAAGATTAAAGATTTTGAGGATTGGTTTGAATTTGAAATGATTTAGAGTAATTGCTTGAATTAATTGATTGGAAAATTGGTTTGATTAAAGCAACAAATTGAGAAGTGAAAAACAAAGAATAAAAGGGGTGTTTTTATTTGTTATTTTGGTTCCAAAAGTTGTAACAGAACAAGTATGAAAACATTGTTTGAGTAAGGTTTGAATTTGAGTTGTGAAAACAGTGGAAAACAAATGCAACAAATAAGAAACAAATGCAAACAACATGATGACATGATGCAATACTTTAATTAAACAGGAAATCAAACATTCTAATTGGTAGGTTTCATACTTGGGCTGTTACAAAACGCCCCCCCTTGAAGGAATCGCGCCCCGAGATTCCTACTGAGAAAAGAAAAGGTCCGGAAACTTCTTGGGTAGACGTCAGGGAATTTGGAAACCACCGGAACAATATTAGTAGAGGTATTGGTTTTGTATGGAGGATGTATAGCTGAATGGAACTTGATTCATTTGGAGAATAGCTTATCTGGCTAGAATGGTGGAACAGAGTTATTGCCATCAATGCAACACCAAGAATAACATCAATGTCAGAATCATCAACATGAGAGTAACGAGGAATATGTGGCCTCCCATTAGAATTGGATTGTTCTTACTTATCTTGGAATCAACATTTGAGATCCCGGGGAGTGAACAGAGTTTTGATTGCTTAGTGGAACCAGAAATAGGTTGTACGTTGTGGAAAAGATTGTTGACACAAAGGAATGTGATTCTCCGGTATCAAATAACACTTTAGCTGGAATAGAGTTTAGTAGATGAACGAAAAAAAAAAACTTTGATTAAAACAGAACTTGATCCATATGGAGAATAGACTATTTGGAATGTGGTGTTTGAGAAATGAAAACAACAACAACAATAAGAACCTCTCTGGACAGATAGATTTGATATTTGGGAAGTTGATTTGACGCCGGTAGAAGAATTGAAGTGGAAAACAACAACAAGATTTCAACGGACGAAAAGGTTCTTTAAAAGAACAGGATATTGAAGCAACACCGAGGAAAACGAGAACAAAACTTCTGAGGTACTACGGAGAACCCAAAACACGTGAAATCCTAACTTGAAAGTTTAGGTGAGAACAGAAAACAACGTTTCACTTCCTTACCAGAAAAGGGAGGGAGGGTGGGGAAAAGAAGAAAAAGAACAGAATTCCTACTCTCACGTTTCATTTTTCCTATATAGCTACAAAATAGTTTTCTAGACTCAACTGCGACCAGTAAAAAGGGATCCTACAGGCAGACAGGCTCTGATACCATTTGTCGCACCCTGATTTCTAGGGGATACTCACCGTACGAACTGGATAGCAGATGCTTGGATTATGGGGCATAACTGCTCCCACGTCCCAGCTTCCTGGTAGGCCTGCGCTTATGCGCGACAACACAAGCCCTGCTATTCCATCGTCGATGTAAACTATCCACTAGAGATCAAAGGCACTTCCGTCGACGTACTTCAAACCATACACACATGGTACGTCAACGGCGTTTAACAAGTGATATCACAACAGATCTCTACGACACAAAAGATTGAAACAAGTTGCAACTGGCTCTCATTAGAGCAGAGATAGCAAATACAATCATTCAGAGGGCACATGCCCCAACAATACATCGTTACAATACAGCGGAAGCATTCAACATGTCTGAGTACAGACAAGAACCAAATAGGCCTAAGAGGCCGGAAACAAACAGACGGAGCCCATCCACGAAGTCTCGGATCCTGCCCGGGTCCGCTATCTACTCGTCAGCAGTCTCGTCATACTCCACGTAGTTGCCACCATGTAGATCCTCGGAAACGTAGGTCTGCGGAAACCACAGCCCCAAAGGGGTCAGTACATAAACGTACTGGCAAGCAAGACTCACAGTTCACCAAAGTGTAACCCGTCAACACCAAGCACAGATGCTTTGGGTTCAACGGAAAGAAGGGGATATAAAGATGCTGCAACGGGCTGCACTAACCATCTACAGAGATTCTACCACTTCCGGCTAACAGAAAGGAGATAAGATCGAGGATTGTAACCAACTAAAAGATAACTTCAAACAAACCCATCCTGGATCTCGCCCCTTATCCAAAGAAGCAATCCGAGGATAACTCACACAGTTGAAATAATGATGGTTCAAGTTATTGTGTCAATAAGCCTATTACTAGTCAAGTTATTAATCATTGGGTGTAACATGTTGGATCATTATGTTTAAGTTGTCCTGAGTACTTGTTAGCCAGTACTTTCACCAAGTAATCCATAACCGCGGAAAACACGACTTCTCGAGAAGATTATCCCTGCAGGGTTGCACCAATTTGGCCGTACACTCATGAATAACCCGCCAGATGGAAAGGCCCTTCCACCAAGCGGGGTACTCAACACAACCAACCATTCTTCGCATCAAGCCCAAAGAACCTTGGGCGCACGGCTAATCGAGCCCAGAAGAAAATGGACCCTCATAGCACTCTAAGAACGTGTCCCCCTATATGCCGACTACAAAAGTTCCACCCTGCGCTGGGCTCGCAAAAACATGCATGCGGCAAATGGAAAACACGAACTAAATGAGGCGATTTGGATGAGATGCGAATCAGGTAAAGTTGAGGGGGGCGCCCATACTCGCTTCCCAAATGCGGGTAGTGCGCTCATCATGGATCAGTAGACAAGACCCTTTTCCTATTAGGGTCGACACTAGCAGGCTCCAAAACCTCTCATGGGCCTCCTGCCGGTGCCTTATCATCAAATTTATTATTAATAGTAACATTAGCATGATTGATTGACTAAACATCGAGCCCCCACAACGTAATAGATAATAGTAACAGAAAGTAACGGGTAACAGACTCGAGCAAAACAACCTAAGCATGCTAATAAGACACTGGCTCAAACAATGGGTTGTAGGAAGGGAGATGAGGCAATATCAGGTGTAAGGGATTCATGTGATGGGTTCGTAACAGAAACAACTACTACTAAGGCTAGCAGAAAAGAACAACGGAAAGTATCGGTAACCAATGTTGAAAGGAACACAGTGGTTCATGTGAGTGATAACTTGCCTGCAAACCCAGTAGCCTGGTACTGAGCTAACTCCTTAGAAGGGTGTCGTAAGTATCGTCGGTCTCAACGTCGTCGTATCCGAGAAGAAGCAAACAAACATTGCAGAAAGATAAGCAATCATTATCATGGCATTGTGCACAATCAAGGATGATGCATGACATGTTAATAGAGGCATCAGAAAGAACTACTTGACAAGATAACACAATTTAATTGGATCCATATGCAATGTGAATTGCATATGGATGCAAATGGTTTAGGTTGAAGCAATGATCTACATTTGATTAACAAGTGTAAGTAGTTAAACATGATGCATGCATGATGAAGAACAAGAAGATAACAACAAAATAACAATAGTAATTGCAATTGTAATGAGGGTTAACAAGGTAAGAAAACAATTATTAAGTTTTGGAAATTATTGGTTACTTAATGATGTTAAACAAGTAGTTGTTGTTTTCATCAAGTTAAAGTGGGCAAAACAAATAACAAAGTTTATATTTGAAAAGAACACCAAATTTTAGTTGGATTACATGTTTCACATGTTGAAATAGGAGTTAGGATAATTTAATTATGAATTAAACAATATTAAACAAGTTTTAATTGAATTTTAAGCAAGTTTGAATATTATTGAATTTTATTTGTTCAAATCATAAATTCAAATTCACATTTGAAAAGTTCACACTTTGATGGTTTGAAAACATAATTTGCATGTTCAAAAATATTTTATTTTGAGCAAGTTATGATTTTATCAAATTTAATTGAATTAAACAAGTATTAAATTATTTAAGCAATTTAAATTATTCAAACAATGAAACAAATTTTATATTTGAATAGGATATTCAAAATGGTGTGAAAAACATATTTTATTTGCATTATTTGGAATTAGTATGAATTATTTATGAATTATTGCAAATTACATTTGAATTATTCAAATTTGAATTTTAAATGTATTTTGAAAACTCAAAACAGAACACAAATTGATTATTTGGAAAGATTATTAAATTTGGAGCAATAGACATATAAAACTTTTATTTATTGGGTTTATAGTTTAAAAGATATTAGGGTTTGAAATTCCATGTTTAAATCTGCTATTAAAATTGATTTTTTGGAAAACAGAAAGTCGCAGAATTCTTTTGTTACCACGCAGTCCTCTACCCCCAGCCTCTGGCCCGTGGACCCGTGCCAGCGTGGCGCGCGCGTGGCAGAGAGGCCCATGACGGGTGGGACCGCGCACACGGGAACAATTCGAAAAAAAGGTGGTGCGGCCTCTGGGTTTCGAACCCAGGGCGCTGGCGATGTGCGGAAGGGATGGAACCAGTACGGTGATGCTGTTGTTTTGGTTCAGTTAGCGAAAGGTTTTCTTTTCAGACAACAAGGCCAGGTATCTGCTTATCTGACGAAACTGACGGAAGAACAATGGCAGTCGACACATCGGACAGCGATCGATCCCAGCGACCTCGACGGGCAAGATTTTGGCGAACAGAGGGAAAGGGGAAACGGAGCAGCGGGCGCTCACCGAGGTTGGTCGACGCGGAGGCAGAAGGGGTCGAGGACAGTGGCGATCGGGGAAGGCCGGGCGGCCGCTCCTGGAGACGACGGAGACGGCATGAAATCGAGGGAGATGGCCGCGTCCTCGTTGAGTCCCGCAAGGACGGACGACGAGCTTGTCCAGCACGGCACGGCGGTCTTGGAGGCTCCCAGCCGCTGCCACAGAAGGTGGTGTCCATACGTTCAGAAGAAACAGAGAAAGGTAGGGCGGCAGAGGAGAAACAGGTAGGGAGGAAGACGGGCTTGGCGGGGACGACCTGGTTATCTTCGGTTCTCGTTACGTAGCGTAGAGGAAGGGGGCAGCAAGGCGATTCCATTCCTACGGTCAGCCTGGCCCGACAGTGACCGTGCCGGCGCCGCCAAGGGCTCCAAGGTTCAGGCATGGGGCTGTCGTTCGGCTCTGTTTCTTCAGAGTATTCAGAACCAGAGGAGAGCAGCAGGAAGAGTGCGGCGGCGCGAGGAAGGAGGAAGGGTGGCGAGCTAGGGTAAGCAGGTGGGGAAGGTAGGGCTTCTTATAGTGACCTAGGGGAGCGGGGGGCCGTCTGCTCCTCACCATGCGGACGTGGCACCGGTGGATTAACAGCCGTACGGGAGGAAGACGATGACTGAAGGGCGAAGGGGTACTGGGCTGGATAGTAAACGGGCTGGGCTGGTTTTAGTTGCTGCTGCCCTTTTTCTCCTTTGCTATCTTATTTTATTTTTTTGTACTGTTTTTTGTAGCAAGCAAATGGAAGCAAATCAAAGGTTTTGTTTATAGAAACTTTTGGAATAAAATTAGGATAATTACCTTAGTTGAAAACAACCAATTGGTAGTTTTTGTTTTCAAAAACTTTATTGTTTGCTTGTTGTTTTTAAAATTAAACCAATTTAATTGAGATTTCCAATATTAGTTAATATTAGAAAAACAAGGGATTTTCAATAGGGTTTTCTTTAGGGTTTAAAAGTGATTTAATGAATTCAAATTAGGGGTGAATTTCATTGATTCAAAAGATTAAAGATTTTGAGGATTGGTTTGAATTTGAAATGATTTAGAGTAATTGCTTGAATTAATTGATTGGAAAATTGGTTTGATTAAAGCAACAAATTGAGAAGTGAAAAACAAAGAATAAAAGGGGTGTTTTTATTTGTTATTTTGGTTCCAAAAGTTGTAACAGAACAAGTATGAAAACATTGTTTGAGTAAGGTTTGAATTTGAGTTGTGAAAACAGTGGAAAACAAATGCAACAAATAAGAAACAAATGCAAACAACATGATGACATGATGCAATACTTTAATTAAACAGGAAATCAAACATTCTAATTGGTAGGTTTCATACTTGGGCTGTTACAAAACGCCCCCCCTTGAAGGAATCGCGCCCCGAGATTCCTACTGAGAAAAGAAAAGGTCCGGAAACTTCTTGGGTAGACGTCAGGGAATTTGGAAACCACCGGAACAATATTAGTAGAGGTATTGGTTTTGTATGGAGGATGTATAGCTGAATGGAACTTGATTCATTTGGAGAATAGCTTATCTGGCTAGAATGGTGGAACAGAGTTATTGCCATCAATGCAACACCAAGAATAACATCAATGTCAGAATCATCAACATGAGAGTAACGAGGAATATGTGGCCTCCCATTAGAATTGGATTGTTCTTACTTATCTTGGAATCAACATTTGAGATCCCGGGGAGTGAACAGAGTTTTGATTGCTTAGTGGAACCAGAAATAGGTTGTACGTTGTGGAAAAGATTGTTGACACAAAGGAATGTGATTCTCCGGTATCAAATAACACTTTAGCTGGAATAGAGTTTAGTAGATGAACGAAAAAAAAAAACTTTGATTAAAACAGAACTTGATCCATATGGAGAATAGACTATTTGGAATGTGGTGTTTGAGAAATGAAAACAACAACAACAATAAGAACCTCTCTGGACAGATAGATTTGATATTTGGGAAGTTGATTTGACGCCGGTAGAAGAATTGAAGTGGAAAACAACAACAAGATTTCAACGGACGAAAAGGTTCTTTAAAAGAACAGGATATTGAAGCAACACCGAGGAAAACGAGAACAAAACTTCTGAGGTACTACGGAGAACCCAAAACACGTGAAATCCTAACTTGAAAGTTTAGGTGAGAACAGAAAACAACGTTTCACTTCCTTACCAGAAAAGGGAGGGAGGGTGGGGAAAAGAAGAAAAAGAACAGAATTCCTACTCTCACGTTTCATTTTTCCTATATAGCTACAAAATAGTTTTCTAGACTCAACTGCGACCAGTAAAAAGGGATCCTACAGGCAGACAGGCTCTGATACCATTTGTCGCACCCTGATTTCTAGGGGATACTCACCGTACGAACTGGATAGCAGATGCTTGGATTATGGGGCATAACTGCTCCCACGTCCCAGCTTCCTGGTAGGCCTGCGCTTATGCGCGACAACACAAGCCCTGCTATTCCATCGTCGATGTAAACTATCCACTAGAGATCAAAGGCACTTCCGTCGACGTACTTCAAACCATACACACATGGTACGTCAACGGCGTTTAACAAGTGATATCACAACAGATCTCTACGACACAAAAGATTGAAACAAGTTGCAACTGGCTCTCATTAGAGCAGAGATAGCAAATACAATCATTCAGAGGGCACATGCCCCAACAATACATCGTTACAATACAGCGGAAGCATTCAACATGTCTGAGTACAGACAAGAACCAAATAGGCCTAAGAGGCCGGAAACAAACAGACGGAGTCCATCCACGAAGTCTCGGATCCTGCCCGGGTCCGCTATCTACTCGTCAGCAGTCTCGTCATACTCCACGTAGTTGCCACCATGTAGATCCTCGGAAATGTAGGTCTGCGGAAACCACAGCCCCAAAGGGGTCAGTACATAAACGTACTGGCAAGCAAGACTCACAGTTCACCAAAGTGTAACCCGTCAACACCAAGCACAGATGCTTTGGGTTCAACGGAAAGAAGGGGATATAAAGATGCTGCAACGGGCTGCACTAACCATCTACAGAGATTCTACCACTTCCGGCTAACAGAAAGGAGATAAGATCGAGGATTGTAACCAACTGAAAGATAACTTCAAACAAACCCATCCTGGATCTCGCCCCTTATCCAAAGAAGCAATCCGAGGATAACTCACACAGTTGAAATAATGATGGTTCAAGTTATTGTGTCAATAAGCCTATTACTAGTCAAGTTATTAATCATTGGGTGTAACATGTTGGATCATTATGTTTAAGTTGTCCTGAGTACTTGTTAGCCAGTACTTTCACCAAGTAATCCATAACCGCGGAAAACACAGCTTCTCGAGAAGATTATCCCTGCAGGGTTGCACCAATTTGGCCGTACACTCATGAATAACCCGCCAGATGGAAAGGCCCTTCCACCAAGCGGGGTACTCAACACAACCAACCATTCTTCGCATCAAGCCCAAAGAACCTTGGGCGCACGGCTAATCGAGCCCAGAAGAAAATGGACCCTCATAGCACTCTAAGAACGTGTCCCCCTATATGCCGACTACAAAAGTTCCACCCTGCGCTGGGCTCGCAAAAACATGCATGCGGCAAATGGAAAACACGAACTAAATGAGGCGATTTGGACGAGATGCGAATCAGGTAAAGTTGAGGGGGGCGCCCATACTCGCTTCCCAAATGCGGGTAGTGCGCTCATCATGGATCAGTAGACAAGACCCTTTTCCTATTAGGGTCGACACTAGCAGGCTCCAAAACCTCTCATGGGCCTCCTGCCGGTGCCTTATCATCAAATTTATTATTAATAGTAACATTAGCATGATTGATTGACTAAACATCGAGCCCCCACAACGTAATAGATAATAGTAACAGAAAGTAACGGGTAACAGACTCGAGCAAAACAACCTAAGCATGCTAATAAGACACTGGCTCAAACAATGGGTTGTAGGAAGGGAGATGAGGCAATATCAGGTGTAAGGGATTCATGTGATGGGTTCGTAACAGAAACAACTACTACTAAGGCTAGCAGAAAAGAACAACGGAAAGTATCGGTAACCAATGTTGAAAGGAACACAGTGGTTCATGTGAGTGATAACTTGCCTGCAAACCCAGTAGCCTGGTACTGAGCTAACTCCTTAGAAGGGTGTCGTAAGTATCGTCGGTCTCAACGTCGTCGTATCCGAGAAGAAGCAAACAAACATTGCAGAAAGATAAGCAATCATTATCATGGCATGGGCTCAATCAAGGCAATGATGCATGACATGTTAATAGAGGGCATCAGGAAAGAACTACTTGCCAAGATATAACTATTTAATTGGATCCATATGCCACATGTGAATTGCATATGGATCGAAATGGTTTAGGTTGAAGCAATGATCTACATTTGATTAACAAGTGTAAGTAGTTAACATGATGCATGCATGATGAAGAACAAGAAGATAACACCAAAATAACAATAGTAATTGCAATTGTAATGAGGGTTACAAGGTAAGAAACACATTATTAAGTTTGGAAATTATTGGTTACTATAGGTTAAACATGTAGTTGTTGTTTTCATCAAGTTAAATTGGGCAAAACAAATACAAAGTTTATATTGAAAAGAACACCAATTTTAGTTGGGATTACATGTTTCACAGGTTGAAATAGGAGTTAGGATAATTTAATTATGAATTAAACAATATTAAACAAGTTTTATTGAATTTTAAGCAAGTTTGAATATTATTGAACTTTTATTTGTTCAAATCATAAATTCAAATTCACATTTGAAAAGTTCACACTTTGATGGTTGAAACATAATTTGCATGTTCAAAAATATTTTATTTGAGCAAGTTATGATTTTATCAATTTAATTGAATTAAACAAGTATTAAATTATTTAAGCAATTTAAAATTATTCAAACAATGAAACAAATTTTATATTTGAATAGGATATTCAAAATGGTGTGAAAAACATATTTTATTTGCATTATTTGGAATTAGTATGAATTATTATGAATTATTGCAAATTACATTTGAATTATTCAAATTTGAATTTTAAATGTATTTTGAAAACTCAAAACAGAACACAAATTGATTATTTGGAAAGATTTTAAATTTGGAGCAATAGACATATAAAACTTTTATTTATTGGGTTTTATAGTTTAAAAGATATTAGGGTTGAAATTCCATGTTTAAATCTGCTATTAAAATTGATTTTTTGGAAAACAGAAAGTCGCAGAATTCTTTTGTTACCACGCAGTCCTCTACCCCAGCCTCTGGCCCGTGGACCCGTGCCAGCGTGGCGCGCGCGTGGCAGAGAGGCCCATGACGGGTGGGACCGCGCACACGGGAACAATTCGAAAAAAAGGTGGTGCGGCCTCTGGGTTTCGAACCCAGGGCGCTGGCGATGTGCGGAAGGGATGGAACCAGTACGGTGATGCTGTTGTTTTGGTTCAGTTAGCGAAAGGTTTTCTTTTCAGACAACAAGGCCAGGTATCTGCTTATCTGACGAAACTGACGGAAGAACAATGGCAGTCGACACATCGGACAGCGATCGATCCCAGCGACCTCGACGGGCAAGATTTTGGCGAACAGAGGGAAAGGGGAAACGGAGCAGCGGGCGCTCACCGAGGTTGGTCGACGCGGAGGCAGAAGGGGTCGAGGACAGTGGCGATCGGGGAAGGCCGGGCGGCCGCTCCTGGAGACGACGGAGACGGCATGAAATCGAGGGAGATGGCCGCGTCCTCGTTGAGTCCCGCAAGGACGGACGACGAGCTTGTCCAGCACGGCACGGCGGTCTTGGAGGCTCCCAGCCGCTGCCACAGAAGGTGGTGTCCATACGTTCAGAAGAAACAGAGAAAGGTAGGGCGGCAGAGGAGAAACAGGTAGGGAGGAAGACGGGCTTGGCGGGGACGACCTGGTTATCTTCGGTTCTCGTTACGTAGCGTAGAGGAAGGGGGCAGCAAGGCGATTCCATTCCTACGGTCAGCCTGGCCCGACAGTGACCGTGCCGGCGCCGCCAAGGGCTCCAAGGTTCAGGCATGGGGCTGTCGTTCGGCTCTGTTTCTTCAGAGTATTCAGAACCAGAGGAGAGCAGCAGGAAGAGTGCGGCGGCGCGAGGAAGGAGGAAGGGTGGCGAGCTAGGGTAAGCAGGTGGGGAAGGTAGGGCTTCTTATAGTGACCTAGGGGAGCGGGGGGCCGTCTGCTCCTCACCCTGCGGACGTGGCACCGGTGGATTAACAGCCGTACGGGAGGAAGACGATGACTGAAGGGCGAAGGGGTACTGGGCTGGATAGTAAACGGGCTGGGCTGGTTTTAGTTGCTGCTGCCATTTTTCTCCTTTGCTATCTTATTTTATTTTTTTGTACTGTTTTTTGTAGCAAGCAAATGGAAGCAAATCAAAGGTTTTGTTTATAGAAACTTTTGGAATAAAATTAGGATAATTACCTTAGTTGAAAACAACCAATTGGTAGTTTTTGTTTTCAAAAACTTTATTGTTTGCTTGTTGTTTTTAAAATTAAACCAATTTAATTGAGATTTCCAATATTAGTTAATATTAGAAAAACAAGGGATTTTCAATAGGGTTTTCTTTAGGGTTTAAAAGTGATTTAATGAATTCAAATTAGGGGTGAATTTCATTGATTCAAAAGATTAAAGATTTTGAGGATTGGTTTGAATTTGAAATGATTTAGAGTAATTGCTTGAATTAATTGATTGGAAAATTGGTTTGATTAAAGCAACAAATTGAGAAGTGAAAAAAAAAGAATAAAAGGGGTGTTTTTATTTGTTATTTTGGTTCCAAAAGTTGTAACAGAACAAGTATGAAAACATTGTTTGAGTAAGGTTTGAATTTGAGTTGTGAAAACAGTGGAAAACAAATGCAACAAATAAGAAACAAATGCAAACAACATGATGACATGATGCAATACTTTAATTAAACAGGAAATCAAACATTCTAATTGGTAGGTTTCATACTTGGGCTGTTACAAACAACCAAGGGGGAGCTGTAGGTTTCCAGGCCAACCCCAAGCAGTTGGGTCAATATCACGTGCATACTACAGGAAGTTCCAACAAGGACAAGAAGATACTGAAACAGGCGGTAAACTCGGTGTCCTCGGCTGTTCCAAGATACCTGAGGTGGTCAGAACAGGACGTAACATGGAGCAGAAGGGATCACCCGGAAAGAATAGAACACCTGGGAGTTTTAGCATTGGTAGTTGCGCCGCAGGTCAATGGGTATGAACTGAAAAAGGTCCTGGATGATGGTGGAAGTAGCATCAATATACTATATTGGGAAACCTTTCTGCGCATGGGTCTCAAGGAGTCTCAGCTACAAAAAAGTTCAACAATTTTTCATGGTATAGTGCCGGGTCACTCAGCGTGCCCCGAGGGAAAAATCGCATTGGAGGTAGCTTTTGGGGAATCAAAGGATAATTATCGAGTTGAGTGGCTCACCTTCGAGGTGGTCAAATTGCACAGTCCTTATCACGCGCTATTCGGAAGGCCGGCTTATGCTAAATTCATGGCTAGGCCATGTTATGTGTACCTACAGCTAAAAATCCCGGGTCCTAAACAGACCATCACCATACATGGAAGCCGGGACATAGCGGCTGAGTGCGATGAAGGAGATGCAGCAATGGCTGAACAAGCTTGTAGAAAAGAGGAACTCAAATATTACCGGTCTCAAGCAGACCCGGATGACAGAACAGCCTTGAAAAAGCCGAGTACTGAAGGCGAAAGGGCAAAGCTCAAGGCAGCACGAGATATCAAGATGGTGGCTTTCATCAAGGGTGGTTCACTCAAACAATCCACCACAAGAGAAGAAATTACGCAACCGTTCACAGCCAGCCACGTCATGGAAACGCCTTATCCGGATTGGCTGGCAAACCCGGTACTCATAGTAAAAGAGATCAACAAGTGGAGAATGTGCATCGATTACGTCAGTTCCGGACAGAATCCCAAGAAGAACTAAAACAATGTAACGGGCAGCAGGTTCCAGACGCACTCTTTTCCTATCCAGGGTACCTAATGGGACTGGAAGGTTTTTAGTGAGGCGGCCTGCTGACCCAAAACTTTCTCGTATCAATAAAGAGATGGTTATCAAGTCTTATTTTGTTATGATCTTTACTTCGGTTACAGGTAAGTATTATTTATTGCTATCAGTACATCAGTATCATAAAGTATGTTGCATATATATAGGTCTTGGGGGCTGATTGCTTGAATAGCACAGTTACAAACCCAAAGACCCGGCCTTGATGCCTATGAGTTATAAGGGCCGATTACTCGCAAACGAGTACGGCTGCAATCTTATAACCGGACAAAGGAGCCAAATTTTCTTGACTTTTCTTACTTAAGATTGATGTGACTCGCACTAAAGTGGCATGATTTGCTCGCTTACGATTACAATCAGCCATGAAGCCCAATGGGACTTGCCTAACCCTATTTTCGTATAGATATAACAACATGGTATCCACGCGAAAGCCGGCTTACAGTACAAGATAGTCAAAAGGGTCATCTAAACCACAAGTTATGCAGAGTACAAGGCTAATAGCCGGAAACTTAACGTTTATCAAGCATAACTTCATTACCTATGTGAAACGGCTCCGGGTTTGGGCTTAGCAACAACAAATCTGTTCTCTTTGAAAAGACCACATATCCCAGACTCGGAAATTCGGGCCTTGGGGACTGGGGATTTTTGAAACAGAAACAAGTTGTTACTAAGCTCGAAAAATCCTAACATCCGAGTCTGGGGGACTTGGGGACTTAGAGAAAAGTCCGCCTGTCAGAACCCACGATGCTCGGAAACCGAGTCTCACAAAAGGAACCATAAGGAAAGTCGGATATCGAGAATAGGCTCAAAAACCAGATAAATATCAAGTTCATCCAGAGGCCAGAAGAGGCACGAGGTATATCAAGGAATTAAAGTACGTTACAAATCTTGGTACTAGTATCAAAGGTGCATAGGTGCACCGACAAAAGAATATCTGTTTCGAACAAAGGCATCAAAACGACCAAGGTATCGTGATGGCATTTGTTTACTCGGCTTCTTGAATAGGGTCCACACCCTTGCCCTTGCCCTCCGGGTCTTGGTCCTGGGCTTGCTCCGCTGCTCTCCCGGCATCGTCACCCGGGTTCTTCGCATCAGGACGGACAGGCGGGAGGACAGCCGGTGTAGAGGTGGTTGGCTCTGATCCTAACTCGGCCTCCCTCTTCGCGGTTTCTTCCCTCTTCCTGGCCGAATCGGCAGCCCATTTCTATAAAATGTCGAAGGGTGGGGGTGCTTCCTCCTTCACGATTTTGTCTTCAGCATCGTACGAACTCATAAGCGTACGCAGATCCATACTATCGGCCAAAGTGGTTGCCGAGTGATGCACCGCGGATTGTACGGCCCTGAAGTCCTTGGGCCCAAACTTGGAGCCGTCCGCTTTGAATTCTGGAAACCCGGATATAACCTTTGCCGGCTCAAGCTTAGGAAAATAAGCCTTAGCTAGTGCAAAGGCCCGGGTCATACCAATCCGGCATGCCGAGCGTTTCCAGATCTCGATCCATGCAGGCACGGTGGAGCAGGCTTGGATAAGATTTTCTTCACCCGGATATACCTCAGTTGGCCACTTCACGGCATCCAATATCCACTTGGTGCCGGCAAAGAAAGTCCGGAGCACAGTCTTTAAAGATTTAGCCTTTGCAACAACATCTTCTTCTGGGGCTGCAAGGTTAGCACCTGCAGTTGAAATAAAGAAAGGCCATATCAGTAATTCCGAGTATCATGTAGCAAAATAGAGGCATGAAGGCAGTCAGCAGCAAGAAACTTACTAAGCAAGATACAATAAGTATCCGTAATTTGCTCCGACAACTTTTTCAGGGCGGTCCGAGCAGTGGTGCACCTTTTTTCTTATATTTGGAAACATTTTTCTTCAAAGTTTCCACTTCATCCTCAAGGGCCTCTCTCCGCTTTACCTCGGCAAGCAGCAGTTGTTCGGTCTTGAGCAAAAGTTCATCTGACCGGGTGGCCTGTGCCTGTGAGAAACCAAAGTATGAGGATTAGTCGGGTATCATGGCAAGCCGATTATCGCGCAGAATACCGAGCACAATTTCAACAAATTATACTCGGCACTTGGGGACTAGATGGATAAGAGGAGATATTAGGTAACATTACCTGGTGCTCCGCTGCCATGCGCTCTAGCACATCTCTCTCCGAGGCCTTCATAGCAAGGAGAGTGCTCATCATCTGGTCAAAAGTATCATTGCCCAAATTGGAAGACCCGGGACCTTGGGGACTTGGAGAAGGGACTCTCTTCTTGGTGAGAGAGGGTATCCGGGTCGTCCGAGTATCGGAGTCTGGTGCCCTTTCTCCCGCGCCCAAGTCTGCAGCTTCTTCCTCCTCGAGTACGTGCGAGGCTATGGGATACTCAGCCTCTCGGTCGGCTGGGTTTATTGGTGGCACTTGTTGTTCTTCTCCGCCAGCTGCGGCATGCATATCATCAGTCAGGTTCTCCTTACCCGGGTCGTCAGCTTCCATATCATCTTGGTCGCTGACAGTGATCGTGGCCCTACGGGCAGTATAAGTAAAGCAGTTAGCGTACAACTGGAAAAAAGTGATGAAAAAACGGTAAAGCATCAGGAAAGGAATTTTACCCGGGATTCACCATATAGTCCGAGGGGAACTCCCTGCTGGACCCGGACGAAACTGAAAAGCATCGAGCAAGACGTGGAATTGTCCCGTAAGGGGACGGTTCGGGAAGACTTTTATACTTAAGAAAGGGTTAAAAGAATACCAGCGCGTCGATCCGGAGACGACGAAATACCCGGATTAAGAGTGCCATCACCTGGAAAGTTCCGAGTTATTCGACGCTTGGTCACGAGCGGTTCCTTCAAATACGACCAAGTGGATAATTTCCGGTTTAGCTCGTGCATGTTATCAAAGAAATATGGTTTAGAGGCAAGGAAAGGGTATGGAACCTTGAAGACGACCCCTTGGGGTTTTCTCTTTGCTCCGACCTTGACTGTTGGCTCAGCGTCGTCCTCGTCACTCGCTGACTCCACCTTGCCTTCAGTTTCTTCTTCGTCGTCTTTCTCTTCTTGTTCTGAAAGTTATCAGGATTTACAATCGGAAAATGAAGAACGAGCAACATCGATTTCAAAAAAGCTAAGTGAAACTCGGAATGTACCTTCATCCGAGTTAACGGCGTCTTCTTTCTCCTCTGGAGTTTCAGAGCTAGGAGGAGTTTCAATCTTCCAAAAAGGATCATCGGCCTGAGACGAAGATATAAGAATAAGGGTTATTGGCCATATCGAGTGGAAAGTGTGAAGGTAAAGATATGGAAGCCGAGTCTTTACCTTGGGGGCCGGGTTCTCACGCGTGAAGGGTTCTAACCCGGCTATATTCCGGATTACCTCCAACTTCTCTGTCAAGAAGCTCTTGATAGTCTTGTTGGTGTCTCCGGCTGCAAAGCTATTGGTGGAGTATCGGAGCGAGTCCGTGGTATGCCCCGAATACTCGCACATTAACTTTGTGCGGATGGAGTTGGGTTGGATCCGGAAATCGACCCAAGTCTTTACCAAGTTGAGCCCAATGAGGCCCTGGGCCGAGAGAACAGTTATTTTGGCCAATAAAGGTTGAATTGCCTCCCTATCCGAGTCAGGGGCAAAGGCGTTGAAGGTCTGGGAGATATCGAGGAGGCCCTCTGAGTAACCCGGCAACCTCTTTTCGCCGGGTGGGGAGGTGTCCCGGCAATAAAAGTATGAGAGTTGCCAGTGTTTGACGTGG
Source organism: Alopecurus myosuroides (assembly GCA_028641055.1). NCBI lineage: Eukaryota > Viridiplantae > Streptophyta > Magnoliopsida > Poales > Poaceae > Alopecurus > Alopecurus myosuroides. The sequence goes on from CM054058.1 coordinate 121,917,570, forward strand.
GAGTTAAGAGTAAGGGGTGGCATTGGAGAATTCTTGCGGCGCTGGATAGAGACCCCGCCGCAAGCAAGAAGTGCTCCGTCACCGCTTTCGCGGCACGGTTTGCACTGAAAAAGTTCGATAAAGAGAGCCAAACTTGGCGGAGTGCACAAGTATGACTCGGAAAGAACGATGAAGTGGGAAATATTTAACACAGAGTTAGGCCCTATGTCAAATATTCGGAGGCCATAGTGGCTCAGAATGTCTCGAAAGAAAGGATGACCCGGAGGACGGAACCCCCGGGTCACGTGCTCCACAAAACATATTACCTCATCATCCGCAGGTGTGGGGCGGGTCTCGTTACCCGGCACCCTCCAATGGATATCCTTTTGAGGGGGGAGAACCCCTAACTCGGCCAGTTCTTCTAACTTGGCCTTCGTAACCGTGGACCGCGCCCAGTTGGCGGATATGGAGTTGGTGGTCTTGGCCTTGGCCGGCTGTTTCCCCTGCCTCTTGGGAGCCATAGGATTAACCTGCAAAGCACAAGATAGAAGGGTACAAGAAATAAGACTCGGAAACCGTGAGTCATCCGAATATTTGCGAGTGATATCGAGAAAACATGGAAGCAAAGAATTATCCGAGTATCATTCTGTGGAGCAAGGTTGCAAGTTATCCGGGTATCAAACATCGTTACAAAAACTATGAAGGGCTTACATGTTGAAAGGTGTTTGGGGAAGATGGATGGTTACCCATGTATCTACTGCAAACAAAAGAGCCGGAAGAAGAGAATTTTCCGGGTGTCAACGGCAAGCGCGGAAATTTTGGGCGGCCCGAGCCTAGATTGGAGATTTCATTTCCAGATTCATGGTGAAATTAATGACTATAGGCAGTAGGGGGATGAAGTGGAGTCTATATTCAATCTATTGGATGAGCTAGAATGAATTCAAGCGACCTAATTTGGCGTGACAAGAAAAAATGACCGGCGGGTTGACTCAGATCCAATCTGAAATAGATCGAGAAATTGCAAGGCCAAGTTGATGGATAAAGGAAACTTACTGGAGGAGATTGGAGTAAAGCCCGGCGGAGGCAAATGGCGCAGTCTTGGTGCCCCTTTGCGACTCCCGGCGGGCGGGTCGGGGGAGCGACGGCGGGTTCCGGCGGCGGCGCAGGGCGAACCGTGGCGGAGCGCAGCCGGCGGTGGATGGGCTCCGGTGATGCGCGTGAGGTCTCCGTGATGGTGCTCTGTGAACTTGAGTGCGGGACTGAAGAGAAAGAGGAAAGGGGGGAAATGAGCCGTCAGGGTTAGGTTTGCCCCTAAGCACTTATTTATAAGGGTGCGGCTGGATAAACCTGGCTCAACGAGCGGGAACCGAAAATTTCGGAGTAACGGCCATCTGCACAGATTTTGCGAAATATGCCTTAAGTGCTGGACGAGATATCCGGATAGACATAAGAAAGAGATCTCCTCCGCAACGTCAGGATCAATTATCGAGTAAAATAAATCAGATCTTTTAACATTCTTGTCAGGGTGTTGACCCGGAAAAGCTGAGCAAAGGACTTGGAGAAAGCCGGGTTATTATATGGCCACCTTGGAGTTAGGCCTAGCTGTTTATTAAAGCAATTTAACCCGGCCTCCATTGAAATTGTAAGTTTGATAATTTTGCAGGGAATAGCGTGCGCTTCAAAGAGAATCTCGTGAAGCCCAAGCTATTCTGGGGACTACTGATGGAGGGATGATAACCCGGTAGGCCAACGCCAAGGTGTAACTCGGCTCGATGGACGCTGCGCAAGATCCGGCTAAAGATAAAGGAGCTTCTGGAAGGCCCAAGTTCGTAAGCCTCGTAACCCGGATTGTGGGTTACGGTAAGGAAAGTTAGGGTTTCTCGTATGCGGTGTCCGGGTAGGGTTCAGGGTGCGCCTTGGGGGGCAAGCCAGGGGGTTCCGGGTGCTTTATAAACCGGCCCCTCGGTCTAGTTTAGAAATCCAAGAGTTCTAGCAATATCGCTTGATATCGAGCATCCAGTGTAACACGAGAGTCGAGTTAATATATCGAGATCGGAGACTCGGCGACTTGATTGCCGGCTACCAGATCGATTATCATCATGTCTTCCTCTGAGCTAAACCCTCTCCCAAACGCCTGTGTCGTCTTGCCCCAAGATAAGTTACCCCCGGTAACGTCTGCCGTGATTATCCCACGACAAGTAGTACCGTGGTGATCCGGCCTGCGTGCCGATGAATCCGGTCTGCCTGCCGATGTTTGTTGCGGCCGGGGCTGGTAACCCTGAAGTCCTTGTGGGTCCATTACTAGGAGCGCATAACAATATGTATACCTTTGGGTCCGGGGTCGTGACAAGTCATGGTATCAGAGCAGGACTGCCTGTAGGAAAACCTTACTACTTGGTCGATGTTGAGCTCGAGTTTGTGAAAACTATTTTGAAACCTCAAATGGATTGTGAAAATCTCTTTAGGATTCTTTCTACTCCTTATCTGGCATCGCTCTAAATCTGGGTCACCTTACCTGTTTTGATTTGAAAAGGTTTTGCTATCTCTTCTAGACATTCAAAACTTAGGTGCCTTCTTTTGCAAGGACGTCGTTAACCCAAGATGACCTAGTGTTAAGTTCTAGAGTCGTGTGTTCCTTACTCCGTTGTTTCTTGTTCAAACTGGGAGATTACTTTCCATCATAATCTCTCAGAGTTGTTCGAATCCCACACTCCTATGTTCTTAAGTTTCAACTACAGAATCTCGAGATTTCCTTTTCATCTCGAATGTATCCGTTATCCTCTGCCCAAACTCTTCCGGAGTTATGTTTGTCTTTTGAAAGATACCTCGTGATTGCTAATTGTATTGTCCTTTGTGGCACTCAAATAGTAGTTACTCCTTTCATTGTGTTTTTACCCCTTGGACTTGAACTGAAGGTCCCGGAATGTGCTGAATTGCAGTGGGTTGGATCGTGTGGTTTCTTAACTATCCGATGCTCACGCTATCAGTACAGGATGCCAACCTTTAACCCAAGTATCGTTCTGTGAGCCCTGAGGAACATATTCTACCTCAGTATGGCTAGGTAATCTCTACTCCAACAACCATATGCTTTCTTTTGGGAACAAAAGGTGATCACAACAAGAGTGGTCATTATGAATTCCACATCTTCATTCTCGATTCAGCTATACCTCTCTTTCTTGGCATGGGTTCTACAAATGAGTATTATCCTGTGCAATCAACGTGATCCTAGGATCTGCCCGGAGCATGATTCTACCATTGAGTTGCTCTCAAGTCTCCATCCATTGTTTTGGACATCAAGTTGCATATGTGTGTTGGATATTCCCATGCATTGCTCTTGTTTTCTGTCAGAACATTTCGCCTTGGGATGTCAGGAGAAGCAAACTCCACTACCTCGTTGATCTCTAAAACCGGGTCAAAGTTTTGTAATCCACAGAATAAAGAAGTTTCATTAGCTTCTGTTCTGTTATATCTTTGAGTATCACACTCTTACATATCAATAGGCTATGTTTAATTTCATGGCTTCGTTGATGAAGTGGTGCTCTTACATGTCTTTACTCACCCTTCCTCCCGGCCTGAGTGCTTGAGAATGATGGGTGTGCATTGATTAGGTATCAGATATTCTTAGCAATTCTTGTTGCTTCGAAAAATTTAAGAAAACATTTGTATCCTTCTTAACACTATTGGTCACCTGGTCTCTATTTAAAGTAGACCGTGCTACCAAATCCGTTCATTCCGGTGCACATTCTTGGTCAAAGATCTAGGTTCACACCAAAGCTCCCAAGGCCATATCGGTTGCTTTGAAAAGCAAGACTCCTTTAGAACTTTGAGACATTCCAATGGTTTGTGATATTCTGGTTGTCTTTCTAGAAGTACACCAGGTTTACCGGACCATGATGTCTAAACCAGGAGTAATTTGAAATACTCCTTTCTCCAAGGAACCCTGCTGGATATCCTCGACTAGTTGGTTGAGCTTAAACAACAACTTGGAGAGTTGAAAGACAAGAGCTCCGCCTAACTGGATCCTTCGTTAAGGGATGTCTAGTTTCCTTTGTGTTGAAGAAGGATAGTATCTCCTTTGCGGAAATGCTACCACTCTACCTCTTGATTTGATTTGGGCTATCGTCAAATCGAGAAAAGATCCAAGGACTATCTTGATGGTGTTTCCACTCATGGTGTTTTGCCCAGGTACACCTTAATGTCCTTTGGTCAGACCAATATTTTTCCTTGCTTATATATCTTATGAATCCCTCTTCCTGGAGTGTTTTGAGAAGTGTGTTGTCGAGCCCATCGATGACATTCCTACATCTCCATGTTGCAAGAGGTTCATGTTGAACAATTGGCACTAATGTTGGAAACTTTTAAGAACCACCTTTGGGTCAACACAAAGTTGTGTCCTCGATGTTCGAAGTGACTTTCTATGATCCACGTGCTTTTTGTGAAAGTTGTCACCATGGATCCGAGTATAGTTTCCTTGTTTCCTCGAAAACAATCCCAAGTCGGTCATGTATGTGTGGACTATTCTTGAGATGGTAGGTTGTTACCTCCATTGATTTGAAGAAGTTTGTATGCACACTAAGCCACTGACTGATCGTTCATAAAAGAGAAGAAGTTTAAGAACTTCGTTATCTTAATAATTGACTTCCCAAATAGGAATCCAATGTGTTTCATTGCGAGTAAACCACGTAGGTGCAACCGTCTTTCCCAAGTTGCCAATACATCAGTTCTGTGATCTCTCTCATCTTCTCGAGTTTGACATCATAGTCCATATCTTGAGAATCTTGCATACGTATCTCGTTGGTAACTGGTGTAACCTCTTTGATCAAACATACCGAGTCTAAGTTATCAACCCACTAACCAGAGCTGAATCTCAAGTAGCAACGACGGTTGGTGTTTCCGCAAGTGTATCGAATTAGGTCCATGTGAAAATCCGACATGGTTGATGTTGTGGTTGACACAATTAGCCGGAAGGCCTAATGTCATATATCTCTTTGAATTGGTAATAATAATCACTCACCGCGAGGATTTCTTTGATGCTTATTCTAGAATTTTCTCTCACCGTTTCTCCAAACTGAAGTTCATCTTTCACTTGATTACCTACAGAAGGCTTGCATAAGCCTGGTATTGGTATCTAGAACATCAGGAGAACTTGGAAGTTGTATTGTCCAATGTCCCTATGTCAATCCTCAAAACCTTTTCTTTCAGTGGAAAGTAGTGCATCATGAGAACCATCTCTTGGTGTTTTGCAACCGCCATTAACCAGTTTCCGTTATCAAGTTGTTTGTACTTGAAATTCTGTTCATCTCACACATTGTGTGAAATTGTTAGTCACTTCAGCCATGGAGTCTTAACCTTGTGGTAGATGTACTGTTACGTCCAAACCACAATAGGAAAGATATTCCTTATTCCCTTCCGGTGTTCCAATTCCCGTTGGTTACTCATATTTATGGTGTGATCAAGAATTTCTCCTTAATTACGGTGTTCCAACATTCTTTGGTTGCTCATCTTCTGCCCTGAAGTAACCTTCCGAACCTTGACAAAAATTTCGACAAAATTTTGACGGAGTGAAAGTTCCTTCATCTTCCGTGTCCACTGTGAAGAGTGAACCTACCTTAGTTTTCAAACATTCCCCGATGCATGATCCCAGTATGATCTCATGTTCTCCCTTGTCTATGGATGTTATGTTTTGGTATCCAAGACCATCCTTTCCATCTTGGTATTTTACTTCGAAGAAACCTCGATGTCATAAGTTATCCAACCTTTCTTTTCCAAAAGGATTTAAGGTCTTGCGCAAAGCTCATATTATAAATCCTTTCAAGAACATTCATCCATAAACTTGGAACCTTCTCTAGTTCCCTCCGCTATCTTTATGTGTTTCATGCATGTTAACTCAAAAAGTTTGTTATGAACATTTCTCTCATGAGTTATCCATGATATACTCGATATTCATGAAGATCAATTCCTAAGAGTTTTCTCTCCTACCTAAGGTGTGTAGCCGCTGGATATCTTTGCAAGTGCTACGGATCAACTCTTCAAGAAGAAAACCGCAAGGTTCAAGAAGATCATTCAAACCGGTGCTCCTTCTTTCTTTCTCCTTCGGGAATATCGGGACGAGATTCTTGTAAGGGGGTAGATTTGTAACATCCCTATTTTTCTAAAGTCGTTTTATTGTTGTTGTGCTCATATCATTCATGCATGAAAAAAATTTAACCAATTTAATTTATGAATTTAAATGGATTTGAGAAAATACCACAAATACTACTTAATGTGGGTTTAAAAATTTTGAACAGATTTTTCTTTCAATTTCACCAAAGAAAAACATGGTGAGGTTGGAAATTTTGTGAGGTTTCCAAAAAGTATTTTTGCCAAATTTTCTGTTTACAAAAAGGCCCTCAAAACAATGTTTTCTATTCTGTTTTATGATGGAAAAGGACCAATTTGTAAAATTCAGAAACTACAGTTTTTCTTTGTAATTCCCTTTTCTTTTTCCCTTTCTTCTAGCTCCGGCCAGAAGGATGGAAGGTCGTCGCCGCCGCCACACGCCATGTCCTGCTCCCTCCGCGCGGATAAGGAGGATGAGGAGACGTCCTCCAACCTCCTCCTGCTCACTCGCCCCGCACGCAATCTCTTCCTCTGTATATTCTTCCAGACTCAATCGAACCCTAGCTCACCGTCGTCTGCCGATTGCCGCCAACTCCGCCAGCCCCGCGGTGAACGGAGGCCACCTATGGCTCCGCCTTGTCCTCCTCGTGCTCCTAAACTAAGCATCGTGAGTAGGGATGGCCAGAGTTGGCCGCTCCGTCATCATCTTCCCCACGGCCGGCGGGAGATGCCGCCGTCGATTCGTCGCCGATCGCCACCTCCCGAGCTCGCCTTTCATCATCGACCAACTCTCTGTGTTCCTGACACTCCGGTGAGCCCCCATGCCCTTGCCTTAGCCTCCCGTGCTCCCTAGCTAGCTCGGTTCATGCGCCATCCTTGGCCGCCGCTAGACCTCGTCGCCGGCGAGGATTCTTGTGACCACTTGGTCAAACGCCGCCGCCCCTCGACTCCCCTCGCTACTCTCTATCTCGTGGTATATTCCGATTTCCAAATCGCGCACAAAATCGATGGATTGGATGCCCATCTGTGAAGATCAGAGCATGTGACGTAATGCCTGCGTCACGCTGACGTCGCCGCGGGTTTTCTCTGTTTATGAAAAATGAACCAAATCAGGCACTCACACGTGGACCCCTCCTATTTGCTAAATTACAGAAAATGGATAAAGTTTATAAAATGAATAACTTTCATTCTGTTAATCAGAAAAATAAAAAAAAATATGGAAATGTTCAAAAAAATAAAATCTACCCAAATATATCATTTTCATATATGTTTGAAAAAGTTAAAAATGAGCATTATTTAATGTTGTTTAATTCATTTGAAAATAGCGAAAATAATTTTTAATTCAATAAAACTAGAAAATTAAAAGTATATACCAAAATGCTAAAAATGACAAATGCAATCCATTTATGGTGTTTTGAAACCCTTTTGAGCAATTAAAAGTAGTCTCACTTTAAGAATTGCCTGAAGTGCCCCTCGTGGGTCTATTTCGGGCTAATTTCAGTAAAATTGCATAACTGACATACGAACCCTAGCAACCCATCGAACATGTTTAGGGCTTTGTTTTAGTGCATTAACTTGATCATGCATACATATTGCGCATTGCATCGATGCCATGTGTTGATTGTTGTTCTTCTTTACGGTGTTGTTCCCCCTCGGTAGAATGCGACTCTAAAGTGAAGACCAACAACTCCAATGACGAATACTTGATCTTAACCGACAAGTCAAGCACTTATACGAGAAGACATATCTATTGGTTTTCTAATAACCAAGGAAAGCATAACCTCTTATCTTCTCATATATGTTTTCCAACATCATTTGATTCTCGTACTTTGCATTCGATTCCAAAATATTTGGTGTGAGTAGATATAGTTCACCTATATACTGCATTGCTTCAATATCCTGATCCACTGCTCCTAGCCGCCATAGATTTTCTTGTGCGCATCGCTAGAGCCTCATATCTGCTACCCTTAGCTTCACATGTTTGTTACCTCTGCTCCATCCGGTTGATGAATCAGAGCTGTGATAACCTAGTATGATATGATGACGTGGTAAGATGAGAATTGTGTGGTTAACTTGACTAAGGCTTGGACGAAAGGCCATTTGGGAAGTGGTTGTTCATTCCGTTCTTGCCAACCCTAGGAGTAAGGTCGGGCGCAGAAGCCAAGACTGGGCATACAACCACGCGCGATGGCCATGAGCCTCGCCGACCGACTAACTTATTTGGCTTTATCCATGAGTCACGTAGTTTGAGATTTCCATTCGGCAACGAAAGTAAAACCTTTTAAACGGTTTTGAAAACAAAATGCTCCGCTAGGGCGTGACCGAGGCCAACTGATGGACGTACACGGATCTTGACCCCGCCTCACAGAGACAGGTGCCGTCAGGAGGATGGCCAACTCCCTGTTGACGGGGTGGCCCTGTCTTGGGTTGACTCATGGATAGGGTCGGGTAAGGTAAAGGTCGTGGCCATCCACCCTCTGTCGTGTTCCATGGAAGAGCATACTTGTGGCGCTAAGAGTCGGATGGTACGTGTGGGTAAAGTGTACCCCCTGCAGGGATAAATCTTTTCGAGAAGTCGTGTCCACGGTTAAGGACGACTTGGTGAAAGTATTTTGGCCATAGATAACTTGAACATGACGTAAAATATGGTGACAAAGCATGGAGGTAATAGTTCAAGGGTTCCTCCTCGGAGATGCCGAGAGGGGTGACCCTTGTAGCATGTGAGATGCTGGAAAATGATGTTAGTGGTTTGAAAAGATGATGATTACAGTAGTTGAGATTCACATATGTTTTGAAAACATTCTATGAGACGTGCTATTCTTCCTCGATTTGGAGAAATAAATCTTGGTGTACGCAAAATAGCCTCATAAAACCTTTCCGAAGATAGAAGATATATAATAGGTTAACTAAGTCTTGTTTAGTACCTCCGGTACCTAGATTTGATTAATTTTGGTTCAAGTGAAGTTTTGACTCCAGTGGTGGTGTTTCCGGCGTGGACATCGACGAGTAATTTGGGGTTCCCAGGTAGCAGCCTGGAATCTATGGGCTGGGACGTCGCCTTATGTTGCGGCCTCTTAGGCCTTTTTGATTCTTGTTGATTAGAAACATAGTTTTCCTTGCATTGTGTGATGTAATGTTGGGTCATGTGACCTCTGATTGTGAAGCTTAACTCTAGTAATACATGTTCAATACAGTTTTCATGCCTAGAGTGTTGCTTTGATCGGTTATTGGTTTCGAGCTCATTATTATACAGTTTTGGCTATGCCTACATAGTTGTCGCAGTCGATGGGTTGTGGAGCCGATGATCCATTTCCGAGCACGCCTGCCGATGTGATTCGGCCTGGGGCTTGGTAACCCAAGTAACCCTCAATTGTTGTTACACTTTCTGGACACATAGCATCTGTGTATAGCTTTGGTCCCGTTCCTTCAGTTTCATACGATTCTGGGACGCTTTGATATGCATAGTTGGTTATGACTAGCATGGACACAAGGAGTAGTAGTACCGTGGTGATCCGTTCTGCGTGCCGATGAATCCGCTCTGCCTGCCGTTATTTGTTGCGGCCGGGGCTGGTAAACCTGAAACCCTTGTGGGTCCATGACTAGGAGCGCATAACAGTATGTATACCTTTGAATCCGGGGTCGTGACAACACCTCTCCAACGAAAACATTAACTCATCGTCTCCTGATGCACCGGTTATCTGTATACACGGTCTCTTTGCTTATGCACTTACCTTTGTGATAGCCATTGAGTTTGAAATTTTCTATCTTGATGTCGCTTAGTTACTTAGTTTGAATAGAATAACTTGTAGATGCACATAGTTGAGCCTAATGGATATAGTCTTTATGCTTGATAAATTAAATGATAGTTTTATTTTGTATTTATATTAGTTTAAACCGCAATTATATTTAACCACCAATTCAACCTCCCCCTTTAGACGACATGTGTGTCTTAAAAGGTTGGACACAACATGATCTGGCGGTGGTGAGCTAGTAGCTAGTGACACCAAATGTGGGATTTAGGGTAAGGCATGGATGAAAATTGTCAAACCCTCCAAGGCGCAAATTTTCAAGCTATGAAGAGGACACACAAAATCACATATGCAGCTCTGTTCCGTACTTCCATGCATTCACTCCACCGCATCTATATCACAATCACCAATCTGTCCCCAAAAAACAAAGCAGGTCCACAAAGGAAACATGAACCGAGCCAAAGCACACGAACGAAGGAAACATGCAGCAACGGGTAAAGCAAGAACACCGAATCATGATCAAGCGAATATGGAACATGGATGATCGAGAACACACGCACCAAACAAACCACACGAGACAGAGAGCACAAATTGAAGCACCTATATGGTCAGTAGCGCTAGATATCTTCTAGGCGCACTGCCATTGGTGAATGGTAAGGCATGGGGCGATTTTCAGGGAGCAAAACATGTTATGACAACGACATACACACTCGCTTACAACCTCTGTTCCATGGATGGACTTGCTGCACTATATTTATGTCACGGCCACCGACCGATCCCTCAATCCAATCGTAAGCGTTCGCTTCACTCCTGCTACGACCGAGGAGGAATGTTAGAAGTATAATAGGAATAGGTAGAGGAATATTCTAGAGGTAGAGATAGACTCGGTTTAAACCTAGTATGACTTTCCTTGTACTCCAATCATCTACCCCTTTGTACCTCAATATATACCCCATATGAGGGCCAAGCAATACACAACGAACTATTAGGGATCAAAAGGTTTTCCACAGTACTCCAACAACACCAAGTTCGGGAAGAGGGAAAGGACTTTGGAGCAAGATTTACCGCGGATCCTCCTCTACTTCGAGCTCTTCCGGACAGCGAAGTACCTCAACAGCCCTGTAGTCTGATGACCCACAAGTATAGGGGGTGTATCGTAGTACTTTTGATAAATAAGAGTGTCAAACCCAACGAGGAGCAGAAGGTGTTAACAAGCAGTTTCGATGAAGGAATAACTGTAAATATTGGAAGATAAATTTGTAGGGGTTTTTGATATTGCAGTTAATTAAAGTGCGAGTAAATAAAATGCAGAAGTAATAATTGCATCAAGTGGCCCAATCCTTTCTTCAGCAAAGGACAAGCCGGTGGGTTTACTTATGATTAACAAACGTTATCGAGGACACACGAGAGGTTTCTGTCAAGTGTTTTTGTTCCATGCAGCTGAATAATTTTAGCTGTTTTGATAAGTGTTGTGTGGGTGAACCTATGCTAATGTACCGTCCCATCCAAGACTAATACATACTTGTGATTCTACCCCTTGCAAGCATCCAAAACTACAAGAAAGTAATTAAGAAATAAATCTAACCACAACTTTAACCTCCGGGATCCTACGCTCCCTCGTGTAATAGTTTCCTAAAGGGGGTTTAGGTTTCTGTCACTCCGGCAACCCCACAATTAGTAGCCAAATACACGATGCATTCCCCTAGGCCCCTAAATGGTGAAGTATCATGTAGTCGACGTTCACATGACACCACTAGAAGAATAACACCACAACTTAAATATTACTCAACATTATTTCACTACTAACAACTTGACTTCTCCCATGTCCTCAAGAACAACATGAACTACTCACAAGGAATCATATGGATCATGATCATAGGTGATATAATGGATAATAACAATGTGGTCATAAAGTGGAAACGCCGATAAATCTCACAAGCATCAACTACTAACAAGTAATCCACACCGGGAGAGAGATCGAATGCAAAACAACGATAGAGGCCCCTAATTGTTACAGCGGTATGACGGTGGATGATGAGGGTGATGGTGGTGGTGGTGGTGATGATGATGACCATCTTGATGATGTCCGGAGTGATGACAGTGACGATGGCGGTGATTTACCCTCTCGGGAGAGGAATTTCCCCGACAGATTTCTCCCTGCCAGAGAGCTTTTCTCTCTCGGGTGTTTTCCGTCCCGAGGTGGCAGCGGAATAATTCTTCAACGATGGTCTGAGGCTTAGGGTTTCCTGGGGGACAAGTACGCAAAAGATATTCCCCAGAGGTGGGCCAGGGTGGCCACACCCCAAGGTGGCGCGGCCAATGGGGCACCACCTCATGGTGTGGGCCCCTGGTGGCTCCCTTCTGGATCTCCTTCTGGCTGGGTTCCTCCTCTGAACTTCTAGTACACCCCTGGTGTCCCACTTCATCTTCAGATCTTCTGAAATATAGTATCCCGGCGGTGCCTTTTCCATCAGATTCCTAGTCCCGGTGTTTATTTTCCAAAAATTATAAAACATGAAAAATAAGATAAAATAACATAAGAGATGCATCATAACATGGAATATATCGATGAATAACAGAAAATTATGATATAAAATAGTGATGAAAACTGGACGTATCATAGTCCCATACGCCAACTATGTCGGATATATACCGATTAGCGGTATATCAGGTGGCAGTCCAAAGTGTCGGATTACCCGGGTGGCCCAAATGGTAGTGGGCTACGGTCCATTGGGCGGCCCAGTAAGCTGACGCACAGAAGCCGGATTCTAGAAGAACCCGGATCACGGCCCACGTGATCTGGTTGGAGTAGAAGGCAGATTCCTTACTTTCCAAGTTAATAGTTACCGTAGTCTTCTAGGTTTCCTACTCTGTATGCCCTAATCCGGCTATTATATAAAGCCAGACGGGAGATATGATAGATAGACAAGAAGCTAAAGGCTAACTCGCCGAGAGGTTGATCCTTGACGAGCAACTAATAGAACCTCATGTTGTACTCTATATTCACAGGCTTTAGTCCTGAATAGTGAGATTGCAGGAGTAGGAACGTCGCATTACTGCGTCGTGCCGAACCTGGGTAAAAACCCTGTGTCATTGTCCTTCGCACAATAACGTCCCCCCACATCTCTATCAGTAGTCTCATGGCACCCCCGTCTATGAATTCTACTACGATGTCTCGACAGTTGGAGCCCACCGTGGGGACGGCGACGTCAGGCGTTAAGTTTCGATCTGGGATACTCGGCGGAATCGGCAGTTCTATAACTGTCGGAAGCTTGGAATTCGACAACGACGTTGGACGCTTCCTCGACAATGGATCTTACATACCGGCGCAAAATCATCTGGTAAGTGCCTGCGTGTTACCGATTGGACCTACAAACATCTTTATCGGATTAACTGCAGTGGCCATGGGGTTTTGCGCTGGAAGTAGATTTATCCCACCCGCCCTATACCCAGACGAAGATGACTACGATACCGGGTTTTGCTCAGATCACCGATATACAAGTGAATCTCACTTTGTCGGTATGGTGCAATCCGATATCGCAGAAAACACGGATGAAGGCAACCCCTTGCAGGAGGCAGACAGCAGCAAACCCACAACTGAGGTGGAAGATCCGACACCCGTCAACACGACGATGAACTCGGAAGTTGACTCCGTGTTAGCCGCCATTGAGGCGAGATTAGAGTCAGAAACCGGATCAGACAACTTTGATTCCGAAGACGAAGACGCCTTCAAAAGAAAGGTTAAATCTCTTCAAGAGGGATTCCATGAAGTGCTGATGGCAAAACCGGCCGAAAACACAGATGACGACAGCCAGGAAAGCCCTAGAACTCCTCCGCCAGAGGAAGAGAGAGAATATGGAGAAACCTCTCCAAGATATCCCGATGTCAAAGAATTGACAGAGGAAGAACCAACCAAAAAACCTCCCTCTTCCAAGAAAAAGCACAAGGCCGCTAAAAAGATCCAATACAAACTCCGAAGAAGAAATCGGCTGATCCAGCCAATGAAAGCCCGAAAGTAGGAGATGCAAGCGGAATAAAGCCCGCGGAGAGGAAAACAATATAAATCCTTGTTCCTCCAATGACAGAACAAGAAGAACATGAGTTACTGCAAACACCAGTGGGATTGCACGAACCCCCTGAAGTGCTAGAAGCCAGGAGACAAGCTCTCCAGAGGCAGCAGCAACATCTATTCAGAACTCGTGAACACCTCCAAAAAACCCAGGATGACATCAAGCTCATGAAGAAAGAAATTGAGGAATACGAGAAAAAGAATAGATCTGGCATTAAACCTACAAGGTTACCCGGAATCGTAAGACCGGAAGTACTGCCGCCAAGACAAAGTTTTCACAACCCATCTTGGCAAAAGCAGGTAAACGGCAAAGATGCCAGAGGCGAACCAATATACAAAACCGCAGCAGAAAATCCGGAAGCAGCGTTCTCCATCATCAACAATGATATGTACTCCAATGGTGAAAAACTTCAAGGGGTGTGTGCTTTCTTAGGAAAAGCATTGCAACAACAACAGCGGGGGAAGCAGCGATCAGAGAAGTTGCACACAGACTCAGCCCTATGCAAAATAGCTACATGCGCCGCTGGAGCACCTGGACCGGAAGAACCTCGAGATTCAAGCAATTCAAAAGAGAAGAAAGCGGATCCGAGAAAAGACAACAAAAATCCCGACAACAAGGATGAAGCGTCTAGAACCGGATCCCATCTCCTGAAAGATGGACTTAATCCTCGCGATCGGGAAGAAAAGCACCGGAATGACGGCAAAGTAATGCCGCCTCCGAGACGCCCAGCTGAAAAAGCTGGAAGACAGGATATACCTCACATGCGTGAGAGATCCCGGACACCCCCCAGGAATAAGGAAAGACACATGAGTAGAACTCCACCTTATCCAAAGGGGCATGATCTCGGAAGAAATAGAGAGGATCTCGGAAAAGCGCGTTCGCGCCACAATGGAAAAGAAAGGAGCAGATCCCCTTCTGTCCATTCAGCCGGCAGGTACTCCGCACACATGGATAGAGCGGAAAGAGATGATTTATACTTTGGACCTAAGTGCTTCACAGATAGGATCCGAAGGATAACCCTGCACTCTGGCTTTGCCAAAATTGGTCCAACGTACCAAAAATATACCGGTAGTACAAACCCGGATACCTGGCTCTCAGACTACTATACAGCCGTCCAGATCAACAACGGGGCAGACTTGGAAGCTGTAAAGTTTCTTCCCCTAATGTTACTGGATGGAGCCAGAGACTGGATCAATGGATTACTTTCCAGAACTGTCGACAGCTGGGATGATATGGCTCGAGTATTTACTCAGCATTTCCGGGGAACCTACAAACGCCTGAATAGCATCAACCAGCTAAACCGTTGCACCAATTTGAGGACGAACCATACGTGGATTTCATCTCAAGATGGACAGCAATGACAATAGTTGCTCTGGAGTAACTGACGTCCGAGCAATGCATGCTTTCGTCAATGGCCTAAAACCCGGACTTGTACCGTTCATGATTGGTTCCAAAAAGCACAAAGATCTCGGATCTATGCTTACAACCGCCAATGAACACGCTGCAGCCGAGGACGACATCAGGGCAAGAGGAGGCAATATAGATACACTGATACAGGTTAAAAAGAACCCTCGCCCTGAGAAAAAAGGAACCCCAAATGCAACACAAAAACCCAAAGAGGTTAACATAGCCTTTGGAAGGGAAAATGGGAACAGGTGGAAAGGACGCAGTACGGAACCGATCAATTACACCAAGGAAGAGTGGGAAAAGATTAAGTCGGAAAACTGCGTCAACCACTCGCAATTTGGGAAACCCACCCACACTAACGCACAATGTCGGCTAAACAGCATATGAAAGGTAGTGCAGGATCCGGAAACAAAGGGAAGAATTCCAAGAGGAAGTTTTCCAAGCAAAAGCCAGAAGCTGAGAAAGAAGACAGTGAATCGGACACTGACGAAAAAATCCATGAACATCAGCGAAAAGGCGAGCCCAAGTTTCCGAGAGTTGATGGAGAATGTAACCTAACTTTCCTGGCAACTCCCTCAGCAAAGGTGGCAAAGAGAACGCTTCTAGAAATAAACGCGGTTGTTCCGGCAACCCCGAAATTCATGAAGTATTCAAACACACCAATCACCTGGGATCAGTCTGATCATCCCGGAAACATCCCTGAACCCGGCACGCAAGCTCTTGTTGTAAGCCCTATTGTCCAAAACACTAGGCTAAAAAGAGTGCTGATGGATGGAGGATCCAGTATCAACATAATGTAGCTGGATACACTGAAGCATCTGAAAATCTCCGAGACCCAGCTCAACCACAGCAACATACGTTTTCACGACATCGTTCCTGGCAGACAAGCACGATCCCTAGGAGAAATTTTCCTAGATGTCACTTTCGGAGAAAAGGATCACTTCCGTCAGGAAAAAGTATCCTTCGAAGTGGTGCCGTTCAAAAGCGTGTACCACGCGATACTCGGACGTCCGGCTTTCGCCAAATTCATGGCAAGATCATGTTATATCTATAACAAACTGAAGATGCCAGGTCCAAAAGGAGGAGTAATCACCATATCTGGAGACTTCAAGTTGGCAAACGAGCTGGAAAAAGAAAACACCCTTTGCGCTGAGAAAGTCATAGCAAAGGAAGAGTTGAAAGAGTTGGCCAAAGAGGTTTCGCCGACAGAAATGCCGGCAGGACAAGAAATCCAGAAGCCAACAGATAGCTTCAAGGCTTCATAGAACACAACACAGGTAATCCTAGATCCCAAAGATCCGACAAAATTTGTCGTAGTGGGAACTGGGATGACCGACAAATAGGAAAGCGAGCTCATCAAGTTCCTCCGTGAGAACTGGGATATTTTTGCTTGGTGTCCAGCGGACATGCCAGGCGTACCCAGGGAACTTGCTGAGCATCAACTTAAGGTGATTCCAGGATCCAAACCCGTCAAGCAAGGTCTCTTTCGATTTGACGGAAGAAGACGGAAGGCTATTGGCAAGGAGATTATCCGGCTTTTGTCACACCCGGACTTCTAAAGGATACTCGCCGTTCCGTTGAACAGTAGTAGATTGGATTACGGGGCTTACCGGCACCCGCGTCCTCTTACGAGTAGGCCAACACACGTATGTGTGACAACCAACCCCTATCTGTTCAGCGTCGACGTAAACTATCCCATAGAAATCAGGACACTACCGTTGACGTACTTCATACCATGCACACATGGTACGTCAACGGCATTGGAACAAGTGATATCACAACAGATCTCTAAGACACAAAAGATGGAAATAAGTTGCAAATAGCTCTCACTAGAGCAGAGATAGCAAATACAATCATCCAGAGGACACATGTCCCAACATAACATCATTACATCTCAGCGGAAGCATTCAACGGGTCTGAGTACAGACAAATCCAAATAGGCTTAAGAAGCCGGGAACTGAAAGAAAGACGGAGCCCCTCCACGTAGTCTCGGATCCTGCCCGGGTCCGCTACCTACTCGTCAGCAGCCTCGTCAAACTCCACGTAGTAGCCGTCACCTGGATCCTCGTAAGCGTAGTCTGCGGAAACCACAGCCCCAAAGAGGTCAGTACATAGACGTACTGGCAAGCAAGACTCACAGTTCACCAAAGTGTAGCCCGTCAACACCAAGCACAGATGCCTTGGGTTCAACGGAAGGAAGGCGATATAAAAGATGCTGCAACTGGCTGCGCTAACCAACTACAGAGATTCTACACTTCCGGCTAACAGAAAGAAGATAAGATATCGTATCGTAACCAACTATACCTAACCACCAAACAAACCCATCCTGGATCTCGCCCCTTATCTAAAGAAGCAATCCGAGGATAACTCACACAGTTGGATTAATGAATAATGGATCAAGTTGTTATGTCAATAGGTCTATTACTAGTCAAGTTATCATCAGTTAGGTGTAAGTTGTTCTGAGTACTTGTTAGCCAGTACTTTCACCAAGTCAACCATAACCGCGGAAAACACGGCTTCTCGAGAAGATTTATCCCTACAGGGGTGCACCAATTTGGCCGTACACGTAAGAATAACCCGCCAGATGGGATGCCTCCCACCAAGCGGGGCACTCAACACAACTCAACTCTTCTTCGCATCAAGCCCAAAGCACCTTGGGCGCACGGCTAATCGAGCCCAGAAGAAAATGGACCCTCATAGCACTCTAAGAACGTGTCCCCCTATATGCCGACTACGAAAGTTCCACCCTGCGCTGGGCTCGCAAAAACATGCATGCGGCAAAAGGAAAACACGAACTAAATGAGGCGATTTGGACGAGATGCGAATCGAATCAAATTGAGGGGGGCGCCCATACTCGCTTCGTACATGCGGGTAGTGCGCTCATCATGGATCAGTAGACAAGACCCTTTTCCTATTAGGGTCGACACTAGCAGGCCTCAAAACCACAAAGGGCCTCCTGCCGGTGCCTTATCATCAAATTATTATTTTAACAATAACAGTAGCATGATTGATTGATTAAACATCGAGCCCCCAGAACATAATAGAATATAGTAACAGAAAGTAACGGGTAACAGACTCGAGCAAAACAACCTAAGCATGCTAGTAAGACATTGGCTCAAACAATGGGGTTGTAGGAGTGGAGGTGAGGCAATATCAGGGTTAAGGGATTCATGTGATAGGTTCGTATCAGAAACAACTATACATAGGGCTAGCAAAATAGACAACGGAAAGTATCGATAACCAATGTTGAAAGGAACACGGTGGTTCATGTGAGTGATAACTTGCCTGCAAACTCAGCAGCCGGGTACTGAGCTAGATCCTCAGAAGGGGTGTCGTAAAGATCGTCGGTCTCAATGTTGTCATCTAACCGAGAAGAAGCAAACAGACAATGCAGAAAAGGTAGACAATCAATATCATGGCATAGTGCACAATCATGGGATGATGCATGTCAAGTTAATGGTTGCATCAAAATAAACTAGCTAACATGGTAACACAATTTAAATGGACCCATATGCAAGGGTGAATTGCATATGGATGCACATGGTTAAGGTTGAACAAATGATCTACAGTTAATTAACAAGTGTAAGTGGTTTAACATGATGCATGCATGATGAAAACAATAAGGTAACAATATTAGATGCAATTGGAATGATAATTAACAAGTTAAGAATTTATTTATTAAGTTTGGAAATTTTGGTTACTTAATGAGGTTACACAAACAATTGGTTGTTTTCATCAAGTTAAATTGTGCAAAACAGATGACAAAGTTAATATTTGAAAAGGTTATGTTTTTCTGGTTTGAAAACATATTTTACATGTTCAAGAATTCTTTAATTTGAGCAAGTTATGAATTTAGTAAAATTAAATGAATTAAACAAGGTTTAAATTATTTAGGCAATTTTAATTATTCAAAACATGAAACAAAATTTATATTTGGAAATATGGTTTGAAATGGTATGGAAAACATATTTTATTTGCATTATTTGGATTAAGAATGAATTAGTTATGGAATTTAGAAAATTGCATTTGAATTATTTGAATTTGAAATTTAAATGCATTTGGAAATTTCAAAACAGTACACAAATGGATTAGTTGGATAGAAAATTTAATTTAGAACAACAAACATATTTAGAGTTTATTATTTGGAGTTATAGATTAAAAGTTATTAACAATTTAAGTTTTAGGACTAATCTGTAAATTATAAGGGTTAGTTTTTTAAAACAGAAACGTGTGGGAAAACTTTTGTTACAGCACTGTGGGCTAGCCACAGCCACTGCACGTGGGCCTGGGGCCAACGTGGCGCTGCGCGTGCTTGCGTGGCCACAAGGGTCACAGACAGGTGGGCCCTGCCTGTCAGCCACGGTTGCAAAATGTTTGGATTAAACCGCAGCGCCAGGGATCGATCCTGCGACCTCGCGGGCGCGCGCGCTGCACTGCTGCCACTACGGTGCTCGCTTCAGATTCGACAGAGTAAGCGACGCAGCAAAGGTATGTTTCAGATCTGCGCGTTAACTGAATCCAAAACGCGCACGCAGACTGAACCTAGCTGACAGAGATGCAGTCGCCGACGGCGATCAACGTGGTGAAGTGCTCGTGGCTGCTGCGATCTGGGTGTGTGCGTGTGCTGGATGCGCGCGGATGCAACAGAGAGGAAAGGAGGAGGAGACGGTGGTGCTCACCACCGTTTGGAGTCGTGCAGAGGCCCGGTGACGAATCAACGGCGGCGACAACGGCGTGGACGAGGACGGCGGTGAAGATCCCGTAGATCCCCGAGGTGTCTCCGGTGTCCAAAAGGAAGAGGGGATCGTGGTGGATTGATCTTGGTAGCTAGGTGGGTGAAAGGCGCGTCGAGACGGCGGGGCTCATCGTGGATTCAGACGTGATCTCGCCGGTGAGGAATTCAGAGAGGGGAAAATGGACAGAGAGGTGGCGATCGGCGGCGGAGCTCGAGGGAATAGGGACCTAGGGTTAGCTAGGGCAGGCGCGCGGGTCCTAGGTATCTCTTATAGGGCACGGGGGTTGAGGATGGCCGTCGGTGGCGATGGTTGCCGCGGTGGCACTCTCGGATGGGCGTCGTACAGGAGATAGACGGCGGGGGCGGCGATCGAAACGTTTTCGGGCCGTGCGCGTAGGTAAGTGGGTTGGGCCAAAAGGCTCCCCCCCCCCTCGCAGGTTAGCTTTTCCTTTTTCTTTTTCTGTTTGTTTATTTTTTTTTTTGCAGAAAAACAAATTGGAAGAAAAGGTAAGTTTTTAAGTTAGTAAAAATTTGGAAAAAAATATGGTTAGCTTAGTTTTTCCAATAGCAACAAAAAACTAACTTTTATTTCCAAAAGTTTTCAAGTTTGCTTGCTGTTTATGATTTAAACCAAATTTGAATGAATTTTTATATTAAGTAAACATTATTGAAAACAAAGTTTTAATAGGGTGAACCCTATGTTTAAATTGATTAAATTAGTTGATTGGTTTAGATAATATTCATAAATTCAAAGTGGTTCTGTTTGATGCAGTTGGTTTGAATTTTTAAAAGTGATTTGGAATTTAATTGTTTGATTAAAACCATCAATTTAATAAGTGAGCATTATTGAATTAAATGAAAACAATTTGGTTGTTTTTATTTGAACTCTTTATTTAAAGGGTTGTAACAGAGCAAGTATGAAATAAACATTTGAAATTGTTTGAGTTTCATTATGAAAACAGAATAAAACAGATGCAAAACAAATAGTAAACAAAAGCAAACAAGGAAACAAATATGATGACATGATGCAATACTTTAATTAAACAGGAAATCAAACATTCTAGGGGTATTTTCATACTTGGGATGTTACAAAACGCCCCCCCCCCTTGAAGGAATCGCGCCCCGAGATTCCTTACTGAGAAACGAAAAGGTCCGGATACTTCTTGCGAAGATCCTCTTCGGTCTCCCACGTTGCCTCTTTATCGGAATGATGTGACCAATGCACTTTCAAGAACTTGGTGCTCTTGTTGCGAGTCTTACGCTCGGTCTCATCGAGAATACGAATAGGGTGCTCCTCATAAGAGAGATCATCTTGCAGTTCAATAGAATCATGATCAAATGCACGATCTAGATCTTTGAAACACTTCTTGAGCTGTGACACGTGGAACACATCGTGCACCTTGGATAGTTTTTCTGGAAGTTCAAGACGATAGGTATTCTCTGCACGCCTTGAGAGAATGTTGAAAGGACCAATGTATCTTGGTGCAAGCTTTCCTTTCACACCAAAACGATGAGTGCCTCTGAGGGGAGTTACACGGAGATATGCCTTGTCACCAGGTGTATAGATCATATCCCTGTGCTTGCTATCATAGTAGCTTTTCTGACGAGACTGAGCAATCTTGAGATTGTCACGAATGATACGAACTTTCTCCTCGGCTTCCTTAACAATGTCAGGGCCTAAGAGTGAACGTTCACCAGCTCCAGACCAATTGATTGGACTCCTGCATCTGCGGCCATACAGTGCCTCAAATGGTGCCATGCCTAGGCTTGCCTGGAAACTGTTGTTGTAGGAGAATTCAGCATATGGAAGGCAATCCTCCCATTTCATGCCAAAGGAGAGACTACATGCTCTGAGCATATCCTCGAGAATTTGATTGACTCTTTCGACTTGCCCCTGAGACTGAGGGTGATAAGCTGTGCTGAACAGAAGTTTGGTGCCCAATGCTTCTTGAAAACTCTTCCAGAAATGAGAAGTGAATATGCTTCCACGGTCTGAGCTTATTTCTAATGGAACACCATGAAGAGGAACAATCTTTGCTGTGTAGAGCTCTGCTAACTGGCTAGCTGAGATAGTTTCCTTGACAGCAAAGAAGTGAGCTACTTTAGTGAGACGATCAATAACAACGAAGATTGCATCGTTGCCCTTCTTGGACTTTGGAAAACCAGTAACGAAGTCCATTTCAATCATGTCCCACTTCCACTCAGGGATTTTCAGAGGTTGTAGAAGACCTGCTGTTTTCTGATGGACTGCCTTAACACGTTGACAAACGTCGCATTCCGAAACGTATTGAGCAATTTCACGTTTCATGCCAGGACACCAATACAGAGTCTTGAGATCCTGGTACATCTTTGTACTTCCAGGGTGGATGGAGAGAGGAGTTTCATGAGCCTCCTTGAGAATGATATCTTTGAGACTTTGAATCTGAGGAACTGCAATGCGTCCTTCGAAGAACACAGCTCCTTTGCCATCAATTGAGAAGGACTTGAATTTATCATTGCCTTCTTTGATGTGCTCTACAATCTTCTTGATTTCAGCATCACGAAGTTGTTCAGAACGAATCTTCTCCTCGAGAGTTGGTTTGGCTGTCAAGCTAGCAATATAACCTTGAGGAACAAGACCAAGGTTCAGCTTCTGGAATTCTTCATGAAGTGGAGGTTGGCTTTCCATGATCATGAGATTATTGCAATAGGATTTGCGACTGAGAGCATCGGCCATAACATTAGCCTTGCCTGGAGTGTAAGAAATGGTGAGATCAAAGTCTTTAATCTTTTCAATCCATCTCCTTTGCCTGAGGTTCAGATCTGGTTGAGTGAAGATGTATTTCAGACTCTTATGATCGGAAAAGATTTCAGTGCGGTTACCCAACAAGTATTGTCTCCATTTCTTGAGGGCAAACACAACTGCTGCAAGTTCAAGGTCATGAGTTGGATAGTTTTGCTCATGTGCATTCAACTGACGTGAAGCATAAGCCACAACTTGACGTTCTTGCATAAGAACTGCACCTAGACCTTGGAGAGATGCATCACAGAATATCTGGAAAGGTTTGGTAGTATCTGGGCCAACCAGAACTGGTGTAGAAGTGAGTTTAGTCTTCAGGAGATTGAAACTTTCATCACACTGTGGAGACCAAACGAACTTCTTGTCCTTCTTTGTGAGATCAGTGAGAGGTTTGGCAATCTTGGAGAAGTTTTGGACGAAACGACGGCAATAGCTAGCCAAGCCAAGAAAACTTCTGACTTGCTTCACCTTCTTAGGGGGTTTCCAATCAACAATTGCCTTAACCTTTTCCGGGTCAATGGCTATGCCTTTGGCAGAGATGATATGACCAAGGTAAGCAACTTCTGGAATCCAGAACTCACATTTAGAGAACTTGGCATATAGACGATGCTCGCGAAGTTTCATGAGAGTGAGACGAAGGTGTTCTCCATGCTCTTCCTCGGATTTTGAATAGACCAGAATGTCATCAAGATATACCCCAACGAACTTGTCGAGGTATTCATGGAAGACAGAATTCATGAGTCTTGAGAACGTTGCCGGTGCATTGGTGAGACCAAAGGACATGACGGTGTATTCATATAGACCGTACCGAGTGGTGAAAGCTGTCTTAGGAATATCTTCCTTTCTGATCTTTATTTGATGGTAACCCATCCTCAAGTCCAACTTTGAGAATATTGAGGCTCCAGCTAGTTGATCAAAAAGATCATCGATACGGGAATTGGATACTTGTTTTTGATGGTTTTCTCGTTGAGAGGACGATAGTCAACCACGAGTCTTTTTGTTTGATCCTTCTTGGCAACAAACAGAGTTCGGCAACCCCAAGCGGAGGAACTAGGTTGAATGTAACCTTTCTCCATGTACATATCGATTTGCTCCTTCAACAATTTCAGTTCAGGAGGAGCTATCTTGTATGGATGCTTAGAGATTGGAGCAGTACCTGGTTCAAGCTCAATCACGAACTCAACTGCTCTGTCCGGAGGCATTCCTGGCAATTCTTCTGGAAAGACGTCAGGGAATTCACAAACCACCGGAACATTTTAAATTGCAGGAAGAGGTTTTACATCGAGGTTGAACAGCTGAACAGAACTTGATCCATATGGAGAATAGACTATCTGGCCAGAAGGGTGGGAGAGAGTTATTGACTTTTGAGCACAGTCAATTTTAGCTTCGTTGGTCTTCAACCAGTCCATGCCCAGAATGACATCAATGTCAGAATTTCCCAGCAACATGAGTGAAGCAAGGAATATGCGTCCTCCAATTAGGATCTGATTGTCCATGCTTATCTTGGAAGTCAACATTTGCGGTCCCGGAGAGTGAACAGTGATTTGATTGCTTAGTGGAACCAGAACTAGGTTGTATGCTTTTGCAAAGATCTTTGACACAAAAGAATGTGATGCTCCGGTATCAAACAACACTTTAGCTGGAAAAGAGTTTACGGGTAATATACCGAGAACGACGTCAGCAGCTTCCTCAGCTTTGTCGGCCCTGATATGATTCACCCTCGCGGTCCTCCCGACAGGCCTGTTGTTGGAGTTGAAGGCTTTAGCCGGGGGAGCACGAACCATTGCCTGGTTGGTGTTGGGGCGAGGAGGTGGAGGTAGCTGCCTCTGAGTGCACTTATCAGCGTAGTGTCCAGTCTCCTTGCATTTGTAGCAAGTGACAACACGAGGAGGACCTGGCCTTGGCTGCCCCATTGGAACCCTCTGACTCTGCATCTGAGCTGGGTTGGGTGGGCGGGGAGCAAAGCCTGGAGAAGCTTGGGCATATGGAGCCCGAGTGACAGTAGCATTTGGCACCCAGATGCGGCGCTTCTGCGGAGGGGTGGTCATGTTGGAGGAGGAACCACCCTCACGCGAGTGCTTGCGAGAATCCTCGAACGCCTTGATGAGGGGATAGTAACCCGGTATCCCAACTCCCAGGTGTGACCCGGCCCAAACGGCGGCTGGACCAAATCCGGCTAAAGACAAAGAAGCTTCTGGAAGGCCCAGGGCATGTAACGTTCGTGACCCGGATTGTGGGTTGCGGTAAGGAAAGTTAGGGTTTGTGTATAGAGTTCGAGTAGGACTCAGGAGGCGCTTTGTAAAGGCAAGCCAAGGGGGGTATGAGTGCTATATAAACCAACCCCTAGGCTTAGCCTCAGAGGGATTCAAGCCATAGTTGTAATACCTGTTATCGAGTATCCAGCATTATTGATATCGAGATCCGGCGAGTTATTCTCCGGTTCTTAGATCGCTTTCGCCATGTCTTCCTTTGAGCTAAACCCTCTCCCGAATACCTGTGTCGACTTGCCCCAAGATCAGTTACCCCAGGTAACATCTGCCGTGATTATCCCACGACAGTTGGCGCCCACCATGGGGCCTGCGTCCAAAGGTGTTTGCATCACGGGAGAAGCTCGGAAGAACATGAAGAATCTCATCGTCGGAGAAATCTACGTCAACAGCCAAGGAAAGAAGATGGTAGACGATTCTGGCTGGGGGCCAGAGTCGGATCACCTCGAAACCGGATCCGTCGTGACAATCGGCCACATCAACGTCTTCATCGGTATGGTATGTACTTCCAATTCGAATCGTGATAATCTTGGATCTGATTCCGTGTCAGGGGAAGATGAGCATGTTCAATCAGAAAAAGAAGAATCGATCGGAACAACGGATCAGACAGAGAGGGAGGATGATACCGAGTCTATACGGGATTTGTCGGAGGATCGATATGAAAGGGAAAACAGCGAGGAAGAACAGTACGAATCTACGCCGGGCATCATGCGCCGGGTTGCAGTCTATGCGGCTCCCGCGACCAATCTCAATCAAGAAAACGCGGCCGCAGCGCCAGCCGGGGGGGTTCAGGCAGCGTCCCAGCAGCAAGGAGCAGTTGACCCGGTCTTGGTCCAGGTCGATGGAGAGTCGGCGTCTGTCACCAGTCGCCCAGCAGACGAGGAGCGACACGCAAATATGTTCGGGTTCCAAGCAAACCGGACACCGGGGGCGGGCCCCTCAAACCCGCGTCACCCGGCTCTGTTTGATAATAATTTGATTTTGGACCCCACAGTCTTGGCCACAGTTATTACCCCAGAAAACGCGGCAGAACGTGTAAGAGACCTGGACGTGGCTCGTCGTGCATTGGAGCAGCAAAGAAGGCAAGTGGAAGCAGAAAGGCAGGGGATGGTCGCGCGGCAGCGCGAATTGGATGACCGAGAGACCCGGCTCCGGGAGGAAACGACAAGGATGCACCAAAGGCACCGAACTATGCTGCCGGCAACAGGAGGGGTTATTAACCCGACCGCCCTGGTGTTCACGCCTCAAGATCAGCCGATTCCACCGACGAACCAAGGGACCATACCGCGACCTTCAACGGGAGCACATCCGGTAAACGCGCCAGCCGGGTTACCCTTGCCACAGACGGGGGCGACAGCCGGCAATACCATGCCGCCACCACCATCACGATTCCGCACACCAGCAGGTCATTACAACAATCCCATGGACAACGTGTACGCAGCAACGCTCGCATTAAACCAGATTCCTGTGGGAGACTCGCCTCATGCGGAAGGAACCCGACGAGCAATCGATCTGCTACACACCGCGGTAGCACAGCAAGCCAATTATCCGGATCATAGAAGCGGGATGCATGGGACGCCGTACGCCAGTCAGCAACAGGGCAATGTCCAAACAAGTGCGGCACAACGAAGGGAAGAGCAGCAGCAAATGCCGCCTCCACCGCGTATCCAGACAGTACCAGTAGTATCAGCAGCGCAGGCGGTGGTGGACAGTTCCAGAGCCAGAAGAGCCGGGGCCGGGTCTGCAGCACACGAGTTACCGGCGGTGCCGCACCCCGCGGTACCCCCAGCCGGGTCACGCGTTTCCCGGGCAAGACCAGCCCCAACCACCCTTGCGGGACCAAAGTGCCTCTCGGACGATATCAGGGCAGAACCTTACCCGGAGAAATTCAAAGAACCGGGGAAAGTAGTGAATTATGAGCCAACAATGGATCCGGAAACGTGGTTGAGCAGCTACGAGATGGCAATGTCAATTCGCAATGCATCCGAGAATCTCCAAGCCAAGTTCATGTACTTGATGATGTCAGAGGGAGCAGCAAAGTTGTGGTTTACCAATTTACCGGAGAAGTCGATCAAATCGTGGGAGGAGCTAAAAACCGCATTTATCAAACACTTCCATGGGACATGTAAGAAGTTATTTACTATTGATGATTTAGAAAGATGCGTTCAGAAGAAAGGAGAGTCAGCACGCAGCTGGGTACGCCGGGTTATGGAGATACTCCACTCGTCTACAGATATCCAACCAAAGGACGCGCTACAAGCCATGGCGAAAACATGTAAGTATGTTCCCTTAGTGCAAAAGCTAACCCGCATGAAATCCAGTAGAAATGCAGCGGAGGTTACGATGGGAGAGTTAATGGATGCATGCAACAAGCACGCTGCAACGGATACTACAGAGGAGGAAGTTGATGACAAGAAGGCAAAAGCAAACGCAAGTAACAGTGGGAAAACCGGCAATGGATCGGCGCCAAACAATAATGGAAGTAACCAGAACAAGCGCCCGTTTGAGGGGAATTCCGAGTTTGTAGCCAATACGGAGGCCGGGTCTTCAAGACCTAGATCCGAAGGGAATTTTAATACTGGAAATCACAATGGGGGACACTACCAAGGACCTCCAAGACCAAGCAACAGTTGGGACATATTTAGGATGGCGTGCCCGAAGCATAGCAGGAATGGCAAGCCGGCCAATCATTCATTGGAGCAATGTGCCGACTTACAAAGGTGGAAGAACGAGGAAGTGAACAGAGCTATGCGAGGTGCGGGCCGAGGAGGAGGTCCGGGTCTAGGTGGAAACTTGGGTAACGGACCGCCCCCAGCCGGCAATCCGCCCGCTGGAAGTCAAGGTAACAATCAAGGTGGAGCAGGAGGTTTTCAAGCTAACCCCAAACAGCTGGGTCAATATCATGTGCACACTACTGGAGGCTCTAGCAAGGATAAGAAGATACTGAAACAAGCAGTTAATTCGGTCTCTTCCGCTGTTCCAAGATATTTGAGGTGGTCAGAACAGGAGGTAACATGGAGCAGGAGAGATCACCCGGACAGGATTGATCACCCGGGAGTCTTAGCGTTGGTAGTAGCACCACAGGTCAACGGTTACGAGCTAAAGAAAGTCTTGATGGATGGAGGGAGTAGTATCAACATCCTATACTGGGAAACTTTCCTGCGCATGGGCTTAAAGAAATCACAGCTGCAAAAAAGTACAACAGTTTTTCACGGGATAGTGCCAGGTCATTCGGCATGCCCCGAAGGAAAAGTGGCACTGGAAGTAGCTTTCGGGGAGTCAAAGGACAATTATCGAGTCGAGTGGCTTACCTTTGAGGTAGTAAAGTTGCGCAGTCCTTATCATGCATTGTTTGGAAGGCCGGCTTATGCCAAGTTCATGGCAAGACCGTGTTATGTGTACCTACAGCTGAAGATCCCGGGTCCTAAGAAGACCATCACCATACATGGAAATCGAGATATAGCAGCTGAATGTGATGAGGGAGATGCGGCGATGGCCGAGCAAGCTTGCAGGAAGGAAGAGCTCAAACATTATCGTTCTAAGGTGGACCTAGAAGAGAGGACGACGTCAAAAAAGCCAACCCCTGAAGGGGACAAAGCAAAGATTAGGGCAGAAAAGGACCTTAAGATGGTAGGTTTCATCAGGGGCGAACCTTCCAAATCCCCTAATAGAGAAGAAGACGTACTGCCACACGCAGCTGATCACGCTTCAAGGACGGTATACCCGGATTGGCTAGCAAATCCGATACTCGTTATGAAAAGGCCCAGCGAATGGAGAATATGCATCGGCCACGCCAGTGTGAGGCCGATTCCCGAGAACAATTAAAGCAGTGTAATCGACGGCAGGTTTCATACGCACTCTTTTCCTTACCAGGGTACCTAAGGGGACTGGAAGGTTTTTAACGAGGCGGCCTGCTGATTCAAAAAAGAAATTTTTATCAATAAAAGAAGATGGTTTCGAGTCTTATCATGATCCTTGCTTCAGTTACAAGTAAGTAACGTTTTTATTATCAACACATCAATATCATCGAAATACATTGCGTGAATATAGGTCTCCGGGGGGCGATCTGCTTCAATAAGTAATCTCAAACCCGGAGACCCGGCCATGATGCCTATGAGTTATGGGGGCTGATTACTCGTAGAAACGGGTGCGGCTACAATCCTATAACTGGACGAAGGAGCCAAATTTCTTGATTATTCTTACTTAAGCTCGATGTGACTCGCGCTAAAGTGGCATGATCTGTTCACGTACGATTACAATCAAACTATGCAGCCCAATGGGGCTTGCTTGATCTTGTTTTTCGTATAGATGCAACGACATGGTATCCACGCGAAAGCCGGCTTACAGTACAAGATAATCAAAAGGGTCATCTAAACCACAAGTCCATGCAGAGTATAAGGCTAAAAAAGCCGGAAACTCAACAAGTATTAAGCATGACTTCAGTATTTATGTGAACAGCTATTGGTATTCAGCTTGGTAAACAGCAGTATGTCATCTGAGAAAGGCCACGCCCCCATAGCTCGTACTTTGGGTCATGGGGACTGGGGACTTCGAAACAGAAACAAACTGTTTAACTACCAAAGCCTGTAAACCTTAATTTCCGAGTATTGGGGACTTAAAGAAAAGTTCATCTATCAAAACCTACGATACTCGGTTAGCCGAGTCTCAAAAGGAAATTGAAAACAAGAGTTCGAAGTATCGAGAATAAGCTTATAAGTAACACAAGGATGGATATTATCAAAAGCCAGGGGAGGCAAAGAGTTATCATAAGTTCACAAACGCAAAGTCATAGTGTCAGCATCAATGGTGCACAGGCGCACCGCAAAAAAAAAATCATATCAGTCTCGAGAAACGCAAAGCACCAGGCAGCATCCTACTCGGCATCCTGAGAGCGGTCCTCCGGGTCTAAGTCTTGGACTTGCTCCTTGGCCTTGCCAGCAGTTTTACCCGGGCTCTTCACATCTGGACGAACAGGCGGAGGCACGGCTGGGGTAGAGGTAGACGGCTTTACGCCCAGCTCTGCTTCCCTCTTTGCAGCCTCTTCCTTCCTCCTAGCCAGATCAGTCGACCATTTGTCCAACATATCAATAGGGGGGGTGCCTCCACCAGGATAACCTTGCCCTCAGAATCATACGAGCTCATAATCGTGTTTAGATCCATCTTGTCGGCCAAAGCTGTGGCTGAAGGACGTACCGCAGATTGTATAGCTTTGAAATCCTGGGGCTTGAATTTGGATCCGTCAGCTTTAAACTCTGGGAACCCGGATACTACCTTCGCCGGGTCAAGCTTTGGAAAATAAGCCTTCGCCAGCGTTAAAGCCCGGGTCATCCCAATTCGGCAGGACGAACGCTTCAGTATTTCAATCCATCCAGGCGCTGTGGAAAAGGCCTGCATAAGGTTCTCCTCGCCCGGGTATACCTCAGAAGGCCACTTGATAGCATCCAGCAAAAGTTTCGTGCCGGCAAAAAACGTCCGGAGCACAGTCTTCAGAGTTTTAACTTGAGTAATGGCATTCTCCTCCGGAGCAGCAAGGTTAGCACCTGCAATCGAAAAACACAAAAGCATATCAGTAATTTTGGTTATTACAACGGCAAAATGGAGGTAAGCAAGCTAGTTGCAGATAAACAAACTTACTTAGCAAAATACGGTAAGTGTCCGTAATCTGAGTCGATAAGTTCTTCAGCGAGGATTGGGCGGCATTGTACTTCTTCTTGTATGTGGAGACATCTTTTTTCAAAGTCTTTATCTCCGCTTCAAGGGCCTCCCTACGCTTAACTTCAGCCAGCAAGAGCTGCTCAGCCTTAAGTAACGCTTCATCTGACTGAGTAATCTCTGCCTGCAAAGACCGGGTGAAGCTGTAAGCCGGATATCACGAGAGTATTTCCTCTGAGGAAATGATTACCGAAAAGTATTATGCGAAGTACCGAGGATAATTACAAAAAAAATTATACTCGGGACTTGGGGACTGGATGTATAATAAAGAGTATCAAGTAAAAGTTACCTGATGTGCTGCAGCCATACGCTCTAGGACATTTCCTTCTGAAGCTTTCATGGCGAGAAGAGCGCTCATCAGCTGGTTAAAGTCAGCGTTATCCGAGTTAGATGGCTCGGGTACCTGGAAAGTGGGAAAAGGAGCGTTTCTTGTAACAGGAGGTGGCACCCGGGTCATCCGAATATCGGAGTTTGGTCCTCCTCCCGCGCTCGAAGTTGTTCCCGTCTCCTTCTCGCCTGCGTGCGAAGCGATGGGATACCCAGTATCATGCCTAGCCAGCTCCGGTGACGACGCTTGCTCGTCGCCAGTTGCAGCGAATGCATCATCGGCCGGCTTATTCTCGACTCGGACCTCAACCTCCGTGCCCTCTTCGTCGCTAATAACAACCGTGGCTCTGTAGAAGGTACGAAGGTGCAGTTAGTTTTTAGCTGTGAAAAGGTGATAAAGTTTGGTATAACTCTAAGGAAAGGAGTTTACCCGGTGTTCACCGGGAAGTCCGAGGGGAAGCCGTCACTAGACCCGGAAGAGACTGAAAAATGGCAAGAAAGGTCTGGGATTACATTACAAAGGAATGCCCGGAAAGAAATTTTGTTTACAATAAATACCAGGGTGTTGAACCGGGGGCGGCGAAGCGACCGGGTTAAGGGTCTCGTTGCCCGGATGGTTCCGGGTTACTCGGCGCCTAGTCGCGGGTGGCTCCTTCAGTTATGATCAAAAGGGGTGGAGATGGGGTTAGCCCCGGAGTGACGTTATGGGAACAAAAAACCAAAGTGTAAGGAGATGAAGTAAAAACCTGGAGGGCTATCCTCTGGGATTTCCTCTTTGTTCCGGCTTTGGTGGCCAGCTCCGGCTCTTCCTCCTCGCTGGCGGATCCGCCCCTGCTGTCCGTTTCTTCTTCTTCGCTTTGGTCCTCTTGCTCTGAAAAATATCCGAGTTATAGCATAAAGAAGAAGAAAAGGCAGGATATAACGTGTACAAGGGAATCAAGTATGTACCTTCATCCGAGTTAACAACATTGTCTTCCTCCTCCGCATCTTCGGAATTAGGAGGGGTGTCGACCGTCCAAAAGTCATCATCGGCCTGAGGAGAAGATGCCCGGATAGTGATTAATATCGAGTCAAGAGAAGAGAATAAAAGTAAGCTGTTAGAAGTCAAAATCAAGAGGTAGGAAACTTACTGCGGGGGCTGGATTCTCGAGGGTAAAAGGTTCTAGTCCGGCTATGCTCCGGATCACCTCGAGCTTCTCTGTTAAAAAACCCTTGATCGTCTTGTTCATATCATTAGGAGCAAGGGTGCTAGGAGAGTATCGGATAGGGTCTGTGGGAAGACCCGAGTATTCGCACATCAGCTTCTCACGAATGGAGTTTGGCTGGATGCGGAAGCTGACCCAGGTCTTCACATGGTTTAGCCCGATGAGACCTCGGGCTGACAAGATGGAGATCCTAGCTAGCAAAGGCAAGATCGCCTCCCTGTCCGAGTCAGGGGCGAAGGCGTTGAAAGTCTCGGAGATGTCAAGCTGACCCTCCGAGTAACCCGGCAACTTCTTTTCGCCGGGTGGAGAGGTATCCTGGCAGTAGAAGTATGAGAGCTGCCAGTGCTTCACATGAGAATTGAGAGTAATAGGAGGCATCAGGGAGTTCTTGCGGCGCTGGATGGAAACCCCGCCGCAAGTAAGAAGTGCGCCGTCGCCGCTTTCGCGACACGGCTTGCACTGAAAAAGTTCGACGAAAAGAGCCAGACTTGGCGGAGTGCACAAGTAAGACTCGGAAAGAACGATAAAATGGGAGATGTTTAAAATGGAGTTTGGGCCTATATCGAAAATACGGAGTTTGTAGTGGTCTAGGACGTCGCGGAAGAAAGGGTGACCCGGAGGCCTGAAGCCCCGGGTCACGTGTTCAACGAAACATATTACCTCGTCCGTTGCTGGGGAAGGTCGGGTTTCGTTGCCTGGTACTCTCCAGTGGATAGCTTCCTGTGGAGGTAGGGTTCCAAGCTCGACCAACTCCTCCAGTTTGGCCGTGGTAACAGAGGATTTCCCCCAATTGGCTGATATGGAGTTTGTGGATTTAGCCTTAGCCGGCTGTTTCCCCTGCCTCTTGGGTGCCATGGGATTGACCTGGTAAAACATTGAAGGAAAGGACGTGAGAGACAAAAACTCGGAAGTTAGCAGATAAGTGGTTACCGGCGATTTAAACACAATCCGGGTATTGCCTTGCGGGGTCAAGCATGTTTTGTCCGGGTATCGTGTGCCATTTCAAAATTTGTAGAGTTTTCCGTAAAGGCAAATGTTTGGAGAAGTTGGGAGGGTGTTTGTATGCCTACCATCTGCGAATGATCCGGAGAAGTGAGATTCTCTGAGGAGGGAGAACAAAGGCGGAAACTTTAGATGGCCCGAGCCCAGATTGGGAATCTTATTTCTAAATTTGTGGCCAAGTTAATGATTGCTGGAGTTAGGAGAGCAATACAAGCTATGAATCCTATCTATGGGGATGATTATGGTAAATATCGGTGAGTTAATCCGGCGCGGCCCGAGAAATCGCGGACCACTCGATTCAGATCTGATCCAAGGGAAGGATGAGAAATTGCGAGGATGAGCTGAGGGATACGAGGAACTTACCAAAGGGGGTTGAAGAAGAGCTTTGCGGAGACAGATGGCGCAAGATTGATGTCCCTTTGAGGTTGTTGGTCGGCGAATCGGGCGCTCGGCGGCGGAGTTGGGGATTGGAGTGAGTCGCGCGGTGGCGGAGCGCAGGCGACGGCGGATGGGCTCCGGCGAGGTGCGTGGGGCTTCCGTGGTGGCACTCCGCGAGCTCGGGTTTGAGGAGAAGTGGAATGGGGGAAATGAGCCGTTAAGAGTTGGGTTTGTTCCTTGAGCTCTATTTATAACCGCCCGGATGGAAGGGCTTAGCCTAACGGTCGAGACCCGGGGAGTGCGGAGTAATTGGCCATTTCGAAATTTGAAAGGCACGTTTTATGCGCAGACCAATATGATCCAGAGAAAAAGGAAGGGGAAATTGCCTTCCTCGTATCAGCGGTAATTATCAAGAAGGATGTGGGGTCAGGGAGTTTCCTATTAAGATTTAAGTCTGGGAGATTAAGGGAGAACCTAAGAAGGGAGAGCCGGGTTTTTACCTGGCTTCCTTGGTACCAGTCACGGCTATTCGTCGACGCGCTGCGTCTTGATCCTCATGTGTTTGCATCTAATATTTCTGTAGGGAATAGCCAACGCTTCGAAGAGTAAATCTTGGAAGCCCAAGCTATTCTGGGGACTACTGATGAGGGGATAGTAACCCGGTATCCCAACTCCCAGGTGTGACCCGGCCCAAACGGCGGCTGGACCAAATCCGGCTAAAGACAAAGAAGCTTCTGGAAGGCCCAGGGCATGTAACGTTCGTGACCCGGATTGTGGGTTGCGGTAAGGAAAGTTAGGGTTTGTGTATAGAGTTCGAGTAGGACTCAGGAGGCGCTTTGTAAAGGCAAGCCAAGGGGGGTATGAGTGCTATATAAACCAACCCCTAGGCTTAGCCTCAGAGGGATTCAAGCCATAGTTGTAATACCTGTTATCGAGTATCCAGCATTATTGATATCGAGATCCGGCGAGTTATTCTCCGGTTCTTAGATCGCTTTCGCCATGTCTTCCTTTGAGCTAAACCCTCTCCCGAATACCTGTGTCGACTTGCCCCAAGATCAGTTACCCCAGGTAACATCTGCCGTGATTATCCCACGACACGCCTTGCGCCCATTTTCCTCATTGAGCGCGGTGTTCACGAGCTCCTCGAAGTCCTTGCACTTGATGTTGGTGAGAGCGTACTTCAGTTCCGGGTTAAAACCTCGGCGGAACCTTGCCATCTTCTTAGCCTCAGTGGACACCTCATCACCAGCGTATCGAGCGAGACGATTGAACTCGTTCTGATAGCCAATGACGTCCAGCTTGCCCTGCTTGAGAGAGCAAAATTCCTCACGCATCCTTTCCATGAGACCATCTGGGATGTGGTGCTTCAGGAAGGCATCCTTGAAACAACCCCAGGTGATAGGATAGCCAGCTCTCATGGTCTGGTAGTTCTCCCACCAGGTAGCTGCCTGACCCTTCAGTAGGTAGGTGGCATACTTGACTTTGTCTTCCTCAGCAACGTGAGCAATGTCCAGAGCCCTGGCCATCTCCCTGATCCAGTCATCAGCATCCAGAGGCTCACGTGTTGCCACGAAAGCTCTCGGACCCATACTGAGGAACTCCTTGATACTGACCCGTGGAGCATTCTGGTTGTTGTGCTGGTTAGCCTGGAACTGGGCCATCTGAGCCACGACCTGAGTCATCTGAGTCAACAGCTCCGTGATCGGAGGTGGTTCAGGCGGGTTGCTCCTTGTTGGCGGCATCCGGAATAGACATGCATTTTAGCGCAACAACAGAAAAGGATAGACTTGGTAACCGAAAGAGAGATTATTCCGACGCATGAATAGATAACCAACAGGTACATCATCACATGTTCAAACACATCAGAATATCCAACACACCAATACATGGTTCGAAAGCCAAAGGATAACTAAACATAGCTAGAAATGGATACATCAGTACTCCCATGCTCATCACGCAGGACGGCGGTGAGTAGTACGACGAGAGATACGGTGAGGAGGAATCCCACGAAAGTAGGTAGAACGACGATCCACGTAGATCGGGACTGCTCTGAGAGCAACTCTCGGTGTGGTGAAGTAGAAAGCGTCGTCTCCCTGTGCTCCAAAGCGTGGAATCCCAGTGTAACCAGCTCCGAGGTTGAGGAGTGGACCTCTGATCGGCTCGTAACCTCCAGCATCTGGCAGACGACGACCAACTGGCTGATCGAAACGTGCAAAGCGCTCATCTCCAACAAAGTCTGTGGTGTATGTCGCCAGACGAGTCAAAGCAAGGTAGAGCTGCTCCCTGACTGAGGCCAACTCCTGAGAAAGTGTGGTGGCAACCGCGTCACTGTGCCTCACAAACTGAGCGGTGGTGTGCAGCCTGGTGTTATCATGCTCGTAGACATCCAAGTTGTCGTAGAGAGTGAAGTGAGCTCCCTCCGAAGTGATGTAACCACGGGGGATGTGGCGATAGACAGAATCGTCAAACCCCCAGTAGTCAGCACGAAGGAC
Organism: Alopecurus myosuroides; assembly: GCA_028641055.1. Taxonomy (NCBI): domain Eukaryota; kingdom Viridiplantae; phylum Streptophyta; class Magnoliopsida; order Poales; family Poaceae; genus Alopecurus; species Alopecurus myosuroides. The sequence continues at coordinate 121,953,771 of CM054058.1, forward strand.
GGTGAGACTCACGTAAGCTGCCTGCTGCACGGCCATATCCACTGTGGAACCTACTGCCTCGTAGCGGTGGACAACGCTCATGCCATCATCTGACAGAATGTAGACGATAGCCTGGTAGTAGGTCTAGTCAAACTCTCGCTGCTGCTCGTAGACCTGGTACTCTGGTGCCCAACGGAACCCCAGATAAGTGACCATGTCTCTCAGCATCTCCGGATAACCGGCGGTGCTCTCACAACGAGTCATCCGAACCACCTGCGGGTAGAACCTGAGATCCATCTGCAGATGATCGGGGAAGTTTTGATTAGACGCCGGTAGAGAACTGCAGTGGAAAGCAACAACAAGGTTCAACGGACGAAAAGGATGTTGAAAAGAACAGGATATTGAAGCAACATCGGGAAACACGAGACCAAAAACTCCTGAGGTACTACGGAGAACCCAAAACACGTGAAACCCTAACTTGAAAGTTTAGATGAGACGAGAAAACAACGTTGCACTTCCTTACCAGAAAAGGGGTGGGTGGGTAGGGAAATAAGAAAAATGGCAGAATTCCTACTCTCACGTTTCATTTTTCCTATATAGCTACAAAATAGTTTCTAGACTCAACTGCGACCAGTAAAAGGGATCCTACAGGCAGACAGGCTCTGATACCATTTGTCGCACCCGGACTTCTAAAGGATACTCGCCGTTCCGTTGAACAGTAGTAGATTGGATTACGGGGCTTACCGGCACCCGCGTCCTCTTACGAGTAGGCCAACACACGTATGTGTGACAACCAACCCCTATCTGTTCAGCGTCGACGTAAACTATCCCATAGAAATCAGGACACTACCGTTGACGTACTTCATACCATGCACACATGGTACGTCAACGACATTGGAACAAGTGATATCACAACAGATCTCTAAGACACAAAAGATGGAAATAAGTTGCAAATAGCTCTCACTAGAGCAGAGATAGAAAATACAATCATCCAGAGGACACATGTCCCAACATAACATCATTACATCTCAGCGGAAGCATTCAACGGGTCTGAGTACAGACAAATCCAAATAGGCTTAAGAAGCCGGGAACTGGAAGAAAGACGGAGCCCATCCACGTAGTCTCGGATCCTGCCCGGGTCCGCTACCTACTCGTCAGTAGCCTCGTCAAACTCCATGTAGTATCCGTCACCTGGATCCTCGTAAGCGTAGTCTGCGGAAACCACAGCCCCAAAGGGGTCAGTACATAGACGTACTGGCAAGCAAGACTCACAGTTCACCAAAGTGTAGCCCGTCAACACCAAGCATAGATGCCTTGGGTTCAACGGAAGGAAGGGGATATAAAAGATGCTGCAACTGGCTGCGCTAACCAACTACAAAGATTCTACACTTCCGGCTAACAGAAAGAAGATAAGATATCGTATCGTAACCAACTATACCTAACCACCAAACAAACCCATCCTGGATCTTGCCCCTTATCCAAAGAAGCAATCCGAGGATAACTCACACAGTTGGATTAATGAATAATGGATCAAGTTGTTATGTCAATAGGTCTATTACTAGTCAAGTTATCACCAGTTAGGTGTAAGTTGTTCTGAGTACTTGTTAGCCAGTACTTTCACCAAGTCAACCATAACCGCGGAAAACACGGCTTCTCGAGAAGATTTATCCCTGCAGGGGTGCACCAATTTGGCTGTACACGTAAGAATAACCCGCCAGATGGGATGCCTCCCACCAAGCGGGGCACTCAACACAACTCAACTCTTCTTCGCATCAAGCCCAAAGCACCTTGGGCGCACGGCTAATCGAGCCCAGAAGAAAATGGACCCTCATAGCACTCTAAGAACGTGTTCCCCTATATGCCGACTACGAAAGTTCCACCCTGCGCTGAGCTCGCAAAAACATGCATGCGGCAAAAGGAAAACACGAACTAAATGAGGCGATTTGTACGAGATGCGAATCGAATCAAATTGAGGGGGGCGCCCATACTCGCTTCCCACATGCGGGTAGTGCGCTCATCATGGATCAGTAGACAAGACCCTTTTCCTATTAGGGTCGACACTAGCAGGCCTCAAAACCACAAAGGGCCTCCTGCCGGTGCCTTATCATCAAATTATTATTTTAACAATAAAAGAAGCATGATTGATTGATTAAACATCGAGCCCCCAGAACATAATAGAATATAGTAACAGAAAGTAACGGGTAACAGACTCGAGCAAAACAACCTAAGCATGCTAGTAAGACATTGGCTCAAACAATGGGGTTGTAGGAGTGGAGGTGAGGCAATATCAGGGTTAAGGGATTCATGTGATAGGTTCGTATCAGAAACAACTATACATAGGGCTAGCAAAATAGACAACGGAAAGTATCGATAACCAATGTTGAAAGGAACACGGTGGTTCATGTGAGTGATAACTTGCCTGCAAACTCAGCAGCCGGGTACTGAGCTAGATCCTCAGAAGGGGTGTCGTAAAGATCGTCGGTCTCAACGTCGTCGTCTAACCGAGAAGAAGCAAACAGACAATGCAGAAAAGGTAGACAATCAATATCATGGCATAGTGCACAATCATGGGATGATGCATGTCAAGTTAATGGTTGCATCAAAATAAACTAGCTAACATGGTAACACAATTTAAATGGACCCATATGCAAGGGTGAATTGCATATGGATGCACATGGTTAAGGTTGAACAAATGATCTACAATTAATTAACAAGTGTAAGTAGTTTAACATGATGCATGCATGATGAAAACAATAAGGTAACAATATTAGATGCAATTGGAATGATAATTAACAAGTTAAGAATTTATTTATTAAGTTTAGAAATTTTGGTTACTTAATGAGGTTACACAAACAATTGGTTGTTTTCATCAAGTTAAATTGTGCAAAACAGATGACAAAGTTAATATTGGAAAAGGTTATGTTTTTCTGGTTTGAAAACATATTTTACATGTTCAAGAATTATTTAATTTGAGCAAGTTATGAATTTAGTAAAATTAAATGAATTAAACAAGGTTTAAATTATTTAGGCAATTTTAATTATTCAAAACATGAAACAAAATTTATATTTGGAAAGATGGTTTGAAATGGTATGGAAAACATATTTTATTTGCATTATTTGGATTAAGAATGAATTAGTTATGGAATTTAGAAAATTGCATTTGAATTATTTGAATCTGAAATTTAAATGCATTTGGAAATTTCAAAACAGTACACAAATGGATTAGTTGGATAGACAATTTAATTTAGAACAACAAACATATTTAGAGTTTATTATTTGGAGTTATAGATTAAAAGTTATTAACAATTTAAGTTTTAGGACTAACCTGTAAATTATAAGGGTTAGTTTTTTAAAACAGAAACGTGTGGGAAAACTTTTGTTACAGCACTGTGGGCTAGCCACAGCCACTGCACGTGGGCCTGGGGCCAACGTGGCGCTGCGCGTGCTTGCGTGGCCACAAGGGTCACAGACAGGTGGGCCCTGCCTGTCAGCCACGGTTGCAAAATGTTTGGATTAAACCGCAGCGCCAGGGATCGATCCTGCGACCTCGCGGGCGCGCGCGCTGCACTGCTGCCACTACGGTGCTCGCTTCAGATTCGACAGAGTAAGCGACGCAGCAAAGGTATGTTTCAGATCTGCGCGTTAACTGAATCCAAAACGCGCGCGCAGACTGAACCTAGCTGACAGAGATGCAGTCGCCGACGGCGATCAACGTGGTGAAGTGCTCGTGGCTGCTGCGATCTGGGTGTGTGCGTGTGCTGGATGCGCGCGGATGCAACAGAGAGGAAAGGAGGAGGAGACGGTGGTGCTCACCACCGTTTGGAGTCGTGCAGAGGCCCGGTGACGAATCAACGGCGGCGACAACGGCGTGGACGAGGACGGCGGTGAAGATCCCGTAGATCCCCGAGGTGTCTCCGGTGTCCAAAAGGAAGAGGGGATCGTGGTGGATTGATCTTGGTAGCTAGGTGGGTGAAAGGCGCGTCGAGACGGCGGGGCTCATCGTGGATTCAGACGTGATCTCGCCGGTGAGGAATTCAGAGAGGGGAAAATGGACAGAGAGGTGGCGATCGGCGGCGGAGCTCGAGGGAATAGGGACCTAGGGTTAGCTAGGGCAGGCGCGCGGGTCCTAGGTAGCTCTTATAGGGCACGGGGGTCGAGGATGGCCGTCGGTGGCGATGGTTGCCGCGGTGGCACGCTCGGATGGGCGTCGTACAGGAGATAGACGACGGGGGCGGCGATCGAAATGTTTTCGGGCCGTGCGCGTAGGTAAGTGGGCTGGGCCAAAAGGCTCCCCCCTCGCAGGTTAGCTTTTCCTTTTTCTTTTTCTGTTTGTTTATTATTATTTTTTTGCAGAAAAACAAATTGGAAGAAAAGGTAAGTTTTTAAGTTAATAAAAATCTGGAAAAAAATATGGTTAGCTTAGTTTTTCCAATAGCAACAAAAAACTAACTTTTATTTCCAAAAGTTTTCAAGTTTGCTTGCTGTTTATGATTTAGACCAAATTTGAATGAATTTTTATATTAAGTAAACATTATTGAAAACAAAGTTTTAATAGGGTGAACCCTATGTTTAAATTGATTAAATTAGTTGATTGGTTTAGATAATATTCATAAATTCAAAGTGGTTCTGTTTGATGCAGTTGGTTTGAATTTTTAAAAGTGATTTGGAATTTAATTGTTTGATTAAAACCATCAATTTAATAAGTGAGCATTATGGAATTAAATGAAAACAATTTGGTTGTTTTTATTTGAACTCTTTATTTAAAGGGTTGTAACAGAGCAAGTATGAAATAAACATTTGAAATTGTTTGAGTTTCATTATGAAAACAGAATAAAACAGATGCAAAACAAATAGTAAACAAAAGCAAACAAGGAAACAAATATGATGACATGATGCAATACTTAAATTAAACAGGAAATCAAACATTCTAGGGGTATTTTCATACTTGGGATGTTACAGCTTTTGGCAGCAGATTTTATCCGGAAAGTTATACATACTGAATGGTCAACAAATCCAGTATTAGTCCCGAAGAAATATACTACCACCCTTAGGATGTGTATAGATTACACCGGCTTGAACAAACTGTGTGCAAAAGATAGGTTTGCGTTACCGCGAATCGATCAAATAATAGATGCCACTGCAGGCTCTGAGCTTTTATGCTTTTTGGATGCATATTCCGGGTATCATCAAATACGCATGAAAAAGGAAGATCAAATTAAAACTTCTTTCATAACCCCCTATGGGACGTACTATTACATAACCATGCCATTTGGCCTGAAGAACGCAGGTGCAACCTACTAGCGATTCATGCAACGGTGTTTGCATAGTCAGATTGGCAAAAATGTCCATGTTTACGTGGACGACATTGCTGTCGTCACCAAGGAAAAAGAAACACTCCTTGAAGATTTGCGAGAAACCTTCAAAAATTTGCGCACTTACAAAATGAAGTTAAATCCATTAAAGTGCGTATTCGGGGTTCCCTCAGGAAAACTTCTGGGTTTCATCGTTTCTCACAGAGGAATAGAAGTAAACCCAGAAAAGATCAAAGCAATCTTAAACATCTCCAAGCCTACGTGCGTAAAAGATGTGCAAAGATTGACGGGTTCCGCTGCAGCCGTCAGTAGGTTTATTAGCCGGCTGGGGGATAAAGCCTTGCCACTATATAAGTTATAGGCAGATGCAGCATTAACCTAGTTGAAGGAAACTTTGATGAAAGCTCCGATTTTGGCATCCCCAAAAGACGAAGAACCTATGCTATTGTACCTAACGGCTGCAAACCGGGTTATTAGTGCAGTAATTGTTGTGGAAAGGAAGAAAGACGAACAAAGCATACCAGATTAGCATCTGGTATATTATGTAAGTAAAGTTTTCTCCGAGTCCAAACAAAGGTATCCACAGTATCAAAAACTGGCATATGGCGTATTTTTTGCATCTAGAAAACTTCGCCATTACTTCCAAGGACATTCCATAACAGTGGTATGGAAAGCGCCACTAGGGGATATAATAAACAATGCGGAGGCGACTGGCCGAGTCGCCAAATGGGGCATCAAGCTAGCAGCATTCGACATTAAGTACCAGTCCATGATGGCAATAAATCCCAAGCTCTGGCAGATTTTGTTGCCGACTGGACGGAAGCAATGGAAAAAACACCGATGCCGGAGTCCGAGTACTGGATCATGAACTTTGACGGATCCAAGATGAAGGAGGGCGCTGGAGCTGGTGTAGTACTAAAATCCCCTAAAGGAGATACAATGGAGTATGAATTGCAAATACACTTCAACGCCAGTAATAATGTGGCAGAATACGAAGCTCTGCTTCACGGCTTGCACATCGCAAAGAAAATAGGTGTCAAACGCATTTTATGCTATGGCGACTCAGATTTGGTACAACACCAGCTCAACCAAAATTGGGATGCCAAAAGCCCTATAATGGTCGAATACCGGAGAACGGTGGACGAGCTTGCAATCTGTTTCTTCGGATTTGAAGTACTCCATGTTAAAAGGGAGGAAAATTGGAACGCGGATGCATTAGCCCACATGGGATCAGAAAGGGTAAAAATCCTACCACCAGGTGTATTCATCCAACATTTGTACGAACCATCGATAAAAGGTGGAGATGTTGATTATCCTCTGGCTTCTGAGTCAATTGAAGTCATGCTCGTTAACCCGGATTGGACAATCCCATATTTAAACTTCTTAGTTGATCAGAAGTACCCGGATGGAGCAGACGAAGTCTTGCAAAGACAGATTCAGCGTTGATGCAAAGGATACACGGTAATTAACAATTGCATGTATAAACGCAGTACTACCGGAATTTTTCTGCGATGTATTATACCAGAAGAAGGACGAGAAATCCTGCAAGAAATCCATGCCGGAGATTGCGGACATAATGCTCAATGAAAAAGCATAGTCAAAAAAGCATTCCGCGCCCGTTTTTCTGGCTAACAGCCAAGACAGACGCTGAGCACATAGTAAATACGTGTGCAGGGTGTCAGTATTACGCCAAGCAGACAAATATGCCAGCCCAAGCACTCAAAACTATCCCCATTACATGGCCGTTTGCGGTCTGGGGGCTAGATATGATGGGACCATTCAAAACTGCACGAGGCGGACTCACACATCTACTCGTAGCTGTGGATAAATATACCAAGTGGGTGGAGGCTAAACCCATCAAAAAGCTTGACGGTGTAACTGCCAGAAATTTCATCATTGACATAGTCATGAGATACGTCATTCCACACAGCATAATAACCGACAACGGGACAAATTTCTCCATTGGAGAGTTGGCAAAATATTGCCGACAAACGGGAATTCGCCTAGATCTCGCATCGATGGCACACCCGCAATCCAACGGGCAGGTTGAAAGAATGAATAGCTCAATCTTACAAGGAATACTCCCAAGACTCGAATCTCCTCTTCTGTCGTGGTGGTGTCACGGAAGATGCCATAGGATGGCTAAAGATGTGGGGACGAAGGACGCTGGAGGTGCTCGGGGAGGGATCACGCGACGAGTAGACGCGTGAAGGATGAAACTAGCACTGCGAACAACACGATCTACCCAGGTTCAGGGCCCTCGTGAGGAGGTAAAACCCCTACTCCTGCCTTTCTTTCTGTATTTGGATGTCTCTCCGAGTAGCCACAGTACAACGGTTCTTGCTACCGAGTAGCCGCCCTTCTCTCTGTGAGACCAACTAGGTCAAGAATCTCTACGTAGTGTGCGATCTAGGTCAGCATCCCTCGCGCAGGAGGGGGCAGGGCACCTTATATACTCGGTGCCCAGCCGGATACAGCCAAATACAAACAAGTGTCGACATTGTGTACACACCGTCCTTCTTCCGAGTTCCCGCTGACAGCTTTGGCTTCTAGATTTGTCCCGGTGCGGAAAGTCGTTGGGCAAAACCAAGTGTTCAGTCTGTTATCACTGTGGCGAACACAGAGTAGGTCCCCCCTATCCTGCGACGCCCTGCTGACACACTGTCGCTGTCAGGCACGCCGTCCCCAGATGAACAGTGCTATGAACAGTGCCAAGTACGGACCCGGGATACGCGGGATTCCGTGTCAGAACGGCTCCTTTGACTTCTGGCCCGAGTAGGTTCCCGCCATTTCTACTCGGTCCAGCTCTTCTGTTCGGAGGAGCACAACTCTCTTGATTCATTCTTCTGGCTGTCTAGGTGTGAGACCGGGTAGCAGTCGACCGGGTAGTGAGTACCAGGTAGCCGGCTACTCGGCCAAACACCCCTTCTGATCTTGCCTTTAGCACTTGCCTTTACCCTACTCGGGGGTAACCCCCCGACAGCAGTCCCCGAAGCTGGTAGAGCCCTGCGAATTCATTCACTGGACCCTGCCAGCTTAAAAACCAACCTTGACAGTCTTGCCCTTGAACTTTGAGATACCGAGTGAAAACCTCCGAGTAGCCCTTGGTCTTGTTTCCTCTCTTCCGAGTAGAGCCACTTCTCTTCTCTGTGCCGAGTAAAATGACTTGGTGAAATCTCGAAACAGAATCTCTGCGGGACAGAGCACAATTTGGCTTTCCGCGCTGCAACTGGGCACGTGTCGTGCGGACACGATTTCGACGCCTCGGTGCCCTGTAACTGACAGGCCACGCGCCCAGTTTTCACGGGGTGGGCCCACCAGCTCGTAACGTCCCATCACGCGCAGTAATCGCCCACGATCTCGTCGTGGGATCTAATGCGGCCGTTACGCGCGTGTTCTGCGCTGTGTGCGTTTCTAACCGGCCCACAGACCCCACGCCACACGATTACTGCCACGATCGATCCCACTTCCTCAACTCGTAACGGTAACTCGAGGAGCGGTATAAATACCCCCTCGGTAACTCCTTCTTCTTCTTCCGCTCGCAATTTCCCCTCTACCTTCTCGTTTCTCCGCCGCCGCAGAGTTCCTCGCCGCCGCGCAACTCACTGCGCCGCCGCGAGCTTTTCCACCCACCGAATCCTTCAATCTTTTCCCAATTTCTTCCTCTCCGCCATGGCTCGCGACGACAACGCTCGCGCCGGCTGGGCGGGGTCCGAGGTCACCGCCGAGGACTGCCAATGGCTGGTGAACAATCGGCGAGTTCCTCCCGGTGTTCGCTGCCGGCAACCTGACGATGAGCTCGTCCCTACCCCGCAGGAAGGCGAGCACGTCGTCTTCCTCGCGCACTTCGCGCGAGGATTCGGGCTTCCAGCATCCAACTTCCTCCGCTCCTTCCTCGACCACTACGGCCTCCAGATGCACCATCTCCCTCCGAACGCCGTCGTCTTCCTCTCGTACCACGCCGTGGTATGCGAGGCCTTCCTGGGAGTTCGCCGCACGACGGAGACGTGGTCCAGGTACTTCTTCTTTCGCCAGCAGAGCAAGGGCAAGAAGGACGGCGCGGATACCAGCAGCCGGATAACCGAGACCGGCAGCGCCATGATGGTGCAGCGCCCTGGAACCAACCATCCGCGCATCAAGGGGCTGGATTCTATCCGTAAGTGGCAGAGGTCGTTCCTGTATGTGCAGAACGTCCCTGCCACAAAGGGAGCCAAGGTGGAGGACCGAATCAATCTGCCCCCTTGGAGCAACCGAGCTCCCACCGGGCAGAACTGGCGGACCAAGCCGTTCATCGACAACAACCTGAAGCAGATGGACGAGCGCCTCGCCTATCTGGCCGAAGAAGGGCTCAAGAGCGACGACCCAATCGCTTGCTGGATCTCCAAGCGGGTGCTGCCGCTCCAGCGTCGCGTCCACCCCATGTGCTACATGGGCGGCCCCCGCGACTGTACTCGGACGACCACGTTCGAGCTCAGCAACGCGGATGTCGCCGCTCATGCGCGGTCCATCATGACCACGGGCCTCAGGGACAATTGGCAGTATGGCTTCATCCCATACAGCCGTACGAAGCCAATCGAGCGGGTATGTATTTCTTTTCCTATCTCATGTATGCATGTTCCGAGTAGATAGCCCTCTTATCTTGCAGCGACTAGTTCTTGCACTCTGCGTCGAGTAGAGCACTTAGTAGAACTGCTTAGGCTTACTGTGCTTCATGTTTGCACGCCTCGCCGAGTAGCACACAGAGTAGCGTTGCTTAGGCTTAATGTGCTTTGTGTTTGCACGCCTTGCCGAGTAGGACACAGAGTAGCGCTGCTTAGGCTTAATGTGCTTTGTGTTTGCACGCCTTGCCGAGTAGCACACATAGTAGCACTACTTAGGCTCACTGTGCTTTGTGTTTGCACGCCTTGCCGAGTAGGATGCCTTTATGCTACTCGACTAACTTGTGATGTTTCTCTATTCTTCAGGTCCTTGCTCGCCAGCTCGCTGAGAGCATGGAACGCTTTGAGGACAACTAGTCGGAGGACCGAGAGGAAGACGACGAGGTCTCCTTCGAGACCGCAGACAGGCTCAACCTCCCTCATGCCGCTCAGACAGAGAAGCATCACGTGGATGCGTCTGTCCGTGATTGGTCCGAGGATGACGACGAAGGTAATTGAGCTCATCATGTCTGGTCGCAAGCCGCGCTACCCAATTTCCTCTTGTTTCTGAGCCGTTTTTCTTCTTCCGAACTTCACAGGCGGCGCTGATGCTGAAGAGGAGGACGAGGAGGAAAACGAGGAAGCCCTTGTCGTCAAGCCGCTCTCGATCGCTGCTCCTCTTACCCGCAAACGGACGGGTAGCGGTGCTCAGGAGCCCCCCGCCAAGAAGAAGAAGACGGTCGGGAAGACGACCAAGAAGACCGTGACGAGAGGAGGACGGACAATCCCTACCCGTAAAGGGTAAGCACTTTCTCCTTAGTTATGCGCCTCTGCTGCCGCGAATTCCCAATTCTCTTACTTCGTTGCTTCTTCTCGATTTCCTCTGTCCTTCTCTTTTTTCTGAACATGTTTCTTTCTTCAGAGCCCCCTTGAACGCTGACGCCGCTCTCGCGCCCACCAAGACTAAGAAGAAATCCGCCATTGACGTCGATAATCTCATTGACCTCGACGACGAGACTGAAGCCGCAGCGCAGGCCGGAGCGCGTGCGTCCTCTCCCGTGAAAGGGGACGACTCCGATGACGCTCGATACATGGACAGCGACGCCCATGACGCCGAGCAGGAGCAGCAGGCCCGCGCAGATCAAGAAGCGCGGGACGCTGATCGTGACGCAAGGCCACCTTCTCCTCCGGCCGCCACGGCCGAGGAGAACCTAGATCAAGACCCCGAGAAGCATGATGACGATGTCGCCCTTGAGAGGCGAGAAGAGGACCAAGAGCAGCCATCGACAAGGGCTGCTGAGCAAGACGACCCCGCGGCCCAGCCGCGGGTAGAAGGACAAGACGCCACACAGCAAGACCCCGCTGCCGGGCAGCGGGTTGAGACAATTGATGAGACGGAGCAATATCCTCTGAGCGACGCGCAACCATACACCGCGCAGGGTAGCGCTCAGCCGGATGCTGCGCCGGATAGCGCGCCCTTGGCGCCGCCTACCCAGCAGGGTACTTCCTCCAGCGCGCCAACCTCCCCATCAATGAAGAAAACCAGGGCAACATCCAGCCCTCCGGCCAAGCAGCTTATCAAGAAGATCAAACAGGAAGCCGCTGACAAGAATGCCGCCGAGAAGAAGGCTGCCGAGAAGCAGACCTCTGGGACCCAGGCCGCCGAGAAGCCAGCTGGCCAGTCAGAGGGCGCTGTTCGCAGGAATCCCTCGCGTAGCGGTACGCGTGGTGCTGCCACGATGCCGCCGCCAAGACCAACTGCCAAGCCCGGCCAGCTCACCATACGTGAACCTGAAGCGGCTGCTGATACCGCCGCAGGGTCCGACTTCCCGGATCCACCCACCTTCCCACCTTATATGGTGAAGGTGAGCCAGCAGCACAGCATCCCATTGACCCCAGTCGAGAAGAAGCTCGCTATCAGGAGGGGCAAACAGGCTACGCCGGTGGACTCCAAGCCTCCAACCCGGAACAAGGACCGATCCGTCTCGATCCACTCGCGCGAGGTTGCGGAAACCGAGGTAACATCCACGGGCCTCGAGCAGATATTCGACCGGGTTGGATTTATCGATATTGAGTGGGACAGCGACGTCCTCGGCAACACGAACTGGCACGGCACATCTTTGGGCGATCTGGACCACATGCGCGTTGACTGGAACAAGGCAGACATGGGTTATAAACCCATGACTATTGCGTCCAACACCAGCACACTCGCCGCCAAGCTCTTCGTCCATCGCAAGGCCGCGGAGGATATTGAACAGACTTACGCGGTAAGCTTTGCTCATCCGTTCCGAGTTGCATTTTCCTTCTCTTCTATTCTACTGCTTCTTCTTATCCATCCCCCAGTCTCCGAGATTCTGGCCGAGTAGGCGGGTACTCAACCGAGTTACCGCCTTCTCGGGTTGAATCTTCACGACTTTGTCTGATTCTTTTTCTTTCTTTTTCTCATAATTGCCTTCTGAAAAGAACCAACCTGTACCGGCGGCTGCTATGGAACCACAGCATCGCTAGGAGGCGTCTTGAGGCCCTGGAATCGGAGCTCAAGTCTGCTGAGGCATCGGATAAGGAGGTCATGGACAGCTCCCTCAAGCTTTCCGAGATCGAGAGTGAGCTTTTAGCTACGCGGTTCCCGCGTTTTATGTTTACGCCCGATGTTCCTTTCTGCTCTGACCAACTCCTTTCTGCAGGCAAGTTTAAGACCCTGGCCGAGGAGCACTCCAACTGCCGCGCCTTCGTCGAGAGCGGCCAAACCACAATCAAGAGGCTGGAAGGTGAGTTGGTGTTCTTCTCGGCTTGACTTCTTGCTTTCATCTTTGCTACTCTGCTGACCGTGCTTTGCTTTTCACAGAAGATCATAAGAAGTTTGTCGAAGAGCATCTCGACTGCCTCAAGCCTGCTGAGGTGCAGGCGCAGATTGCAAGCCTTGAGGCGGAATTCAAGAAAAGGCACCTCGACGAGTTGAAAACCACTGCAGGCCCAGGTGCGAACTGCTCTCCAGAAAGCCACTGATCTAGCTACCGAGAGAGATAACGCGGTGGCCGAGAAGAAAAAAGCCGAAGTGGCAGCCACAGCCAAGCAAAAGGCTCTCGAGCTGGAATGCAAGACGCTGAAGGAGAGCAACTCGGATCTTATGCTCCAGCTGGTGCAGTTCCGGAAGGTAGAAGAGAAGCATGTTGCTGACGAGGAGTCTTGGAAGAAAAAGCTGCAGGCGCTACTCTACGACCTGAACAGTAAGTGCTTGCTTCTCCGCCCTTCTCTTGTTTCTTGCGCTTCTCCGCTGCTCGGTTTATTTTTCTACTCGGCTTCTGTTTCTGATCTTCTCAATAGCTTTTTCAGAAATCTTCCCCGACCTCGAGTCATCTTGTAAGCCTGCCTTGGCGAAGACCCGAGCAGCTCGCATTGAGAAGGGCGAACCCATGGACACCAAGGCAGAGATCGAAGATAGCATCACGGTCATGCAGGGGCAGCTTCAGCGCTTAAGTGGTGTGGGCACCGATCTGGTGCGCACTGCCTTCAAGATCCATGACGTGTTCTGGTCTAAAGACTCCGCGCCAAAAACTATCCGCGGACTTGCCGTGAAGCTTAATGGCGTGAAGGCCGAGCTGAAGAAATGGAGGGCGTCCGGAGCTCGGGCAGGCGCTGATATGATGCTGCTCTTCATCACTAGCTGGTATGAGAACCTCAACTTGCAAGTTGTCCGCGAGATGCGTGAGGACTCCAAGTGGGAGACGGATTCCGATTGCGTGGCTCTCCACCAGGCCGTCACGTACGAGGTCACCCAGTACGCAAGCACCGCGCGCTTCATCGACGGTCTCACCGAGCCTGACACCGAGGTGGACGAAGGCGATGATTACGACGGTGATGAAGACGAGGACTCCACCGAGTCTGACCTGGGCAGCTTCGAAAGTGATCGCTACAAGGCCGGGAAGGGGAAGGCCGCGGTCGTCGCGGACAGCGAGGAGGAGGCCGAGAGCGTGGATATTGTGATCGACACCGCGGCCCTCGAGTTCGGCACCTCCTCAGGTGCGGCTCTCGACGACACGGCGCGAGTCCTCGCTCAGACTGCGGCTTCCACCTCGGTGGCCACTGCCACTTCCGAGCAGGCTGCTACCGAGCCGGATGCTGATGCCGCGAAGACTGACGCCGCCAGCTCGGAGGCTGATGCTGCTAAGACCAGCGCTGAAGCTGAAGCCGCCAAGGCCAACACTGACACTGAAGCCATCAAGGCCAGCACCGAGAATACTGCTGCTTCTACCTGATCACTTCCTGCAACTTATTCTCTAAACTTTTATCAGATCCCCGGGATGCCGGGTGCAGATGTATCGAAACAATTATCCTTGTCGTTTGCTACTCAGTTTTATTCACGTTTGATATTTAACTTAGTCAATTTGAGCAACTTTGGCTCGAATGCCGGGTTGCGTTATCATGCGAGTCCCCGAGTTGCATTTCTTATTCGCTCTTCCTTTTTATCTCAGCTCTTACCCGCAACTTGTTGCTTTTTTGGTATTCGAGTCACAAGAATTCAAAGTTGGAGTTTCAAATACTTAGCCACTTAGAAATACTCATAGTAACGCAGCCCACCACTTAGCCGAGAAGTAGTTAACAAGAAACAACAGTAAAAGACATCCTACTCGGTTCCTGCACTTTTTCTTTCCTTAGTAATTTTTCTTGTGCTCATTGACCTTTTGCTTGTTCTCTTGCTTGCCATGAAGCCGGGTTTCGGACAGCAGCAGAGTCGAAGAGTTGGCATGTAGGTTTAAACACAGTACTAGATGTACTCGTGAAATTTTAAGCAGAGCAACCGAGTGGACAAGAGTAAAGCCGAGTAGAAACACATAGAGCAAGTTTAGGCGAAGGCAGTCCCCGAGCTGAATTTCAGATTGCAGGGTAGAATTTTAACTCGGATTAGAGAGTACATACACATCTTTGCTCACGAATGAAAGCGACGAAGCAGAGCTACATTCCAAGGGCGCTTGGATTCCTCTCCAGCTTTATTTGCCCTGTTCTCCTGTGATGGACGCATGTCCACGAGATATTAGGCATCATTGTGCAGCGCTTTTCTCACAATGATGGGCCCTTCCCATGGAGGAGACAATTTGTGCATCCCGGCTGTGCGTTGCACCATCCTGAGGACCATGTCTCCTTCTCGGAAAACCCTTGGGTTCACCTTTCGGCTATGATAACGCCGCAGGCTCTGCTGGTAGATAGCCGAACGTGACAGAGTAAGCTCTCTTGCTTCTTCGAGCAGGTCAACGTCGTCTTCTCGAGCTTCTCTCGCCTCTACCTCAGTGTAGAGGGTTACTCGAGGGGAGTCATGCTCTAAGTCTATTGGCAACACGGCCTCAGCCCCGTATACCAAGAAGAATGGCGTGTAGCCGGTTGACCGGTTAGGGGTAGTCCTTAGACTCCACAACACCGCTGGCAACTCGTCTAGCCAACACCCAGGTGTTTTCAGCAATGGCTCAATCAGCCTTGGCTTTATGCCTGCCAGCACCATGCCGTTTGCTCTTTCCACTTGCCCATTGGAGGCGGGATGCGCAACAGATGCAACATCTAGCCGGATGTGCTTATCTCTGCAGAACCGCACCATTGCCCCTTCTGCGAAATTTGTGCCGTTGTCGGTGATGATGCTGTGCGGGTAGCCGTATCTCAGGATCACATCCTTTAAGAATCTCACGGCTGTAGCTCCATCGCACTTCCGAATAGGCTTCACTTCAATCCACTTGGTGAACTTGTCCACCATGACCAAGATGTGTGTCATGTTGCCTTTAGCCGGCTTGAAGGGGCCAACCATATCCAGGCACCATACGGCAAACGGCCATGTGATAGGAATTGTCTTCAACTCGGAAGCAGGCATGTGAATCTTACTCGCGAACATCTGGCAGCCATTGCACTTCCTCACGATGTCTTCAGCTTGCTGCAGAGCTGTGAGCCAGTAGAAGCCATGCCGAAAAGCTTTCTTGACCAATGCCCGAGAAGAGGCGTGGTGCCCGCATTCTCCTTGGTGTATTTCCAACAGAATTTCTCCTCCTTCTTCTGGGTCCACACAACGTTGCAGCACGCCGGTGGCACTTCTTTTGTGCAGCACATCTCTGAATATAGTGTAGCCCTTGGATCTTCTCTGAATCTGCCTTGCGGCCACCTCATCTTCTGGCAGAGTACCATCCTTTAGAAAGGATAATATGGGCATGGCCCAACTCGGTGTCTCCCGCGTGGGAAACACTGGTTCGTCCACTTCCATTGGGACAGGCATCTCTGGCTGCTCTTTAGGGTTGGGAGCATTTCTCTAGATCCCTGAACGATTGGCAAGGACCTCCTCAATGAATGCGACAGTCCCCGGGTTAAGGACAACAGTCTCCGAGTAGGGAGCGGCAGTCCCCGAGTAAGGAGCGGCAGTCCCCGAGTAAGGAGCGGCAGTCCCCGAGTAGGGAGCGGCAGTCCCCGGGTTCTCTGTTGCATTCTCCCAGTCAATCTCCATTGGAACGGATTCTTCACTTGGCAGAGAAGGAACAAATATGGATTCCGAGTTGGGAGATGGCTTGATGGATGGCTTCCTCAAGTGCTCCAAGGCGACCCCCGCCGGGATGGATTGCCGAGAAGATCCCAACTTGGACAGCTCGTCTGCCGCTTCGTTCTCTGCTCGGTGAATGTGCTGGAACTCGCAGCCTTCGAAGAATCCAGTCATAGACTGTACCAGGAAGCGATATGATGCCATGTTGGCATCTAGAGCATCCCAAGTGCTAGAGACTTGCTTCACCACCAGATCTGAATCGCCATAGCATATAATGCGCTGCACGCCAACCTCCTTGGCTACTCGCAAGCCGTGCACCACTGCCTCGTACTCTGCTACGTTGTTGGACGCCTTGAAATGAATCTGCAGCACGTACTTGAGTTGATCTCGCTTGGGTGACGTAAGCACTACGCCAGCTCCAAGGCCTTCCTTCACCTTTGAGCCATCAAAGTGCATCTTCCAGTAATTGGAAACTGGAGCAGGAGGTTCGTACTGCACCTCGGACCAATCCACCAGAAACTCTGCCAGGATTTGAGACTTGATGGCCTCTCTTCTCGCATACGCGGGGGCGTACGCGGCCAGCTCGATTGCCCACTTGGCTACTCGACCACTCGCCTCCTTGTTGCCCATGATATCCGAGATGGGAGCAGAGCTCACAACCGTGATTGGATGCTCTTGGAAATAATGCTTCAGTTTCTTGGCACCCAGGTACACGCCGTAGGTCATCTTCTGGTAATGCGGGTAGTTTTGCTTGGAGCTGGATAGCACTTCGCTGAGGTAGTACACTGGGCGCTGCACACTCTTTCCTTCTTCTTCTCGCTCCACCACAATAACCACACTGACTACTCGGTTAGTGGCAGCAATGTACAGCAGCATTGGCTCCTTGGGTAGCGGACTAGCCAAGATGGGAGCGCTAGCCAGCATTGCCTTCAGCTCGTTGAATGCCACATCCGCTTGCGGAGTCCAAACAAACTTGTCACTTTTCTTCATCAGCTGGTACAGAGGCAGGGCCTTCTCGCCCATTCGGCCTAGGAAACGGCTCAGAGATGCAAGCAACCAGTGAATTTTTGCACATCCTTCAGGGATCTCGGCAAAGACATGCTCTCAATAGCTTTTATCTTTGAAGGACTGGCTTCAATGCCCCGACTAGACACCAGGAAGCCGAGTAGCTTGCCAGCCGGGACACCAAAGGTGCATTTACTCGGGTTCAGCTTCATTTTATACTTGCGCAGGTTGGCAAAGGTTTCCTCCAGGTCAGCAAGCAGAGTATGTGTTTATTCGTTTTGATGACAATGTCATCTACGTACACCTGCACATTCTTGCCGAGCTGATCGTGCAAGCATTTCTGCATGCACCGCTGATATGTAGCACCCGCATTCCGCAACCCGAAACACATGACACGATAGCAATAAGCCCCGTACGGGGTAATGAAAGCAGTCTTTATTTGATCAGCAGGATTGAGGGCTATCTGGTGGAAACCAGAGTAGGCATCTATGAAAGACAGCAGTTCACAACCAGCAGTGGAATCGATCACCTGATCGATGCGAGGTAGAGGGAAGGGATCCTTGGGGCATGCCTTGTTCAAGTCGGTGTAGTCGACACACATGCGCCATGCAGTAGCAGCCTTGGGATCCTCCTTCTTCTTCTCAACCATGACCGGGTTGGCTAGCCAATCCGGATGCAGCACCTCCATGATGAAATTGCTTATCAGCAACTTGGTGATCTGGTCGCCAATGGCCTTCCTTCTCTCATCTCCGAAGCGGCGCATAGCCTGCTTCACGGGTTTGGCGTCAGGACGCACATGTAATGAGTGCTCAACCAACTCCCTCGGGACTCCTGGTAAATCTTCATTGGACCAGGCAAACACGTCCCGATTCTCACGGAGGAAGTGGATGAGCTCGCTTTCCTATTTCTCCGCCAACCCGGAGCCAATGATGGCTACGCGGTCGGCGAACTCAGGGTCGACCTGGACCTTCTTTGTCTCTTGAGACGCTTGGAACGCGGTCCCATGCTGGGTACTCGGCACGCCCTGCGCACCCGCCTGCGCGGATTGCGCCATAGCCACCACCTCGTACATCTTTTTCTTCTCGGCAGCAATCACCATGGACTCCGCCAACTGAGAACTAGCAGAGGCACACTCCATGGACTTCTTGTAATCACCAAAGATGGTAATCACGCCATTGGGACCAGGGATCTTCATCTTCAGATATGCCGTGTGAGTAGAGGCCATGAACTTGCTCAGAGCAGGCCTGCCGAGTAGAGCGTGATAGGGGCTCTGATGATCAACCACCTCGAACTGCAGGCGCTCTGTGCGGCAGTTCTCCCTTGTGCGGAATAGCACATCTATCCACACTCGGCCAATCGGGTTGCACGAGACTCCCGGCACAATGCCATGGAAGGTGGTCTTGCTGGGTAGCAGCATGTTCTCGGCCAGCCCAAGCTTCTCGAGTGTGTCTTTGTACACAATATTGATGCTGCTGCCGTTGTCGATTAGCACCTTGCTGAACCTCACATTCTTCTCGGGACCCAAGAAAGTAGGATCCACCACCAAAGCGTAGCTACCCCGGGTTGGGCATCACCTTGGGATGATCTACTCGGGACCACTTGATCTCTTGGTTGCACCAATGCATATAGTGAGGAACTGCTGGGATCACGGCATTGACCTCCATGGCGCGCCTGTGCTGTGACTGCTTGTCGACGGGCTCTGAAGTGAAGATCAGGTAGCTCTCATGATGCTCTTTGTACTGGTTGCGGCCTCCGCCCTCATTGTTGCCGTTGTTGTTGCTCTGATAGTTGTTGTTGCCTCTGTTGTTGTTGCGGTTGTAATTGTTGTTGTTGTTGCGGTAGCCCTCATTGTTGAAGTGACGGTTGGCTCCTAAAGCCACTTGGTTCACGTTTTCTCTTCTCGGAAACACTGGCGGCCGAGCTGCGGGTGCGCGAGCAGGCTGCACATTGGCATTTGCAGCTGGCAGAGGAGGAGGAGGCGGCAAGCCTTCATTCCGGATCAGATCCCACCACTCGCACTGTCGGGTAGTGTGGTTAGCAGGCCTTGAGGGGTGCTGAGTGTGGAAACTGCATGGGCCATACTTCATGTCGTCAAAGACGAACTTCCTCGTCTGCTCCGAGTTGCCGCTACCCGACTGAGGAGCACGGAATGGTTTCTTGTTGCCTTGGCCCTGGTTCTGGTTCTGCCCGTAGGCTCCAGCAGGTTTCTGCCTTTGGCTACCCCCAGCTCCAACAGCCACTGCGTTCACCTCCTCAGGGTCGTACCGAACATCTATTCGGTCACCCCTGCGCTTGTTGCGGAACTCGTTGCGCTTGTTGCTGTTGAAGTTTCTTCTCGGCTCGGAGGAATCCATCAGAGGCTGGGTAGGATCTCCGAGTGCGTACTGATCTGCAATCTTGATGGTCTCCGCCAGAGTGTTTGGCATCTCCCTCTGCAACCTTTGCCACAGCATACTGCCATGTCTGCAACCCTGCGCAAACCAAGTGATGGCTTGTGCTTCATTCACACCTTCACAGGTGTTTCGCAGCGTGCTCCACCGAGTAAGGTACTCGCGGTCCGTCTCGTCTTCTCGCTGCCTGCAAGCGGACAGCTGTTGTGGCCTATTTGGCCTCTTGTAGGTGCTGGTGAAGTTACTGACGAAGGCGTCCGAGAAGTCCAGCCAGCAATTTATGCTGTGCTTGGGCAAGTTGTTGAGCCAAGTGCGAGCTGGACCCTCTAGCATCTGCGGAACGTACCGCACCGCCCATCTCCTGTTGCCGCCCGCGATGTGGACTGCGGTGACGTAGTCGTTGAGCCAATCTTCTGGCTTGGTACTACCATTGTAGCTCTTGGTGCCCCTTGCCAGCTGGAAGTTCTTCACGGACGGCTCGTTCATGATGAGCGGGCCAAAGCACTCGGGGCCAGGAGGACCCATGTTCTCAAGCCGCGCCGACAAGCTGATGCGGTCCAGCTGGTGCCTTGCGTCTCCAGGCGCCAACACGCGCTCGCCCACACGATCCAGAATGTCATAGCCAGCCATCTCCATGGCCGAGTAGCCGTCATCATACCTGTCCACCTGCACAGCTGCAGGCTGCTCCACCGGGTTGGCGACTGGCGCCACTGCACGCGGCTGCTGCCTCTGCCGAGTAGGCTGAGCGACGGGATGCTGAGAAGGGCCTGGGCGCTCTCCATCTCGGGCCTGGCTTTGAGCTTTATGGGCTTGAAAGCCTGCTCCTGCAGCGTTGTGTTTCTGACCGGACTGTCGCGGCACAGCGAGCTGTTTCGCGGCGACAGCCGGGTCGTACACCTGCATTTGCCTATCCTTGCCGGAATGCCCACTCCGGCTTTTCTCACGGCTAGGATGCGGAGAAGAAGCCTGATCGTTGGATCTGGCCACATGCGAGTGCACCACCTGAGAAGATCCAGCACCCGGGTTGGCTTTCCGGAACTCCTCGTTCTGCCTAGCCGCCTCTAGCACCAACTCGTTCAGCCTCTCCTGCTGCCTAACGCGCGCGTCGCCAACTAGATGCGGCAACTCGGCAGCTACGGCCTCAGCAGCTCTAAGTGTCTTGGCGGGTGTGCTGTATCTGGGTCTAGTGGAGGTGTTTGCGGTGGCGGACTGACTGGGAGCCTCTACAACAGTCGCCATCTCGGCGCCTAGGTTGCGATGCGTAGCACCTACTTTGCTAGCTCTCCTAACAACCGGTGTGAAACCGTGAGCCTTGTTGTACTCAAGCTGATCTAAGCTAAGCTCTAGCCTGATCTTCTCCAACTCCGCCTGCTCAGCGAGCAGCTCTTGGCGCTGTCGGTCGAGCTGCACCTTCATGGTCAGGAGCTCGAGGTCGGTGGGAGGCGGCATGCCCGTCCGCGCAGCAGACGCAGGGATCGTCGGAGTAGTGGAGAGCGGAAGGTTGCACTCCTTCTCGTAAGGCTTGTGCGTCTTCCCGCCAGCACTAGAGCCAGCGAGATCCTCGACGACGACCGCAGCGGTAGCAGCCACGCCCTTCCCGGTGTCAGCAGCAGGGCCGGTCATCATCACCTCCGCGACGCTCGCAGAGCGGCTCGATGGCCTCCCGCGTGCAGCGATAACGGCGGGTGGATCCTCCGCGTCGTGCACCAGCTCGGGGTACTCGCGGTCGGTTACGATGGCGACGTAGACGAGGTGCGCGCCGAAAGAGAGCACCGTGCCGCCCTCCGGCATGGCCCTGCCGCCGAAATCGCCGGCGTTGTCGGTGACGAAGTCGAAGGAGCCGAATCTGTGGACAAGGCCACAGACCACGCGCTCTCCGGTAGCAGAAATCGATCCCGTCCGAACGGAAACCCCAGCCAGCGCCGCTGGTTGCCCCACGGTGGGCGCCAACTGTCGTGGTGGTATCACGGCAGATGCCATAGGATGGCTAAAGATGTGGGGACGAAGGACGCTGGAGGTGCTCGGGGAGGGATCACGCGACGAGTAGACGCGTGAAGGATGAAACTAGGACTGCGAACAACACGATCTACCCAGGTTCAGGGCCCTCGTGAGGAGGTAAAACCCCTACTCCTGCCTTTCTTTCTGTATTTGGATGTCTCTCCGAGTAGCCACAGTACAACGGTTCTTGCTACCGAGTAGCCGCCCTTCTCTCTGTGAGACCAACTAGGTCAAGAATCTCTACGTAGTGTGCGATCTAGGTCAGCATCCCTCGCGCAGGAGGGGGCAGGGCACCTTATATACTCGGTGCCCAGCCGGATACAGCCAAATACAAACAAGTGTCGACATTGTGTACACACCGTCCTTCTTCCGAGTTCCCGCTGACAGCTTTGGCTTCTAGATTTGTCCCGGTGCGGAAAGTCGTTGGGCAAAACCAAGTGTTCAGTCTGTTATCACTGTGGCGAACACAGAGTAGGTCCCCCCTATCCTGCGACGCCCTGCTGACACACTGTCGCTGTCAGGCACGCCGTCCCCATATGAACAGTGTTGTGAACAGTGCCAAGTACGGACCCAGGATACGCGGGATTCGGTGTCAGAACGGCTCCTTTGACTTCTGGCCCGAGTAGGTTCCCGCCATTTCTACTCGGTCCAGCTCTTCTGTTCAGAGGAGCACAACTCTCTTGATTCATTCTTCTGGTTGTCTAGGTGTGAGACCGGGCAGCAGTCGACCGGGTAGCGAGTACCAGGTAGCCGGCTACTCGGCCAAACACCCCTTCTGATCTTGCCTTTAGCACTTGCCTTTACCCTACTCGGGGGTAACCCCCCGACATCTTCATAGAGCACCTGGAGCATGGGTAGAAGAGCTACCTTCCGTGCTTTGGAGCATTCGAACAACACCAAATAGGTCAACCGGGCAAACCCCGTTTTTCCTAGTTTATGGTGCCGAAGCAATTCTTCCAAAGGACATGATCCATGATAGCCCAATAGTGCAGGATTTCGACGACTCGGATGCCGAAAAAGCACGACAGGATGCCGTCGACCTCTTAGAAGAGGAACAAGAACTTGTGCTTCAAAGATCCGCCATTTACCAGCAAGGTTTACGACGTTACCATAGTCGGAAAATCAGGCATCGTTCTTTTAAAGAAGGTGACCTAGTGCTAAGATTGGTATAGCAAAGAAAGCACAAATTGGCCCCAGTATGGGAAGGGCCATTCGTCATTAGCAAAGCTATGAAAAATGGATCATACTATCTTGTAGATATCCGGGATACGGAAGACCATCCTGACAAGCCGAAGCGCAAAAGAAAGAGAAAGATAGATGCTGAACTAGGGGAGACAAAGAGGCCGTGGAGTATCTGATGCACCCAAAATGCATCTACTTTTCCAAGCACTTTGCATCGTATTTCTCTCCGGAGTCCCCCCATAATTGAATAAATCTGCAGAATCTGACGCTGTTTTTAGCAAAAGTCTTCTTTTCGTCTATTTTCGCAGGACTTTTCACAGGGGACGAAAACCACGTAACTTTTTATGGAAAAGAAGGGGAATGAGCACCAGATGGGGCCGGGGGGGGGCACCCGAGGGCCAAAAGGGGGCCCCACATGCGGCCAGATTCCTTGGCCGCGTGGGGTCACCCGTTTTGAGCCCAGATGGCCCACTCCGGCTAGGTCTTCGACGTACCCCTCCATATATACGAGAAACTGACGGGTTTCGAAGGGGAGGGTTGTTCGCGAAATGGAGCGCCGCCGCCACCACGATCTTCGATTTCGGAGTCAGATTGATCCGGGATTTCACCCCCGGAGGTGGAATTCGAGGGGCTTCGTCACCATCATCATCACCACCATCATCTCCATCAACCATGAGCTCCATCACCCCCTCCATGTGTGAGTAGTTGCTGTAGGCATGTGAGGTGTGAGGGGTTTTGGATGAGATTGGTCATGTAATTGCTACCCGGTATGAGGGATCTAGGGGTTTGTCTTGAGAATTCTTATGTCTTATGTTGATGCACTATTGCTAGGCTTAATGCTTGTTACTAGGGACCAAGTGGCATGATTTCAGTACTGAACTTACATTGCTACATCATATATTTGAGTTTGGTATCTATCTGCAATGTGTATTACCTGCTATTATGTTGAACCTGCGAACCCTAAAGTGACAGCTAGGGAAAACAAGGGGGATATGTTCTAGTTTGAGGATTATGTGTGTTCATGGAGTGTTAATGCGTTGGTCCGGGCTATTCGAAAGGGTAGACCTTAATTACCTGTAGTTCCAAATTGGCCCCGGTGAAATGGGCAGGTAGGAAAATAGGCTTTGTGCAAATTCTCTTGGTTAGTACGCACAATAATTTACGGAACACACACCTACATAAAACTGAGATAGAGAAAGGCCCCGCTGCTAGCAAAACATTATTACATGATCAATCTTATCCGTGCAACACCCCGCTGTCACCTCATGCCTGCGTTTTAGTCTCTGGTTTAGTTTCACTCTTTTCCGGTGAAAACTGGGAAAACACTTGCTCTCCATTTACTTTATGTTTGTTTACTTTCACTGCATTATTACACTCACCACTCTCGCTTCAAGTTTGTTGATACACAGGTGTGGTTGGGAGTGACGTACCAATTGCTTAAGTCTCACCGGTATTCTTGTGTTCCCACTGAGTCGAACTACAAATTTGGGTAATACTTCCCATCGAAGACTACGATTGATCTCCTGCACTTGGAAGCCATCAAGACTGTTTTCTGGCGCCGTTGCCGGGGAACCTAGCTTTATTTGTAAGACCACTTGTTATTGTCTACTTGCTGCACTTTATTGTTCCCTACAATGGGAAAGCGAAAGGACACTTCGAAGGAGGTAATGCCTTCGACTACTCGTTCTGGTAATGATTTGCCTAGTAGACCAAATTTTTCACCTAATATTGTTTCTACTGTGGCTGCTAAGAAAAAGAAAGGAATAGCTGGTAAATCACCATTGTCAAAAATGTCTACTAGTACATCTAATGATCAAACACTTGATAATGTAGACAAAGAACTAGCTTCTGAAATTCCTGAAACTATTGAAACACCTGAGGCAAATGAAACACCTGAAACAACTGAAATTCCTGAATCTTCTGTAGATGAAAATGTAGAACTTGAGCTAGAAAGAAATGAGACTCGTAGAGAGTATGAATATGGGGCCTCTTCTGAAGAATAAGAAGCATTTATTGAGGCCTTTATATCACCTGATTATAACAAACTTGATAAACTCTCTATTTATGATGATGCATCTCTTGGAAACTGTTTTGCTGCTACTAGGAATTTGTGTGGCCCAGCTATTAGAATTAGAGATAAAGATTATGAATTCAATGTTAATCCTGAGATAATTGAGATAGTTGAGAAGTCTAGATTCTGTGGAAAGGATGAGGAGTCTCCTCTTGATCATATTGCTGAATTGCATGCTTTATCTACTACATTTGGAAATGATGAAATCCGTCAACATTATTTATTCTTAAAATTGTTTCCTTTTTCTTTGGGTGAAGATGCTAGAGTTTGGTATAATCGTATAGGACCTGCATGTATTACTAGTAAGGAAGAATGCTTGCAATTGTTTTTCAATAAATATTTTCCTGCTGAAAGGATACATGCATTAACTGTTGAAATTGGCAATTTGAAACAAGATACGAAAGTGAGTCTACCCCAAGCTTGGGGGAGATTTGGTAAAATGTGTAAGAAATATCCTGGTCATGGTTTTAAACCTCATGAATTGCTTGATATATTCTATAATGGACTAATGGGGGAAACAAGAGACTACCTTGATAGTATTGCAGGGAATATCTTTAGGGACAGAAGTGTTGATGAAGCAATTGAATTACTGGAGTCTATTCTCGAGAATGAAGCTGATTGGAACATTGAGGAGATAGATAAAAATGAGACACTCCCAGAGAAGAAAGGAGGTATACTCGAATTGAACCAAGAAACAATGACTGAAGCTTCCAACGATATTAAAGCGAAGGGAATTAAAACCTCTCATCTCAAGGAATTATCTGAAATTGGTATTAAATTTCCTACTGATGAACCATGCTTTCCAATTCAAGTGAACTCTATACTCCCTATGGAAGGTAATGAGGAGGTAACACCTCCTGTTGATGTCTCTTATGTTAACAATTTTGCTTATCATGATAATCCTGAGGAGCGTAAAATTAGAATGACTATCATGGAAAACCATGATAAAATTAATTTCCTCCGTGAAAATTTAAATGCTAGTGTAGGGGAAATTAAAAGAATTGTTAAACATTGTGAAATGATGAACAATCAAGTTGAGCAAATGATTTCTTGACAAAATCAATTGTATGAAAATCTGAATAAACAAAAACAATTATGTGGAGTTAATACAAGGGGAGGTGCAAGCACCCAGGATCCTGATTATCCTGATGATCATCCTAAAAGAAAAGAGCAAGTTGCTCTTAAAGATAAATCTTTTGCATGAAAATCTCCCAATGAAAATGAGCATGATGATGACTCCAATGAGCAAGACAAGGATATTTCTATTTCTGATGCTGAAACTGAGGATGATAATAATGAAGAAGCTGCTGGTAAGGAGGATCCTCAGCCTCCTGTTGACAAGACCAAGAAGAAGAGGAAACCAAATAAAGATAAAGATAAAGGTAAAGAAAGGGATCCATCGGTACAAAGACCCATTCCATATCCCCAAGAGGTATCAAAAACAAAAGATGACGAGAGGTATGGGCAATTTTATGATATGATTAAGAATATGAAATTAGAAATTCCATTTATTGATGCTATTAAGAATCCTCCATATTCAAAATACATGAAAGATATTGTCACTAATAAAAGAAAGATACCTACTGATGCTATTACTGCTATTCTTGCTGATTATTCATTTAAAGGAAAATTGCGTGAAAAACGTGGAGATCCTGGTATTCCTACTATTCCTTGCAAAATTAAAGAAGCCTATGTGAAATATGCATTATGTGATTTAGGAGCTGGTGTTAGTGTTATACCTTTCTCACTATATAAGAAGCTTAATTTGAACAAACTAGTTCCAACAGAAATATCTTTACAAATGGCTGATAAAACAACTGCTGTACCTATAGGAATATGTGAGGATGTTCCCATCTCTATTGCTAATGAGTTGATACCTACTGATTTTGTTATATTAGAAATGCCTGAAGATGATAATCTATCTATTATTCTTGGTAGACCTTTTTTGAATACTGCAGGAGCTGTGATAAATTGCACTCAGAGCAAAGTGACATTTAATGTTAAAGGCAAAGAGAACACTATTTATTTTCCCAAGAAGAAACATGTTACAAGTATGAGCACAAGTGTGAATGCTATACAAATAAATTCCATTAAGATTGGTAGCATTGAAATACCTATACCACTTCAGCACCAAGGTATGAATATTGATGATTGGGACCATTCCAATCAAATATGAGGTAACTTGATTTATTGTTTTATAATAAGTAATAATAAGAATCATGAGCTATATTCTTTACATGTTGGTAATGAGACCTGATCAACCTCATTACTAATGTGGAAATGATAAAGGCATGATTCACAAACATTTAAATTGCATTTTTTTTATGTTATTTGCTTGAAAATTGTGAGACATAGACATAGTATTAAAAAAATTTAGAATCAGAAATCACAGAATATGAAGTTTTAGAAATTCTCTGTAGAAAAGTTTCACGTAAAATTCCAGAAAAATTAGGGGGTCAGTGTTTTGCCCGAAGGGACCAGCAGCCAGTGGGGAAGCACCAGCAAGCCACCAGGGGCCAAAATAGGTACCTCCACGCGGCCAGATTCCTTGGCCGCGTGGGATACCCCATTTTTGGCCACAAGTGGATGCTGGGGCCCATCCAATGCTCATCTGCTCCCTTTCGACCGAAAACCAACCCCAGTTCATCTCCTCCATTTTTCCCGTGCTCTGTTTCTCCGTCAATCCTCGATCTCCACATTTGAGGCAGATTTTTCAAATCTGTTTGATGGAATCACTCCTTGGTATGTAACTCCTTCACTCATCCAATTACTTTTTGCTCCCATGCTTTGTGTATGAAGTATTTTGCTGCACTAGGTGTCACCTATTATGTCTAAGAACTCCATGAATTTAGGTTTTCTAGTTGATATGGATGCATGATATTGATTAGAGGACTAGTTATGGATGCCTTAGCAATGTTTTAGAGTGATACAATTTAATTTTTGTTGAATTTTATTTTGGTACATAAAGGTAACATGCTGAACAAGGGAAAGGCATTGCTTGGGATGTCCTCAAGGACAAGGAGAAAAGAATCAAGGGTGTCCAACAATCATGATGATAATCAGTTATGGGAGGATGAATTGGTTTTTGCAGGTGAAAATCTGCGTGTCCATACCACAAGATGGCAAGACCCCGAAGTTCTTGAACATTGGGGGATTGCTGAAGATTTCCAAGCCTTTGCTGCAACTACGGGGCTGCTTGAGTTCTCACACCATCCACGCAACACATATGTGGAACTCTCGAGGGAATTTCTCTCTACATTCAGGTTTGAGGGACCGGTGGTGCGCCGGAAAAGTAAGTCTAAGAACCCTCCTCCAGCTACTTTTGTCATTAAATTTACAATGAGGGGGTAGCGTTTAGTCATGTCATTAGAGGAATTCTGTAAGGCTATACGTGTACCAACTACGGGGTTATGGGATGAAACATATGCTGATTCTAGAGAAGAACTTGTCACATTCTGGTGTAGCATTGCTAAAAATATTCCTGAAAGAATGAATAGAGGCAAGCTCACATGCATCCAAGACCCGGGCCTTAGATATTTTGCATTGTTTCTTGCTAGAGGATTCCTTGCTAGGGATAACACTTTTGCCTGCACTGGTCCTATGATCTATTTATTAAAATGTGCAATGGAAAATACAACACCTATATATAACCTGGGAGCCATACTTGCTAGAACTTTGCATTTAGCTGAGAGTAGGAATGGCACGGATAAAACTATTTTATATGTTGGTGCCATTGCCACTTTAATCCATGAATACATTATGGCAGAACGAGGTTTTAATGATAACTTGGGTACCATGGTAATGTGAGTCTCGACTGGTGGATTTTGGTTTACTTTTTCGCATGGATATGAGCAGGGCTGAGAAAGAATATTTTTCATATTGCTGTAAGGATTCCAATGGGCACATTGTGTCTGTTAGGCTCCCTTGTGCTGACTTGTTTGACAGGGAGACAAAGTGGACTGTGCAAGAAGAGCCACAACAAGAAGAGCAACAACATGAGGAGCCCTAATACCAGGCGCCTATGGCATATCCCTGGGGCTTCCCTGAACCACACCTTGGAGCACAGGCATGGCAGGATCCATCCTTCTTCCAGGGAGGTTCGTTGAGTGGTGGACATGATTACCACCCAGGATACTAGCTTGATCACAAGCTTGGAGGAGTATTTCTCTCCCTCCTCATTCGTTGTGTTATATCACTTGCATGTTATTTGTTGTTTTATGTTCTTTAAATCTGAAAAACACAAAAATATTTTTGTTAGCTAGTTTACTTCTGGTTATTTACATTATGCTTCTAAAAATCAAAAACCACAAAAAGATTTTTGTTTTCTTGAGTTTAGTATAAATACGGATCTGCAGGAATTGCTGAAATATGTTCACTGTTATATGCTTTAATCTTTACTTGTGACTCCGTTTGAGCTGAAAATTTAATCACTACTACAACTTTTTATGGCCTTCACCTCTGTAAAACATGAGAAACTTTTGAGGTGTTTAGGTAGGCAAACAAATTGCTGAATGCAGTAACTTTTTATAGCAAGATTTGAGTTT
The DNA here is from genome assembly GCA_028641055.1 of Alopecurus myosuroides. NCBI lineage: Eukaryota > Viridiplantae > Streptophyta > Magnoliopsida > Poales > Poaceae > Alopecurus > Alopecurus myosuroides. Next base: position 121,983,397 of record CM054058.1, read on the forward strand.
TTATTGAGCAGTTCAAGTGGGGAGAGGAGAACAACAATGATATGATAATGTGCTTGAAGGGATGAAAGGTATGAAACCTTTGCCGTGCTTATGTATGCTTTTTAATAACAGCAAGTGCACACCTTATGATTCCCTTAACACTTAGTGACATAATAGCCATTATTTATCTTCTCCGTGGTTTAGTAGAATATATTCTGATGCAACTGAAATATTGTTTAGTGTCATTACTTGGCTGATGGATTGAATAATTGTAGCCTTAAGCAAAGATTTACGCATCCCATTGTGCTTACTGAACTTTCCAACCAAGGAAAGAATTAAAAGAGAAAATTTCATGAATGATAAAAGTGGAGTCTTATGCTTGACGAACTTATTGTTGGGGGTTAGTCTAAATGTGTATCACATGGAAAACTTTCAACGCTGCACTAAGAATTCTATATTCAAGTTGTTATCATGTTCTTTTAAATGTGTATGTCTGTCATGCCGAAATGAGGTAGAGGAATAGTAAGTCCTGATGAGTAAGTATATATGATTAGAGAGACGCATTGGGCCGCTAACCCAAGCCATGCGATATCATGGTGGAAATTTACTTGTAGCTAGAATGGACTCCGCAACATATCCTATAATAAAATAAGAAGCTATGCATATAGTGAATGAAATAAAAAAGGATAATGAGTCCATTCCATTTGTTTGTCTTGCCATTTTGACATGGGCTGGTTTCCATGTCATGGGGCAAGAGGTACCCCAACTGCTGCTCTCTATGATGTCACTAATACTTACAATGATTGTACAAGGCTCATTAGGAATCTAGAGTTGAGTAATCATGGTGCGGGACTTCGCTTTTAAGGGGCATGAGGCTTTCAACTTGTAGTTTGTCAAGCATAAGAATCAAAATGAAAAATTAATGCTTTTGCAAAACTGAGAGCAAGGTAGTAAGCACAATGATTTTACTTGTCAACATATGAAAGAATCAGAGATCTCAAAAATCTTGATATGATTCAATCATCAGCGATGCACAAGCCTTTGTTTATGTCTACAATGGAGCAAACTCATTCAAGTATTAACACTTCATGTTATTTCTATCGCAACAAGTATATATGCGTCAACACTGAGTAGATGCACACTTGCTAGTATTTTGCTACTTGTTACAGGAATCATGTCTTGAGTATTTACTAGTATTAATTGATGATGCATATGCAATGCAAAGTTCTTGCCAAAGTTTTTATCGCTTCTGCATTGCGTTTGAGTTGTTCGAGGACAAACAACGAGCTAAGCTTGGGGGAGTTGATGCACCCAAAATGCATCTACTTTTCCAAGCACTTTGCATCGTATTTTTCTCCGGAGTCCCCCCATAATTGAATAAAATCTGACGCTGTTTTTAGCAAAATTCTTCTTTCCGTCTATTTTCGCAGGACTTTTCACAGAGGAGGAAAACCACGTAACTTTTTATGGAAAAGAAGGGGAATGAGCACCAGATGGGGCCGGGGGGCCACCCGAGGGCCAAAAGGGGGCCCCACACGCGGCCAGATTCCTTGGCCGCGTGGGGTCACCCCTTTTGGGCCCAGATGGCCCACTCCGGCTAGGTATTCGATGTACCCCTCCATATATACGAGAAACTGACGGGTTTCGAAGGGGAGGGCTGTTCGCGAAACGGAGCGCCGCCGCCACCACGATCTTCGATTTTGGAGTCAGATTGATTCGGGATTTCACCCCCGGAGGTGGAATTCGAGGGGCTTCGTCACCATGATCATCACCACCATCATCTCCATCAACCATGAGCTCCATCGCCCCCTCCATGTGTGAGTAGTTGCTGTAGGCATATGAGGTGTGAGGGGTTTTGGATGAGATTGATCATGTAATTGCTACCCAGTATGCGGGATCTAGGGGTTTGTCTTGAGAATTCTTATGTCTTATGTTGATGCACTATTGCTAGGCTTAATGCTTGTTACTAGGGCCCAAGTGGCATGATTTCAGTACTGAACTTACATTGCTACATCATATATTTGAGTTTGGTATCTATCTGCAATGTGTATTACCTGCTATTATGTTGAACCTGCGAAGCCTAAAGTGACAGCTAGGGAAAACAAGGGGGATATGTTCTAGTTTGAGGATTATGTGTGTTCATGGAGTGTTAATGTGTTGGTCCGGGATATTCGAAAGGGTAGACCTTAATTACCTGTAGTTCCAAATTGGCCCCGGTGAAATGGGCAGGTAGGACAATAGGCTTTGTGCAAATTCTCTTGGTTAGTACGCACAATAATTTACGGAACACACACCTACATAAAACTGAGATAGAGAAAGGCCCCGCTGCTAGAAAAACATTATTACATGATCAATCTTATCCGTGCAACACCCCGCTGTCACCTCATGCATGCGTTTTAGTCTCTGGTTTACTTTCACTCTTTTCCGATGAAAACTGGGAAAACACTTGCTCTCCATTTACTTTATGTTTGTTTACTTTCACTGCATTATTACACTCACCACTCTCGCTGCAAGTTTGTTGATACACAGGTGTGGTTGGGAGTGACGTCCCAATTGTTAAAGTCTCACCGGTATTCTTGTGTTCCCACTGAGTCAAACTACAAATTTGGGTAATACTTCCCATCGAAGACTACGATTGATCTCCTGCACTTGGGAGCCATCAGTATCCAGCAGTTACGTCCCTTCTATACTTAGTTCAATTTCTATGTAAACATCTTTGGGATCATGAAATAAAGTTGTCGGAATTCTTACATCCATGTTTTTACAAGTTTATTATAGTGCAAAGCATGATTCCGCCTTATCTATTTCCCAATGATCTTACAAAATACTCAATGTTAACCCAAATTGTGCCTGCGTGCTCGGCGTTTAAAAAACTGAATGATTTTCAGTCTACTAAAGGTTAAAGGAAACTCGGATTGTTCCTGCGTGCCCGAGCTTCATTCAAAAAATTCCTTACTATTCTCTAAGAATTATCTGACCGCTTATGTGCTGGGTCACTGGAGCTAGTAAGTAAAAATGCCTTTAGTATAATCCATGTTTCCGAGTTTGAACTGTTCAGTTTTACCCAGTCACTTGGCATGACGATTAATATACTACTGAGCCATTTCAAACACTAAGGACAGTTAAAGCACATAAACCAGAGAACTTAGAAGATAAAGGAATATAAAACCCGGAAAACTTGCAAAGGATTTCATAACTATTAACTTCAAAAGGCGGAGTACTTGTTCATACAAACGAATAGAAGCATTACAATAAAATTACATTGTAAAGTGCAGTAATGCTCCTATTTCCTATTTCTCCTATCCAGGGCAGGGAGAATTCTTCAAGCATCCGAGTCTTCTTCACTACTGTCATCCTCGGGGGCTTCTGGAATCTCTTCTTCCGGATAGGTGATGGAGATATTCACCATAGAGGCGATCTTGGTGGCGTGACCCTTGATTTCATCAAAAATGGTGGTCCGTTGGGTCCCCGAATATCCAAGAGGGATACCGGACGCCACGCGCCAAGATTTGGCACTGGGGTAATGCATACGCATAAGCCCTAAAGCCATGCGTGCACCACCCCGGGCCGCGGAGCGCAAGGTGGAGTCCTTGGCATCCGCAATCTCTATGATGGCTCCCGGAAGTTTTTCAACTTCCGAGAGCTTCCCAGACTTGGCGGTAAGGTATCTGTTGATGAGCAACATTCCCGCAGCCTTGATCGCGGTGAATACCTTCCCAAAAGCTCGGATTTTTTCAATCCGAGTAAGTTCTGGGTTATCTCCTGTTTTTTCAGACAAAACAACCAAAGGGTTAGTGAAAAAGCAGAGAAAGGAATTAAAACACGGAAAATCCGGTAAAGGTTGATAACTTACCGAGGATCTTGTCCATCTTGGAGCCTTCCTCCAGGCGCAGGGTCAAGGCGTTCTCCAAATCTTGGATAGTGGCCTTGTCCTTGTCATCTTGTTGGGAGGCCTTGGATTGAGCAATTCCAAGAGCCAGATTGCTGGCCTCCAGATCCTTCTGAAGTCCAAGTTCTCCCGGCGGAGATTCTCGGCATTGCCGGCATCTTCAGCAACTTGTTTGGCTTTCGCCAAAGCAGCTGAAAAGCAAAGAAAAAAATTCTGGGTTAAGAAAACTCGGAAAAATACTTAGAACAAGTTATGGACAAGGAACTTCAGAGAACTAAGATATACCAGATGTTTCCTCCAGCTGTAGCTGAGACGATGCCAGCTCTGCTTCTTTAGCATCAATAATAGAAAGAAGGGTTTTAACCTCCTTATTTTTTATGTTAAGCTTGTCAAAAACTTCCAAGTTTATTGTATCAGCGGTATGCTGAAACACGGAAATGAAAGCAAAACGCTTAAGTTAGAACATGCGTGATAAATTTATAGCATTAAGTTGAAAGAATGCATTCGACTTATTGCTTGGGGGCTAGAGATGTTACCTGGCTCATTTGCTGCAAACCTGACAAGTTTTCGTTGAATTCCCTTAAATATTCAGAAAAAAGAATTCCAACATGATGCAGGCCGTCTTGCATGACCTGACGAGGTGAAAATACGAAGTTATTTCGGACAATTAGCCCGCCTTGTGGCCAAGGACGGATCAGAGGAGCAGGAGCGAAGAACTTCTTAGCTTCCGGACGAATATATCCGAGATCGTCAAACGGTTCTTCCTTTATCTGGAAGTTCTTGTCAAAAGTAGGAATGGGTTCATCCTCCCCAGATGCTCGAGGATGTCTACCCATCTCTGGTCCCACCCTTTCCCTCGCATCCATGCTAGATGCAATAGGCTGGCTGGACTGCTGAAATTGTATGTCCGAGTTTGTGGTTTTCTCCTCCCTACCAAATGTAGTTGGAGGGGGAGAAGCTGCAGCGGAAAACGGCTCTCCTTTGCTAGCAGCAGCCTTATGTTTCTTAAATTTCTTTGACTTCAAAGGAACTGGAGCAAGGCTGACAAGAAAACATCCGAGAAGTAAATATCTCGAAGAACCGGAAGGGAATGATAAGTAAAAAGCTCCAGCAAAATACCCGGATGCGGCGATGGGAATTCCGTCAAGATTTATTACTTCCTCGGGATTACTTGCCTCTTGCGTTTCCGGCCGCCATAAAAGCTGGCATGTAATTCGTCGAGTTCGGCGTCGGATGCAAGATCAGCTCCCTTAAGTTCGTCGAACTATGGATAAAGGCAAAAAACCCGATTAAGTCAGGAAAAAGAAGCAATCCGAGAGAAACCCAAATCAAGGAAAATAAAAATACCTTAGGGACTGGGTTCTGTTCGTGGTATATTGCCAAACTTTCTTCGTATTGATAACGAGTAGCGACCAATTGGTTGACTCGTTTCATGAAATCCCTTTTAGAATAGGCTTTTTCCGTCCCTCTCATTTCATCTTCTGGCCCTTCGTATTCACAAAGAAGTCGGGGGCGGAAAGCGAGAGGTTGAATGCGGAGGCCGAACCAGCACAGAATAGTGTCAGTTCTGGTTAGGGGAGGCTGAGAAGAGGTAAGTTTGGCGATATGCCGTTTTATCTTCATCAGGTCTTCCGGTAAAGTTTGCACTGCCTCAACCACCCAACTCTCTTGGGGAATGGCGGCGGAATTGACAAAGGGAGAAACCCCGTTTTCTTTCCCGGGAAATGGGACGTCATGATGGTAAAAGAAAGAACCCGTCCAAAATTTGACGGATTCTGACGTTTTTTTCTTTGGGTACCAATCTTCCCTAAATCTCCGAAGAGTGAAAGAAATGGTACCGCAGATGGGAAGAACACCCTCTGTAGGGTTACTCTTTACTCTGAAGCAGTATTGCCAAAAATCTAATCTAGGTGCTATTCCTAAATACCCTTCGAAAAGGGCTTGGAAGCCGGCTAGATAGAGAATGGAATTTGGGGGAAGATTATGAGGCTGAACACCGTAATGGTTGAGGATTTCTAAGAAAAAGGCGGAAGGCGGCAAACCCATACCTCTCGCAATATGCGAGGTAAGGAGAACGCGTTCCCCGTCTTTCGGCATGGGCTCGGATTCGTCCTCCGGGCTCCGCCATTTCCCCTTCAGTACGAGCCCCTCCTTCTCCATTCTCGGAAGGAGGGATGGCGGAATACTGCTTGAGCTCGAGTTGCCAGCAGTTTCCGCCTCGTCTTCTGCTCCGGCGGCGGCGGACGCTGCGGCCTCTACGGCTGCGAGCTCGTCTCCGACGAGAGCAATTTTCTCTTCCGCCGTCTCGGGCGCGAACGGCGGGGAAGGCGCGGAGGAAGACCCCGCAAGATCTGCGGTGGTGGGATGGATTTCCTCGCCCGCCGCACCGCCAGCGGCTTTCGCCGGCTCGTCGCCGGAGGCGTGCACCGGTGAATCCAATAATGGATCCATCGTATTGATGATTTCATCAATTTCCGTTGCGACGGAGCGGGTCGGTGGGGAGCTTGGGGATGCCATCGATGGGCGGCGCGTGGAAGTTCCGGCTGCTCCGGTGAGGTCTCGGTGGCGTTCGTGCGTGCGCTTGGGAGTTGCTCTGTTACGAACTTGGGCGCTGGGAATGGTGCTGCGAAGTGAGAGCGGAAGGTTGGCTCGAAGGACGGAGACGGCTATTTATAGCCGAAATCCCGTCATGATGCGTGCTAACGGCTCTTTTGACCGTTGGATGATCAACGCGTGTCACTCGCCGGAAATTCCGGGAAATGAAACGACGGGTGATAATTGCTATCGCCTCGTTTCCCGCGAGAATCTGTCAGAGATTTGTTTCTGGGTTTCCCGCCTGAAACCCAAACTTCCCTTACGTCAGCATGATTAAAGCACTGACGTAGGAAGTTTCTTCTTCACGAAGGATCGTGTAAGAAAAGCCGGATTTTCTGGATTCCGAGTTTTTCTTTATAACATCCTTTGAAGAGAAAAAGAAGAATCAAGACTGCAGGCCAATATTTCTCGGAAAATATACATTTGGCGAATGACGGCGGATCAGAGTCTTAATCCTTCTTGGGGGCTACTTTCGGATATATACCGATTAGGGGTATATCAGGTGGCAGTCCAAAGTGCCGGATTACCCGGGTGGCCCAAATGGTAGTGGGCTACGGTCCATTGGGCGGCCCAGTAAGCTGACGCATAGAAGCCGGATTCTATAAGAACCCGGATCACGGCCCACGTGATCTGGCTTGGAGTAGAAGGCGGATTCCTTACTTTCCAAGTTAATAGTTACCGTAGTCTTCTAGGTTTCCTACTCTGTATGCCCTAATCCGGCTATTATATAAAGCCGGGCGGGAGATATGATAGATAGACAAGAAGCTAAAGGCTAACTCGGCGAGAGGTTGATCCTTGACGAGTAGCTAATAGAACCTCACGTTGTACTCTGTATTCACAGACTTTAGTCATGAATAGTGAGATTGCAGGAGTAGCAACGTCGCATTACTGCGTCGTACCAAACCTGGGTAAAAACCCTGTGTCATTGTCCTTCGCACAATCACGTCCCCCCACATCTCTATAAGTAGTCTCATGGCACCCCCGTCTATGAATTCTACTACGATGTCTCGACAGACTACGACGCCAATGAAGAAGAAGAAGAGGCCACTTTCAACATAGTATAGTGGTGGGAGGACCACAAGGTTACATTTCCGGTGCTATCAATATTAGCACGGAATGTGTTATCTATACCGGTGTCATTAGTATCCTCGGAGTCTTCTTTCAGTCTAGCTGGAAGAATAATCGAGGATAGAATAACCAGTCTCACTCCTGATATGGTGAAAACAACGATGACCGTGAAGGATGCAGAACTAGCAAGGAGGAGAAGCTAATACACTGCCGAAAACAAAGAACTGGCAACCTCGTTCTATAATATTTCCATTCACGAAGAAGAAGAAGAAGAAGACCACTAACTGTAGTATTTGTAATTATTTTAATCTTTTTGCAATCTTTTTTTCTTTTAAAACTATGGGACAAATCATTTTTAATTTCGATTAGAGCAAGTTGTACTCTTTTTCCTTTCTAGAGATGGAAGGTTTTACTTTTATCCCAAATGACACTTTGCCTCATTTCTACACTATTTTTTTTTTCCTATCTATTCAAATTGTTTCTACACTTTGCTTTATTTCTACACTTTGCCTCATTTCTACAATGTTTTTTTTTCTGTCTATTCAAATAATTTCTATACTTTGCCTATTTTTACACTTTGCCTCATTTGTACGCACATGACACACACATGCATGCGCCAAGCCAAGGACGAGTCAATTTCTACACATGCATCAGCCTGCATGCCGTGGCGCATTAATTGAGTCATTTAGTTTAGCCGATGCTTCAGTGTTTCAATTCAATGCACGAGGGCCGGTCGGCTTTCCAAAATATCTTGCAAAATGCAGATCCTAGATCAACTTTTCCTGCTACAAAAGGGCTCTCATCTCTCTCATTTCTCACACATAAACTCACACAGCCACACATACACATAATATGGCTGAAATCCCAGCAAAACACTCAGATTCCTGGAGCTGGAAACATTGGGGCCCGGCCTTCCCGGGTGTGGGAGCACTACGATGAAGTAGTTACCGTGGTGGATGGAGAGGAGCAGCTCCAAGCAAAGTGCAAGGTTTGCTCGAGGCTGCTGCACGTGCAGAGGGGTGGATCAACCAACCACTTAACTCGGCACCACGACGCGCATCTCAGGAGAGGAGATGTAAACGTGCCGGCCCGCTGGTCAGGTTTGGTTGGATGACATACAAACTCGCGTACAACCTCTGTTCCATGGATGGACTCGCTGCACTGCATTTACGTCGCGGCCACCCACCGATCCCTCAAAAACGAAGCAAGATGACAAAGGAACCAGGAGGCGGCCACGGGTAAAGCAAGCACAATGAATCATCATGATCAAACGAATATGCAACACACGCACCAACCAAACCAATCACACACACGATACAGATTGTTACACCGACGGAGCACAAAATCAATACGCATCTGAAAGAAGAAAGATCGCAGGCCGCGAGCATGCACGAGCAGGAGCTACTTGAAGGTCCTCCTGCCGACCCCGGCCGGCATGGACACGGTGGAGTCGACGCTGAGCCCGCTGACGGACCGCCGGTGCCGCCTGCCGCCCGCCACGGACGCCGCCGGCGTGGCAGCCCTCGACGAAGGCGCGATCGACGGCTCGCCGCCGGCCTTCCAGAAGGGGCTCTTGGCCCAGCTCCCGATGCTCTGGCCGAGCCCGAAGGAGAACCTGGGCTTCTGCTCCGCGGCCCGCCGCTCCTTGTCCAGCTGCCGCTGCAGCACCTGCGCGCGCGCCCGGGCCTTGGCCGACGCCGACATCGTGGGCGTCATGTAGTTGGGCACGCCGAAGGAGGACTGGCAGCTCGTCAGGCTCTCGTCGTCGCGGACGCTGCCGCCGCCGCCGGCGTGGCTCTGCGGCCCTCTCGCGGCGGCCCGCGTGACGGGCCTGCTGCTCGGCTGCTTGTTGGGGTAGTAGGCCGACACCACCGACCGCGCGGGCGTCGTGGCCGCCGTCGTCATCGGCGTCATCATCATGTGCATCTCGCGGTGCGTGGCGGCGGTCGACATGGGCGTCGACATGGTGTGCGTTTCTCGGCGCGCGAGGGCGGGCGCGGGCCTGTGGCGGATGACGAGGGGCTCGACGTGGCGCGGGTGCTCGGGCTGGTGGCTGCGGTCGATGGGGGACCACCACCACGGGTTCCGGCCCGACTGGAGGTCCGCCAGGATCGCGTGGGCCGCCATCGGTGTCGCCTTCAGCACCTGCAGCCGCGGACCCACGAGGAAGAACCCACACAGAGAAATTAGCGAACATGTGCAGGGAGAAAATGCTTAACCGATCGATGCTTTTAGAACACTTGAGCCCATTTTGGGCCGCTCTAATGTATATATGTAGTCCCTATTAGTATTTGGGTTTTTTTCGCCCAGTTTTCATGTTAGTATTTTTTAGCAGACCAATAAAATAAGTAGATGCAGCCATATATGTTCTAACTGCTTTCACCATTTTCGGCCAACGTTCCGTACGTCTTAAAAATATGTAACAAGTTCGCAAATATTTTGTTAAGAAATCACATGTGAGATGTTGCAATATTTTCTCTAAATGATTTTTCTAGAGAAATGCATGTGTTTAGAATTCATTTGGAATGATATGTTTACGCGTTTCCTTCACATGTTGCAAACATGTGATTTTATTTGTTGCTATCGATTTATTTTCTTGTTGAAATATGTGTTGATTTTTGTTGCAACTGAAACGGTAACATATTATTTTGTTGCTTACTAACTTTTTAATTGATGTAATTTTGTTGTTGCAATAGGTTGTAATTTTTGTTCAATTGTTTAAACCTTTTTGTTGCAACGCAGTAAACATATTGTTTAACTATTTTTTGTAGCATTACTTATTTTTTGATTTTTCTGGAACAATTTATTGCAATATTTTTTGTGTGCACGGGGCGATAAGTTTTGTTGCGATACTCGTGAATTTGTGGCAATGGCATTTTCTTTGTAATTATCGAGATGACCGGGATAACGACATGTACCGCTTCGTTTAAGTGGGGCTGTTGTGGAGTACGGGTTCTATATCCGAGAAATAGGAGGGCTAAAATAAAAACATACGTTTTGTTGATTTCTGGCCATTGGATGTCGATCTAGTGGCTTACAAGGGGACCTAAGATTGGACAAATTTAGGAGACCTACGGATAGCACTGCCCCAGCAGACCATAAACTCTCCAATAGGAGTACCTACTAACAATGACAGCGCACCTAGGTAATTTCAGATAAAGATACAGTGACGGTACACCTTAATTTGACTAGGAAAATCTCAAAAAAAAAAAAAAAAAAAAAGCTGCAGCCGCGGACCCAGGAGGAAGAACCACGCAGAGAGATTAAGAACATGTGCAGGAGACAATAGTCAACTATCCAATCGGAGTACTTCCCCGACTGACAATGACACCACACCTGGCTAGCTAATATTCAGAATTTCAGATGACAGTACACCTTAATACCCATCGGTACCATGAAAAACATCTTTTTTTTTATGGAGCCGAGCTGATGTCCGTCTCTTGAAGATGTGCGATCGGAAAAGGCCATCTTGTTGCAACATGCCCTTTAACTACCGTTGTTTGACTGACGGAAGAATCAACTGCTCGTGCTGGAAAACACATTTCAGCTGTACCAACAATGACGGTTCACCTATGAGTGAAAAAGCTAGGCATCGGTAGTGCGATTCTAGTTGGCGTATGTTACGTAGCATCAAACATATTTTATCGCCACCTACTGGTCTCTGTCTCACGAACCAAAGAAACGATCGATCGATCGGTCACCATTTCTTCGCTGATCCGCTCTAACCTACTGCTGTTTGACTGACGGGATATGTCACTTTTCCTTGCCCCAGACGTACGTGATCGTGTCGATCGGGTGTGTACGCATTCGTTACTTTCTGAAACAAGATCGTGTTTTTTTTTTCCAGCGTGGTGCTCTACGGTGAATACGTATGTACGTACCTGGTGTGAGTAGGCGTACGCGAGCGCTCGCTCCCGCTTCATCACGGCCTCCGCCTTCCGCTTCGTCCTCGCGTCCGCCTCGTCCCGGCTCAGCAGGCTGTCGTCCCACATGCCGCCGTCCTGCACCCACCGCCGAGCTCGTACGTTCGTCACGCGAACCATCCAGCTGGATCATCAACGTACTCGAACTCTACATGACCATGCACGCGCGTACGTACCTGCGAGCCGCCGCGCGACCGGCCGTCCCGGAACATGGCGCCGTGGAGGTTGCGCCGCTCCATGGCCTCCACGCGGCTGGCGCGCACCTGCGCCTGCACGCGCACCAGCGTCCGCATGCACCGCATCGCGTGCGCCGTCTGCCGCCGCACGTTCGGGCCCCGCACCACCCCCTGCAGCCGGATCAGCCCGCGCAGCGACCGGTAGCTCCGCCGCGCGCTGTACCCGCGGAACGCCGCCTGGATCGCCACGGCGGCCGCGCGGGCCTGCTCCGGCGGCACGGCGCGCTGCCTCGCCGCCGCGCGCGTCCGGGGACGCTGCTGCAGCTGCTGCTGCGGCTGCCGCCACTCGGTGATCTTCTCCGCGGCCCTGCCCGGCTGCAGCCGCTGCAGCCTCTGCTGCTGCTCCCGGTCGTGGTCGAACCGCCGGATCAGCGGCGGCGGCGAGCACGAAGGCGGCGGAGGCAGTGGCAGCACCGTGGCGGCATACTGCTGCTGCTGCTTGTTGTTGCCACCACCGACGTCCCGCTCCCGCTCGCGCTCACGCGCCAACGGCGTCGTCGGCGCCGTGGCGGCCGCGGTGACGGTGGTGGGCCTGGCGGGGGTGACCTGGTACTGCGCCGGCGGCCTGCCGTAGTACTGCCGCTCCATCTCCGCGTCGCCCAGGATCTTCTCGATGCTGCTCGGCTGACGGTACAGCGGGATGCTCATCAGCGGGCCGCCGCCTGCCATCGTCGGCAAAGGGTCGGCCTGCTGCCGCGACCGGCCGAAGCCGCCCCATCGCTTCTTCTCCCTCTCGCTCCGGTACTGCGGCGGCGGCTGCGGGTACTGCGCTACCAACTGCCCCTGCCATTTTACTTCTCTCAGTTCTTTCTCTGCTGCTTAAACTTGACATGTAAAATACTTGTACTACTAAAGAACATACTAAATATGATAAATAAAGAGTAAATTTTATATGCAAATCAACGTACAACATAAAGCGGCACTGTACTCGTACAGGACTGTGTATTTGTCGCTACGATACACCTGCACCTGTCTACATGCTCATACAGCTGGCATGCAGAGGATTGCTTCAGGGCAAAGCAGCCAACTTTCGAACAATACATGCATGTGCAATTTGTTTTTCCTGCACTTTGCACGTCTGAAGTTGGATAAAAACTTGACATGATTTATTTGTCTTGATGATGTTTTTGCCTTTGGGTAATGGTAAAATCAGGCCTAGTATGCATTTGGAGTTTAAACTGCTAATACTACCGCTTACATTTGTGGGCTTCTCCTTGGGGTTTGTGGTGAAGGCCTTCTTGAGTGCAGTGATCCAGTTTCCCTTCTTGCCCATCTTCTTAACATGTCCCCTAGGCACACTCCTGCAACAAGTCAATGAACAACATTCAGCTAAACAATTTTACAAAAGATTGGTGTGCCCATGTTTTTACCAGAGATAGATACATATTGTTTCCCAATACGAACAAGACAGAAAGCATATGCAAGAGCAACTACTCCATCTATACATACCTTGTTTGAGCCTCTCCTTGCCGATGCTTCAGTAGAGTAGCTCCGCATTCTCAAGTCTGAATCCCCTTGTGCTGTACTGCAAATGCAATCCCCAGAATCTAATGAAAAATCTGCAACCAATCTCTGGTCCTTCCAACTCTCTCTCCATCCGGGAGAGGAGGCTGTTTTATAGTAGATCCTTTTTCTGGATTGGGTGGTGAAGGTGAGAGCCCACTTCCCCACTCGATGACGCCCAACCAACCTTGCTTCATCGGCAAGCCTCACGAGGCAAGCCAGTTTTGCAGCAGGTGCCGCAGGGTGAACAACCCCAGCGGCACTGTCTCGGTATTCCCTTTGCCTTGGTTGTACTTCAGACATACTATTTCTCTTTAGATATCTTCAGATCCATGTGTGATGTGCACAGATGCAGCACACAAAATTAACTGTAAGGCTGCAATCCAGTTGGTCAGTACAGAACAGAAGCAAGAAAATTCCTTCACGAGGAGTCCACAGGAAGTCGTGCATCTGCAAGGGGTTTATTGGCGTGAGAGCAAGGGTTCGGAGTTTCAGAAAGCGTCAGTCGATCAGACGGACATGGTAGCTCACTTGCTCACCTTCAGCTGACAGTCTCTCTTCATCTGTTACCTCTATGCGCTGTCGTCCGCCGGATCGAACCGGTAACGATCGGGCGAGCTGATGATTCAGTTTTGTCACTAGCGTCTGGAGGACAGGAGGAGTTTGCAAGAGGGCAATGATCCTTTCACGCTCGTGCTAGCTAGTGGTTGGTTAAAATCGGTGGCCTGATCATTTTGTGACTATAATCATCATGTGTTCGAGCAGCAACAGCTGTCAGCCATTTGGGTAAGCTAGCTTCACGTGGATGTAATTACTCGCTAACACTACTTGCTTAAGGCTGAATCATCTGGACCAGCTAGCTAGCGGCGTGATGATGCTCCGTTTCGAACGATGAATAATCATGTTTAGCGTTTTTCTTTTTCGGCGAAAAGCTACCATCGAAATGTAGCATCTGGGAGGGACCCCCTTCGTGAAAAGGCAGTGATGAACCCTGAACGGATGGTTTTAATTTTTTCTTTTCTTTTCTTTTCACGAATAACTGGTCTAAAGTGTGTTTCTGACCTCGTAACATTTGTTCTTCTAGTTCAAGGTTGCTCGGTCAGCCATTCAAATAATTTCTAAGTTGTATCCGCTATGTTTTGACGCAAATATTTTTGGCAATTGTCTGCATGGTATTGATTACAAGTTTAGAAATCTTGTTATGGTGGGAGTGCTAGCCGTAATATGGCCGCTTTGATTTTCTAAAATAATAATGGTGTTTAACGATAACAATTCTTCTCTCATCCACATAACCTACCCATACACCGGTTTAATCCGTTCGTGACCCAAATCGAGATATTTTTATGCTACACCTAGAAGACGTTGCGAGAGATATTTTTATCCGACATGGATGGCCACGTGATATTTGGGTTGAACCCTAACTTCACATGCGTCTTACAATTTCCTTATTTACTTGTATTTCGTAGGTGTGTTCTATTTTCTTGACGGTATGGTCGCGGTTGTGTGTATATTAGTTACGTAGAGATCGAGTCTAATACTTAACACACTTAAATAATAAAAGGCACTTTATCAAAAAAAAAATTTATCGGACTTTTTATTTCTTTCGTGGATATTAAAATCAACCATATTACAGAGTGAGGACACCTGTGTGTCCCACAATGGCATAGTGGTGGGAAATGTGTGTTGTAAAAGTAGGATGAGATGAATGGGATTGAGCGGCTTAAGTAAGCGACGTCATCCTGCTGAGCTTGCTTGCAAGGTACTTCAATTCAAAGACAAAATAGAAGACGAACATCTCCTAGAAGTAGGTTTAGTAGGCTTGCTGGTTCCATCATCAAGATCAGGATTGAGGGGGCTTAGTGCTGGAAGTTGCTCCTAACGACACAAGTAGGCCACCTCCCATGGCCTTCTTTGGCCATTATGTCTCCATCCTGAAACTAGTTGCCTCCTGGCTATTGGACCCATCTCCTCTGCACATTGCTTTAGCATGCATTGCGTATTTCCGCTGCACCTCGTTTTGGAATAAACTAGGCACCTTTATGCTTGCTTCTGAAATTAATCTAGTAGTGGAAAGAGCAGCCAGTTGTGTGATATATTCGGTGCGCTTTTGTGTGAGATATATGTATCGCAAGTGTGTCCATCCTTTGGTGTTAATCTTACTTTTAAGCATAAACAACATGCCAAGATGCGAAATATGTGTATGTTTCACTTGAAGCATAGAGCCCTTTTAAGCAAAACCATTATAAAATGTTTGGATGTAGATATTGAGGTTTGGAACTGGGTTTTCCGAATTCTGATCTTTGGATACCTTTGAAATCGGAAAGTAGACTCGGGTAGCCACACTTGAGCACACCATGGACATCTACCCCGGTGATGTCAGAGCTGAAGAGAGGATAAAATTCCAGCTGATGAACAGACCATTTGATATGAGCAAAGGCGAGTGGTGCAACCGCTTCGGTTTCGTCAACAGTGATGGACATACTCGTACAAGTAACTATTTGCTTAGCCCACAACCTATTTTTTCAGAAAGACGCGAGAGTGCACGTCTTTTTTTTTTATAGATAGAGGGAAAAAAACCCAACACATGAGTCCACATGAAGACATAAAAGGGACAACGCGCTAAGAGGAAGAAGGAACAATCTCACAAAAAACCTATAGTTTTTCAACTTTAGCCTCGACCATGATGCCGTCAAGCAAGACGGACATCGTGCGAGCCCCTCGGTTAAAACCCCGGTTGTTTCTCTCTAACCAAATAGATCGCAAAACCAGAGGCACAATGGCACAAATCTTGGGCACCTCCTTGGCCGTCCACTGACTATCCACCTGAAGCCACCAATCTTCTGTCGCATACGCCACCAAAGGGGTGAGGTCCAGCCTTCCCAAACTGGAGAAAACCTGGAACCAAATCGTACGGGCGAAGGAGTAGTTGAGGAGGAGGTGCTGAATGCTCTCAGGCTCCTGCAAGAAAATAGGGAAGTATCATCTGGTGCAAGGCATGCCTCACCCTACGATCGCTACACCAACATCTATTCCATGCCACCTTCCACGTAAAGAACAAGTATCATCTGTTGCAAGGCCATGCCTCACCCTACGATCTCCGGACCACCATCTATTCGGCTATTCCACGCCACCTTCCACGCAAATAACTTGTACTTAAGAGGCGCCTTGCAGCCCCAAGTGACATGGTGGAGTGGCCAAGTAGTTCTTCCCTTGAAGAAGGCCAAATACGCCGAGCAAGCAGAGAAAGATTTGTTCGCAGTCCACATCCATTTAAAGGAGCCATGAGAGTCTGTCAGGTGGATTTGCTGGATCGAGTTCCAAAGAAGAATGGAGGTAACATTGAGTGTCCTCCTATTCGATATTTCTATTCATTATTTTTAGCAAATGAGTAGTCCATCTAGTTCCCCCAAGCGAGGTAACATTCAGTGTCCTACTATTCGATATTTCTTCTATGTTATTGTTGTTGATAGGGATGGAACTGTGTCTTCTCCCTAGGACGGGTTACATGTTATATAGGTGTAGAAGAGCCCTACACGTGGCAGATACAAGGGCATATAAGACTACGTAGAGTACTACTCTATACCGGTACAAATACTGGTATTACAAGGTTTAACACCCCCCTTAATCGAAACCTCGGGAGAGGTTGAGATTACGCTTAAACTCATCTAATTCCTTAACACCTAATTTTTTTGTGAAACCATCGGCCACTTGATCTTTTGTTGAGATGAACTTTATGTCAAGGAGTTTGGCAGCAACTCGTTCACGGACGAAGTAATAATTAACCAATCTCAATTTGTTTGGTGTGAGCATGGAAGATGGGGTTTGCAGAAAGATATGTGGCACCAAGATTGTCACACCATATACACAGATGTTGTTGAAGAGGAACTCCCAGTTCTTTGACTACAGGTTCAACCAAAATCAATTCAACTATAGCATCTGATAATGCTTTTACTCTACTTTACTACTGGATTGAGAAATTGTGGCCTGTTTTCGAGCACTCCAGGAAATTTAGTTTGGCCCAAAAGATACAACAAAACCACCAGTAGATCGTCTGTCATCTAAGCATCCTGCCCAATCTGTATCTGAAAAGGCACTAAGAAGAGTAGAAGGATGAATATGAAAAGTGAGACCAACATTCAATTGTACCTTGGATATACCGTAGAATATGTTTAACGGCAGTACAATGACTCGTAGTAGGGGCATGTAGATACTGACATACCTTGTTTACTGAGAACGACAAATCAGGCCTGGTGAGAGTTAAGTACTAAAGCGCTCCAACTATACTTCCGTAATTTGTAATATCCTCAGGACTAAGAGCAGTGCCATCTATCAAGGAAAGTTTATCTGTAGTGGAAAATAGTGTGGGGCAAGTGGTACAATGTTTCATGCCATCCTTTTTTAACAGATCCGAAGCATATTTGCCTTGTGTGAGGGTAAGTCCACTAGGGCATCTCTTAACCTCAATGCGCAGAAAGAAATGTAAGTCGCTAAGATCTGTGAGAGCAAAGTGAGTATGCAAGTTTTGAAGCAAAACCAAAACTTCTTTATAAGAAGAACTAGCCACAATGATATCATTAACATATATCAACATAAACATGGTGATACCTGCCTTGTTGTAGAGAAAAAGGGATGGTCAGCCTTGGAGGGAATAAACCCAAACTCTTGTAATTTAGAGCTCAACCGAGAGTACCATGCACGTGGAGCTTGTTTGAGACCATAGAAAGACTTGTCTGATTTGCAAGTGTGATGTGGAAAGTGAGGATCTTCAAACCCAGGAGGTTGTTTCATACTCCCTCCGTTCCAATGAATAAGGCGCGCACGCATTTCGAGATTTGTCTTTGACCAAGAATTTATCCATATATATAATAGTATTTGGTATAAAATCAATATCATTAGAAAGTGTTTTTCACTACGAATCTAACAATGTCAAAATTGCACTATATAGTCAAGATTCTGTTACTCAAATCTTTCGGTCAAAGTTTGTCTTGAAATACGTGTGCGCCTTATTCATCGGAACGGAGGTAGTATAAACCTCTTCCTCTAGAACGCCATGAAGAAACACGTTCTTGACGTCTAGCTGACATAGGCTCCACCCTTGAGACACAAAAATAGAGAGAACAAGTATGACAGTGGATGATTTAACAACATGACTAATGTATCTTCATAGTCACTACCATATGTTTGCTTGAAGCCTTTAGCAACAAGATGTGCTTTGTATCTTTCAACTGTTCCATCAGAACGCCTCCTGATTCTACAAAACCATTTGCAGTTAATCAGATTTCTGTTGGAACAGTGAGGTACTAAGTGCCAAGTCCAGTAGGTTCTCTGGTGGAAGTGTACATGCCATAGCGAACAATGCTTCCGGTCTACTTCTTTCCATAAGGAACAATGCCATCAGTCCATTTGCGCAGATGTCGAATACCTTTTTGCAGGCGTATGCAAACCGGAGATATTTCCTGCACAAGATTGTGTACATGAGCAGTGGCCACAGAAAATCCAGAGCCATGAGATTCTAGGACTGGATCTGTGCTTCCTGTTTCTGCGTCAAAGTCAGAGCCGCCACGTGGAGTTTACGGAGAGGAGAGCAGGTTGTCGTCGTCTGCATGCGCCTGGGAGCAGGGCCCCCTGCTGTCGGCTGCGGGGGTGTTCGTGCGAGAGGAGGAAAAGCGCCCCACTCGTTTCTGTTGCTGAATGCTGCTGGGGCCCGGCACGGTCGGCTGCGGGACGGGACAATGTGGACATGGCGGTCACGGAGCGGCCAAACGGGGAACCGGACGACGAGGAGGATTTTTCCACTGACTCCGAGGCGGATTCACTGCCAGCTGCATGTTCTACGGCGGGCGAAGCAGGAGTATCATCCTTGAAGACCGTGTGAGCTGAATTTTGCTCTATTTCTTCACTGCTTGCACCGTTTGAGCTGAAATTTTCACCAAAATTTGTGGAATCATCAATAGAAATTGCAGAATAATCATTAGTACCTTGAGGAACATTAGTAACAGGGACAATATGCAAATGATCATCAACACATATACCCTCATTAGTTGATGATGAAGATATCAAAGAAGTGGGTAGTAGTAGAATTTTTCCGAAGTTGAGCGCCGACGTTGGGGTGAAGTGACTTAAAAGGAAAGATGTTTTCATCGAAGACAGCATCTCTAGAAATATAAACACGTCCAATAGCTATATCGAGGCACTTCACCCCCTTATGGAGAGGACTATAGCCCATAAAAACACACATTTTTGAACGAAAATAAAGTTTTCGCTTGTTATATGGACGAAGGTTGGGCCAACACGCACACCCAAAAAACACGGAGTGCGTCATAGTTTGGTTTTACATGGAGGAGCTTTTCCATTAGGGATTCAAGTTTAAGAACTTTTGTGGGAATTAAATTGATAAGAAAAGTGGCGGTGAGAAAGGCTTCATCCCAAAATTTTAGGGGCATGGAGGCATTTGCAAGAAGAGCAAGGCCAACTTCTACAATGTTTCTATGATTGCGTTCAGCTGAACCATTTTGTTGGTGAGCATATGGACATGATACATGATGAGTAATGCCAACTTTTTGAAAGAAAACATGGAGTTTTTCATATTCACCACCCCAATCGGGTTGCATGGTTATGATTTTGCGACCAAATTTGCGTTCAACAAGTTGTTGGAAATTGAGAAAAACTTGATAAACATCACATCTCTTTTAGAGAAAATAGATCCAAATAAATTTTCTATTGTCATCAATAAAGCTTACATATAATACTGGCGTTTGCCAACAGAGGCTGGAGTTGGACCCCAAACATCAGAAAATACTTGTTCTAAGGGACAAGTAGACACAGTAGTAGAGGTATGATAAGTCAATTGATGACTCTTTGCTTGTTGGCATGGATCACACACATAGGGATTTATATTTGGAGAATGCGAGAGATTATTCTTCCTAATGAATTGTTGAACAATATAAGATTATGGATGTCCCAGACGACGATGCCAGGTGGATGATGACGGCTTGATGGTGATGAAGGCATGCTTGTGAGACCCTACGTAAACGGGAACAAGGGGATATAAGCCGCCATGACATGAACCTCTAAACAAAATATTCTTGGTTTCCTGATCCTTAATCAAAAAGAAGAAAGGGTGAAACTCAACAAAGGCATTATTGTCTAGGCAAATTTTATGAGCAGAAAGAAGATTTTTAGTGGCACTAGGAACATGCAGTATATTGCGCAAGTGTAAGCAACTATGAGGGGTATTTGGTGTTGAATGAACAATATGTTGTATTGTCATACCTGACCCACTGGCGTTGTGGACTTGATCATGGCCCATGTAGTTGTCCCAAGTGTGCAACTTGTTCAGTTCTCTAGTGATATGATCAGTTTCTCTATGTCAACATAATATGCACCTCTCTCATTACGTGTGTTATCATCATCATCACAGTGATCCTCGTAGCGCCACCAACACTCGTTAGCGGGATGGCCATCTTTCTTGCAAATTTGGCAATCAATGTCAACATACGGAGTGGGGGTGCGTCCACGACCACGACCCCTCTGGTGCACCACGACCAGCACCATCATGGCGATACCCACCTCCATCATGGGCACCACCATCATGGTAGCCACCATCACGGCAGCTACCTCCATCGCGATATCCTCCTCCATCACGGTGCCGCACAGGGCGATCATCATGCTGATAGTCATCACGGCGATACTGTCCTCCACGGTCATCATAACGATCATGACACTGGCCGTTGTCATGGCGGTAACCTCCATCTTGGGCACCACCATCACGATAGCCACCTCCATAATGGTAGACTCCTCAATCACGGCGTTGCTGCCCGCCCCCACGATCGTCACGGCGGTACTGTCCACCACCGTAGCGGGCAGCACCATTGGCAGATGTTTGAAATACCGTGGTACTATGACCGGATTCACACAATGACGACTACCGGTAGTCGTAGGCTTGAAGATGGGTACACATGTCGGTAAGACTGGTATTGGGAGAAGCATTGATGGAGGCCACGAAGGGAGTGTAGTCTCCATCGAGACCAACAAGTATGTAGCCCCTCAGTTAGTCGTCATCGATGGTCTTCCCAGTGGCACCGAGTTCGGACACATAACCTTTCATCTTGGATATGTATTGGGCGGCCGTGAGATCAAGTTTCTTCTGTTGCTCGAAGCACTACACAACATGTTGACACGGCCAGGGGACTACAAGGAGAACAACCCTTCAATGGCAGACCAGACGTCATGGGCATGCCCGATACCGATGACATGAGCGAGTGTAACATCCCTGATTTTTGGAGAAACTAAAAAATCACAGAAATTTAAAACTTTTTGTTTTCTATTGAATCAAGCCACCAAAAGAAAATAAAACTCAATCACAAATATTATATTATTTGTTTTCCCAAAACCCTAAGATTTGTTTTCACCATCTGTAATAATTTAATTAAACTTGAAAATAGTTTTGTGACCATATTATTGTCTTATCAAACCTTAATAATGTAAAATTGTTTTCACTAGATATATATTTTCCAAATGTTTCTTCAACCCCTAGTTATTGATAATATTTATTTCTCCAACCTTTTAGTTATTGAAAATATGCAAAGACAAAATTTAACTATATCACTTTTCAACTGATAATCCAGTAACAAAATGTTTTCGACTAATCGTCCTTTTGACAAAAGGAATTTTAAGAAAAACATAATTTCAAATGGTAATTTATCAAACTTCTATCTTCCTAGCTATTAACTTTATTTAATTTTCTATTTTAAAAATGGCATAAGTTGCTATTAGGGTGTACCCTATTTCAAAATATAAAACTGTGAAAATAATATGAAATGACTTTCAAAAATATGTTTTCAACATTTAGAATGGAAGTGGAATTTTATTTGACCAATAACTATATTTTTATAACTTTCTAAATTAAAAATCACATTAAGAAACTATTAGGGAATTTTTCAAATTTCCAAAATTCAAAAATAAAAACATGTTGAATTGTTTTAAAAAAAAGGTTGCAGTTGGAAAGTATTTGAAGTTTTAAGATTTTAGAAATTTGTTTCATGTTATTTAGAATTTTAAAATAGAAGTTATTAATGTTATAATTAAATCAGGAAAAGAAAAAGGAAAAGAGAAAACAGAACAAAAAAAAAACAGAAAAAGAAGAGAGAGAGAGAGAGAGAAAGAGCCGGAGTGGCCCAGCCCATCTCCCTCTCCCCTTTCCTTTTTCCCGCCCGCGCGCGCAGAAGCAGCCCAATCCACAACATTAGCCCGCCTCCCCTTTCTCTCTCTGACGAAGCGGGCCCGCGATGATCTCACCGATGACGCCGCCCTTTCTTCCTCCTCCAAAGGCAAATCCGGCCGGTTCGGCCAAATTTTCCGCCGCGCGATTAAGAGCCATTAAGGCCGAGAATCCCCCCTCCGTGGCCCTATAAAACGAGCCCGAGGCCCTCTCTGTTTCCCCTCCCCCAATTCCCTCAACGGTCCCTCGTGGACTCCAAATTTCCTCGTCGGAGTTCCGTGCACCCGCCGCCGGGTTCCACGATTCCGGCCGGCAAGCGAGCTGCGTCGTCCCCTTTTCGTTCCTCTCTGCTCCCTTTGCACTCGCGCACCTCCCTGAACCATTTGCCAAATTTTTGCGCCACAGGTGAGACGAGAACGAGCACGACCCGACGCTGCCGTCGCTGCACCATCTCTGTTCGCGTCTCGTCATCATTCCGGGAAGCGAGAGCCCGCACCACCGCCTCCATCTTGCTCTCCGAGTCGAGCTGATCATCGTCGTCAACTCCAGGAGCCCGGAGACCATCCGCATCACCGCCAACGTCGAAACTTCTGCGTCTCCGGCCACCATTCCACCATTCTCCGGCGGAAATCTTCTGGTGAGTAACCCTAGCCCCCCTGTTTAATCGGATCCCTTAGATCTAGATCGCACGTTCGCGATTAAAAGTTGAAGCGGTACGCGTGGTAGCCCTCAGATCTGGATCCAACGGCCGTGATCAAATCAGTTAAACACGTCAGCGCCCAGTCAGCGCGCCACACCAGCGTCTAGTCAGAAACCCAGCCCAATCATATCCGGCCATGCGGCCAACCTGTAATTTCAAATTTTCTCCCGCTGGAACTAATTGGCAACTTTGCAGAAAAGCCCCTGCACCTTTGAACGATCATAACTTTTGATCCATAAATCCAAATTTAGGAAACTTGGACTTTTTGAAATCCCCTGCACCTGTAGAATCTTTTAGCACCGTTCAAATTCAAAATTTACAATCTTAAATATGCTTGTTTGATGAATTTTGGCATATTTCAAATTCTATAAATCCAAAAACTGCAAATAAAATATATTTGGAAACCTTAGAATGTGTACTTTCATATCGTCTGTCGCAAAATAATTTTTGAACAGGTTAAATTTGAATTTGCAATTAAGTGGTATATTTGAGTAATTTTGGCATAGATTTAATTCTATAAATAATTAGATGATGGTTCCTTAACCAAAATTGCTACATTTGGTAACCTTGAATAGATACATTAGGGACTAACCATTTTGGACACCCTTGGACCATGACCATGTATTTTTAGTCAAACTCCCATCATAATGGTCAAAATAGTTGTTAAATCATGAAATTTATTCTATCCTAGTTATCTTTGTTATTATGGCTATTTTAGAGTCGAGACCAAGTCCCTAGTATGTGTCAATCACATATAAGACCAAGTAGTGCATCCCAAACAATAGTACTATAGTTTTCTATCTACTTCTCCACTCCCCTATTCTTGCTTCAAGAATTCATCAAGATAGCAAGGAAACTTCACTTTCAACTTGGTGGAAACATGACAAACTACAAGGAAGATCATTGAAGAAATTGAAGTAAGGGAATTGGACTTCACCACAACTAGAAGCAACTCAAGGAAGCACAAGTGTGAAGAAATTCAAAAGAAAACATCTCCCTCTCTCTTTCTATCTTTGTTTTTTTTTTCAAATTGACTTAGTGGTATTTGTGCCCATCCCATACCCAAACCAATTAGTGAAGTGAAAGCCATGAAGAATCTACCACGACCAAGAGAAGAATCCATTCAAGACTACAATAGAAGCATGGAGATGATCTTCAAGAAGACAAGCATGTGAAGACTTGGAGCAATCCATACAAGTTGAAGAATAACAAGTTGTTTTTGTCCCACCTTTGACCCAAATGGAAAATCCCAAGACTTTAACTTGTTACCTCCATTGTTATGAAGTTAGTTGAACCTAGACCTACCCTAAACCAAAATGGAAGGACTGACTTAGATCACTCAAATGTTTTGATGAAAACAACTAAGTGTTACACCTTGTTATGTGTTATTTTAGCTGAGATAGTTAGATCACCTTGGTGAACTCTTGGAACTTCCTCGACAAGTATGGTTATAATAAAGTTAGTTTTCTACAAACTCAACATAGTCCATCCCAAGTAAACCCTTGGAAACTCCTTAGAATGTATTGAACCATTAGGGAATGAATCTTCTCAAAATAAAACCTTGACCTTGTTTTAACCAACTTGGTTAAACCCCTTTTGATATGTTAGTTGCTCTGTATGTTTTCTACACTTGTATGTTTGTTTGCTGGGATGCTTGTTTATTTTTTATTGTGTTTTCAATGAATAGATTGTACGGAGAGCAACAATCTTTTGTGAAGAGAGTGTGATATCTTCACCAACTTCAACAAGGCAAGTAACACACCATCAACTACCCATTATTTTCCATATGCATTAGTTGATTTTGAGTAGTATGCATGATATGAATTTTTTTACTAAGTTATATTATGATATGCTATTATCCTAGTAGTGTGTAGCCATCTCTTTTACCCTTGTTATTTTGATAGCCTTAGAAATTAGTATATGCTATGCAATGTTACAAATGGTTTTACTAGATGTTGAGGAAAAATTCTAAGTATAACTAATAAATGAACCACCTGGGTGGAAGTGGTAAGACTAGTTTATGTTGAGTGTTGCCTCAGGGCCCTTGTCAAAGGGTTATTCCACTTGAGGTTGTCACTTGCGGATGGCCACCCAGGAACAAAGACATTACTATTTCCCTCTAAATCTAGTAGCTTCCAGTGCAGCCTTTAGTCATATGGGCTATGTCTTGATCAAATAAGTTGCGAGGGTTCAGCCCAGGCTTGACAAACAGATGTAGCATAATTATAGGTGGAACGGGTCTTGTCGGTGGGTTGAACTCCTTCTTCTGAAAGATCTTGTCTTAATCTTCTCCTTTCCTTGATGCACTCAGAGTGTATAGGATGTTTGGGCTGATTTGAGTCTGAAGGTGAAAGTGCACAAACTCTGCAGAGTCAACAAACTAAGATCTTAGCCGTGTCCCCGGTTATGGACAACTATGAGCAGCTGGACAAGGATTGACGGAAAAATCTCATCACCAATTTCCATAAGTAAAATTTTGACCAAGTGAACAGTATTGTGGTGCTTGGATTTTAGTCCAATGATGCCACCCTTTGAAAAGAAAGTATTCTTTTACAAAAGATAGGAGAAAACTGGATTTATGTAAACTTTGCCAAAACTCCACTCAGCCAAATAAGCATGTAGTATTAGTCTTGCCATTTATATCCACCATAGTGTTACTTTCCAATACATTAAATTGTATTGATCCCCTTTGTGGCTGCATATTCTATCATGCAGATAATGCTGAAGACGAGTGAGGATTTCGTTTAGGATCTCGACACTATCACCAACATGTTTTGCCTGTGGCACATGAAGAAGATGGGCTCAATGTTGTACATTGTTTTCCGCTGTATTTCTTTGTTTTTTGCTAGTCTTCTAAGACTATGCAAGTTGTAATACTATTTTGTAAAGACTGGATCATGCGATGTAATAGAATTTGATGCATTTGCATGATATTTCATTTTGTACTATGGTGCTAGCAATTGATCCAGGGACTAGCACTCTAACACATATGTTCTTACATTATTTAAATGTGGGAACGCTACAGCGGGATGAACCGATCCAAGATATTTGACAAGGTAGGTAAGGACAGTTTGATCTCGGCGAGCCATACGGCATAAGCCTCGCTAGGGAGGATGACCTTTTTGGATGCTTGTTCGATCTCGACGGTTTTGAGCAGAGCTGGGTCGGAGCCATCCATCAACTCCATTACCTAAGCACCGCGAAGGGCCATAAGAACTTGGGCCTTCCAGAAGAGGTGGTTGTCACGCGTCAGCTTATCTGACGGGGGAGCTCCAAGGGCAAACGCAAGGGTCGCGACGATGGTCGAAGAAGACGACATCGTCGGTGCAGTTGTTTATCGAATCTAGGGTTTAGGTGTTTGTTGTCGGGTGGGTTTTGAGGCAGCAAGATCAGGCTGTGAATTGGGTTGTCTAGGTTTTTCTTTTGGTTTTTTTGATTGGTTCTTTGGTTGTGGTTGTCGAGTTCTTGGAATCCTTCACCATCGATCACCGGCGGGCGATTTTTTTTCGTGGTTTTGGTCGTAGATCGGATCGCTAGACATCCTGGGAGGTTGGCTCTGTTACCATGTCGATAGGGCTAGAACCGTGCCTTCTCCCTAGACCGAGTAACGTGTTATATAGGTATTAAAGATCCCTACATGTGTCAGATACAAGGGCGTATAAGACTAGGTAGTGTACTACTCTATACTAGTACAAATACTGGTAATACAAGGTTTAACGATTGCTAACACTTTGCATGCACGCGGCGAGTTTACAAGAGTTGATGAGAATGAGATGATCATCCTAGAAAAAGCCGCCCAACTTGACACAGATATCACATCCAATTTAGGGACAATGCATCTTTTCCATCTTGCACGTCAGGAACACAAGAGCCGGCTCCCATCACTTGTGGAGGAGTCATCGCCGTACTCGCCAACTCACTTGGATTATACTTGAGCAACCTAGCTCAGCTCACTGGCAAGAGGTATGTTGGTTTCACTACACTGAGAGACACAAGTATGATTGTTAATCAGCAAGAAAGAATATCCACTTGTAACCTGGAACAGGGGAACTATTCCCCACTCCCGTGCCTAACATATTTACTCTCAAGAAAGGAATACTTTACTATATTGTATAGGACGAAGAAGAGGAAGTTGAGCCCGAAGGTGAAATAATGGAGGACTATGACGTTGAAGTAGAAGAATCTGAGGAGGAGGCAAACATACCACCCCCGTACACTACATACCAAGACCTTAACGAGCTTGGAGATCACATCATTGATATCAACAACGTCGCAAAAGTATCTCTAACACTTTTTTCGAGTTTGCAAACAGTTTTTTATTCTTGGAGTGATACTTTGTACCCCGGTAATTTATAGCCACCGCCACAATGATCTCCCATGTTGCAAACGTATAAGCTTGGGGAGGTTGTTAACACTTCTATATCAAGATGTGGGGACAAGTAATCTTTTTCGTTTTCAGTTTCTATTTTGGGGTTGTGTTCTCTATCACTTGCATTGGAATAGCATCCAATGTTTTGCTTTTAGTTTTTGTTTTCAGGTAGCTTTACTTTTGTTTCCTATTTGAATTCTTAAGAACCTGTCTAGAAAAACGCAAAAATATTTTTCATTTTGTCTTTACTCTCTGGATGTTTCTAGCACAACAATTTTTTTTTTAGAAGAGTGGTCATTCATGAGTTTTCAAGAACAAATCCTAAGGAAGAGAGGAATATTTCATTGACATGAGGTATGTCTTGTGAATTCTACCTTTTTAAGTTTCAAGTTTATATGATTATACCATCAAATTATTATATGCATGTGCGATAACAAGTCTTGATAGATAGAGTAAGAATATTATTCACATGGTTATTTAGTATTGTTGCCCTTTGTCTATTTTCTTACAGTGAACCATGTCTTGCCAAAGTACCAAATTATACAAATGAAAATGAACAAGTAAAAGTATTTACATAAATACTTGGGTGATGTACAAAAGTTCTTTGCAGAGTCTAGTGTGAGAAGTACTCAACCCCATAGTATCTAATGTTATTTGTCTCGAATATTGCTTTGGAAGAGATTTGTCTGATAGAATATACGTCTAGTGGTAAGTGAGATTAATGCCAAAAGTCCGATGGGTTAATCACCATAGTAGATATTTCTTTACGTGTGTCTCTACACCTTGTTGCACGTACGGTATGCCGACAATTCCGCTGACCTACGAACGATCTATTAGAGTTAATCTCATATTCCGTCTATGAGTTGGTTTAATACTTCTAAAAGAAATGTTATATTGGGTACAATTATCAGTACTCTGGTGGGAGTTATGCACCTAAGCAGGCTGGACACTCCTCTGAATCTTGAGCAATCAAAATATTTGAGGGAAACCTATAATACCCAAGTCATGAGTGGATTTAAAGTTGTGACAATTTGTTGTAGCTGGCTTTGCGTTCACACACTTGATCAAAATATACAATTCTTATGGCATGGTCTCATTACTAATAAGTTATTGTTCTTGAAAGGCAATGAAAATAAAAGGTACATTATAGAGCCATTTACTTTATGTCAGTGGGAATTAATGAACTACTCTCAAGTTATGCTTATTGAAACGTTATTTTCACGCTCTTATTATAATAAATTTAATACTTCTCAATGTACCTTGGCAAGCTTGTGTTTTATACGTAAAGTAGAATGATTGTTACATTACTAAATGTTCATGTTAATATTATCTTTGTTTTATTTGTCTTGGCTTATCGAAACTGCTATAATACTTTGTTGTGACACTATTTATATTAAGCTTTCAGCTAGAGAAAGTGTGAGTCACCAGACAATCGATTGTAAGTGAATTAAACTTCTCATTATTTAGGTCTAAACTCTAAGTTTCTTATGAAATTGTTATTTTCTCGGGACGATCAATGTTTAAGCTTGGGGATGTTGATGCGTTAAAAAATGGCACATCAATATCTATGTGTAAACTGTATCTTTGTCATGAAAACGATAGAGATATCACTCTAAACCTACCACTAATCACCAATGTGCAATTTATTTGCAAATATCCATGTCATTATTTTTATTGCATATATTGGACAGGAAGTTACAGGGAATCAAGGCTAAAAGAAAGGAAAATATGAAGATCGGAAAACCAATGAAGTCTACCCTCGCAGCACACTTAACAACCATGGTATGGTCAGTCCCGACCATACCGCCCACCGTACCAGTGTCAGAAGCACCGTCAAATCAAACTGACCAAAAGTCATCAAAGGACGTAGAGAAGAAACAACCACCACAAGAAGATCGCGCACCATACCATCTTCACCGCCGTCACCACCATCCTCTCCACGCAAGACCATGAAGTGCTGCCACATCTCCACCACACCATCTCCACCACCACTATAGTCAAAGCCATACTTCTAATTTATAATCTAGATCCCATCACGATTGAAAACATTCAAAGAACTATCAATCTATTCAATCCAACTACTGTTTTATCTCAATGTTTTCTATTTCTGATATGATCGCGATGTGAGGGTAGTATCTCCTAGGCTATTGGCTGAAGTAACCTTGAAGCTATGTGCTTGATCTAACCAATCGAATAATTAGTCTAATGAGTTCATCTATGTTATTTGTGTGTGTGTTCTACTCTCTGGGCCTCACTCCTAGGACTTGTCAGGAACCCCAAGACGCCGAAGAGTGATCAAGGTAAAGGTATAGTGAGAGTGAAGTGAATGGTTGATCGAAAACGTATGTGAGAGGAGGATCAGTAAGACTGCTGGCCACGGTCGATCCTGACTACCCCCGCATGAATGTGCTCGACGCTCTCCACGGTCGCGTGCTCCTTCAAACCGCTAGGGGCCAACAACAAATCGTATGGTACATCATCACGGGCGGAGTGCGTAAGATCCCCCGTGTGCGGTCTACGCGCTCGGTTTCAACGCGTCGGTGCTCTGCACTGCATTCGGCTGTGACCACCTCAACTGTCGTGGTGGTCCCCACAGGGTTGCCTTCGTGGGCTCTTATGACCATGGTATCACATTTTCCTACACCTACTCATCTGAGACCGGTGCGTGGACCCAGCTAATCAAGATTTGGGAGCCGGCGTTCCTCGACGGGAGGCCCAGCGTCCTTGTGGGGAACTGTAACATCCCAAGTATGAAAATATCCCTTAGAATGTTTGATTTCATGTTTAATTAAAGTATTGCATCATGTCATCATGTTTATTTCCCTTGTTGCATTTGTTACTATTTGTTTTGCTTCTGTTTTCATAATTGAATTTCAAACAAATTCAAATGATGTGTTTCATACTTGTCATGTTACAATATTTCTCAAATCAAAATTGCAATCCAAAGTCTCATTTTATTTCCAATCTTTCCATAATGAATCAGATAATAAAATGGTGCTTTTATTTCAATTAAGTAATTCCCAAATTGCTTTCAAATTCAAATCAAAACATCAAACAGCACCTAATTTGAAAATTAAGAAATTACCAAAATAAATATGCTCATTTGTTTCCAAATAAACTCATGTGATCACCCTATTTTAAAATATTGTCTCAATAACCAATTAATCATAAAATTCAATCAAATACCCTCCAAATTCAAACAGCACCAAATTCCAAGTCATGAAAACTACCAAACCATTCTAATATTTTAATCCAATTAATAATAGGGTTCACCCTATTAAATTTGTTGTTTTCAAATATTAATCAATTAATTTGCCAATTATTCAAATTCAAACCAATTTGCAAACAACAAACATAAATTTGAATTTTTTTCAAAACCCAAAGTGGACACTGGTAGATGTTGCCCTAATAAGCCCACATGAATTTTTCCAAATTTTTCTAAACTCTAAACCCTATCATTTTCTTCCATTTCTGTTTGCTACAAAAAAAAACAGAAAAGCCAAAAATAATAAAAAGAAAAACGGTTCAAGGGGGGGAGAAACGCAGCCCACAGCCCACCTTCTGCTTGTCGTCTACCTCCCCCCCGACGTCACCCTGCGTACGACTGAATCTCCTCCACCCGATCGCCTCCTCCTCCACCCGATCGCCGGCCGTACGAGCTCGAGCTCCTCCTTAAAAACCCACCTCCAACCTACCTGCTAGCCCTAGCTCTCCTCACAGCCGCCGCCGTCCTTTTTCTTTTCCCCCCTGGTCCCTGTCTTCTCTGAACCGGAGCGGGAGCAGAGCAAGGTGCTCGCCATCGACAGCTCGGCATGGGGCGTCTCCGGGCACGCTAGCCCCCGCAACCGAGCCTCCTCGACTCCGTCCTCCTCCTCCGAGCATCAGCTGGGCCCGAGGACCCCCAGGATCGCCGCCTGCCTCCTTCATCCACCTCGGCCGTTACTGAACATCTCCACCTCCTGCTTGCCGTCGTCCTCCTCGACCCCTATCCGCTACAGCAACACCCTCCCGGTGAGCTCCCCTTCTGTTTCCCGGCGAAAGCCACCTCTTTTCTTCCCCGTTGCGTCACCCCAACGTCTGAACCCCCGCTGTCCGCCATGGCCGCTACCTGAAGGAGTTCCCCGCCGACGTTCTGCTCGCCGGTGAGCCTCCACCGTGCCTCCTCTCTGTCTTTCCCACGAGCACTCCGCGCCTGCACCCGCGTCCCTCGCACGTTTCCAGGGACATCAGCACCCAGCACCGCCGCGTGCTCGCCGTCGTGCGCCACCCCGTTTCTCTGACGGAGATACAGGCCAACGCGCGCGTTAAAATTTCAGTTAAGCACCGCACTGAAGAATAATCTGCCCGCGTTGCGTATACTAGCAAGATCCGTTCGAGCAGCGCAGTGGTTGCGCTCCGTTTTCCCGCACGCGCAGGTCGCGAGTTCGAGCCTTGGCTCGCGGGATAAAATCCCAACCCTTTTTTCGCCCGCAGCGCTGACAGGGAGGGCCCCCTGTCAGCCACCCGTGTAGCCACGCAAGCACAGCGAGAACCTGGGCCCCCCTGGCAGTGTCTAGTGTAGACTGCTGTGCGGTAACAAATGGTTTTGACACTTTCTGTTTTAAAAAACAAGCCTTTTCTTTTTACAGTTTGGTCCCTGAAAGTAATTTGACAATAACTTTCATTTTATAAACTCAAATAATAAAAATAAAATATGTGTGCTGGTCTAAATTTAATTCTCTACCCATTGGTACCATTTGTTTCCTGTTTTGAATTTTCAAAATGCAATTCAAATTTGAATTCAAATAATTCAATTGCAATTTGCAAAAATTCATAAGTAATTCATACTAATTCCAAATAATGCAAATAAAATATGTTTTCCATGCTATTTCAAATAACCTTTTCAAATATAAATTTTGTTTCAGGGTTGAATAATTTAAATTGCCTAAATAATTTAATCCTTGTTTAATTCATTTAAATTTTGCTAAAATCATAACTTGCTCAAAATAAATTATTTTTGAACATGCAAAATATGTTTTCAAACTAGAAAAGTATGAACTTTTGAAATGTGAGTTTGAATTTATGTTTTGAACAAATAAAATTCAAATAAAATTCAAACTTGTTTTAAATTCATTTAAAAATTGTTTAATATTGTTTAAGTCATAATAAATTCATCCTAACTCCTATTTCAATATTTGAAACATGTAATCCAACTAAAATTTTGTATTCTTTTCAAATATGAATTTTGTTATTTGTTTTGAACATGTTAAATTGATGAAAACAACAAATACTTGTGTGACATGTTTAAGTAACCCAAAATTTCCAAACTTAATAAATGTTTTCCAAACATGTTAAGATTCCTTTTCCCACTTGCATCTATTGTTGTTATTTTTGTTGTTATCATCATGCATGCATCATGCTAAATAACTTCCATATGATAATTAATTATAGATCATTTGTTCCCACTTAATTCATGGACCTTTTTCCATATGCAATCCAATTGCATATGGGTCCATTTAAATTGTGTTACCAAGTCCACTAGTTATTATGATGCACCTATTAAATTGTCAGCATCATCCCATGATTGTGCACTATGCCATGATATTGATTGTTTATATTTCTGTCTTGTTTGTTTGCTTCTTCTCGAATAGACGACGACGTTGAGACAGACGATCTTTACAGCACCCCTTCTGAGGATCTAGCTCAGTACCCGGCTGCTGAGTTTGCAGGCAAGTTATCACTCACATGAACCGCTGTGTTCCTTTCAACATTGGTTACCGATACTTTCCGTTGTCTATTTTGCTAGCCCTATGTGTAGTTGTTTCTGTTACGAACCTATCACATGAATCCCTTAACCCTGATATTGCCTCACCTCCACTCCTACAACCCCTTTGTTGAGCCAGTGTCTTACTAGCATGCTTAGGTTGTTTTGCTCGAGTCTGTTACCCGTTACTTTCTATTACTATTTCATTATGTTCTGGGGGCTCGATGTTTAATCAATCAATCATGCTAATGTTATTGTTAAATAATAATTTGATGATAAGGCACCGGCAGGAGGCCCTGTGTGGTTTTGAGGCCTGCTAGTGTCGACCCTAATAGGAAAAGGGTCTTGTCTACAGATCCATGATGAGCGCACTACCCGCATGTGGGAAGCGAGTATGGGCGCCCCCCTCAATTTGATTTGATTCGCATCTCGTCCAAATCGCCTCATTAAAGTTCGTGTTTTCCATTTGCCGCATGCATGTTTTTGCGAGCCCAGCGCAGGGTGGAACTTTTGTAGTCGGCATATAGGGGGACACGTTCTTAGAGTGCTATGAGGGTCCATTTTCTTCTGGGCTCGATTAGCCGTGCGCCCAAGGTGCTTTGGGCTTGATGCGGAGAAGAGTTGAGTTGTGTTGAGTGCCACGCTTGGTGGGAGGCATCCCATCTGGCGGGGTATTCTTACGTGTACGGCCAAATTGATGCAACCCTGCAGGGATAAATCTTCTCGAGAAGCCGTGTTTTCCGCGGTTATGGTTGACTTGGTGAAAGTACTGGCTAACAAGTACTCAGAACAACTTACACCTAACTAATGATAACTTGACTAGTAATAGACTTATTGACATAACAACTTGATCCATTATTCATTAATCCAACTGTGTGAGTTATCCTCGGATTGCTTCTTTGGATAAGGGGCGAGATCCAGGATGGGTTTGTTTGATGTTATCTTTCAGTTGGTTACTATACGCTATCTTATCCCCTTTCTGATAGCTGGAAGTTGTAGTGTTTCTGTAGTTGGTTAGCGCAGCCAGTTGCAGCATCTTTTATATCCACTTCTTCCGTTGAACCCAAGGGATCTGTGCTTGGTGTTGACGGGCTACACTTTGGTGAACTGTGAGTCTTGCTTGCCAGTACTTGGATGTACTGACCCCTTTGGGGCTGTGGTTTCCGCAGACTACGCTTACGAGGATCCAGGTGACGGCTACTACGTGGAGTTTGACGAGGCTGCTGACGAGTAGGTAGCGGACCCGAGCAGGATCCGAGACTACGTGGATGGGCTCCGTCTTTCTTTCAGTTCCCGGCTTCTTAAGCCTATTTGGATTTGTCTGTACTCAGACCCTTTGAATGCTTCCGCTGAGATGTAATGATGCTATGTTGGGACATGTGTCCTCTGGATGATTGTATTTGCTATCTCTGCTCTAGTGAGAGCTATTTGCAACTTATTTCACTCTTTTGTGTCTTAGAGATATGTTGTGCTATCGTTCTGTTACAAACCATTGACGTACCATGTGTGTATGGTATGAAGTACGTCAATGGTAGTGTCCTGATTTCTATGGGATGGTTTACGTCGACGCTGAATAGATAGGGGTTGGTTGTCACACATACGTGTGTTGGCCTACTCGTAAGAGGACGCGGGTGCCGGTAAGCCCCGTAATCCAATCTACTACTGTTCAACGGAACGGCGAGTATCCTTTAGAAGTCCGGGTGCGACAGGAACACGGTCTACTTCATATGCGATACGCACATCAATTTCACGATCGTGGGGTACAACGTCGTCGCTTAGGAACTCACGGTGATCTGGCCGCCTTCCTAGCACGAGTACTATTCATGCACTGTAACCGTGAAAGTTGAGGATGGCACGCCGGGGTTCGCCGGCGTGTAGAATGGCATCCTCTACCTATGGTCGGTGAACGCCGATCCTGACGAAGAGGTGGGATGGGTGCAGCGCAGAGTTATACATCACAAGACAATGCTCCGCACCCGTGGCCTCTCGACACCACCTGAGGTCGTTGGCTTCGCTGATGGCCTTGACCTCATTTTCTTGAGAACAGGTAACACATTGTTCTCCATGGAGCTCAAGTCAGGCCATGTCCACAAGGTGTACACCTGCAGGTCAAGAAACTATGACGTCATTGTTGTCCCCTACATGAGCTTCTACACTCCAGGTACAGATTATGCATGTCTGCTTGGTAGTGAATTGTGATATGTGATCACATATTTTCAATGTCATATGCACCTAGTTGATGCTAGCAAAAAAGAGAAAAAGAGGAAAATGTGACTTCTGAATATTTAGTCAAATTGTGGAAGGGGGCGACCTTATTTGTATATCGTTGGACCTACTGGCTAATTTTGTTTGTTTCAGCCTCTTCTTAGGTAACATGTTTGATTCAAATAGTTCTTGACAATTCTTAAAATTGGCTTAGATGGAACTCGAATAGTGTCAATGTTCAAGATTTTGTACCTCATTAGTAGGAATGACGATCTATAAAATGGTTACAAGCGTAATCAAATGTATCTTTTTAGATCATGTTGTGGGCAAACTACCATCACCATGAAGAATCACTGTCATCCACTAACATGAGCCTGCTGTTGTTGGCTTTGCTGCGAAGATGATGCTCAAGTATTTTGCTTTCAGTTGGACTGTTTAAGTATATTGGCGGGAAGTAAGTTTACATTGTCAATGTTGGTATGTTTTGTTGTCACTTTGATAATTTGGGAGGTGTAAACGGAGAAGAGTTACTATGTAGTCATGGTCTGTTTAGTTTGTTCTGTTTGTAAGCAGGACAATGATATTCAGTTACTATTTAGTATTGTATCTTCTTGTTTAGTTGTGTTGGGTTTACATTCTGTATTTCTTAGTGTATGCTCATTTCATGCTTAGCAAGCTCACATGGAATCTCGGAGGTGTATCAGGAACCGGAATACTCAGAGGAGGCGGGGGAATGTGAGGCACATGGGGAGGTGTATCATGGAAATAAATAAACGATATATCTGCACCGAAAATTTAAGGAGAAGGACACAGATAGTATGGATGAGACTCATCAAAAGTCACTCTTGAAATGCGTATCTGAGGACCAAAAGGATCCGAACACTGATAACCCTTATACTCATCATTGTAACCAAGGAAGACACACTCCCTAGACTGAGTGGTGAGTTTGGTGTGTTCGCTTGGGGCAAGAAGAACATAGCAAACGCAACCAAACATTGTAAGATCTAAGTAATCAGGAAAACGAGCGGAGAAACACTCCATAGGTATACCACCCAGCAAAGCACCCGATGGCTAAATGTTTATAAGATAGGTGGAAGCTGAAACATCCTCCACCTCCACCACCGCTTACCTCGATGCCCACCTCTTTTTGGACAATACTAAAAACTTTGAGTTCTCCCACGAGGTTATGCCCTAGGAGGTCGTGGAATGCGTACTCTAGGCGTAGAGGAGGTGTAGAAGGCCACACAATAAGGGAGTCTCGACTCCGCCATTTCTGCTTCATTGGAGGAGGCAAGTGGATGCCAAGGCACGACCAACCACCGAGGCCGAGCATACGGATATCTCAGCCGCCATAGACGTCATGCTCGTGGAGCTGGATGAGGAGGTGGATGTCTGGGTGGGGAAGGGAGAAGTGAGGATAGAAGAGGATCATGACATCAAAGAGGAGAAGGGGAAACCCGTCAAGGACATTGACACTCTTTCTATGTGCACTACATGAATGGCCAAAGGTGCCAATGGCCTTATTCTACGCTGACGGCATTTTATCGGGGCCGTTGATAGGTCATAAACGTATCCTTAATTTCTGATGTTCCATGTTGTTTTCATGTTATTTCCTACATGTTTGCTATACACTTTATGTCATTTTTATCGATTTCCGGGAGTAACCTATTAACAAGATGCCACCGAGCAAGTTCCCTGATTTCTGTTGTTTTTAGTTTCAGAAAAGTTGTTCTGGAAATATTCTCGGAATTAGAAAATTCGAAGCCCGAAAGTCTTAGAATTCTCGAAGGTTCCACGGAGTCCCAAAGAGGCCCATAGGGGGGCCACACCATAGGGCGGCGCGCCCCCTGGCCGCGCCTGGGGGTGGTGTGGGCCCCTCGGGAGCCCACCGCCATCGCCTTTTGCCTATTTATTCCCCCGACATATCAACCCTAGATATATACCACTTGTTCCCGAGAAACACCCGAGTCCGCCGTCATCGTCACCCCAAGAGCGGGAGGGTTCTGGAGCTCTCCCCGGCACCCTTCCGGGAGGGAAATTCATCATCGGAGGGGTCTACCACACCATGCCCTCCTCCGAAGTGATGCGAGAGTAGTTCATCCCTGGACTACGGGTCCATAGCAGTAGCTAGATGGTTGTCTCCTCCACTTTATGCCCCATGTTTAGATTTCGTGAGCTTCCCTACATGAT
The DNA here is from genome assembly GCA_028641055.1 of Alopecurus myosuroides. NCBI lineage: Eukaryota > Viridiplantae > Streptophyta > Magnoliopsida > Poales > Poaceae > Alopecurus > Alopecurus myosuroides. The sequence goes on from CM054058.1 coordinate 122,021,017, forward strand.
CGAGATCATCTTTATGTAATGCTACATGTTGTGTTTGGTGGGATCCGATGAATTTTGAATGCTATGTCTTATGATTATCAATCTATCATGTTATCTTCATGCATATGTTATTTATGATCTTGCATGCTCTCCGTTATTAGTAGATGCTCTCGCCAAGTAGATGCTAGTAACCCCAAGAGGATTATTTATGCTCGATAGTGGGTACATGCCTCCTTTGCATCTGTACTCGAGTGACAGAAACGTGACGGATGGAGGATGTGATGTTACTATTAGGGAGAAATACAACAATTTTTACTCCGTTTACATTGTTTACATTACACACTTTGCTTACTGCAATTATTTTTTGCTTGCAACTTAATACCCAACGTTTGTTCGGATGATATTCGGAGGGTGGATTATTAGTCATAGATGCAGTTCGATGACGGTCTATGTATCTTGTTGTAATTCCCGCATGAATCACATAGTAATCTTTATGTCTTCCATATGCACTATGGTGCATCGTTCATTTATGTCAATTGCCCAGCTGTAATTTGTTCACCACACGTGTTATTTATTTTTCACGGAGACACCACTAGTAAAATGTGGACCCCGGTCCATTTCCTCATACTGATAATACACACACTGCTTCTACTATTTTCATATTGTTTTCCACACCATATGTTTAACCGCTTTGTTATCAGCAAAACCGGTGAGATTGAGAACCTCACTGCTTCGTTGGGGGCAAAGTGATTTGATTGTGTTGTGTAGGTTCCACGTTGCTGCTGAACCGGAAATGCGCCCAACCATCTCAGCTGCATCAACCTTTTGAAGTTACTCCTTCCTCCTACTGGTCGATTAAACCTTGGTTTCTTTCTAAGGGTAAACTGCTGATGTGCTCATCATACCTTCCACTTGGGGTTTCCCAACGAGTGCAATACCTGCACTGTCAAGCTATTTTCAGGCGCCGTTGCCGGGGAGTTCGAAGTCATCAAGAAGCAAGCATACTCCCATCAACTCTTGCACAAGCTATTTTCTGGCGCCGTTGCCGGGGAGGAAGAGAATTTCTGCAAGGGGAGTCTCTCACTTCTAGTCTCTTTACTTTGTTATTGTTTTGCTTAGTTTATTTTATTTTGATTTTGTCTTGTTTGTTTCTCTATATAAAAAACACACAAAAAAAATTTGTTCTTATTCTAATTGTTATTTTTGCTTTAGCATGCTTGCTTTCAATGTTTGATGTCTTTAAAACTATATCTTATTGGCAAGATGGGTTCGGAGAAGAACATCAAAAATATTATAAGAAACACTGCTTGCCACAAAAAGGGATACACTTATGGGAGAAAATTAATAAATTTGATAACTATGCTAGAAACTTGTGCTTTACTTATAATGTCACTTATTGCTTTGATAAATCTCGGTGCTGTAGGAGGTATAAACACCTACCTTTTCAATGTAAGTATAATGATAATGTTACCGTATCTTCTTATGCTAAGGGAAATTATGAATTTTATGATGTGGAACAAATTGAAGAATTTATTGCTTGGAAGGGTGCATTCAAAATTGCCTATATTCTTGAAAGTATTGATGATGCACCTTATAAATTTGAGATGTATGCTATACTTGAATATTTCTTTGATAATTACAAGGATTCTAATTACTACATTGTCACACCCATGTTTTTGGATCCTTGTACTGTAGTTCAAGGAGACAAAAATGTGGGCCAATTTTTTTTTCTAACAACTTGTTTGTGTGAACCAACATGTGTATGTGACAATAGTCATATATGCAATGCAAGTTTTGTTACATTTTAAACGCAATAATTTTTTTTCCCAAAAACACTTTTATGTTTTCTCTCATGTTTTCCCTAAGGGACTTGAGTGATTTTTATTCCAAGACTTGGATCATGGTTGTTTGCATCTTGATTTAAACTTTTAACTTTGTTGGATCAAAGAAACCAAAATACAAAATGATTTATGGAAGTTTTCTATTAAAACTTTTCCCTGAAAATATAGCCAAGTACATGTTTTCCACCCTTGTTTTCAATAGTCTATAATATTCCATTTTGTGTTTTCTTGACTTGAATTTTTTCTCTGATATGTGGACTACAAAACTACAATCTTGGTTTGATTTATGGACTTTGAAAACAATCATTTGCATGTTTGTTTTTGTGGAAGAAAAATAAGACAAAAAATTGCATTTTTAGAAAAACAGAGAAAAACAGAAAGTAACCCTTTTCCACTTTGTTTTCATAGCCTTCCACTATTCCAAAATTGTTTTCAAAAGATATTTCTGAAATTTTAAAACATGTTTAACAATCTGCAACTTTGAAAACAAAATTTGGATTCCATTTGATCCATGAAAACAAGCTGGACATTTTGATCTTTTCATCTGTTTCCAACACTTATAATTTTTTCTAAGTCATTGTTAACTGCATTTTCTGAATTTTCTCTGAGCATTATTTTTACACAGACTGGGCTACTTTTTTCATTGATTTTTCTTGCAAACTTGGAAGTGCCACTTTGCCAAATGTTTTAACCTATGTTTGCACTAGCCTTGGATGCTTTTGGTTTGCTTCTAGAAGATCTAGAGAGGGAGAGACACGAGTGAGAAAAATAGGGGACAAAGAGGGAGGGACATGGGTCGGGCACATAGTGCATGGCTGCAGTGGCAGTTCTGCGCCGCTGCCGTGCTCCCCATCGAAGTTTGTGAGTTGCTGCGGACCCCCTCTACTCCCTAGACACCGAGTCATCCCTCTGCACCTTGAGCACGCCCCAGAGGACACGACCCGTGCTCACCGCGGCCATGCCCGTGGACACCCGCATGTCTACAACCTTGGCACCGTGCAACACCGCACGTCGCTCGCTCGCCACTGCACCCCACTCACTCACCACCCCCACCTCGAGCCTCTAATTCGTGCCTCCCCGAGCGCTCTGTGCGCGTAGAGAACGAGATCACCGCTGCCGGCCGCCGTGCACGCAACGGCAAGGTAGAGCTCAAACCCGCCGTTTTCACCGCTCGTCATCACCACCGATGTGCTCTCCGTACCCCGTAGGCCCACCCCGACACCCCCATTCGTCCGCTCGTTTGCAGGTATGCCCTCGTCATCTCCGTTGCCGCCGCGGCCGGACCGCTCATCGCCAATGACAGGGACCACCACAAATGCCGTTCTCCGCGCCCCTCCACCACCCGGAAGCCCTGCAACACCCCCGACGCCGCGCCACCGTCTCACGCAGTCCCACGGTGAGGAATCACCCGCTCCCGCTCCACCGTCGATGTCCGGTGAGAAGAGAGAAAGATAGAGGAGGGAGAAGACCCCCGACCATAGATCTTCTGATCTACGGCCCTGCTTGAACCTCGCCCTTTCCTGCGCATCGCTCGTGCGCTGGGCCCGTTGTCCACTTAGTTGGGCCGCACAGTGAGAAAGCCAGCCCGTGCTGTGCGTTTAGCTTTTTCTTTTGAAATGGACAGAATAGAAGTGGTTTACTTTTGCTCTGTGAAAAATAGGATTTGTGGAAAATAAGTTCCACCAAAACTCATGGGAGTAGATTAGTATTTTCTTGAAAACCTCCAAGCGGTAGATCTAGATTTTCTTATTTATTTTTGCCTTGGTAATAAAAATTCCACAAACTGTCTGTGAGACCATTTGGTGGATAACTTTTTGTGTATGTATCCAGTTTGGTCAAATCAAATTGTTTTGAGTATCCCTTGAGTAGATATATCATTAGAGCTTGATCTTGCATCAAGGAGAGTTACCAAATGGAAATTCCATCCATTTTGGTAAAAGGCCATTAGGAATTTCTAGGATTTTTTTAGAGGGAGTTTAAAATTTATTTTTTATGTCGGTCCAATTGGATGAATTTGTGTGTGACTAGATATATGTAATACTAGCTTGGAATAATTTTTAGAGCTCTATATTAGTTTTGGTGTGCTTGTTTAGATTTTCTACTTTTATGTTATTAATAAATCTTGTGCAATTTGTTTTCAATAAATGTTTGTTTGTTTGAAACTTGTTTACTAGCATGTGTAGATGAGTTTCTCTCTGTTATTAGGATGTTTTCTTGCAGTACTAGTATGATAGGAAGTGTTTGCTTGTTTGGAAAACAAATATAAATAGATGTAGTCTAGAATTGTTGAGTCTAGTACCATTTTGGTACTGATATTGTGATGGTAGCATCTCTGTTAGCTTGCAGTTTATTTTATAGAAAAGCATGTGTAGCATTGTTTGTTTGTTTTCACTCTATTGTTTTCACTAGTGTGAGTAGCTTTGTAATAATTGTTTGGTAGATTATTATTGTTCTCAAGTGAGACCAGAGGCATTGTGACCTCTTAATTCTTTGGTATATTAGTGGAACACCCACTGGTCCCATTGCATTTTGTTTAGGAATACAAATTCCCTACCATACACTTGTTTGCTAGTAGCATATATTTCTATATGAGTGTTTAGTATTTTCCACCAAGGAAAATAGATGATTGCTCTACTTGTTTGATTGAAGTGTTTAGTACTGCTTTGTGACTCCTAGTATGTTTAGTTTAGGTACATTTGTTGATGTGATGTTTCCTTGGGAATATCATGTTAAGAAGTGTTTGACTATTGTTTTTGATTAAATTGAGTATTGTTTGCAAATAGAAATATTTTCCTAGAGTTGGTAAATTGTGTGTGAATAGAATTTACCTTGAGTGGTTTGATTTTAGAAAGTATTTGTTTGAGCATGTATTGAGTGCATAGCTACTGGTTGTATAGCAGGTCACCTTGATGTTTGTTATTTGGTTGTTACAAAAGCATGGTTTATTAGACTTGGTTGATTCTTGCTAAGTAGTTGTTTCCATGGAATTATTTTACTATAATTGCTTAATAGCATGTGTAAGGTGTATGTGCTGTTAGTAGGTTTTTATAATCATGTGTTGCTTGTTTATAATTATGCATTCTTGTAGTGTTGTTTGCTTCTCTAGTAATGTATTAGTGTCACCACTAGATATTATGAGTTATTCTAGCATTATTGTCTTTCTATTTTATGAGTGTATGTTTATCCTAGCATGTTTAGCATGTTTTCACTTCTGTTATTATAACTTGACTCTTTGAGTTGCTAGTTGTTATTAGTTGTAGAATACATTATTTCTTATAGCATGCTTGTGTAGTAATCTTTCTTATTAGTATGCTATTATTGCACTCCTGTTATTATGCTATTTTCTAGCTTTACAATCTCTTGTGATTATTGTGTTTTAGAGTGTGTCTTATGACTTTTTACAATTGATTGAGCCACTGGTTTGTTTGGTTATAATTATATTTTGTGATTCCTTAGTCTTTGTGTAGATTTGAGCATAGTCAGTAACTATCTTATTCATCTATGTTTTGCTTTGCTGATGGGAATTGTTTGATTGATTGTTTTAGCATGAGCATTGTACTAGTATTATGGTTGTGTTTAGTCTTATATTGTTATCTATGCATTGAGTTAGTAGTAAACTTTTGGTGATGCTTGCTTGTGTTGTTGTTAATACCCACTGACATGGGTATTGCTTTGAGTGATTGTTATTAGTTTAGCAGTCTCACCTTGCGACAACAAGCTATTTTTAGCGTCTTAAATGTCTTGGTATGAGAGTGGTACACCCACTCCACCTATGATATTTAGGATGTGGAATATGGTTTCTCAACCATAAGTATTTTAGCAATAGCGTTTGTACCATGAGTGTTTGTGAGGTAGTTTTCCCGATAACTTTTGAGTGATTGCGCTAGTATAAGTTTGCTTGCTGTCTGTGTTGTTTGTATTATTGGTTTCCTTCATTGGTTCTGAGTGTGTGTATTTTATTCTTTTATGACGTTAGAAAACGAAGAAGAAGAAGGAGTTGTAGAGTTGTGTGTCAAGTTCAAGCTACTTCAAGGCCAGGGACACAAAGAGTTTTAAGGAAAGCCATCCCGATGCTTGCTACTACACTTATCATTATCTATCATGCATGTTTTACCTCTGAAAGTTTTACAGAACTTTGATTATCAAAAACTATTTTGAGTGGCTATTACTACTATTAATATTATATATATTATTATTATGCTAGTAGTTGAAACTTGGTGTTACCAAGCCCATAGCCACCATATGGTATTATTACCACCCAAAAGCATAAGTCCCTAAGTGGACACCCTAAAAATATGAATTTTGAAAAACAAAGGCTTTTATGGAAAACCCGGTGTAAAGGCGAAGCCATATCCACAGGAGATATGAGAAGTGGTCATTTTTTGGAAAAAGTGTTTTAAAAAATGATACATAACCTAGTCTTTGCCGGACAACCTTTATCGTACTGCCACTCTACCCCAACATGGGCACGGGGCTTAATTTGCAACTTGTTCTTGTTAGTGTGTGATCTATCTCAATTTGCTATAGGGGATGTGACTTCCGTTGAACCGAAATGTCGCCAAGTCATGAAACACGAGACATACACAGTGAGGGATTAAGTTCTTCTCCGGGTGCGACAGTTGGGTCTCCTGCCATGGCGATGTGTGACATGGTGCCAGGGAGAATAAACCCAGCTGAAGAGATAGTCATATACTAGCTTGACCATAGTGGATGGTTAGGATCAGTTATCTGATGTTCACATACTGTTGATACAGTCTGTGGTTGTTCACGGCGGATGTACTGGATCTTGTGGAATGTGTACACCTCTGTAGAGTCAAACTATTCTGAATAGCCACGTCCTCGGATATGGACAGTTGAATGGCCATGTAGCTAGCATCGTGTCAATGTTTTCTAAGAGGAGTTGAAAAGGGATTTGAACTTGTGAAGTATTGAAAGGAGGAACATTGTACCAATGAGGTACAGATGAAGAAAAGCCGGAAGTTGTTTTACAAGAAGTTTTGCAAAGAGAAATTTTCTTTTCTAAAAAAAAAGTTTTACAAAAACTCTTGGACATGCAATATCTACAAGAGAAAGGAAAACTATAGTATTTTCTTTTGAAGTATCTTCTTCAACAAAGATACAAAGATTTTTCAAAATCAACTATGATGTATCCTTCATACATCATGGATAGTGAACCCTATGTATAGCCTAAGCATACGTGCATTCTATAAGCTTCATGACGGGTGTCTTGCAGAGTACATTCAAATGTACTCATATTGGTTTCGTCCCTGGTATATACTTGCTAGACTTCGAGGAGCAGCCTCCGGAGGAGATCTACGAGGAGGAGTACTGCACTGATGGCCTTGCGAACTAGGATCGTCTCCCGGTCAGCAGCCTGTAGGTTAAGGCATGACTTGGGCTCTACTACGTTGTGTGTTGATTGTCTTCCGTTGTGTGTGTTGTGTGCTTGCTCTGCGTGGCAGTTGTGTTAGACTTGGTCATGTGACCATGTCTCCTTGTAAGACCTTTCTGTAATCGTGTAATGGATGTTGTATCTGAATGCCAACTTGATATGTTGTTCATGACTGGTGTGATCTGGGATCGTGCATGTATGCATATCAGAGGTCCTTGAATAGTGGTTCAGGGGGACCTTACATACATAATGGAATATCTTAATAGATGCTCTCCACCAAAGGAAGTAACTGATGCCTTGCAGGAGCTTATTGAAGAAGAAATTGCTGAATTTGGAAGCTCATTGGATGAAAAAGAGGAGGAGAGTGGTGATCAAAAGGAGGAAGAATGGAGCAATCCATGTCTACCTCCCAATGATAGTAACTCTTAACTCATACATTGTCTTATGATAATCCATGCTACTTTGATAAATCCTATGATAATCCTGTATTTATTCCAACTATTGATATGCATTATAATGAGGAAGTTTGTTTAAAAAAATTATATGATAATGCTCTATATAATGGTCCTATGTTACTTGATGTTATAAATTATAATGCTACTGAAAATAGGATGGCTATAATGTGTCCCATAACTTTTAATAGTGACCAATCATCTTGTTTTGCTATTTCTAAAAGTGGGAAAGAAGAGGTCTTCAATTTTAATTTTGATCCCACTGTTTTTTATCTTGATATGAATTGTGTGCTTTTAGACCATGCCAAACATGATTTATGTGATAATTATGTTGTTGAGTTTGTTCATGATGCTACTAAAAATTATTATGAGATAGGAAAATATGGGTGTAGGAATTTTCATGTTACTAAAACACCTCTCTTTTTGTTGAAAGTTTGGAATTTGCTCTTGTTCTACCTTCCCATGGTTTCTAGTTTGAGCTTATTTAATTTATTTTACAAGATTCCTATGCATAGGAAGTGTGTTAGAATTTTTTTTTTATAATTTCTTCTTGATGCTCTATTTTGCTTCAATTCATATTCCTTATGTGAGCATCCACGTGAATCCACTCTTCTAGGCCTAGCTAAAAGGCGTTAAAGAAAAGCACTTCTTGAGAGATAACCCATGGTTTTATTTTTTGCTTTGTTTTTCTCTGTTTTCTTTGAGTCAAGGGGTTGAATACTTCTATATTAAATCCTTTGTATCTTTATTTTTATGTATTAGTTGTGCCAAGTAAAGTTTCTGACGAAAGTTGGAGTTGGTTTTGGATTTCTGCGCAGGAAACAGATTTCTCCTGTCCACCTTAAAAAATCGTATAGTTCACAGAAAAATCGAAATGATCTGAAATTTTTTGTTCTTATTCCTCAGCTAATTAAGAAACTTTTTCGTTCTTTAAGTTTTTTCATTTGAGCAACGTAAGTGCCACCAAAAAATTCGTCTTTACAGACTGTTCTGGTTTTGGCAGATTCTACCATTTTTCTTACATTTGCTCTTTTACGATGTCAAGTGGATTTATTTACTTCAAGAAACATCAGTGGCTATAGCTAATGTTTAATAGTATAAATAGAACTTGTTCCCATACATAACACATGGTTTTTTGATTGTTGCACTAACCTTCTAATGCGAATTACTCTTTGAGTGTGGTGTGAAGGAAATTTTCAAGGGTCAAGAGAAGAGGGTGATATATGTGATCAAGAAGAGTGCAAGGTCAAAGCTTGGGGATGTCACCGTGGTTCGTCCCAGAAAATTCTAAGAAGACTCAAACATCTAAGCTTGGGTATTCCCAAGGCATCCCCTTCTTCATCAACAATTTATCAGGTCACTTCTAGTGAAACTATATTTTTATTCAGTCACATCATATGAAATTTACTTGGAGCGTCTTTTCTTTTTTCTTTTTATTTTTGTTTTCCTTGATGCAATAATATCATTGGAACCTAGAATTCTTGTTTGGGAGATAGACACGCTCCGCTCTTTTCTTTGAATACTCGTTATGTTCGTATTCTTAGTTTTTCTTCTAGCTGCTACAAAATGCTTGGTTAGCTCTTGTTTTCATTGCATATCTTATTCAGAGATGTTAATTTTAGTAGTGTTATGTGAGTACTCTCATGTTTTCTTGCTATATCATTTATAGAGTTTTTGTTAAAACATATTTTGTATGATGCTTGTTGGGAAAAGAAACTGCTGCATTTGGTAGAATTATAAACGATGCAAATAGAAGTTTGTATGGACCATGCCTAGACTTTTTCATATCATGCTAGATGTTACTTTAATTCTAAATCCTAGTGGTTATTTTGTAGCATGATTTTTCTCGAATAGCTGAGAGTGCTTAATGTGCCCTTGAAAGAATCATGAGTTGTTCTTGTCATATTGAAGCATAAATTTGTGGTGTTCTCCTTTGAATGTTTTATTTGGTTGACTTGGCGCATGCTCACACCATGTTTATGACTACGAACCAGTCACTAATAGCCTCTATGATCATTTAGTTTTTGAACTTGTGGTACCACTTATGCTTTGATTAATGATGTTTTTGCCGCTATGCATGATTATGGCCATTACTGCTCTCCTGATATGTCGCTCCCAGTCTTTTGCTAGCCTCCACCGGCACCGAGTATGAGCTCTACTCGTGCAACAAGTTTTGTGTTCCTGTTTTACCTCACAAGGACGTAAATCGAGAATCTTTATCTCACTTGTTGATTTGACTTTCACACCCTAGATTAGTGGCTTCATCCGGTTATCCAATTGATAGAAGAGTTGGCAGCGGGGTGCCCAACCCCAAAATAATAAAAACAAATACTCTTCACTATTTTTGACCCTGATTTATTAGTCAAAACATAATTGTGTAAACAAAAGAGAAAGATGGATGACCTTCTACACCAGTTGCATCCTTCAATGGGAGCCGCTCTTGTGAAGTCTAGTTGGCTTGTGACGTACTGTATTTTCTGCTTACCATTCGTTGACATAAGCATACACCTCCCTAAAAATAGACACTCCTCCATGATATGTGATTGTTGGAAGACACCCGAGGATTCGGTTATCCATGGTTTGTGTAAGATTGATGGGAGGAGTGTCAAACATTTTATACCTTTGTTTAATAAAATAAAAGCTCTAGCACATGAGTGATCCATGCTTCCCTCTGCGAAGGGCCTTTCTTTTACTTTTATGCTGAGTCTCCATCTTCTAACTTTATGCACAGTTGAGAGAGTATAGTTGCCATTCTGAGTTTAATGTGCATTTGTCCCAGAAACAGTATTAATTGATTCATGATGTGTTATTGCTTGCTCTCAAATTATTTGTTCTAGTCTTCCTCATAAACTTTGAAGGTGTCCTGGCATTTATTTTTTGCCCCACTCTTAAGGACTAGCGTAATATTACCTTGCCATGCTTTCTCTATACTTGAAACAAATGTATAACTTTCGATGCATTGTTATTCATGACCTTTTATTTCTGTTACTTCTCATGATGCAAGGTGATTGCTATGTTTTATTTATCATACTTGTGTTGAAGTTCTATGATTTCAGCTTACATATGCTTTTACATTATCGATGATCAAGTTTATGTTGGTAGCATGTCACCTAAGAAAGTTTGTGTTTTTATCGTTTACCTACTCGAGGACGAGTAGGAACTAAGCTTGGGGATGTTCATACGTCATAAACGTATCCTTAATTTCTGAAGTTCCATGTTGTTTTCATGTTATTTCCTACATGTTTGCTATACACTTTATGTCATTTTTATCGATTTTCGGGACTAACCTATTAACAAGATGCCACAGAGTCAGTTCCCTGTTTTCTGCTGTTTTTAGTTTCAGAAAAGTTGTTCTGAAAATATTCTCGGAATTAAAAAATTCAAAGCCCGGAAGTCTTAGAATTCCCGAAGGTTCCACAGAGTCCCAAAGAGGCCCGGAGGGGGGGCACAAGGGGGCCACACCATAGGGAGGCGCGCCCCCAGGCCGCTCCTGGGGGTGGTGTGGGCCCCTCCAGTGCCCACTACCATCGCACTTTCGCCTATTTATTCCCCCCGGCATATCAACCCTAGAGATAGACCACTTTTCCCCGAGAAACACCCGAGGCCGACGTCATCGTCATCCCGAGATCGGGAGGGTTCTAGATCTCTCCCCGGCACCCTGCCGGGAGGGAAATTCATCACCGAAGGTGTCTACCACACCATGCCCTCCTCCAAGGTGATGCGTGAGTAGTTCATCCCTGGACTACGGGTCCGTAGAAGTAGCTAGATGGTTGTCTCCTCCACTTTATGCCTCATGTTTAGATCTCGTGAGCTTCCCTACATGATCGAGATCATCTTTATGTAATTCTACATGTTGTGTTTGCTGGGATATGATGAATTTTGAATGCTATGTCTTCTGATTATCAATCTATCATGTTATCTTCATGCATATGTTATTTATGATCTTGCATGTTCTCCGTTATTAGTAGATGCTCTGGCCAAGTAGATGCTAGTAACTCCAAGAGGGAGTATTTATGCTCGATAGTGGGTTCATGCCTCCTTTGCATCTGTCCTCGAGTGACATATGGAGGATGTGTTGTTGCCATTAGGGAGAAAAACACCGATGTTTACTTTGTTACATTACACACTTTGGTTACTGCAATTATCTGTTGCTTGCAACTTAATACCCAACGTTTGTTCGAATGATATTCGGAGGGTGGATTATTCGTCATAGATGTACTTGGATGATGGTCTATGTATCTTGTTGTAATGCCCGCATGAATCACATAGTAATATTTATGTCTTGCATATGCACTAGAGTGCAGCCTTCATTTCTGTCAATTACCCAGCCGTAATTTTTGCACCACACATGTTATTTATCTTTCACGGAGAGACACCAATAGTGAACTGTGTGTCGCACCCTGATTTCTAGGGGATACTCACCGTACGAACTGGATAGCAGATGCTTGGATTATGGGGCATAATTGCTCCCACGTCCCAGCTTCCTGGTAGGCCTGCGCTTATGCGCGACAACACAAGCTCTGCTATTCCATCGTCGATGTAAACTATCCACTAGAGATCAAAGGCACTTCCGTCGACGTACTTCAAACCATACACACATGGTACGTCAACGGCGTTGAACAACTGATATCACAACAGATCTCTACGACACAAAAGATTGAAATAAATTGCAAATGGCTCTCATTAGAGCAGAGATAGCAAATACAATCATTCAGAGGGCACATGCCCCAACAATACATCAGTACAATACAGCGGAAGCATTCAACATGTCTGAGTACAGACAAGAACCAAATAGGCCTAAGAGGCCGGAAACAAACAGACGGAGCCCATCCACGAAGTCTCGGATCCTGCCCGGGTCCGCTATCTACTCGTCAGCAGTCTCGTCATACTTCACGTAGTTGCCACCATGTAGATCTTCGGAAACGTAGGTCTGCGTAAACCACAGCCCCAAAGGGGTCAGTACATAAACGTACTGGCAAGCAAGACTCACAGTTCACCAAAGTGTAACCCGTCAACACCAAGCACAGATGCCTTGGGTTCAACGGAAGAGAGGGGATATAAAAGATGCTGCAACTGGCTGCGCTAACCAAATACAGAGATTCTACCACTTCCGGCTAACAGAAAGGAGATAAGATCGAGGATTGTAACCAACTGAAAGATAACTTCAAACAAACCCATCCTGGATCTCGCCCCTTATCCAAAGAAGCAATCCGAGGATAACTCACACAGTTGTATTAAAGGTGAATCAAGTTATTGTGTCATCAACCTATTACTAGTCAAGTTATTAACCATTGGGTGTAACATGTTTGATCATTATGTTTAAGTTGTCCTGAGTACTTGTTAGCCAGTACTTTCACCAAGTAATCCATAACCGCGGAAAACACGGCTTCTCGAGAAGATTTTCCCTGCAGGGTTGCACCAATTTGGCCGTACACGCATGAATAACCCGCCAGATGGAAAGGCCCTTCCACCAAGCGGGGCACTCAACACAACTCGACTCTTCTTCGCATCAAGCCCAAAGCACCTTGGGCGCACGGCTAATCGAGCCCAGAAGAAAATGGACCCTCATAGCACTCTAAGAACGTGTCCCCCTATATGCCGACTACGAAAGTTCCACCCGGGTACCAAGGGCTCGCAAGATCATGCATGCAGCAAATGGAAAACCCGAACTAAATGAGGCGATTTGGACGAGATGCGAATCGAGTCAAATTGAGGGGGGCGCCCATACTCGCTTCCCACATGCGGTTAGTGCGCTCATCATGGATCAGTAGACAAGACCCTTTTCCTATTAGGGTCGACACTAGCAGGCCTCAAAACCACAAAGGGCCTCCTGCCGGTGCCTTATCATCAAATTTATTATTTAGCATATAACATTAGCATGATTGATTGAGTAACATCGAGCCCCCAGAACATAATGGAATATAGTAACAGAAAGTAACGGTTAACAGACTCGAGCAAAACAACCTAAGCATGCTAGTAAGACACTGGCTCAACCAAAGGGGTGATAGGAGGGGAGGTGAGGCAATATCAAGGTTAAGGGATTCATGTGATGGGTTCGTAACAGAAACAACTACTACTATGGCTTAGCAGGAAAGAACAACGGAAAGTATCGGTAGTCAATGTTGAAAGGAACACAGTGGTTCATGTGAGTGATAACTTGCCTGCAAACCCAGTAGCCTGGTACTGAGCTAAAATCCTTAGAAGGGGTGTCGTAAGTATCGTCGGTCTCAACGTCGTCGTGTATCCGAGAAGAAGCAAACAAACAAGGCAGAAAGATAAACAATCATTATCATGGCATTGTGCACAATCAAAGATGATGCATGTCAAGTTAATGGTTGCATCAAAATAAACTAGTTGACAAGATAGAAACAGGATTAAATGGACCCATATGCAATTGGATTGCATCTGGAAAGCCCATGAATTATGGTGGAATTAATTGTTTTACAACTAATCATTATATGAAAGTGGATTAGCATGATGCATGGATGAGGAAAACAGAAAAATAACAACAATTGAATCAAATGGAAATAAGGCTTAACAAGTTTAGAAATTCAGTTATTAAGTTATGGAATTTTGGTTTCTTAAAGGTGTCACACAAGCATTTGTTGTTTTCACCACTTTTAATTGTTCAAAATAGATAACAAAGTTTATATTTGAAAAGAAAACAAAATTTTAGTTGGAATACATGTTTCACATATTGAAAAAGGATTTGGAATGAATTAATTGGGAACTAAACAAGTTAGACAAGATTTAATTGAAATTTAATTCAAACATGAACTTATTTGGATTTTTATTTGTTCAAAGCATTAAGCCAATTTCATATTTGAAAAGTTTATGTTTTTATGGTTTGAAAGCATATTTTATATGTCCCAAAAGAATTTGTTTTGATCAAGTTATGAATTTAGCAATATTAAATGATTTAAACAAGGTTTAAATCACTTAAGCAATTTTAATTATTCAAAACATGAAACAAATTTTATATTTGGAAAGATGGTTTAATTTTGCATGGAAAACAAATTTCATTTGTTGAAATTGGATTTAAAATGAGCAAGTTATTAATTTGGCAATTTTAAATGCAATAAATAAGAAACAGTTGTTTTCAGCAATTTAAATTATTCAAAACAGCAAACAAAAATTATATTTGGAAAGTACATGAAAAGTTGATTGGAAAACATATTCAGTTTGTGGAATTTGGAATTTTTATGCCCAAGTTATGAATTTTGCAAAATTAAGTGAATTAAACAAGTTTTCAAATATTTCACCAATTTAAAATATTCGAAACAGCAAACAAAATTTATATTTGGATAGAACATTTAATTTGGTATTGAAAACATATTAAAAATGTTGAATTTGGAGTTAGGATGATTTATTTATGCATTTTAGAACATTTGGTGCAAATCTGCCATTTTTATTAATAGCCAGGGATTTAGAAATTAAACAGGGGCCTAAAAAGAATATACAGGGACTTAGAAAGAATTTACAAGGGCCTGTTGGTGAAACTGAGCTGTGTGCAGGGCCTGAAAAAAAGAAGGGAAAAAGGGGTTTTAATCCGGTGGAGGTGGGATTCGAACCCCCCACCTCCTAGGCGCGCGCAGAGACTGAAACCACTGGGGTGGTGCGATTGCTTGTGCTGGAAAGGGGGCAGCGGGGGGGTATAAGCTGTGCTTGCGCGGGATAACTGAATTTCAACTGAACCCGATCGGTTCCTTCTGTACTCGACAGTGAACGGGGCAGCAGCGCTCGCCGTGGTCTCGCCGGAGGGCCGTGGATGCGGGCGATGTGGTGCGGCCAGAGGAGGAGGGAAAGGAGGCGAGTGGGGGGAGAGACCGGAGGCCTCACCTGGGCGCTGGGCGGTTGGAGGCGAGGCGATCGGAGCAGGTCGAGCAGCAGCAGGGACAGCAGGGCGTCGGGCGGCGGAGAACCTTGACGGCGGCGGCACAGCGGGCACTCCCGGCAACCGAGGAGAGGCCGAGGGGGAAGCCGGCGGTGGGGGGATTCCATTCCCGGCCACCGCTCGCTCGGAGGGAGCCAGGCCGCCGGTGATCGCCGGAAGGGAAGGTGGGATTTCGGTTGGGGTTCAGACTGTTGAATTCTTCAGAGCAGAGGGAGATCGAGGTGGTGGCGATGGGAGATGGCGGCGCAGAGCTAGGGTTAGGGGCTGAGGGGGGAGGTGGTGGCTACTTAAGGGGAAAGGGCCAGTACGGCAGCGCATCCGGGAGGGGCGGAAGGATCCTGCGGTTGTTTCTCTGTTCGTACAGAGGATGACTTCAGCGTGAGGAAGACGACAAGAGGGAGGAAAGGGTACTGGGCCAAGAATAGATGGGCTTGGGCTGGCTTAGCTTTCTCCCTCTCTCTTTTCTATTTCCTGTTTTCTGCTTTTATATTTTTTTTGCTGAAAACCATAAATGAAAGAAAAGGAGGGTTTGTGGTTAGTAAAAAAAATCCCAGGAAAAAAATTTAGGTTAGTGATTTAGTTAAAAGAAAACAATTTACAAGATTGGTTTTCAAAAGTGGTGCTTTAAAATTGCTGTTTGTATTTGGAACCATAATTAAAGAAATTTTGCTATTATTTAAACATTATGAAAACAAGGTATTTTTAATAGGGTGGCCCCTATAGCTTAAAAGTTTGAATTTAGTTGATTGGTTTAGAGATTTCAAAAACTCCAGTGGGTTGTTGCTTGATGAATTTGAAGATTTGATTTGAATTGGAATATTTTGTTAATTAATATAGAAACAACAATTTAATAGGGTGAACCTTATTATTAGTTGGATTAGAATTATTGGAATGGTTTGATATTTTATAATTTCCAAAGGAGGGGTTGTTGATGGTTTGCTTTGAATTTGAAAACCAATTTGGGATGACTTAGTGGAATTTATAACACCATTTTATTAGTTGAACATTATGGGATAATTGAAAACAATTAAGGTTTTTATTTGGAACAACTATTTGGATGTTGGTTTGGAATTTCAAATGGAAAACAAATTGAATTTGAAAAGGGTTTGATTATTGGATGCATTTTTATAGAGATAAAACAATAGTTTGGAATCACACTTTAATGGAAACAAATAATTGTTTTATTTTGAAATATCATTTTAGAAATTGTAACATCACAAGGATGAAACAAAAGGTTTGAAAACAAAGGAAAACAACTGAAAACAGTTGGAAAACAAATGACAACAGAGGAAAACAAACAAAACAAATGCAATCAACATGATGCCATGATGCAAAACATAAAATAACAGAGAGCAAACATTCTAAAGGCTATTTTTCAGACTTGGGATGTTACAAAACGCCCCCCCTTGAAGGAATCGCGCCCCGAGATTCCTACTGAGAAAAGAAAAGGTCCGGATACTTCTTGGGAAGATCCTCTTGAGCTGTGACACGTGAAACACATCGTGCACCTTGGATAGTTTTTCTGGACGTTCAAGATGACAGGCAATCCTGGCAACTCTTCTGGAAAGATGTCAGGAAGTTTGGAAACCACCGGAACATTTTCAAATAGAGGAAGGGATTTTTGTATGGAGGGTGTATAGCTGAATGGAACTTGATTCATTTGGAGAATAGATTATCTGGCTAGAATGGTGGAACAGAGTTATTGACATCAATGGAACACCAAGGATGACATCAATGTCAGAATCAGCAACATGAGAGTAACGAGGAATATGTGGCCTCTCATTAGAATTGGATTGTTCTTACTTATCTTGGAAGTCAACATTTGAGATCCCAAGGAGTGAACGGTGATTTGATTGCTTAGTGGAACCAAAATTGGGTTGTATGTTGTGGAAAAGATTGTTGACACAAAGGAATGTGATTCTCCGGTATGAAATAACACTTTAGTTGGACAAGAGTTTACGAGGAAGTTTTGATTAGACGCCGGTAGAAGATTTGAAGTGGAAAACAACAACAAGATTTCAACGGACGAAAAGGATGTTGAGAAGAACAGGATATCAACATCGGGGAAAACGAGAACAAAACACTCCTGAGGTACTACGGAAAAACCCATCCGGGCTTCTAAAGGATCAATATCTACTGCTTAAGGAATAGAGGATCTGCTTCCGGGGCTTACACGCCTCCGTTCTCAATCATGAGTAGGCAACATGATAAATCATGTCACAACCACCTCCATTCCTATGGTCTAGTAGATATAACCATCCTAGAGAAACCAGAATACGTGAAATCCTAACTTGAAAGTTTAGATGAGAAGGGAAAAACAACGTTGCACTTCCTTACCAGAAAAGGGAGGGTGGGTGGGGAAAGAAGAAAAGGAACAGAATTCCTACTCTCACGTTTCATTTTTTTCTATATAGCTACAAAATAGTTTCTAGACTCAACTGCGACCAGTAAAAAGGGATCCTACAGGCAGACAGGCTCTGATACCATTTGTCGCACCCTGATTTCTAGGGGATACTCACCGTACGAACTGGATAGCAGATGCTTGGATTATGGGGCATAACTGCTCCCACGTCCCAGCTTCCTGGTAGGCCTGCGCTTATGCGCGACAACACAAGCTCTGCTATTCCATCGTCGATGTAAACTATCCACTAGAGATCAAAGGCACTTCCGTCGACGTACTTCAAACCATACACACATGGTACGTCAACGGCGTTGAACAACTGATATCACAACAGATCTCTACGACACAAAAGATTGAAATAAATTGCAAATGGCTCTCATTAGAGCAGAGATAGCAAATACAATCATTCAGAGGGCACATGCCCCAACAATACATCAGTACAATACAGCGGAAGCATTCAACATGTCTGAGTACAGACAAGAACCAAATAGGCCTAAGAGGCCGGAAACAAACAGACGGAGCCCATCCACGAAGTCTCGGATCCTGCCCGGGTCCGCTATCTACTCGTCAGCAGTCTCGTCATACTCCACGTAGTTGCCACCATGTAGATCTTCGGAAACGTAGGTCTGCGTAAACCACAGCCCCAAAGGGGTCAGTACATAAACGTACTGGCAAGCAAGACTCACAGTTCACCAAAGTGTAACCCGTCAACACCAAGCACAGATGCCTTGGGTTCAACGGAAGAGAGGGGATATAAAAGATGCTGCAACTGGCTGCGCTAACCAAATACAGAGATTCTACCACTTCCGGCTAACAGAAAGGAGATAAGATCGAGGATTGTAACCAACTGAAAGATAACTTCAAACAAACCCATCCTGGATCTCGCCCCTTATCCAAAGAAGCAATCCGAGGATAACTCACACAGTTGTATTAAAGGTGAATCAAGTTATTGTGTCATCAACCTATTACTAGTCAAGTTATTAACCATTGGGTGTAACATGTTTGATCATTATGTTTAAGTTGTCCTGAGTACTTGTTAGCCAGTACTTTCACCAAGTAATCCATAACCGCGGAAAACACGGCTTCTCGAGAAGATTTTCCCTGCAGGGTTGCACCAATTTGGCCGTACACGCATGAATAACCCGCCAGATGGAAAGGCCCTTCCACCAAGCGGGGCACTCAACACAACTCGACTCTTCTTCGCATCAAGCCCAAAGCACCTTGGGCGCACGGCTAATCGAGCCCAGAAGAAAATGGACCCTCATAGCACTCTAAGAACGTGTCCCCCTATATGCCGACTATGAAAGTTCCACCCGGGTACCAAGGGCTCGCAAGATCATGCATGCAGCAAATGGAAAACCCGAACTAAATGAGGCGATTTGGACGAGATGCGAATCGAGTCAAATTGAGGGGGGCGCCCATACTCGCTTCCCACATGCGGTTAGTGCGCTCATCATGGATCAGTAGACAAGACCCTTTTCCTATTAGGGTCGACACTAGCAGGCCTCAAAACCACAAAGGGCCTCCTGCCGGTGCCTTATCATCAAATTTATTATTTAGCATATAACATTAGCATGATTGATTGAGTAACATCGAGCCCCCAGAACATAATGGAATATAGTAACAGAAAGTAACGGTTAACAGACTCGAGCAAAACAACCTAAGCATGCTAGTAAGACACTGGCTCAACCAAAGGGGTGATAGGAGGGGAGGTGAGGCAATATCAAGGTTAAGGGATTCATGTGATGGGTTCGTAACAGAAACAACTACTACTATGGCTTAGCAGGAAAGAACAACGGAAAGTATCGGTAGTCAATGTTGAAAGGAACACAGTGGTTCATGTGAGTGATAACTTGCCTGCAAACCCAGTAGCCTGGTACTGAGCTAAAATCCTTAGAAGGGGTGTCGTAAGTATCGTCGGTCTCAACGTCGTCGTGTATCCGAGAAGAAGCAAACAAACAAGGCAGAAAGATAAACAATCATTATCATGGCATTGTGCACAATCAAAGATGATGCATGTCAAGTTAATGGTTGCATCAAAATAAACTAGTTGACAAGATAGAAACAGGATTAAATGGACCCATATGCAATTGGATTGCATCTGGAAAGCCCATGAATTATGGTGGAATTAATTGTTTTACAACTAATCATTATATGAAAGTGGATTAGCATGATGCATGGATGAGGAAAACAGAAAAATAACAACAATTGAATCAAATGGAAATAAGGCTTAACAAGTTTAGTAAATTCAGTTATTAAGTTATGGAATTTTGGTTTCTTAAAGGTGTCCACAAGCATTTGTTGTTTTCACCACCTTTTAATTGTTCAAAATAGATAACAAAGTTTATAATTGAAAAGAAAACAAAATTTTAGTTGGAATACATGTTTCACTTCATTGAAAAAGGATTTGGAATGAATTAATTGGGAACTAAACAAGTAGACAAGATTTAATTGAAATTTAATTCAAACATGAACTTATTTGGATTTTTATATGTTCAAAGCATTAAGCCAATTTCATATTTGAAAATTTTATGTTTTTATGGTTTGAAAAGCATATTATATGTCTCCCAAAAGAAATTTGTTTGATCAAGTTATGATTTTAGCAATATTAAATGATTTAAACAAGGTTTAATCACTTAAGCAATTTTAATTATTCAAAACATGAAACAAATTTTATATTGGAAAGATGGTTTAATTTTGCATGGAAAACATATTTCATTTGTTGAAATTGGATTTAAAATGAGCAAGTTATCAATTTGGCACTTTTAAAATGCAATAAATAGAAAACATTTGTTTTCAGCCATTTTACAATTATTCAAAACAGCAAACAAAAATTATATTTGGAAAGTACATGAAAAGTTGATTGGAAAACATATTCAGTTTGTGGAATTTGGAATTTTTATGCCCAAGTTATGAATTTTGCAAAATTAAGTGAATTAAACAAGTTTCAAATATTTCACCAATTTAAAATATCGAAACAGCAAACCAAAGTTAATATTTGGATAGAAACATTTAATTTGGTATTGAAAACATATTAAAAATGTTGAATTTGGAGTTAGGATGATTTATTTATGCATTTAGAACATTTGGTGCAAATCTGCCATTTTTAGTTAATAGCCAGGGATTTAGAAATTAAACAGGGGCCTAAAAAGAATATACAGGGACTTAGAAAGAATTTACAAGGGCCTGTTGGTGAAACTGAGCTGTGTGCAGGGCCTGAAAAAAAGAAGGGAAAAAGGGGTTTTAATCCGGTGGAGGTGGGATTCGAACCCCCCACCTCCTAGGCGCGCGCAGAGACTGAAACCACTGGGGTGGTGCGATTGCTTGTGCTGGAAAGGGGGCAGCGGGGGGTATAAGCTGTGCTTGCGCGGGATAACTGAATTTCAACTGAACCCGATCGGTTCCTTCTGTACTCGACAGTGAACGGGGCAGCAACGCTCGCCGTGGTCTCGCCGGAGGGCCGTGGATGCGGGCGATGTGGTGCGGCCAGAGGAGGAGGGAAAGGAGGCGAGTGGGGGGAGAGACCGGAGGCCTCACCTGGGCGCTGGGCGGTTGGAGGCGAGGCGATCGGAGCAGGTCGAGCAGCAGCAGGGACAGCAGGGCGTCGGGCGGCGGAGAACCTTGACGGCGGCGGCACAGCGGGCACTCCCGGCAACCGAGGAGAGGCCGAGGGGGAAGCCGGCGGTGGGGGGATTCCATTCCCGGCCACCGCTCGCTCGGAGGGAGCCACCGGAAGGGAAGGTGGGATTTCGGTTGGGGTTCAGACTGTTGAATTCTTCAGAGCAGAGGGAGATCGAGGTGGTGGCGATGGGAGATGGCGGCGCAGAGCTAGGGTTAGGGGCTGAGGGGGGAGGTGGTGGCTACTTAAGGGGAAAGGGCCAGTACGGCAGCGCATCCGGGAGGGGCGGAAGGATCCTGCGGTTGTTTCTCTGTTCGTACAGAGGATGACTTCAGCGTGAGGAAGACGACAAGAGGGAGGAAAGGGTACTGGGCCAAGAATAGATGGGCTTGGGCTGGCTTAGCTTTCTCCCTCTCTCTTTTCTATTTCCTGTTTTCTGCTTTTATATTTTTTTTTGCTGAAAACCATAAATGAAAGAAAAGGAGGGTTTGTGGTTAGTAAAAAAAATCCCAGGAAAAAAATTTAGGTTAGTGATTTAGTTAAAAGAAAACAATTTACAAGATTGGTTTTCAAAAGTGGTGCTTTAAAATTGTTGTTTGTATTTGGAACCATAATTAAAGAAATTTTGCTATTGTTTAAACATTATGAAAACAAGGTATTTTTAATAGGGTGGCCCCTATAGCTTAAAAGTTTGAATTTAGTTGATTGGTTTAGAGATTTCAAAAACTCCAGTGGGTTGTTGCTTGATGAATTTGAAGATTTGATTTGAATTGGAATATTTTGTTAATTAATATAGAAACAACAATTTAATAGGGTGAACCTTATTATTAGTTGGATTAGAATTATTGGAATGGTTTGATATTTTATAATTTCCAAAGGAGGGGTTGTTGATGGTTTGCTTTGAATTTGAAAACCAATTTGGGATGACTTAGTGGAATTTATAACACCATTTTATTAGTTGAACATTATGGGATAATTGGAAACAATTAAGGTTTTTATTTGGAACAACTATTTGGATGTTGGTTTGGAATTTCAAATGGAAAACAAATTGAATTTGAAAAGGGTTTGATTATTGGATGCATTTTTATAGAGATAAAACAATAGTTTGGAATCACGCTTTAATGGAAACAAATAATTGTTTTATTTTGAAATATCATTTTAGAAATTGTAACATCACAAGGATGAAACAAAAGGTTTGAAAACAAAGGAAAACAACTGAAAACAGTTGGAAAACAAATGACAACAGAGGAAAACAAACAAAACAAATGCAATCAACATGATGCCATGATGCAAAACATAAAATAACAGAGAGCAAACATTCTAAAGGCTATTTTTCAGACTTGGGATGTTACACTGTGGACCCCGACCCATTTCCTCATACGGATAATACACAAATGCTTATACTGTTTTCACACTGCCGCTACCGTTTTCATACTGTTCTCATATTGTTTTCCACACCATACGTTTAACCTCTTTGTTATCAGCAAAACTGGTGAGATTGACAACCTCACTTCTTCCTTTGGGGAAAAGTGATTTGATTGTGTTGTGTAGGTTCCACGTTGCTGTTGAACCGGTAGTGCGTCCTGCCATCTCAGCTGCATCAACCTTCTGAAGTTACTACTTCCTCCTACTGGTCGATTAAACCTTGGTTTCTTTCTGAGGGAAAACTGCTCCTATGCTCATCATACCTTCCTCTTGGGGTTTCCCAACGAGTGCAAGACCTGCACCATCAGCCGTCGGCATAGATGGCAAGGAGGTGAGCCCGGCCACACGGCCGTCGGCATAGATGCGGTCGTCGGCGTAGGGCAAATAGGGCTAGATCACACCGATTCATGGCGTTGCTTATCCCACCCCTGGTACCTCGACTGTTTTGGTGCTGGTTCGACGGACGGGGCGCACGGTCAGGCTTCTCCTATTCTGCGGAGGGGAGACTTGGGCTTCACCCCGTCTCCTCCTGACCGTCTGTAGCTAGCTAGGGATAGCTAGGAATGTATCGGGATCGATGAAACGATGTACGATATTAAATGATGTTTGTATGAATGTTTTGATGGTTAACAATGATGGTACTATTCTCGTACAAGTTTCTATTGCTTTCAAATATGAATTGTGCCATTTCTGTGATTTTTGGAGCCAAAACAACAACAAAAAAACCTAGGCAGAGGCTATGTCGACGACATCCTATGCTGACCAAATGGTCAGGCCTGTGTCGACGGCATAGACCCTGCACACACAACAAAACGGACGCGCCTCAGCTCGCCGCGTGACCATTGCTGTGCCGACGGCAACCCTCCCAGGAGCAGCCACGTGGGGGAGATAGTCTGACGGCTTAGCCATCAGCGTATGGTGCGGCCCCTGTCAAAGCTGGGTGGGTCCCACCTAGCCCATATGCCGACCGGGATTTGTTGTACCGACGGCCTTTCGACCTACGCCTACGGGGCAATACGCTGACGGCCATACGCCGACGGTTGCCCTCGGCACAGGCTGTGCCGTCCGGGACGAGCCCAGTGTCGACGGCTGCTGGCCGTCGGCGTACTGCCAGATTCCTGTAGTGGTGTGCGTCATCCCGACAAGTAAGGGCAGAGCCACACCCCGGGAAACATGGGCATAGACCTGGGGTGAGACACGCGAGAGGCAGAGCATGAAAAGACAGTTTAGCTCTTCGTCTGAGGTTAGAGCATCTCCGGTCGCGCCCCCTAGTAGGCGTCCGGATGGGCGCCCGGATCGGCCCTTTGGGGGCTCGTCCGGACGGCGGGGGGCGCGGCTGCCCACTCGCAGCCCCAATTGGAACCCCCCCACAACAATAACAAAAGTCTAAATTTTTAAAAATATGATTTCATTCAAATTCTTAGGATATTTACAAAATTCGAATGAAATTTAAACTAAAAACTGAAATTTAAACTAAAACGGTGTGTTCACTAGTTGGACACGTTGTAGTCGGCGTCGCTGCTATCGTCGCTCCCGAAGTCCTCGTCCTCGGCCTCGTCGTCACCGCCGCCGCCCTGGTGTCTCGGCCCCGTTTCGTTGTCGTTGGCCGCCGGTGGGTCGAGGTTGATCAGCGGCGCACCAGTCATCGCCGCCGTGTCGGCGACAGACCACGCGCGCGCCGCAGGGAGGGGTAGTGCGGGCTGCGTGTTGTACGACTCCTCGTACGCCGCACGAACGCCCTTCGGGTCGTCCTCCGTCGCCGACGCCGCCTAGAGCGCCTGGAGCTGTTCATAGAGGGTGAGGGGGCGCTCCAGCCCCGACTCCTGCTTGGGGGCACGCAGCCCCGGCTCCGGCTTGGGCATGAGGAGGGGCGGCGCAGGGCGACGGCGGGAAGACTGGGCGCCGCTTCCGCCAAAGTGAAGGTTGCCGGAGTACGGCTCCTGCTTGACACGCAGATGCGGCGGCGTGAACGCTCGCGGCTCCGTATTGGGGACACGCAGAGACGGGGTTGAGCGCCTAGAGGAGCCGCCGGCGGAGGAGGAGGACGAGCGCGAGACAGAGGAGGCCAGAGTCGCCATCGTCCGTCTTGGGTCCCAGACGGTGGGCGGCGGCCAGGGGAGGCGCGGGTTGTTGCCGGCGGTGATGTAGTCGAGGACGGCGTCGAGGGAGAAGCCGTCCTGCGCCCAGAACGCATTGCGCCCATATTTGTTGCGCTCCTGGGCGGGCGGCGCCCGCCCAGGGCCGTCCCAGCGGTTCCAGCGCTCCTCGGGGATGCGCTTGAACTCGCGCTCGTAGCACGCCGTGTTCGCTGGGTTCTTCGGGTCCCAGCGGGAGTCGGCGCGCTGCGCTGGCGTCAGGTTGTCGTAGAAGTGGGCGAGCACCTCCTGTCCCTAGGAGGCGTCACTCACCGTCGGCGCGTTGGGGATGGGGACGTCGGCGCGCCCGATGGTGAACCCGTGCACGGCGCGTATGTCCGGCGGGCACGGGTACCAGGCGGCGAAGAGGGCGCGTCTCTGGTGTTTGAGAAGGGAACGACATGGGAAGGCATTGGCGGCGAGAGGATCCATGGGCGCGCGGCGAGGCAAGAGGACGAGGGCGGCGAGGCGAGAAGCAGAAGACAACGAGGGTAGAGGCAGAGGGCGGCGAGAGAGGAGCGGTGTGCAGCGCAGAGCGGCGGGGACGGCATTTTATATCCAGCCGGGAAGGCCGAAAGGCCGCCCCCGCATTAACACTGGCGTACGGGTGGGGAGCCGCGCGCTCGCCGCGTCAGCGACGCGACTGGCCGAAACGACGGCTCGCTGCGCCCCCTGCGCTTCTGCGCCGCCTCAGGAGAAGACGAAGACCGGGCGCCGCTTTGACTACGCGCCCGTCTTACTGGCGGGGCGGGCCCGCGGACGCCACGCGCTCGTTTCTTCTCGTCCGGCGCCCCCACGGGAGCCCCTACGTGGCGTTGTTGGGTTGGGTTTGCCGAAAGGGAACAAGGGAGCGTCCGGACAGGAAGACCTGTTGGAGGGCGCGAGTAGGCGCGCTCGGGCCCCGTCCGGACGGGAAGGGCCTTGGGGGCGGCATTTGGGGGCGCGACTGGAGATGCTCTTAGAACGGAAAAGGGGTAAATGGGCCTCATGAGCTGGACATATTATAGGGTTGTAAAATAAATTGTTTTTCGCCACGAAGCTCAGTCTGATGTGCCTAGTATAGGAGGGGCACAAAATATGTCGTCTGTTTTAAAATAAGTGTCACTTATGAATGTATTTACGGTAAGATAGATACATTAAGATACATCCAATTCAACGATACTTATTTTGAGACAGATAGAGTATATCTTCCTTCAGAATTTTATGTGCTTTGAAATTATTCGTTCACTCCAACAAAAAGCCTAAACGGTATAGGGCAAAAATTTGTCATATACTCTCCATCGGCTCCATACTTCGCCGCATATTTAGGTTAGGTAAAAGTCAAGTTTTGTACTATTCGGCCAACTATATATATGATAAAAACATCAGCATATACAATACGAAATATATAATATGGAATTATGTTGCATTCGGATCTAATAATATAGACTCGGTTTTTTAGATTTTGGTACCTTTTCAAATATGACTAGTCAAACTTTGCAAGTTTTTTTTTTACCAAACCTTATATGCCAACTTGCCGAGTAAGGATAGGAGTGAAAAAAATGATTTTAATTGCTAATAATGTGTCTCACTCATCCAGATAATTTCTGTAACATAAATCCTAAACCATAAACTCTGAAAAATAAATCGAAAAACCTAAAAAAGGGTCAACCTTCTAGTACCGGTTCGTATTAAGAAGCGGTACCAAAGGGGAGGAACCTTTAGTCCCGATTAATTGATACCGATTGTTTAAATGAGGCGTTTTTCACTAGTGATGTTGTGGGCAAACTACCATCGCCACGAGGGCTCACTCCACTAGCAGTCTAGCATGAGCCTGCTGCTGTTGGCTTTGCTGTGAAGACGATGCTCAAGTATTTTGCTTTCAGTTGAACTGTTTAAGTAGATTAGCAGGAAGTTAGTTGCCATTGTCAATGTTGGTGTGTTTTGTTGTCACTTTGTCAGCGTGGCAGTTGAAGACGGGGAAGAGTTACTATGTAATCATGGTCTGTTTGTAGCTGGGATGTTTAAGCAGGACAATGATAATCGATTATACCCTCCGTATCAAAATATAAGATGTTTTAGGCATTTCTAGACAACATGCATCTAGACATGTTTTAGTGTATATACGGAGGGAGTAGTATTTAGTACTGTATCTTCTCGTTCAGTTGTCTCAGATTTACATCAGCGTATACAGTATCAAATATGTAATATGGAGTTATATTGCATTCGGCTCTAATAATATAGACTTGATTTTTTTTAGATTTTGTGGTACATTTCCAAATATGATTAGTCAAACTTTGCAAGGTTTTTTCTTACCAAACCTTATATGCCAACTTGCCGAGTAGGATAGAAGGAGTGAAAACAAAAATGATTTTAATTGCTAACAACGCGTCTCACTCATCCAGAAATTTCGGTAACAATCCGTCCATCACCCATCCGTCGTCACACTACAAGAATCAAAATGCATCAACCGCCGCAGACTATGATCTTGCAGAGTGTGTACGCGCCAGACTGGGATCAAACGAGAGTGCGGTTTATCCACACCCTCGTGGGCGTACCCGGCCTATCCTGGCCGTCCGTCCGTTGCAGATCTGGAAAAGGTGGGCGCCTGGGCAATGGCCGGTGGTGTAGTCTAATGACAGAAAACTGCCAAAGTGTCGAACTAAATTGTACTTAGCCTATCACCTAACCTTACCAGTTTTGGCTCAAAGCTCGCTTCTCCCCCAGCGCCTCGCTCCTCGCTCGGCGCCGTCCTCCTACCCTCCATGGACGGAATGGAGTCTTGCCCCCGAGCTATTCCCTGGAACCTGTGTTCCTCGATTCAAGCGGTTAGGACCCAAGCACTCTAGCCACCGCGCCCACTCTTTCACTTCAGTTTCTTTGCATTTGACTTTTTCCTTTTTACCTGTTATTCGTTATTTCAGATTCGCCGAGATGGATTTCGGGATGGACGCGGGGGCAGGCTGGATATGTTGGATCTGACGATTGTTTCGATGAAGGGGCGAGTAATGTTAGAATACGTAGTTGATACGGTTTGTAACACGTACGTTGTACACACCTTTTGTCATATATAATGCAAAGACCCCTACCCGATGACGGGATAGCCCAAAATCAATCTACCTTACGCTTTTCATGGTATCAGAGCGCCAGCTCTTGACCTAAAACCCACCGCCGCAGCCGGCCTACGTTCTAGATGGCGACCACCCCATCTACGTCATCTGCTTCCGCTCCAGCCGCCTCGATCACCACGGCGTCGTAGTTGTCTCAGGCATCCACGGACGAACTTCCGTCGCACGCCATCTCCACGGCCTTGATGCCGTCGCACGTCACGCATCCGACATCGTCCGCCCTGTACCAGGGCCTCTCCATGCCGCTGGTGGCAACCAGCGCGGTTTCGCGTTGCCTCCTGGAGCAGCGCCTGCGCTCCCGGCGTCGCAAACCGCGGGACTCGTTCCATATTCCAGCTCAGTGCCTGCGCCCCCGCCGTCCTTCACCATGCCCATGCTAGGGTATGCGTCCCCGAATCCATCTGGTGACCAGCAGACGTACCAGACCGGCTACCCCAACCAGATGCCCCCGGCCGGACAGACTTCGACTGTACTGGGTCCGGTTTACAATCAGGGAGGACAGTACTTCAACCACGTGCTTCCTGGTGGCCACATGATCCCTGGAGGGGTCATCAACATCACGTCATCCATTACCATCAAGTTAACCAGTGACAACTATCTGGTTTGGAGGGCCCAAGTCGGTCCCCTTCTTCGGAGTCAGCTTCTCATGGGATATGTAGATGGTTCCTTCGCTTGTCCTGCTGCTCATGTTATCGTTAATCATGGTGGTGCAATGGTTCAGCAGCCTAATCCTGCAAGATCAGGCCATGCTCTCAGCGTTTGTTTCCTCCATGATGCCTGATGTTGTAGGCATGGTGATGTTCGCTGCCACTTCTCGAGAGGCATGGGAGACATTGAGCGGTGCGTTTGCCTCCACTTCCATTGCTCGCTCCTCGGGGATACATCAGGAGATGTCTGAGCTTAAGAAGGGAAACATGACAGCCACAGTTTACTTTCATAAGATGAAGGCATTGTCCGATACCCTCACAAGCATTAGACAGCCTCTTCGCTCGGAAGAATTCATCTCCTATGTTCTAGCTGGTCTCGATGGTGACTATGATGCACTTCACGGCGTTGTTACTGCTCGCACCACGCCTATGCCTGTTCAGGATTTGTTCTCTCAGATTGTGGCCACAGAACAAAGGATGCTAGCCCGTCGCACGGCGTCTCCCGCGAGTTACTACCCTGCAGCTCACATTGCCATGCAAGGTGGAGCTCCTGCTGCATACGGGGCTTTCCGCGGCAGCCCTCGGCCACAGTACCAACCGAGCGGTGCTCCTCCTCAGTCTCAGTACACGGCGCCAAAACCCATGGGAAACAACAACCAGACGCAGACCCCTCGCACTAGTATTGGACGTGGCACCATTATTTGCCAGCTCTGCGGTATACCGCGTCATACTTCGTCCAAGTGCTACAAGAGGTTCAACCGCAACTATCTCGGCATCGGCAATGATGGGAGCAACACTGAGCGCTAGGTTGCTATGGCTATGTCCGCCTCCCACGGTGGACAACAGTCCATGTCTGCCTCTCACGGTGGACAACAGGTCGTACACCCGGCGTGGTATGCGGACTCGGGGGCTACGCATCATATTACTCATGAGCTGGAGAAGCTCACTACGCGCGAGCCCTACCACGACACCGAGAAGGTTCACACAGCAAACGGAGCAGGTATGCGTATTCATAATGTTGGTCATGCTATTATTCCTACTCCGTCATCTAGACCCTTAGCTCTCAATCGTGTTCTTCATGTTCCAAATGCTTCACGTAATCTCTTGTCACTTAGCAAACTTTCACGTGACAATAATGTTTTCATTGAACTTCACCGTAATGATCTTTTTGTAAAGGATCGGGACACGGGAGCACCTATGCTTAGAGGTCGGTGCAGTGGAGGTCTCTACGAGATTAAAGTACCTGTTATCAAGCAAGCACTCAGCAGTGTCAAGGTGTCACGTGATATATGGCATAGTCGTCTAGGTCATCCTGCGTCCCTAGTTGTTCAACATGTTCTTCGTAGTCATGAGCTACCTTCTATCATAGAGTCAAATAAAATTAGGCCAGTTTGCCATGCTTGTCAACAAGGAAAAAGTCACCAGTTGCCTTTCTCCTTGTCTACTCGTGTAATAAACTCTTCTTTAGAGATCATATATTCAGATGTGTGGGGTCCCGCACAAACCTCTGTCAGTGGACATCGCTTTTATGTGAGTTTTGTTGATGGTTATAGTCGATTTACTTGGCCCTATCTACTTAAACGCAAATCTGATGTCTATGATGTTTTTCTCCAATTTCAAAAACATGTTGAACGTCTCTTAGATAAAAGGATCATTCATGTTCAAACAGATTGGGGTGGAGAGTATGAAAAACTCCATCCCATCTTTCATGGTCTAGGTATCTCACATCGAGTGTCGTGTCCCCACACTCACCAACAGAATGTCACTGCTGAACGTAAACACCGTCATATTGTTGAGATTGGTCTTACTTTGCTTGCTCATGCATCTCTACCTTTACATTATTGGAACGATGCCTTCTCTACAGCCTGTTTCTTGATAAATAGGCTTCCTAGTCGTACAATTGACATGAAAACTCCACTTGAGAAGCTCCTTCATGAGATCCCAGATTATACCTTCTTTAAAGTCTTTGGATGTGCTTGTTGGCCTCATCTTCGACCCTATAACAATCATAAACTTGATTTTCGGTCTCAAAAGTGTGTTTTTCTGGGGTATAGTTCTTTACACAAAGGATATAAATGCCTCCACGTTCCCTCTAATCGAGTCTACATATCTAGGGATGTTATCTTTGATGAGACCGTTTTTTCTTTTGCCAACATGCCCACGTCCCATAATTCACCACCTCTAACGGAGTCATCCTTACTTTCAGCTGACCACTTTATGGATACTGCATATGCACCGTCTTTGCTTCCTAACCATGGTGCAGGTACAGGCCGTGCTGCTCGACTGGAAATTCTGTCCGAGTCTGAGCTGGAACCGCAGCTTAATAGTGCACTAAATACTGCCTCGCATTTCGTGCCCCTGCATGCTCCTGTGCACAATGATTAGCCGCCCTTGGAGTTTGTTCCCTCGGATTCAGCGCAGATGCTGCCGCCTGCCACCTCTCCCCTGCATGCAGCCGAGCCGACTCGCCCAGCCGAGCTGATCCGCTTGCATGCAGTCCTGACCAGCCCATCTGATTCCGTGCCGGCTCCCCTGTCTCCATCAGCGCAGCAAACACCAGCAGCAGATTGCCGAACCAATCCTGGGCCCAGCATGCGCCATGCAGGAGATTCGCTGACGGAACCAGCAGATTCGCTGTCCCCGCCTGCAGCGGATCGCACGGCGTCACCTGCTGTTTCGTCGTACGAGCACAACCAGTCACCACCTGCCACGCCAGATTCTGCTGTGTCCAGTCCGTCAGATGCTGCTGTGTCCAGCCCGCCAGCTATTGTTCCAAACCGTCCCGTCACGCGTCTGTCTCGTGGAATCAGGAAGCCACAGATTCCCAAGGATGGCACTGTTGCATGGACCAGTATTTTGGCTGCCTATACCTCATCCAAAAGCACAGCTGTACCTCGTGACTATCACGAGGCCCTACGCATTTCTCACTGGCGTGCTGCTATGGAAGCAGAATTTTCTGCGCTTCAGACTAACGGTACGTGGACATTGGTACCTCCAGTTTCAGGAGTTAATTTAATTGACTCACGCTGGATTTTTAAAGTCAAACTTCATGATGATGGCTCTTTTGAAAGATACAAAGCCCGTCTTGTTGATAAAGGGTTCAAACAACGTTATGGCCTTGACTATGATGAGACGTTTAGTCCAGTGGTTAAGCCAGTGACTATTTGTCTGTTACTATCTATGGCTCTCTCACACGGGTGGCATCTTCGACAGCTTGATATACAGAATGCCTTTCTTAATGGTTTTATGGATGAGGAGGTATACATGCGACAACCTCCTGGTTTTACTGACTCTGCCAAACCTAATCACCACTGCAAGCTGGTCAAGTATCTTTATGGTCTGAAGCAGGCTCCCCGTGCATGGCATGCCCGCCTGAGTTCTGTTCTTGGTTCCTTGGGGTTCTTGCCGTCTGTTGCTGACACATCTCTCTTTATTCTACACCGATCAGATGTGACGATGTATCTACTGGTCTATGTTGATGATATTATTGTTGTCAGTTCGACAACAGCTGCTATTCCAAAGTTGATTACTCAGCTTCGTTCAGAGTTCTCAGTTAAGGATCTTGGAGTTCTTCATTATTTTTTGGGCATTGAGGTATCCTCACCATCATCTGAGCATCTTATTCTCCGGCAACGTAAGTATGCTCTTGAGCTACTTGCTCGGGCTGGTATGTTGAAGTGTGTTCCGGCTCCTACACCCATGTCCTCGACAGAGCGTCTCTGTAGCTCGGATGGTGATGCTCTCTCTTCCGAGGAGGTGACTCAGTATCACAGCATTGTTGGTGGTCTTCAGTACCTCACATTGACACGACCTGATCTGTCTTTTGTCGTTAGCAAGGTCTGTCAATACCTACATGATCCTCGTACTCCTCATTGGTCTGCAGTTAAACGCATTCTGCGATATGTGCGGCACACAATTAACTGTGGCCTACAGTTTCGGTCTTCCTCTTCATTATTGCTCTCAGCGTTCTCTGATGCAGACTGGGCTGGCAATATGGATGACCGACGATCCACGGGGGGGTATGCTATCTTTTATGGAGGTAATCTGATCGCCTGGAGTGCCAGGAAACAGTCTACAGTTTCGAGGTCTAGCACTGAATCTGAGTACAAGGCTCTTGCGAATGCCACAGCTGAATTGGTCTGGGTACAGTCATTATTGCAAGAACTTGGAGTTGGTCAAAAGCAACCTCCAGTGTTATGGTGTGATAATATTGGGGCAACCTATCTATCGTTCAACCCGGTGTTTCACGCAAGGACAAAGCATATTGAGGTGGATTTTCACTTTGTTCGCGAGCGTGTCACTCAAAAGCAACTACAGATTCGGTTTATCTCGTCCAAAGATCAGGTTGCAGATATTTTCACCAAACCACTCCCTTTACCATTGTATGAACATTGTAAACACAATCTCAACATTCTTCCAGTTGAGATTGAGGGAGGGTGTTAGAATACGTAGTTGATACGGTTTGTAACACGTACGTTGTACACACCTTTTGTCATATATAATGCAAAGACCCCTACCCGATGAGGTACATCGGGATAGCCCAAAATCAATCTACCTTACGCTTTTCAAGTACGAGGTAACATTGTAGAAACGAATCTATGTTTTGGGACGGTTCACGGATTCTGTTCTTTAATCCATGACCTCTTTTTCTCTCAACCCCAGCTCTGGGTCAAGCTGCTCGCCAGATTCATCTGATATCAAGGAAGAGGATGCCAATGACGATCTAGCTGAGGCGGTTGACCGCGATGCAGCAGTAGATTTCCCCCCGGGATGAACTTGACCACGCCAACCCCCCTTCGGACGAACAGTATGCTATGCTCCTGCCCACGGAAAATTCTTTCTACTGAGACCTGGCATGGGTACTTTATCAAATGACACAGATGCTGCCCCGCCGCGGTTCTGTTTGCTGTTACACATTTCTTCGCCCCAAACTCCTGCTCTACTGAATTTGCAAGCACACAAATACTAAAACACCTTCTAGGCCCTGAAAAATAAAATATGTTAACTGGGCTGGGTACTCTATCAAGTGTACCAAACGTGAAGCAGCTAGGTTCAAGCATGAGCTAAGTGTTGGTGCTCCTTGTACAATGTTTTTATCTATTGAGTAGACTAAAAAATTCAAACTGAAAAAGCACCTATATAACTGCATTTTTGTGTACCTTTTGCAGGTTTAATACTCCACAACATGGCATTTGGCGATCTGTCACCTGTGCATGATGTGTTTCCTAGTATCACTGTATTCACCTCTGAAAAATTGCGTGCTCTCGTTGAGCCTGACACCAAGATGAATCCAATGTCTAGAATCGACATGTACGGCATAACAAAGGTAAAAAAAACACGTTGTTGTGGATTAACAATGGGTAGCTGGATGCAGTTTTATTTTTGTTAGTATAGTATAGTGAAAATTCTATTTGTGTTTCAGCCCTGAGCCAAGAGCAATGTGGGCTACAGCCGTGACTTTGGGAGCAGATCAGTCAATCGTGGTATCGTGCCGCGAGATGAGCCACAAGTGCCTGAAGAGTTTGATTACATTGTCGAGGCATCCCATTCTTTGTTTGGAGTGTCCCCATTCACACTTGGTGTCTTTCATGATAACACAGCACCGTCAGTTTTCTGTTATATTAAATATTTTGTTTCTCAACCTTGAAAACTGCGGTTACAATATTGCATATACTCCCTCTGGTTTGATGGAGAGGATGTGAGAGACTTGTCCATTGAGGTGAATGCTACTGTTTGCTAAATTATGAAAAAAATTGGAGCCTTCTTGTATACATGTTTGAACCTGATGGTGACATGTGTTTCCTCCATAGGATGACAACGCCCTTATGAGGGGGGACATGTTTATAAGATGTTGACTATGCCAGGAAACACCGACGAACTTCCAGCATTCCTGCCCAATAATGCTGACTGACTTGCCTGTGGATGGTTAAGGGATGTTTCCGTCGATGGATCTGGTCTGATCTGCTAGCCATATCGTTGGTTTATATTTCAGTAAACTGTTGGTTTGTCAGCTATCTGTTTCGTATTAGTTCAGGATGTTGGAACCCTTCTGTATGGTTATTTTGTATTCATGCTTTCACCTATAATGATGTTGAATCGAGAAAAATTAAGACTTTATTTGCCGTTTCCTATATTATTCCAATTTGCTAAAATGCTTTCCAAAAATGTTTCATAGGAGTCCATGTATTTCCAAATGAACCAATATGTTCTGATTTTGCTCCTATGGGTTCGCATGCCAGTGAGCAAATCTCGTGAAAAACAAGACAGAGTGTTGAGATGGACACTCTGGAAATATTAAACCCCCAAATAAAATATCGCAATGGACGCTATAAAAAAGATCCCTTGGCTAGCACCAAACTCTGAACCCCTAACACCTTGGCTGAAAATGTTCTCTGGTAAAAAATGGCTAACCTAACTATATCTAGAACACTAACACTTGCACCCCTAATTCTCAAGATTCCGAATCCTAACCCAATGAAAACACTCGCGGGGATGTCATCTTGCCATTAGAGTATTTCGTGAGACATTTTCTTGTAACCATGCCCAAACATAGGTGTGGTTTTGAACCGACTAGCTAGGAATGTTGTAATTACAAAAGGTTGTTCCACATGAGTCTTGGGTACAAGATGAAGACTCAATAGTGTTCGCGCTACAAAAATTAAAACTCAAAGTGTTTTTAACATGGGAAAAGAAGAAGGGTTTAGGCACGGGGTGTGTCGAAAGTGTTATACAGTAGTATCCGAGCTGAAATTAGTTTCCCCAGATTCAATAATCAACAAAATTAAATCTAAATATGATGCATGGACAGAATGTTTTCACTGGGAAAAAATCATTCAAACGAGACAAAATGGATGGGTTTGTCAAAATTCTGTACATCAAAACATAGTATCCGAGCCTGATGCTGGCATGACAAAGTTTCATACATTAAATTCGGTGTGTAAAAAATGTTCTCATCACAGATGAAAAGAGTAAATTTGGTACGATCCCCTAATCTTCAATTGTGTCGGCGAAGATTAATGAGACCTTGCCTTTGTTATCTTCCATGGAAATCATTTCATAGAGCATGTTTTCTTCAAATGAGTTGATGGCTTCCTGCAAAATGGTGCATAAGGAACATGATGTTTTTGTACATAGTGTTTTCCTTTGGAAATAACACTGAGAGCTACGGGTGTTCACCCGGGTTGGTTCAGCTGCAAAACTTCTAGTCGTCGAAGTTTATAATGTTGAACAATGTGTACAAGCCAGATTGCTCACTGCATTTTTTACAAGGGAAAAATGAATTGATGCTTACAAAAAGGGCAAAAATATGGCTGCACGAGATGAATTACGTATTGGCTGTGTCAGGCTGTCACTTTTAATAACAACTATGCTCCACTTCTGCCAATCCGGTGCTCATCCGTCGATAAAAGCTCTATGCAGCTGGCAAGGGAAGCATGTAATTTCTGCAACGTTGGGTTGTGTGCTTCTAAAGTGTCTTCCTCGGTTGCAAGAGAGGCCATGGGGTCCAAGATGGTGGTTTTCTGAAGCTTCATGTCCCACGCATATGCACATCATGATGATGACCTATGGAGTGGGATTATTATCTGGATTTTAGAAAAAGATATGTGAGGTGCAAGATAGAGATTTTCATGTAAACCTCAAAGATGAACGGCACGTTTGACCTGGCGACATTTTCATATTTTGAACTCAACTCCGATGCCTGTGAATTGGCTCTGCACTGCAACATATTCTTCAAGATTACATATATGGTTGTGAATTAGCATTTCCAAGGGCATGCGTCCGTGCAACGAAGAAAAGAAAGGAGAAATAAATATATGGCTGACACCGGCTTTACATCTTAAAAATGTATAGAAACATTATGTGTTTACATCATTGAAGCAGAGTGAAGCCCGGTTATATTGGATTGCAGTGTTGTGATCTGAAGTTTTAACTGAGTAGTCTCCTCGTGGTGGGCTATGCGCTGGTCCACGAATTCTCTCTCGATGCAAGTGAGAGTCTGACCCTTCTCTGCTAGCTCCTTCACGGCCGTCAGTTCCTGTTTCAGCAACTCCAATACAAATATTGTGCCAACTTGACCATCTTATCGACCTAGTGGCGCACGATATCTACCCATATCCATGTCTTGCATAAAAAAGGCCCCTGCAAAATACAGAGAAAAATGGATAAAGCAGAAAGGATATAGAAGTGCATAGAACAGAGATCTAAAAAAAATGGGGGATTGCTTACATTCCTTCATGCTTTCCTGCATTGGTAGCACTCCCAGTCTGGATTTCTGGGTGTGGGTTTTTTTTTTTGCCTACCGGGAGTTTGAAGCACAATGAAGCTGCGGGAAAAACATCTGGTCGGCGTCAAGATCGTCTCCAAGCGGACCCAGATTCTCCTCAGCTGGTGCGGCACGATGAATCAGCCGACAGGTGAGATCGAAGGCTAGGCTGGGAGAATCGAAGGACAGAAACAATGGGTGGGAGTACGTTGGGGAAGAGGATGAGGAGAAGAGGAAAGTGAGATTTGATGGGAGCTGCACTCCTGAAGGATGCCTGGTAGTGAGGCAGAATAATAGGCAAGCCCGGCTGCCCGGGGGTGTGATTTGCCAGAACTAACAAGGGATTGGGGAGCTGGGTCCGCGCGTTGACCGGTACGACAGCGCGTGAATCTTACAGCATTGGACGCGCGGGATAGGCCCGGTAGGCCAACGTATGCGTGGTTTGTTATTTTCGATCAAACGAGGTGAGCGTAGCAGCAGCGCAGGCTTAGTTTCCGATGTCGCGTGCAGGGGCTGGATAGGATTTGTGTACGGGATGGTCTACGATACGCGTTCGGCTTCGTGCCGCCTCCCGCGTTATAACTAGCCCTGTACTACTTCTCTCCCCATCGGTCTTCCAAAAACACAAGTTCCGCGATCCCAGAAAAAAAAAAGACTCTCCTGACATCGCAAGCAAAACGCCAGTCACCGAGATATACCCATGGATCCACCGGCCTGCTGTGTGTTGCCGCAGATGCAAGAAGAAGAGCGTGAGGCCGTTGTGGCGATCGGTGTCCCGCTCATGGTGCCACCGCAGCAGATGCGATCAGAGCATGAAGCCTGGGTGGCTATCGGCGTCCCACTCGTGGAGCCTCTCCCCAGGCGCAAGCCTAGCCCCTGCGAGGTTCAAACAATCAGGGTAAGATATACTCAACTCGATCCAACTAGAGCGGATATTATTCGAAGCCTATTTATACGTCAACCTACTTTCTCAAACTTAGCATTAGATATTTGTAAATATTGTGACAGTATTACAACGGACAAATTATAAGAAAAAAAACCGTCAAGATTTAAGAATGGCAATAACCAAAAGCGACATATCAAGCGCTGCCTTGACAATCCACGGAGATTTGAGACGATTCTCCAAAAGCAGCGTCTTCCTTCGGGAAAATAGTGCCACATAAGCAAATGAAGGATTTTAGGCTACTGATGCCCTTCCAAGAAAATAAATAAATTTCCCCTCCTTGTATAGGAGTTCTGTCGAGCGCAACGCTGTTTAGAACCGTACACGCCGTTAGGCTAGAGGTCCCCGCCAGGGGAGGAGCAAGCCCTCCACCGCTTTTCGTCAACTAGGCTATACTCATCGGCTACCTTCGAAGGTGCGGATGGATGGGGGAGAGGAGAGATGAGAACAACCGTGGCGAAATTCTATGGCCCGACCTAGGAGGGAGGCCCAGGTGTCAGATCTATATAGTACCATATACCACTGTGTTCTAATTTTCTTTTTTGAGGGGAAATATGGGCGTGGAGACTTGATTACCTAGTATATTCAGCCTGCCCGTCTTTGAATTAACAAAACCCTAGAGTGTCCAACGGCAAATACAACAAGCTAGAGCTTACAAGCATCGAGCAACAAAGGATAAACAAGAATAGAACAGTTTGAGGTACCTATGCTTAACCCGATAACGTTAACAAGAACATAAAGGTAACCGGGGTCGAGGAGGGGGCCTCGCGAGAGCAAGACATCGTATTTATCAATGTTTGGTGAGACTTGATCGTTTGTCTTCATACCTTTTTTCTAAATAAAAAATGACACTTCACTTAGGTCCATCATCGGGAGAAAAATCTTATGAAATATCATTATCAGCTTCGCTTCTTTCATGTTTGAATCATGACTGCTCTCCCTGTGACCAGAAAATATAGTTGATTACCCTTGACTTTTTTATTTTCTTTTTGCAGTGTTTCGTGATAGCTTGGGGAATCATCTCTACGGTTGGGCTCTTCCATTATGATGGGCCGCCACTCATTGTGAAGATACTTGCTGCATGCATGCTTTGGGCTATACCGATCGGTATACTTAGGATCACCTTTAGATCTGATAATCTTCCGCAGTATGCGGTTGAAATCTAATATCTTGTCACCTCTGACGGGTTTTCTTGAGGAGTATTTATACAGTGCCATTTGAATTGAGAATGTCTTGTGTGTAATATTAACCCGCTAAGGCCTCGTTTGGTACCAGTGATTTTGTTAGGAATTTAGGCAATTTACAGATTAAATTAATCCAAGTATAAACCACGATCATGACGTAACCATACTGATAATTAACCATATTCATGCATACTAGGTTGACAGTAGACACATCTACGCAAACTACTAGTATCGCACACATGGAAATAACAAGGGCAGGGATAAACGTGTTATACCCTGCAGTTGGCCAATTGGCAGTAGTCGTAGCAGAGGCGGCGGCCGCGGCGGCAGCAGCAGCAGCGGTCTCGGTGGCAGCAGCGGCGGCAGCAGCAGCTCGTTCGGCTTCGGAGGCCATGTTGATGATGAGGTAGTAGTCGAAGTAGACGTACGGCAGCGAGCAGTCGCGTAGGAGACGCTCCCCAAAAACCTAATCGCCCCTCTCCCGTACAGGATCTGGAGAGGCGGGGTTTCGGAGGCCTGCTCTCCCATCGGCCGTGTACGCGGTAGATGGGATGGGATCACCGGAGGCAGCAACAGAGAGAGGAACGACAGTGGGTACAGAGCGTATGAGTTGTGTATATGTGTCCGCCCCTGCGACCTCAATATATAGGCACGGTAGGAGAACGGTCAGCTCACAAATCAATTTGGCGTTTACTACAGCCGTTACCACGCAATCAATGCGCCGTTTTACTGCGCGCGGTTAACACGTGATCAATGCGGCGTTTTACTGCGCGCGGTTAACACGTGATCAATGCGGCATTTTACTGCGCGCGGCTGTTACCAAAATAAATGTGACGCAATAGACAGCAATCAATATGACGTCTCATATTATTGGCGTGTCTGTTGACTCCGTTTCCAACTGCCAAAATAAAGGCATCGGCTCGGCTCATTCCCGCAACCCGCGGCGCGGCGCGGCGCGTCGCGTCGTGACGAGGCGGGCGGCGGAGGAGGAGGAGCGCGCGTGTGGAACACCTCCACTACTCCTCTCTCTTCATACCAACTCACACTAGTGGGGAGAGAGCTCACCTTATAAACTGGTGCAAAACTCTCCCAAC
Organism: Alopecurus myosuroides; assembly: GCA_028641055.1. NCBI lineage: Eukaryota > Viridiplantae > Streptophyta > Magnoliopsida > Poales > Poaceae > Alopecurus > Alopecurus myosuroides. The sequence continues at coordinate 122,061,393 of CM054058.1, forward strand.
TAGCAATGTGGGACTAAACTCCCACCATTTGCTATGGCAGCATGGGCCTTAGGGATTAAATGGAAATTGCCTAATGGGCCTGCTAGCCCATGCGAATTTCAGCAATCCCCCACCAGATCCCGAAGACCCATGTGTTGTCCTCTGTTCCATTCACTGTTTTTATATACCGGCATTTTCAGTGGAGACCCGCTAAGGTTGAACATCCACCTAGAACAAGTAGCTACACTACATCACAACTGAACAATGGACTATGCCTTGAATTGTCAGTTTGGCGTAAAATAGTTTCACTAAATGTCTTGCCAGTACTAGGCTGCCGAAGGATGACCCCTCGTGTGGAGCATATTAGTCATACTCCTGGCCTATTCATGAACTTATTAGAGATCACCCAATCTCATAGACTGTGACCAGCAGTCAGGATCATATAGGTGTGTTCCTCCAAAGATCGCTCTGTAGGATAGCATCTTGCTTATACAAGCCTTGGAACACATTAAGACAAAAGTCAACCTGCCATACAGTTTTTGAGAGTACTGCATCTCCAGTGGAGTGGGTTAGTAAAAATTACTCTCCTCAGTTAACCACTAGCTTGTTTTCCCAGGTCCCACTTCACGGGATCTCCGATCACATAGGTTGGGTTACTGCCATGGCAACTCATGTGGGTCTCATACCCATCTCCCTCGATGCACTTTCTATCAAAACACGTGATAGCCCTTTAGTAAAGGGATCTGCCAGATTTTTAGCCGACTGGATATAATCCACCGCTATCACTCCGGAGTTTCTTAAATGTCTGACAGCTTTTAATCTCATTTTTATGTGCTTTGTGGACTGTGCATTGTCCTTTGAACTCTTCACCTTGACAATCACTGTTTGATTGTCACAGTTCATAAGGATAGCCGGTACTGGCTTTTCAACCACAGGCAAGTCCATCAAAAGATCTCGAAGCCATCCTGTTTCGACACTAGACGTGTCTAATGCTGTCAATTCTGCTTCCATTGTCGATCTCGTTAAGATCGTTTGCTTGCAAGACTTCCAGGAAACAGCACCACCTCCAAGGGTAAACACATACCCCGTTGTGGCTTTCATCTCATCAGCATCAGAGATCCAATTCGCATCACAATACCCTTGAAGTACCGAAGGATATCCACTGTAGTGAAGTCCATGGTTCACGGTACCTTTCAGATAACGCATAATTCTTTCTACAGCATGCCAATGCACATCACCCGGATTGGAAACAAACCGGCTTAGTTTGCACACAGCAAACATGATGTCAGGCCTCGTAGCGCTCGCTAGATACATGAGTGAACCAATTACTTGAGAATACCTCAGCTGATCCTTAGCTGTGCCTTCGAACTTTCGAATCCGCACACTAGGATCATATGGCGTTGGAGAAGTTTTGCAGTCCGAATATCCAAAACGACTCAAAACCTTCTCAACATAATGGGATTGCAGAAGTGTAATCCCACCCTCATTGTTTCTCAATAGCTTGATGTTCAAGATAACATCAGCCACACCAAGATCTTTCATCTTAAAGTTCTGGGATAGAAATGACTTAACCTCATTGATTACTTTGAGGTTGGTCCCAAATATCAGTATGTCATCAACATACAAACACAAAATAACTCCTTCGCCCCCACCATGGCGATAGTATACACATTTGTCAGCTTCATTAACAACAAAGCCAACAGATGTTAAAGTTGTATTGAACTTCTCATGCCATTGCTTAGGTGCTTGTTTCAGCCCATATAAAGATTTCAGTAATTTACACACCTTTCCTTCTTGACCATCTAACACAAAGCCATCTGGCTGTTGCATATAGATTTCCTCGTCTAACTCTCCATTTAGGAAAGCCGTCTTAACATCCATCTGATGGACGAGAAGACCATGCGAGGCCGCCAACGAGAGTAATACTCGGATGGTGGTCAGTCTGGCCACAGGTGAATAAGTGTCAAAGAAATCTTCATCTTCTTTCTGGGAATAACCCTTGGCCACAAGTCTAGCCTTGTACTTTTCAATCGTACCATCAGGCCTAAGCTTCTTTTTGAACACCCACTTACATCCTAATGGTTTACAGCCATAAGGACGTTCAGTGATCTCCCACGTTCCATTAGCCATGATGGAATCCATCTCGCTACGGACCGCTTCTCTCCAGTAGTCAGCATCTGGAGATGCATAAGCTTCTGAAATAGAAGTGGGAGTATCATCCATAAGGTACACAAGGAAATCATCACCAAAGGACTTTGCAGTCCTCTGTCTCTTGCCCCTACCAAGGGTTTCCTCGTCATCCTTCTCAGGATTCTCATCATGTGTTTGTTCATAATATTCCATAGGAATGGCAGGTTCAGGAGTCTCCTCTGATTCCTGTCTAGAAGTGCTTTGCATATCTCTCATAGGAAAAATATCCTCAAAGAATGTAGCATCTTTAGACTCCAAAATCGTACCGACCTTCACGTCAGGTACCTCAGATTTCACTACTATAAATCTATAGCCAACGCTATTCTTAGCGTATCCCAAATTAACGCAATCCACGGTTTTTGGTCCAAGTTTACGCTTTTTGGGGATCGGCACATTGACTTTTGCCAAACAGCCCCAAGTACGTAAGTACGAGAGTGTTGTTTTTCTCTTCTCCCATTGCTCATAGGGAGTGACCTCATTGTCTTTCGTCGGAACTTTATTCAGGACATGACATGATGTCAATATAGCCTCCCCCCACCATGCCTTGGATAAACCCGATGTATCTAACATGGCGTTAACCAAATCTGTTAGAGTACGGTTTTTCCTTTCGGCAACCCCATTTGACTGAGGTGAATAGGGAGGCGTCCTCTCGTGAATAATGCCATGTTCCGCACAGAAAGAGTCAAACTCATTAGAGAAATACTCTCCACCACGATCTGACCGGATTCGTTTAATTTTCTTTTCAAGTTGATTCTCAACTTCTGCCTTATAGATTTTAAAGTAGTGTAGAGCCTCGTCTTTAGTGTTTAACAGATATACATAGCAAAACCTAGTGGAATCATCTATTAACGTCATGAAGTATCTCTTTCCACCTTTAGTCAACACACCATTCATCTCACAGAGATCAGAATGTATGAGTTCTAATGGCGCCAAGTGTCTCTCCTCCGCAGCCTTGTGGGGCTTGCGAGGTTGCTTTGCTTGTACACACGAATGGCACTTAGAACCTTTGGCTAAAGTGAAACTTGGAATTAAATTTAGTTTTGCTAACCGCGTCATGCAACTGAAACCAACGTGACAAAGACGTGAATGCCAAACTTCTGTTTCATTAACACTCGAATGAATATTGTTCACGACTTTATTACAAAAATCAGCAAGGGAAAAGCGGAACAGACCTCCGCACTCATACCCTTTTCCAACAAACAGTCCATATTTCGTTACAACTACTTTATTGGACTCGAAAACCAACTTAAATCCTTCTCTACATAGAAGGGAGCCACTAACGAGATTCTTCTTGATGGCGGGGACATGCTGCACGTTCTTGAGCTGCACGATCCTTCCCGAAGTAAACTTCAGATCGACCGTGCCAACACCAAGTACAGAAGCACTTGCGCCGTTCCCCATCAATACGGACCCGTTCCTTGTGACCTGATAAGAAGAAAACAATGAGATGTCAGCACACACATGAATGTTTGCACCTATGTCAATCCACCAATCAGTAGACTGACAAACCGAAAATACAGTAAACAAATTACCATACCCAGATGCCCCATTCTCATTGTTGCTCACGATCATGTTGACAGCCTTGGAATCCTGTCCTGGCTTCACATACTTCTTTGGGCACTTCCCAGCCCAGTGTTCCAGTGAACCACAAGTGAAGCAGCCATCTTTCTTCTTATCCTTCTTGAAGGTCTTCTTAGCCTTCTTCTTGAAGTCGGTATTCTGCTGGACACCAGTCCTCGCCTTGTTCTTGTGGGAGTTGTAGTTCTTCTGTACCATATTGGCCGCAGAAGTCCCTTCATTCCCTTTTCCATGCGAGTCCTTTGCCCTCGAATTCTGCTCAACACTCAGATGGCCGATGACATCCTCTACTGAGAATTCACGCCTCTGATGTTTCAGAGTAGTGGCAAAGCTCCTCCAGGAATTAGGCAGCTTGGCGATTATGCATCCCGCGACATACTTGCCCGGTAACACGCACTTGAGAATTTCAAGCTCCTTAGCGATGCACTGTATCTCATGAGCCTGCTCCAAAACAGAACGGTTTTCGACCATTCTGTAGTCATGGAACTGCTCTATACTGTACATCTCGCTGCCAGCATCGGTTGCGCCGAATTTGGATTCGAGCGCCTCCCACAAGTCCTTGGCAACCCGCACATGTAAATATGCGTCAACAAACTTCTCTCCGATCACGCTTAGAACGCATCCAACAAATACGACGGTGGCATCCCTAAACGCCTTCTCCTGATCAGGAGTAATCGTTTCCGTGGGAGTGACACCGACGACCCAGAACACGTTCATAGCCGTGAGCCATAAGAATGTTTTGGTCTGCCAACGCTTAAAGTACGTCCCCGTAAACGGGTCCGGTTTCAGTGCAGTAGCAAAACCATGAATCGAAAATTGCCTACACATATTAGGTTTTTGGATTGTTAGGAATTTAGGCAATTTACAGATTAAATTAATCCAAGTATAAACCACGATCATGACGTAAGCATACTGATAATTAACCATATTCATGCATACTAGGTTGACAGTAGACACATCTACGCAAACTACTAGTATCGCACACATGGAAATAACAAGGGCAGGGATAAACGTGTTATACCCTGCAGTTGGCCAATTGGCAGTAGTCGTAGCAGAGGCGGCGGCCGCGGCGGCAGCAGCAGCGTTGGCGGCCTCAGCAGCAGCAGCGGCGGCGGCAACAGCTCGTTGGGCTTCGGAGGCCATGTTGATGATGAGGTAGTAGTCGAAGTAGACGTACGGCAGCGAGCAGTCGCGTAGGAGACGCTCCCCAAAAACCTAATCGCCCCTCTCCCGTACAGGATCTGGAGAGGCGGGGTTTCGGAGGCCTGCTCTCCCGTCGGCCGTGTACGCGGTAGACGGGATGGGATCACCGGAGGCAGCAACAGAGAGAGGAACGACAATGGGTACAGAGCGTATGAGTTGTGTATATGTGTCCGCCCCTGCGACCTCAATATATAGGCACGGTAGGAGAACGGTCAGCTCACAAATCAATTTGGCGTTTACTACAGCCGTTACCACGCAATCAATGCGCCGTTTTACTGCGCGCGGTTAACACATGATCAATGCGGCGTTTTACTGCGCGCGGCTGTTACCAAAATAAATGTGACGCAATAGACAGCAATCAATATGACGTCTCATATTATTGGCGTGTCTGTTGACTCCGTTTCCAACTGCCAAAATAAAGGCATCGGCTCGGCTCATTCCCGCAACCCGCGGCGCGTCGTGACGTGTCGTGACGAGGCGGGCGGCGGAGGAGGAGGAGCGCGCGTGTGGAACACCTCCACTACTCCTCTCTCTTCATACCAACTCACACTAGTGGGGAGAGAGCTCACCTTATAAACTGGTGCAAAACTCTCCCAACTAGCAATGTGGGACTAAACTCCCACCATTTGCTATGGCAGCATGGGCCTTAGGGATTAAATGGAAATTGCCTAATGGGCCTGCTAGCCCATGCGAATTTCAGCAGTTTTGTGGGGGATTTGAGGGGATAATCCCGTCCTAATCTGATATCCCCAACCAACTCCAAAAAAACGTTTGGTACACGGGAATTGGTCCGGTTTAATCCCCACTTTTCCCTGAAAATACGCGAGATGATGTGTATTCCAAATCCACGACCCCTGGCCTCGTGTTTTATCCTGAGCGAGACGACGGCCTCGTTCTGTTGCCGCGCGGCAGCTGTAGAAAAACGGGGTAGGCTACACTAGCGCAAATCAAAATTTCTACCGCGTCAACCAAGATCTGCTGCAAGATATAGATCACGAAATTACCACTAGACGCGCTATGCCGATCTCGGTGAAGCGGGTCGGGGCAGGGTAGTCGTACGAATCCTCCGGACCCCGTCGCTCCCACGAACAGCTCCTCTTGGCGGCTCGTCCAATTGCTACAGATGCAGCACCTCTATCGGTATCCACACGTGCGGCGTAGAAGCACCGCTCGCCGGACTGCTAGGTCTGCGCGGGCGGCAGGGGCGTGGAGAGACGGTGGCTGCGGTGGAATGTGGTGTGGAATTAGCACCCCAAAACATACAACCTCCTCTCGTTTATATGGGCTGCCACTAAAACAACTCACTCTAGAGTCCATTTCCAGCTCATTTCGTATCCAATCCGAATTCTGCTTCTTATGTCTTAAGTGTGTGACCCTATAGGTTCACGCACGTTTAGACATGACTCGAGTATACCTACTCGGCCAATAGTTGGTGACGGCTTCTAGCAAAACGTGCGAACTCCCAAACGTGCATAAAGATCACATCGGACGAACCATCACATGTTTATGCTATTCCTTTTGCCTCACGATATTTGATCATGCTCTTAGCTGATCACTCTTTCTCAATCTTGTGAATCGGAATACCTCTCCAGGTAAACTATTAACCTTATTCAGCATGGCCATGCATTTCTGAATCCGATCACTCTAGGGGGCCAGAGAAATATCTCTCTCTAGTGAAGATAGGGGCAAATCCCATCTTGACCGACCATGCCTTGCAGCACGCTTCATGACAAACCCGAAAGCTACCTTTATAACTACCCTTTCACGGTGTAGCGTTTGATAGCCCCAAAGTAGGTCGATCCACATCTCAAGAACATGCGAAAATCTCAGGTCTAAGGACAAAGCAAGCACAATGTGTAGAGAGAGAACTATTAGCACTTTGTAATGTCTCAAGCTGGGACAGTCCAATACCATGTTCGTAACATGAGTTCACATTATTAGTTGGACATCACCATGTCTATGACTTGCGAAACATAGCCATCAACCAATACATGTGCTAGTCTAATGTTCAGGTGTGTCCTCACATAACTCCGACTAGGGACATATTTAGAATAACCATGTAAGTAAAGAGTTTCACAAACAAGTCACATACTTGCCAATCAATACAAAGATATTATTCAAGGCACATTATTACAAATCATGGATACATAGATATATCATCATCTCTATGATTGCCGCTCGGGCATATCTCCAACAGTCTCCCACTTGCACTAGAGTCAGTCTAGAAGATATCTAATACACATAGCTCTTGTGTGCGCCTCATGCTTAGGCTTGGGGAGAGGTTTTGTCAAAGGATCAACAACATTCAGATCCGTATATATTTTGCATAAGCTTAGTTCTCCTTGTTCGATGAACTGTCGAATGAGATGATAACGCCGCATAAAGTGTTTGGTTTTCTGGTGACTCCTTGGCTCCTTGGCTATCGCAATGGTCCCACTATTGTCACAGTAGAGATCCAATGGATTGGACGCACTAGGGACGACACGTAGATCAGAAATGAACTACTTCATCCAAACACTTTCCATGCCGGCTTCAGCTGCCGTGATGTACTCGGCCTCCATTGTAGAATGAGCAACCGTGTCCTGCTTGAAACTCTTCCAGCTAACCGCTCCACCGTTCAACGTGAACACATAGCCCGATTGCAATTTGGAATCATCCATATCGGTTTGGAATCTAACACCGGTGTAACCATTTACAATGAGCTCCTCCTCACCTCCGTAAACTAGGAACATATCCTTAGTTCTTCTCAAGTACTTAAGGATATTCTTTACCGCTGTCCAGTGGCTCTCACCGGGATCAGCTTGGTACCTGCTCGTAGCACTTAGAGCATATGAGACATCTGGGCGAGTACATATCATTGCATACATGATAGACCCAATTGCCGAAGCATATGAAATACTACTCATGCTCTCTCGCTCATCAGTTGTCGAAGGACACTGAGTCTTGCTAAGATTTATGCCGTGTGACATGGGCAAGAACCTTTTCTTTGCCTCTTCCATGCTGAATCGTTTTAGCACTTTGTCAATGTAAGTACTCTGGCTTAATCTATTAGCCTCTTTGATCTATCTCTATAGATCTTAATACCCAGAATGTATGCCGCTTCCCCTAAGTCCTTCATGGAAAACTATTTTTCAATGAGGCCTTAACGGACTCGAGCATAGGAATGTCATTTCCAATCAGTAGTACGTCATACACATATAAGATTAGAAATACAAGTGAGCTCCCACTTTCTTTCTTGTAAACACAAGATTCTGATTCGTTTTTGATAAAGCCAAAACCTTTGATTACCTCATCAAAACGAATGTTCCAACTCCGAGATGCTTGCTTTAATCCATAAATGGATTTCTGAACTTGCATACCTTTCCAGCATTTTTAGGATCGACAAAACCCTCGGGCTGCATCATATACACGTCCTCGGTTAGGTTTCCATTTAGGAATGCTGTCTTGACGTCCATTTTCCATATCTCATAGTCAAAATATACAACAATAGCTAGAATTATCCGAATAGATTTAATCATCACTACGGGAGAGAAGGTCTCGTCGTAGTCAACTCCTTGAACTTGCCGGAAACTTTTTGCGACAAGTCGAGCTTTATGGACATGAACATTTCCGTCCATATCAATCTTTCTCTTATAGATCCATTTGCACTCTATGGTCTTATGACCATCAGGCAGATCAACCAAGTTTCAAACTTGATTGTCACGCATGGAATCTATTTAGGATCTCATGGCACTTTGCCATTTCTTAGAGTCTGGGTCCATCATTGCTTTTGTATAGGTCGTAGGCTCATCATTGTCTAACAATAATATTTCTCGCGTATCATTGTCTAACAATTATATCTCTCGCGAGTTATGGAGCCTTTCCGACCTTCGTGGTGGTGGTTCTTCTCTCGCCACGAGTTCTTCAACTCGTTCTGCCATTATAGCATCACTCATTGAGTCCTCCCCGGTAGGCTCATCTTGAACTTCATCAAGCCGCACCGTTCTTCCACTTGTCTCCTTTGTGAGAAACTCTTTTTCTAAGAAAACACCATTCCGAGCGACAAACACTTTGCCCTCTTCTCGGTTGTAGAAGTATTACCCAAATGTTTCCTTTGGATATCCCACGAAAATGCATTTCTCTGACTTGGGTGTGAGTTTTTCTGACTGAGGTCGCTTGACAAACACGTCACAGACACAAATCTTTAGAAAAGACGAGTTGGTACTCTTCCCATTCCACATCTCATATGGCTTCTTAGCTACGGATTTAGACGGTACCCTATTTAGTGTGAGTGTTGTTGTTTCTGGAGCAAAACCCCAAAATGACAATGGAAGATCTGACTGGCTCATCATTGACCGAACCATGTCCAACAAGGTTCGATTACGCCGTTCGGAGACCCCGTTCCTTTGAGGCGTTCCAGGCGGCGTAAGTTGAGGAACAATTACACAACTCTTAAGACGATCGCTAAATTCGTGACTCAAATATTCTCCTCCACGGGGGAACCCTAGACCCCTCGCGGGATCTACAAAAGAAAACAACAAATTTCATCACGGGAGTAGAGGGTCGGGGCGCATCGTTTTGGAAGATACTCAATAAGAAACAACCAACATATTGTTATCGTTTTGGGTGATGAACCTTTTTAGGTTGATATTTTTTATTGATCCCCCTTCATAAAAATCTTAAGGTTTTTAGATTAGTGATTTCCATTCATCAGACTTGATAACATTCTTAAAAAAGGTATTTAGGTTGGTAATTTTAATTCATAAGACTTGATAACATTCTTAAAAGGTTTTTAGGTTGGAAATTTGCATAGATCCCAGTTGATAACATTCTTAAAATGTTTTTGAAGTTGGTGCTTTCCATTCATCACAATTGATAACATTTTAAAAAAGTTGTTGGGTTGCTAATTTTCATTCATCAAACTTGATAAAATATTCTTAAAAGGTTTTTAGGTTGGTAATTTTCGTACATCCTAGTTGATAAACATTGTTAATTTTTTTTTAGTTTGGTAGTTTTCATTCATCACCCTTGATAAAACATTCTTGAAAGGTTTTTAGGTTGGTGATTTTCATATCACACTTGATAACATTCATAATTTTTTTTTAGGTTGGTGATTTTCATACATGACACTTGATAATATTTCTTGAAAGTTTTTTACTTTCGTAGTTTTCATTCATCACCCTTGATAAAACATTCTCAAGAAAGGTTTTTAGATTGGTAATTTTCATCCATCACGCTTGATAACATCCTTGATAGGGTTTTACGTAGATAATTTTCATACATCACACTTGATGACCTTTTAAAAAAGGATTTTAGGTTGGTGATTTTCATTCATCGCACTTGATAACATTCTAAAAAAAGGTTTTTAGGTTGGTAATTGTCATTCATCACACTTGATATAACTATCAAAAAAGGTTTTTAGGTTGGTAATTGTCATTCATCACACTTGATAACATCCTTGATACGTTTTTAGGTTGGTGATTTCCATTCATCACACTTCATAAACATTCTTTAAAAAAAATAGGTTTTTAGGTTGGTAGTTTTCATACATCACACTTGATAATATTCTTGAAAAGTTTTTACTTTGGTAGTTTTCATTCATCACACTTGATAACATTCTTAAAAAAAATTGGTTGATAATTTTAATTCATCACACTTGATAACCTTTTGAAGAAGGTTTTTATTTTGGTAATGTTATCAATCCCTCTTCGCAATATTATTAAAAATGTTTTTAGGTTGGTGATTTTCATTCATCACACTTGATAACATTTTTAAAATAGGTTTTTCTGTTGGTAATATTAATTCATCGCAATTGATAATATTCTTATAATGTTTTTAGGTTGGTAATTTTCATTCATCGCACTTGATAACATTCTTAAAATGTTTTAAGGTTGGTAATTTTCATACATCCCAATTGATAACATTTTAAAAAGTTTTTAGTTTGGTAATTTTAATTCATCACACTTGATAACCTTTTGAAGAATGTATTTAGGTTGGTAATTTTTATTCATCGGACTTAATAACATTCTTAAAAGGTTTTTAGGTTGGTGATTTCCATTCATCAGACTTCATTACATTAAAAAAAGGGTTTTAGGTTGGTAATATTAATTCATCGCACTTGATAACATTCTTAAAATGTTCTTAGGTTGGAAATTTGCACACATCCCGGTTGATAACATTCGTAAAAGGTTTTTAGGTTGGTGATTTCCATTCATCACACTTGATAACATTCTTAAAAATTTGTTAGATTGGTAATTTTCATACAAACTAGTTGATAACATTGTTAAATGATTTTTAGTTTGGTACTTTTCATACATCACCCTTGACAAAACATTCTTGAAAGGTTATCAACCAGTAGAATATGTTACCAATCACCTAGTAAGAAATTTACCAATATTACAAAGATATTACCAAGTATCTAGGACTTAAGTTACCAGGATAAAACTAATAGAATATTTATCAAGCATATATCATGAAAATTATCAATTTTAAAATTAGTAAAGGTGTTACGAAGTATGTATAGCACATAAGCTAGCACGCTAAAAACTAATAGAATATGTTATCAAGCACCTGATAAGGTACTTATCAATCTTAAAATTAATAAAGATGTTAATAGGTATCTAGGTCACAAGTTATCAGTCAAAAAAACTAATAGATTATTTTACCAACGACCTAACGAGAAATTTACCAATCTTGAAACTAGTAAATATGTTAACAAGTATCTACCACACAATTTACGAGGCTAAAACTAGTATAATACGTCACCAAGCACCTAGTAAGAAAGTTTTTTTTGAATGGTCACCGGGGGGAGTTAATCCCCACCTGAATATTTTTCATTCATGGTTGCCTGGAGACTTTGCAGCCTCTACAAGATAGGTTCAAATGAACTAGAGTGCACGGGGATTACAAGAGGGGAAAAAAACAAAAAAAACACACGCACAAACCCGAAAAAACTCTGAAACTGAGAGCAGGTAGCCCAATGAGGTACACCGATGCAGCCGCTTCGCCGAGACAACGCAACAACGCCATCGAAGGGTAAAACAACCCATACTACACCAAGGCACAAACCTCACCGTCGCAAACGAGACCACCACGGTGAGTTGAGACAAAAACCAAACGGTCGGTGCATTGCTCGAGAAGCGCCACCACCGTGGACGAAAAACAATGTTCAACCAAGACCAAACCAGACGACGTCGGCGAGGTCGAAGGGCAACGCTCAGCCGAGTCCACACCATCTATGTAGACGAAAGGCCGCTCGCCACCGAGACCTTGATACGCCAACCGTTGGCGAAGTCGAAGGGCATCCCGGAGCCGAGTACACACCCGGATAGCTTCAGAAAGCACGCGCGCGCACCGCGGAGTGACAAACCACAAGCGCCGCCGAAGGAAACAACATAGCCGAGGCCACCGCCGAAGAGCTACACTGTCCGATGCAGCACTAGGAAACCACACCAGGCCTGCTCAGAAACCACAATGGCGAACCACACCTACAGTTGGCCACTTGCAAGGAAGGATGCCATGTCAAGCAAGGGTTGTACATGCCTGACCTCACCTCCCTCTCACGTATTCCTCCTAGTGTTACTCTAAAAGATCTAAAAAAAATTGTGTTCCTGTCAGTATATCTACCACCTTGGGTAATTTTCATGCAATAGTGCTTGAGCTTTCCATTGTTCTTGTTGCAAAGGAAACATGGGGAGGAGGAGCGCTCTGCTTCTGGCTCTGACTTTCGTCTGCTTCTTCTCAGGTACTCTCCATTTCCGCTAAATTATCAGGAATTTGAATGCCCCCTTCTTATTTTGTTTTCGTTCGTCACACGAGAGTCTGCTGCGAGGACACTATAGTTTATCAGGTTTTCTAACTGCAAGAATGCTGTTCAAACATCACCGTTTGGTGATCTTGCATGCCATGCCGTAGTGTGAACTGAAAAAAGAGAATATTCTTCTTATCGTTGTTGCTGTGACCTGGCAGGTGCACCGAGGCGTGCGGACTCGGCCCGCGTGTTCACCATCATCAACCAATGCCAGACGGACATTTGGCCGGCGGTGACACCCGGCGAGAGCTTCGGCGGCGGCGGGTTCGCGCTACGGCCTGGTCAGTCCATTGTCTTCACTGCCCCCATGGGGTGGTCATGACGCGTCTGGGGCCGGACCGGGTGCAACTTCGACCCCGCCGGCAACGGCACGTGTGAGACGGGCGCGTGCGGGACATCGCTGCAGTGCGCGTCCTAGCCTGGCCAGCGGGATGGCGCGCATCGCATCATGCACGCAGAGGCATCGCTGGTGGTCCCTACGTATGAAAGGGAATAGAGAGCAGGAGCAGCTACGCGCGCGAGCACTCGCGCGCGCGTGAGAAAGCAATTTTGCCTTGATTCTTCTTTACGTTGGTAATTTCCATACAAATTAGTTGCTAAAATCCTCGTTGTTTTTTCAGGCTGGTAATTTCATACATCTTACTTGATAACATTGCTAAAAATTAAATTAGTTTAGTGGTTTTCATTTATCACCCTTTTTTATCCAAACTTTCCTAAGAATGTTTAACAGTTGGTGATTTCTGTATATCACACTTGATAACATTTCTTAAAAAGATTTAGTTTTGGTAATTTTTATTCTTCAGGCTTGATAACAACCTTGATGTTGTCTCAGAAAATCTCAGAAAATTCCACAAATACTAATTAATGTGGTTTTTAAAATTTTCAATTCAAAACTATTTCAATTTCACCAAAGAAACACATGGTGAGGTTGGAAATTTTATAAGGTTTCGAAATATCATTTTTGCAAAAAGATTGTTCGCAAAAAGGTCCTGAAAACATCGGTTCCTTCTCAGTTTTTAATAGAAAAGGATCTCTATGTAATTTGTTAAAGCTTTCTAGGGGTTTTTGTGAAAGTATTTTGTTTCGTTTTCTTCTTCCTCGGACAGAAGGAGCACCTGCGTGTCCTTCCCGCCAACGCCGGCTGCCACCTCCTGATGCCCTCCCTCACTGCGGATAACGGCGAGGAAAAGTCCGCATCGCACCTTCACCCCTTCCCCTTGCTCGCTTGCCCTCGCCTCCCTTCCTCTCTTCAAGTGCGCGAGAAGAAACCCTAACCCTAGCCGTCGTGATCCCGGGACCTCCTCTCGCACGCCTTTGCCGTCACCGTCACCGGCGCTGACGGCGCGTCGGCCGAGTGCAGGGTGGACCTCCGGCCGTGCCAGTTCTGGCGCCGCTCGGGCTCCCGCCGCGTGGAGCTCTCCGGTGGCCAGAGCGCGTCGGCGACGACGGTGCGCGTGCTGTGGACCTGAGCCGCGCGCGGTGGCACAGCGCCGCGGCCGGGCTCCCGGACCCGCGCGGCGGGTACTACGTCGCCGTGGAGGCGGCCGGCGAGGTGGTGCTGGTCCTCGGTGACCTCAGAAAGGCCGCGCTCCGGCGTGCATACCCCAGCGCGCCGCCGGACCTAGCCGCCGTCCCGGTCGCGCGGCGTGAGCACGTGTTCGGCCGGCGGCGGTTCGCGGCCAAGGCGCTGTTTCACGACGTGGTCATTGAGTGCGCTGGCGAGGGCGAGGACGTGGAGATGGCCATCGGGATCGACGGCGAGGAGGCCGTGACGGTGAAGCACCTGCAGTGGAAGTTCCGGGGCAACCAGTTGGTGACATTCGGCCGGGCCAAGGTGGAGGTGTACTGGGACGTGCACGACTGGCTCTTCGCCGGCGCCGCGGGAGGCGCGCGGCCGGCGCTCTTCATCTTCCGCCCCCATCGTGCTATCGAGCGCTTCAGCCGGTGCCCTCTGATTCGTGAATCCATCGACGAATTCGTCGATTGGGGAGGTCTCGACCTCCGGTGACGTCACTGGATGACGTTTCGGGGGCTCGGTTTCGTTGTACGAAAAGAAAAAAAGGGAATAGACACGCGCACGTTCGGAGCGAGCGAGCGCTCGCGCGCTCGTTGAAGAGCAATTTCGGCTAGAATCACATATACTCCTTGATTTTGAGATGATATACTATACTCCGTTTCTATCACATGCGTCAACTTGGAAGAAAAATAAAAATAATGGATGATGTCATCCTACTTTTTCCGATTTCAAATTCAGATCGCCCACGTCCGTTCCTAGCTTGTAGGCATTAGCTTTGCATGCAACTAAACTATTTCTCTTCCAAGTAACTAGAACCGTTTGGATATCAGGGGTTTGTTACTCCAGATTGTTGCATGCATGCAGCGGTTCAGACTTTTATCACCTTATCCTCTTTTTTTTTTTCCATGGTCGACGCACGCGCACACACAAAAGGTGCGATTGCTTTATCCTGCTAACGGGACACCTATGGGCATATACCAGATCTTTTTTTTTTTCAAGGTAATACGATCTCATTTATAAGATAAAAATCTGGTTACAAGACACGTAAACACCGACATTACAGTACTGAAAGGATAGAAAAATTCTGTGCAAAAAACCATCGCCTGTCCCTCTCCTTCGGCACCACCGAAGCAACCACCAAGAGAGAGTAGACAGATCACCTCTTCACTTGAGCTCGACGCGGCTCCATCGCTGATCTGCAGCTTTACGGACCTCCAAAGTAGTTTGTCAAAAGCAAAACTATTGTCGTTGAACGAATCAGACCGAGCCAACGTGTCCCCGGACACGCCATCGAACTCCAGACCTGGCATCCCCGCACGACTACAACGTCGGAGAAGGATATCAGAACTGTCAGCCTCCAACCACAAATCCAGCACAAGATGCACCATCTTCCAGCTATGAACTGCGCAAGCAACCGTCTGCGCGTACTCCCGGACGACCAATCCTCTCTGCTCCACCATGACGTCGGAGACAACGCCGCAGCAACGGGGACAGAGCAGAAGGAGAGACACACCTAATGGGATCGCCGCCACCGCCTCGCCGACATCATCCATGAACTCTAAAGCCACCAATCTGAAGGATCGGCAAACACACGATGCCATCAACTCTGAGACGTCGCCATGAGGGACGACGCCGGTGTGGGAGTAGAGTTGATGCAGATTTATTCGTCGCGACGCCGCTCCCACCACCCCAACGGCGCACCACGATCTACAGAATCAAAACCTAACTACAGAGCGGAGGAACGGGGACCCGCCGCCGGAGCAGCAGTCGGAGGGAGAGGGGACCAACGCGTCGGCCGATGAAGATCGATGGTAGACGGTCGTGCCCCTAGTCGCCGCTCCTGGCGGCTAGGTCACGGAAAGTCTCGACCCCTGCTTGTCGGGACCAACCGGTGCACGGTCGTGCCCCTAGTCGCCGCTCCTGGCGGCTAGGTCACGGAAAGTCTCGACCCCTGCTTGTCGGGACCAACCGGTGCACCAGATCTGGGAGGTGGGAGTATGTACCCCTGAGAGTATATTATAGGAGTCTCCTATAATATACTCCCAGTCGTACATACTCCCACCTCGGGTGTATCCGTTAGCAGTTTACCCACCATAAAAATAAAGATAAGGCCCACTGCTTGCATGCGCCTAGCAAATTTGAAAGAATAGGAGGATAGGGTACGGTGGTTTGCATGTGCCTGCATGCTACGAACGGGCAGATCGACTTCCTACAATTAAGGGATCACATCAATCAGCTTTTCAACACACGAATACCACACACCTTATCTACACGTATGCATCTTAAAATTAAAGAGAAGTAGTGATCCGTGTGAGTCTGATGCACAATATTTTTGCTTTCACGTGTTAGTTTCTTATTTGGGGTTCACATACACTGGTGGAGAACAGGGCAGTAGCACCGGTTTGTATGGGCCTTTGGACTCGGATACAAATCTGGTGCTACGTATCCGGGACTAAAGGCCCCCCTTTAAAACCGGTCTGTCACCAACCGGTTCTAAAGGCCTCCACGTGGGCGCCGAAGAGCGCGCGCAGGCGGAGGACCTTTAGAACCGGTTGGTAACACCAACCGGTCCTAAAGCTTTTTTTTCTCTTTTTTTTCCTTTTCTTTTCAGGGTTTCCGATTCCGTATTTAGGGTTTAGGGTTTAGGGCGTGTTTCGTATTTTCAGGGTTTCCGTTTACGTGTTTCCGTTTCCGTGTGTCCGTGTTTCGTTTTTTACGAACACGGAATCGGAAAACGCGTAATCGAAAATACGTATCCGGAAACACCGATTCCGTGTTTGCGGTTAAGTGTTTCCGATTCCGTGTTTGCGGTTAAATGTTGATGCACCAAATAAAAGTACATATATATATACATGTAACACGAAGTAATCGAACGAGAATTACATAATCTGAGGTTCGTTTTCAATAGCTGTATACTTGCATAGAGAAGGGAGCTGGCTATTGGTTCATAGGATGGAAAAATTCTCCGTCTTCTGCTATGACTTGCGTGAGAAGAAATCCTGCCAATTCCTCTGCAATAGCCTTGCAACGGTCGATTGGTTTGAACTGCGCCCGCTTTCGTGCCATCTTTAAAAGAAATAGATGAAAACAATTAAGTTATGAACAAAACTAAACAAAATTAATGGCAATATAAATAAAGTTGTGAAGATCCGGTTACGTACCTCTAGATTTCTGCAAGTACGGGATTTCTCATTGATCGTCCTGTGAATGAACTTGCAAACGTAGTATCCACAATAATCAGTTCCCTGTGGTTGTTGCGGGACTTTCTATATACGAGAAACATAATTCAGTCAAATTAATAATAATCAAGAGAATGGTAATGGTATTGAAATCAGGATACGTAGTACTACTTACTTTGTTAATTTGAAAGTGGAGCTTGTCTGCCCATGTACTGGGTTCTTCCTTGATGAACATTTGCCAAACCCTGGGAGACAAAAGAAAAATAAATAGAAGAGTTAATTATTACTTACTTGATATCAGGAAATGAACGAAAAAGAGGCCGATGAACGAAAGAGGCCGATATATATATACTTTTGAAGCATCTGACACGCGGTCTTCCATGTGTCAGCGCCCCAGGTTAACGAGTCCCAGACTTCAACTTGTCCTTTATCGATTCTAATGATGAACAATATGAAGTGGGAACTGCGCAAGTGTACACACGCAGTCATGCATACTCATCAATTACACTTAACATCAGGTAAGCAAAATGGAATGTCTACAAGACAGTAACACTCACTTGAATCCGTAGGGCCAAAGTATTTCTTTTTTGGTACTTTGTCGCTTCAAAAACCCTAGCAAATCATCCGGTGTATCCTTGTTGAACCTTTCTATTGTGTTTTGATGATACGAATACGGGTCAATGAACCCAAAGTCCCAGATTCCTGCCAGGCTGCATTCACGAATCTTCATTCTGCATAGTAGCGTACAAAAAGAATGTCGTGAGTGATAATTATACGGGCAACGAACGCGAGCTTAACTAAATAATTAAATTACACAAATAAATCACTTACAAACAGTAGCAGCTGAGGATAGACTTGTCGAGGGCACGTTGATTGTACATCTGGAAGAAATCATCGAACCCAAGCTCGACACCATAATCTCCGAAGTAGTGTTGATCCTGAACTGCCGCCATGATACAGTCTCTCTTCTGCCTTGCGGCCTCCAAGTACCAATCATGTAAATTCCGTAGTTGGGTTGTTAGAGCAGTAGGATTTTCGACCAGAGGGTGCCCGGGCTTGTATGTATATACCACATCAGCAATAGCGTGACCCACGTCGCCCATGCGTGGACCGGACACTGAAGCCTGGTCAGATAACACCTTGAGCGGGGCAATTGACCGTGCTTCTTGTTGTCCGAGCTGGGGAACTTGTTTTCCGCATTTCGTCTGCTCCGTCTGCTTCATCTCCTTCGTCTGCTTCATCTGTGCGGTGTGCGTCTTCTCAATGTACCGTTCATAGTCTGAAAGGGGTGGCGGTGCAGGATAATATAAGTTGTCGATGGTCCGCTCAATTTTCCACTTTGGGATGTTCCTTCCAGACGTCTGGGGGGGGGGGGGGGGCTTCAGGGGAAACCGTGCGAACCATGCTTTGGTTTTGGATTTCACGGCATCGGTTAGTTCCTCCGGAGTCATCAGGCCTGGTAACTCCGGGGGAGTCTCGACTTTCTTGGATTTTCTAGGTCTCTTCTTGGGAGGAGTCCCGTTTCTTCTGAACTGCAGCTTCCGTTTTGCCATACCCGTAGTGGGCGCATCCGTCGGCTCACGGGAGTGCACGGGCGATGGACCCTCGGCCTCGGGCTCCCAATCTTCGTTGTGGGGTGGACTTGGAGGTGCGTTGGGGGGTGGACTTGGAGGTCGTGCATTCTCTGTACGAAAGTGAAAAAACTATTAAAAATAAGCTTACATGTGGTGCAACATTCAGTAATTGATGGAGGTATGGTGCATTTGTACCTGGAGGAGTCGGTGGCCTTGGCGCCGAGTTAGGAAACACGATGTGTTTCTTATTCCACAAGATGATACCAAGCTCCATTTCTCCCAGTGTCTTCTCGCCTTCACCTCCAGGAATATGGAGCTCAATTGAATGGCATCCCGGCGTAATTGTTGACAACCCGACACGAGCATGGGATGCTGGAATCTGACCATCATGGTAGGTTGCTCCAGGTTGATTCGGTAAAGCATAGCCTGACGCCATCCTGAAGGATATGTTCCCCATTGGCATATGTATCTCACAGTTTGTCTTCTCCGTGATATCATCCACGGGGTAGTGAGGCGCCGACGTTTCGACTGCACGGCCGTCTTCTAGCTGCAGGTGCGTGGAACCCACGCTGCTTCTATGCTGAGATGGGACGGCATCTACTACATGATCGTCTTCTATTTGCAGCTGATCAGGTGCAGGACGATGTTCTACCTCCTCTTCAGTGTCAGGTATAGGGTGTCCCCCTTTCTTCAAGAGAAAATCCACCTTTTCTTCTAATGTCGATATCCGTTCCATCGCCCTTTTCTTGCTTCTATCACGGCTTCTGTAAGTGCCAATGTCCGCTGCAAACCCTTGGCTCCACGGGGTACTGGCTCCAAAGCCTCGTGTTCGTCCCCAATTTTCGGGGTTCCCGAGTGCCCTCGTCAGCTCGTCGTTCTCTCTATCGGGAACAAAAGTTCCTTTTCGAACAGCTTCTATTGCCTTCTCTAGTTCTGCTACGACATTTGTTATTTTTTCCGACCATGGTCCCTCCGCAACAATCATCACAGTCTCAGCGTCCAACGTTGCCCCATGCGCGAACAACCAGAACTTGGACCTATCGGGCCAGTCATGTGTCTGTGGAATGATACCTCTTTTCACAAGCGCATCTTCATAGCTTCGCCACCTAGGCAGGGCAGTCATGTAGCCACCTGACCCCAAAATATGGTGATATTTCTTCTTCTTCGCATTCTCCGAATTTGTGGCCGATCGGGATGCAAAGACACCCGATTTCTTGTATGCCTTAAAATCATCCCAAGCGTCTCTTATCTTCACTAGGTTCCAAGTGAAAGCTGGATCTTCGTCCTTATATTTCTTCCACAGTTCTTTCTTCCACCTATGGAATTGTGTGGCCATCTTCTTCAAAGCCCACTGCTCGACTTTCTTCTTCTTATCGCTCGCTACGCTGAAATTTAGCCATAGCGTTTCGCAAAGAAGTTTTTTCAATCTTTCATCGACATAACTAGCTCCAACGTTGGCCCCGGTCTTCGGCTTATTCCATTCTATTAAGTTGATCGGGACCAGGTCTCTTACAACAACTCCGCACTGATTTACGAATTGGCGATAAGTTTCTGGGGGCTGCAGTGGTTTGCCATCAGCAGCAACTGTATCGATCGGGAACCTTGCGGTATCTTTCAACCTTGCGGCCGGGCCTCGTTTCGACTTTGTCTCAGTACTTGCGCTAGCTGTTCCGGAGGGCGCCTAAACGGGAAAATAATGATTCGTTAGTAAGTGCAATACAAATTAATTGTTGCGTGAACAGTGACTTGAGATATACATTGGCAGAGTTTGTTCTGGAGGGCACTTCTTCATCCTCGACGTTGTCATCGTCATCATCTACTACATCTTCTATATTCTGAGCTCCGTCACCGGAGTCGTTCAAAAATTGATTGCTAAACGCCTGTCCACCGTCGTCATCACGATATATGGCCGTTGCATTATTAAAAATCATCTCGCACATGTATCTTTCCTTCTCCGCCTCACCCATTCCCGCGAGCTTATCGGCGTGCGGATCATGTGCAGGTTCTTGGGGATCCATAGCTCAACACCTGCTAGTAAAATTTATAAAATGAAGAACACTTAGCGAAATTTTCATCGGGCACTTGGCGAAATTATTTCATCGGACAGTAATAAAATAATAGGTCTGGACATATTAATGAAATAATAGTTCTGGACACACCAAGAGTTACATATAGCTCGGGTTAATTTTTTTTAACCCTAATACATCACGATTGAATAATATCACTTATACATAGTCTCGTGACATCTCTCAAAATAATTAACTCCGACCGGGTCCTAAGCCGCGGGGTGCTTAGTCACGGGTGCTATGCATCCATTGATAAGGAACCCTCATAGGGTCATAGCTCACGTGGTAAGGAACCCTCCGATTAATCGACCAACTGCTGCTATACTGCCTATCGAGCAAGTACATGTAGCGACGGACGTGCTCGTCCTCCTCCCTGATACGCTGTTGTACCACCTCCTCAGGAGCCGGCTCTCTCCACACCGAGCGTGGCCCACGCGATGGCCACCAAAGAATATCCGGGTCGACCACGTCACCCGGATTTCTCACCAAGCCGCGTGCCCCGGTACTAAGGAGCTCCAAGTGACAGCCTGGCGGGATCCAGTCCCGGACATCGCCCGGCGGGTCCAACATAGACATGAACTAAAAACATGCCCGGACTAAGTAAATATTCCATAATTAAGTAAAATACCTTAGTGTTTCTAACTGAGAAATATGACAGAAATAAGATGAAAGTTAAACAGGAACAAGATGGTAACTTAGTGAAATTTTTTAACTTAGTAAAATTATTCTAACTATCTGAAATTTTCTAACACTAACTTAGTGAAATTTTCTAACACACTAACTTCTAACACAAAATTCTAACACAAAAATTCTAACACTAAACAAAATTGTAAAAACAAATTAAAGCACTAAAAAAAATCTAACACTAACACTAACTCTAAAAAAATCTAACATTAACTCTAAAAATTTCTAACACTAACACTAACTCTAAAAAAATCTAACACTAACTCTAAAAATTTCTAACACTAAATTCTAACACTAACACTAACTCTAAAAAAAATCTAACACTAACTCTAAAAATTTCTAACACTAACACTAACACTAACTCTAAAAATTCTAACACTAAACAAAATTGTAAAAACAAAAATAAATCTTACCTAGCTACGCGTACAGAGGGCGACGGGGCGACGGCGAGGGGCGAGAGGCGATCGACGAGGCGGAGGCGGGGCGGCGGAGGCGGAGGCGGGACGGAGGCGGGGCGGCGGAGGCGGAGGCGGTAGAGGCGGAGGCGAGGCGACGGAGGCGGACGGCGCGACGGAGGCGGGGCCGCGGGGGATCGACGGCGACGGAGGCAGAGGGCAGCGGCGGCGACGGTGACGGAGGCAGAGGGCAGCGCGCGATGTCGGGGCGCGTCCGGGGCGGCGAGGCGGACGGCGACGAGGCGGACGGAGGCGCGGCCGGAGCAGGGCTTCGCCGTACATGCGAAGGAGAGAAGACGCACGAAATAAGAATGAGCGAAAAATTTCACAAGTCCTGAAGATATCGCCCCACTACAGACCTTTAGCACCGGTTTGTGTTAACAACCGGTGCGAAAGGGTCTTTAGCACCGGTTGTTAACACAAACCGGTGCTAAAGGTCTGTACTTGGGGCCACATTCAGACTGCGCGCCCTGTACAGACCTTTAGCACCGGTTTGTGTTAACAACCGGTGCTAAAGGGTCTCTGTACAAACTGCTCGCCTCCCGCGCGCGGCGGTTTTATTGCTACAGTTCGCACCGGCCCGATCGCGAGTCTCTCTGTATTCTCTTCTTCCTCTGTCTTCTCTTCTTCCTCTCTTGATCTTCCTCCACCAAGCACCATGGCTGAAGTTTGGAAGAGATATGATGTGGCCACACCATGCGGCAAGAGTCTCGACGTGTGCTACACCGACAATTGTGAGAGGCTCCCCGGTGCTCTTGGGCATTTGACCGATCTCTATTTCTCCTCTCCCGATGAGCACCGGTTCTTCGGGCTTGATCTAGAGTATACGGCGGATCAAGAGGATGTTGCCGTCATCCAGATTGCGTTCAAGGAGGCCGTTTTGGTCTTCCAATGGTCAAGGTAACGCACACGTACAACCTTGCATTTTCGATTTTTTTGTTGCATCTAAATAATAAATGTGTTGCAACATATCTAACATGTATCAAATTTTTGTTGTTGCAATAGTTCAAAGCATTCTCCGGCACTTGTTGATTTTATTGTCAACAAGGGGTATGACTTCTGCAGCGTTGACATCACTCAAGACCATCAGAAGTTGATGCGCTTGGGTATTGTGATACCTGAAGATCACTACATTGATCTTCAGGACCTTATCCATTTCGATGAGTTGCCCGGGCCCAAGACCGGGATGGCTCCGATGGCAACTGCCTTCATCCACGAGGGCTACGAAACCATGAAGTCTGGTTTCCCCTCCAAGAATCATAGGTATTGGGCGAAGACCCCACTGGACCGGACCAACTGTCGCACCCGGACCTCTATAGGATACTCACAGTCCGTTAAACAGCAGCTGATTGGATTACGGGGCCTAGCTGCACCCGCACCTCTTACGAGTAGGCCAACACTTATAGTGTGACAACCAATCTCTACTGTTCATCGTCTGCGCAAACCATCCCATAGAAATCCAGACACTTCCATTGACGTACTTCATAACATACACACATGGTACGTCAACGGCATTTGAACAAGTGATATCACAACAAATCTCTAAGACACAAATAAATAGAAATAAGTTGCAAATAGCTCTCACTAGAGCAGAGATAGCAAATACACTCATGCAGAGGACACATGTCCCAACAAATCATCATTACAACACAGCGGAAGCATCCAAAGTGTCTGAGTACAGACAAGATCCAAATAGGCCTAAGAGGCCGGGAATGAAAGGAAAACGAAGCCCATCCACGTAGTCTCGGATCCTGCCCGGGTCCGCTATCTACTCGTCAACAGCCTTGTCATACTCCACGTAGTAGCCACCATGGGGATCCTCGGAAACGTAGTCTGCAGAACACGCAGCCCCATCGGGGTCAGTATAGACAAGTACTGGCAAGCAAGACGCACATGATACCAAAGTGTACCCGGCAACACCAAGTACAGATGCTCTGGGTTCAACGGAAGAATAGGTGATACAAAAGATGCGGCAGCGGGCTGCTCTAACCAACTACAGAGACACGCTACAACTTCCTGCTAACAGAAAGAAGATAAGATAGCGTGTCGTAACCAACTACACTAACCACCAAACAAACCCATCCAATGTTACCCCCTACTAAGGAAGCAACCCAAGGATAACTCACACTGTTGATTAGGGTGACATCATTCTTAAGGTGGAAGTAATCTATGTTACTAGTCAAGTTGTTATAGTTAGGTGTAAGTTGTCTGAGTACTTGTTAGCCAGCACTTTCACCAAGTCATCCATAATCGCGGACAACACGGCTTCTCGAGAAGATTTAACCCTGCAGGGATGCACCAATTTGGCCGTACACGTAAGAATAACCCGCCAGATGGAATGCCTTCCACAAAGCGGGGCACTCAACACAACCCAACTCTTCTTCGCATCAAGCCCAAAGCACCACGTGCTGTGCGTGCGCGGCTAATCGAGCCCCCACGAAGAAAAGGGGGACCCTCATAGCACTGGAAGACCACGCCGCCCTAAATGCCGACTACAAAAGTTCCACCCTGGCCTCGGGTTCGCACCTGCATATGCATGCATCAAATGGAAAGCCCGAACTAAGTGTGGCGATTTGGACGAGATGTGAATCGAATCAAATTGAGGGGGACGCCCATACACGCTTCCCACATGCGGTTAGTGCGCTCATCATGGATCAGTAGACAAGACCCTTTTCCTAATTAGGGTCGACACTAGCAGGCCTCAAAACCACGCCGGGCCTCCTGCCGGTGCCTTATCAACAAATTATTAATACCCAAACATTAGCAGGTTATTGTTTAACCATCGAGCCCCATAACATAATAAATATGGTAAAAGAAGTAACGGACATCAGACTCGAGCACAACAACCCTAAGCATGCTAGTAAGACACAGGCAACAAGCAACGGGGTTATAGGTGTGGAGGTGAGGCAATATCAGGGTTATACGATAACATGTGATAGGATCGGGACGCAAGCAACGAGTCATAAGGCTAGCAGAATAGACAACGGAAAGTATCGGTATCCAGTGTGGAAAGGACACAATGGTTCATATGAGTGAATACTTGCCTGCAAACTCAGTAGCCTGGTACTGAGCTAACTCCTCTGAAGTAGTGTCGTAAACCTCGTCTGTCTCAACGTCATCGTCTAATCGAGAAGAAGCAAACAAACAACGAAGAGAGATGAACAATCAATAACATGGCATAATGCACAAACATGGGATGATGCATGACAATTTAATTGATGCATCAAAGATAAGCTAGTTGACATGGTAACATAATTAAATGGGACCATATGCAATTTGGGTTGCATATGGAAAGCCCATGAATTAAGGTTGAATTAAATGATCTACAAATAACCATCATGTGAAAGTGGATTAGAATGATGCATAGATGATGAAAACAATAAGGAAACAAGAATAGTTTCAATTTGATATGTTGTTTACCAAGTTTGGAATTCTATTTATTAAGTTATGAAATTTGGCTTCTTAATGGGTTACACAAGCATTTGTTGTTTTCACCAATTTTAATTGTTCAACATAGCTAACAAAATTCATATTTGGAAAGAACACAAAATTTTAGGTGGAACACATGTTTCATTTGTTGAAAAAGGAATTAAAATGAATTACTTATGCCTTAAACAAGTTTAAACAAGGTGTAAATGAATTTAATTCAAGTATGAATATTATTTGAATTTTATTTGTTCAAAACATTAAATAAAATTCATATTTGAAAAGATTATGTTTTTCTGGTTTGAAAACATATTTTACAAACTAATTTTGAGTTTAAATTGAATTAGTTATGAATTTGGTCAAATTTGAAGTAATAGTTTGCATTTGAATTTTTGGAAATATTTGAAATGTTCAAAACAGTAAACAAATGTTGTAAACATGTAGATAAATAAATTTGGGTTGGAAAACATATTTTATTTATTTTATTTGGCTTTGAAATGCACAAGTTATTTCAATTTGAAATTTAGGGACTAATCTGTAATAAACATGGACTGGATTTAAAAAGGAAAAGGGGCCAGAACGAATTACACCTCGCAGTGGCCCAGCCTAGGCCACTGACGAGGGGGCCCTGGGCCACGATGGCGTTTCGTGGCAGCTGACTGGGCTCCAGGGTCACCTACAGGTGGGCCTAGGCGCGCGCGCGTGGCAAAGACCGAGAAAAGGTGGGGAAAAAATCCGCGAGGCGAGGGATCGAACCCTCGCCCTCGGGTACGCGGGCGCAGCGCGCTGGCCAGTGGGGCTGTGCTCTGTTTGGTGTTAGGAAGGATGCGCGCGGGGTTTTGTGGTGGGGTTCGGGACAGCTAACTGAAACTGAAGTAAAATTCAGTTAACTGAATCGGACAGAGGCCACCGGCGGTGAGCGTTGCTGCGGTGGTTGCCCGTGGTGGCTGATGCGTTCCCGTGTGTGTGCAGGGAGGCGTGCGTGAGCATGCAGAGATGAGAGAGAGGGGAAGGGGTGGTAGAGAGATGGCGCTCACCGGGAGGAATCAGAGGGGAGGTGCTCGGTTGTGGAAGGTGGCCGGCGACGGCGACAGGGAAGAAGAAGGTGGCGGTGATCCGGGGGCTCTTAGCCCTGGTCGAGGAAGCGAGGAGGACGGCGGAGGAGAGGGGCTCTGATTCCCGGGCTTAGCCCGCGCGGTGGCGCAGCATAGCGACGGCGATCGCCGTAAGTGGACGGCGGTGGTGTGCGGTGGTGGGGAGCAGAGAGAGATCAGCGGGAGAGAGGAGAGGAAAAACGACGGCGCGAGGGAGGAGGAAGAAGGAGAGAAGCTAGGGCAGAGAGGAGGGGCTCGGTGCAGCTATAAGGAGGAGGAGGGGGGTGCTCGTGGCCGTCCCATCAACGCCACTGTCGACGTGGGCAGCGCCGATGCGCGGCCGTACAGAGGTAAGGGAAAGGTGGGGGTACGCAGCCCGTGGCTGGTGGGCTGGGCTCAGCCCACTGGCCTGCCCTCTCCTCTCCGCGTTATTTTTTTTGTTTTTCTGTTGAATGACTCTGTTTTTTTTTTGCAGAAATAGAAAAGGAAGAAAAACATAGTTTTAGGGTTGGAAAAATTTTAGGAAAAAAATTTGTATAGGTTATTTATTGTAACAACACCAATGTGCAAACTTTTGTTTTTCAAATATTTGAAATTAGTTACTGTTTGGGAATTTAAATGAATTTGGGTGATTTTGGTGTTAAATGATTTATTGAAGAGAAACATTTTGATAGTTTGAACTTCCTAGTTTATTGGAAACAATTTGATGTTTTGATTTGAAAATTTCATTTGAAAATTGTAACAGAACAAGTATGAACAAAGATTTTGAAATTTGGTTTGAAATTTAAATGGAAAAACAAGTGAAAACAAATGGAAACAATTGCCATGCTTATGATGACATGATGCAAAACATAAAATAACCAAGAGCAAACATTCTAAAGGTGTTTTTCATACTTAGGATGTTACAAAACGCCCCCCCTTGAAGGAATCGCACCCCGAGATTCCTACTGGGAAGAGAAAAGGTCCGGATACTTCTTGCGAAGATCCTCTTCGGTCTCCCATGTTGACTCTTTATCAGAATGATGAGACCACTGCACTTTTAAGAACTTGGTGCTCTTGTTGCGAGTCTTACGCTCAGTCTCATCGAGAATGCGAACATGATGCTCTTCATAAGATAGGTCTTCTTGCAGATCAATAGAATCATGATCAACTGCACGACCTGGATCTTTGAAGCACTTCTTGAGCTGTGACACGTGAAACACATCGTGCACCCTGGATAGTTTTTCTGGAAGTTCAAGACGATAGGCATTTTCTGCACGCCTTGAGAGAATGTTGAAAGGACCAATATATCTTGGTGCCAGCTTTCCTTTGACACCAAAACGATGAGTGCCTCTGAGGGGAGTTACACGGAGATATGCTTTGTCTCCAGCTGCATAGACCATGTCCCTGTGTTTGCTGTCATAATAGCTTTTCTGACGAGACTGAGCAATTTTGAGATTGTCACGGATCATGCGAACTTTCTCTTCGGCCTCCTTAACAATGTCAGGGCCTAAGAGTGAATGTTCACCAGCTCCAGACCAATTGATTAGACTCCTGCATCTGCGGCCATAGAGTGCCTCAAATGGTGCCATGCCTAGGCTTGCCTGGAAGCTGTTGTTGTAGGAGAATTCAGCATATGGAAGACATTCCTCCCATTTCATGCCAAAGGAGATACCACATGCTCTGAGCATATCCTCGAGAATCTGATTGACTCTTTCGACTTGCCCTTGAGACTGAGGATGGTAAGCTGTGCTGAACAAAAGTTTGGTGCCCAATGCATCTTGAAAACTTTTCCAGAAGTGAGAAGTGAAGATGCTTCCACGGTCTGAGCTTATTTCCAATGGAACACCATGAAGAGGAACAATCTTTGCTGTGTAGAGCTCTGCTAACTAGCTAGCTGAGATTGTCTCTTTGACAGGAAAGAAGTGAGCTACTTTAGTGAGTCGATCAATGACAACGAAGATTGCATCGTTGGCCCTCTTGGACTTTGGAAAACTAGTGACG
Organism: Alopecurus myosuroides; assembly: GCA_028641055.1. Taxonomy (NCBI): domain Eukaryota; kingdom Viridiplantae; phylum Streptophyta; class Magnoliopsida; order Poales; family Poaceae; genus Alopecurus; species Alopecurus myosuroides. The sequence goes on from CM054058.1 coordinate 122,090,109, forward strand.
AAGTCCATTTCAATCATGTCCCACTTCCACTCGGGGATTTTGAGAGGTTGGAGAAGATCGGCTGTTTTCTGATGAACTGCCTTAACACGTTGACAAACGTCGCATTCAGAAACGTATTGAGCAATTTCACGTTTCATGCTAGGCCACCAATACAGTGTCTTGAGATCCTGGTACATCTTTGTACTTCCAGGGTGTATGGAGAGAGGAGTTTCATGAGCCTCCTTGAGAATGACATCTTTGAGACTTTGGATTTGAGGAACTGCAATGCGTCCTTCGAAGAACACAGTTCCCTTGTCATCAATTGAGAAGGACTTAAATTTGTCCTTGCCTTGTTTGATGTGCTCTACCATCTTCTTGATTTCAGCATCACGAAGTTGTTCAGAACGAATCTTGTCCTCGAGAGTTGGACTGGCTGTCAAGCTTGCAAGATAGCCTTGAGGAACAAGACCAAGGTTGAGCTTCTGTAATTCTTCATGAAGAGGAGGTTGGCTTTCCATGATCATGAGATTATTGCAATATGACTTGCGACTGAGAGCATCGGCCATAACATTAGCCTTGCCTGGAGTGTAAGAAATGGTAAGATCAAAGTCTTTGATCTTTTCAATCCATCTTCTTTGTCTGAGGTTTAGATCTGGTTGAGTGAAGATGTATTTCAGACTCTTATGATCGGAAAAGATTTCAGTGCAATTACCCAACAAGTATTGTCTCCATTTCTTGAGGGCAAACACAACTGCTGCAAGTTCAAGGTCATGAGTGGGATAATTGAGCTCATGTGCGTTCAACTGACGTGAAGCATAAGCCACAACTTGACGTTCTTGCATAAGAACTGCACCTAGACCTTGGAGAGAAGCATCACAGAATATTTGGAAAGGTTTGGTAGGATCTGGGCCAACCAGAACTGGTGTAGAAGTGAGTTTAGTCTTCAGGAGATTGAAACTTTCATCACATTGTGGAGACCAAACGAACTTCTTGTCATTCTTTGTGAGGTCAGTGAGAGGTTTGGCAATCTTGGAGAAGTTTTGGACGAAACGACGGCAATAGCTAGCCAAGCCAAGAAAACTTCTTACCTGTTTTACCGTCTTTGGAGGTTTCCAATTAACAATTGCTTTAACCTTTTCTGAATCAATGGCTATGCCCTTGGCAGAGATGACAAGACCAAGGTAAGCAACTTCTGCAATCCAGAACTCACATTTGGAGAATTTAGCATAGAGACGATGCTTGCGAAGTTTCATGAGAGTGAGACGAAGATGTTCTTCATGCTCTTCCTCGGATTTGGAGTAGACAAGAATGTCATCAAGATATACCACAACGAACTTGTCGAGGTATTCATGGAAGACATAATTCATGAGTCGAGAGAAGGTCGCCGGTGCATTGGTGAGACCAAAGGACATGACGGTGTATTCATATAGACCGTAGCGAGTGGTGAAAGCTGTCTTTGGAATATCTTCCTTTCTGATCTTTATTTGATGGTAACCCATTCTCAAGTCCAGCTTGGATAATATTGAGGCTCCAGCAAGTTGATCAAAAAGATCATCGATACGAGGAATTGGATACTTGTTTTTGATGGTTTTCTCGTTAAGAGGACGATAGTCAACAACGAGTCTCTTTGTTTGATCCTTCTTCGCAACGAACAGAGTTGGGAATCCCCAAGCCGAGGAACTAGGTTGAATGTAACATTTCTCCATGTACATATCGATCTGCTCCTTTAACAATTTCAGTTCAGGAGGAGCTATCTTGTATGGATGCTTAGAGATTGGAGCAGTACCTGGTTCAAGTTCGATCACGAACTCAACTGCTCTGTCCGGAGGCATTCCTGGCAATTCTTCTGGAAAGACGTCAGGGAATTCGCAAACCACCGGAACATTTTCGAGTAGAGGTAGAGGTTTTGCATCGAGTGTGTATATCTGGATGGAACTTGATTCATGTGGAGAATAGATTATCTGGCCAGACGGGTGGAACAGAGTTATTGACTTTTGAGCACAGTCAATTTTTGCTTTATTGGCCTTCAGCCAATCCATACCAAGAATGACATCAATGTCAGAATTTCCAAGTAGTATGAGAGAAGCAAGGAATATGTGGCCTTCAATTAGAATTTGATTTTTGTGACTGGTCTTAGAAGTTTGCATGGTTGCTCCAGGGGAGTTGACCACTAGCGGGGAACCCAAACCAACAAAAGGGAGTTTAATTGTTGTCGCAAAGATCTTTGACACGAAAGAATGTGATGCTCCGGTATCAAACAACACTTTAGCTGGAAAAGAGTTTACGGGGAATGTACCGAGAACGACGTCAGGAGCTTCCTCAGCTTTGTCGATCTTGACATGATTCACCCTTGCGGTCCTCCCGACAGGCTTGTTGTTGGAGTTGAAGGACTTAGGCGGGGGAGCGCGCACCATTGCCTGGTTTGTGTTAGGACGAGGTGGTGGTGGAGGTAGCTGCCTCTGCGTGCACTTGTCGGCGTAGTGTCCCGTCTGCTTGCACTTGTAGCAAGTGACGACACGAGGAGGTCCTGGCCTTGGCTGCCCCATCGAAACCCTTGGATCATTCAGCTGAGCAGGGTTGGCTGGGCGGGGAGCGAAGCCTAGAGAAGTTTGGGCCTATGGAGCCCGAGTGACAGCACCATTTGGCACCCAGATGCGGCGCTTTTGCGGAGGGGTGGTCATGTTGGAGGAGGAACCACCCTCACGCGAGTGCTTGCGAGACTCCTCGAACGCCTTGCGCCCATTTTCTTCATTGAGCGCGGTGTTAACGAGCTCCTCGAAGTCTTTGGTCTTGACATTGGTGAGGGCATATTTGAGCTCCGGGTTAAAACCTCTGTGGAACCTTGCCATCTTCTTAGCTTCAGTGGACACCTCATCTCCAGCGTACCGAGCGAGGCGATTGAACTCACTCTGATACCCGATGACGTCCAACTTGCCCTGCTTGAGAGAGCAAAACTCCTCACACATCCTTTCCATGAGACCATCTGGAATGTGGTGCTTCAGGAAGGCTTCCTTGAAACGATCCCACGTGACTGGCATCCTAGTTCTCATGGCCTGGAAATTTTCCCACCACGAAGCTGCCTGGCCCTTCAGCAGATAGGAGGCATAGTTGACTTTGTCTTCTTCAGCTACGTGTGCAATCTCCAGAGCCTTGGCTATCTCACGGATCCAGTCATCAGCGTCCAGCGGCTCGCGTGTGGCCACGAAAGCTTTTGGGCCCAGACTAAGAAACTCCTTGATACTGACTCGTGGAGCTGTCTGGTGGATGTGCTGATTAGCCTGAAACTGGGCCATCTGCGTCATGACTTGGGTCATCTGAGTGAACAGCTCCGCGATTGGCGGTGGCTCAGGCGTGTTGTTCCTTGTTGGCGGCATCCTGAATGGAAATGCATTTTAGCACAACAATAGAAAAGGATAGACTTGGTAACCGAAAGAGAGATTATTCCGACGCATGAATAGATAACCACAAGGTTCACCATCACATGTTCAATTACATCAGAATATCCAACACACCATAAATGGTTCGAATGCGAAAGGATAACTAAACATAGCTAAGAATGGATACATCGGTACTCCCATGCTCATCACGCAGGACGGCGGCTAGGAGTACGGCGAGAGGTACGGTGAGGAGCACGCCCACGAAAGTATGTAGAACGACGATCCACGTAGATCTGACGTGGTCTGAGCCCGACTCTAGGTGTGGTGAAGTACATAGCATCGGCTCCCTGTGCTCCAAAGCGGGGAATCCCAGTGTACCCAGCACCAAGGTTGAGGAGTGGGCCTCTGATCGGCTCGTAACCTCCAGCATCTGGCAGACGACGCCCAACTGGCTGATCGAAACGTGCAAAGCGCTCGTCTCCAACAAAGTCTGTGGTGTAAGTCGCCAGACGAGTCAAAGCAAGGTAGAGCTGCTCCCTGACTGAAGCCAACTCCTGAGATAGTGTGCTAGCAAGTGCGTAACTGTGTCTCACAAACTGAGCAGTGGTGTGCAGCCTGGAGTTATCATGCTCATAAACATCCAAGTTGTCGTAGAGAGTGAAGTGTGCTCCCTCCGAAGTGATGTAACCACGGGGGATGTGGCGATAGATGGAATCGTCAAATCCCCAGTAGTCAGCACGAAGGACGGTGAGGCTCACATAAGCTGCCTGCTGCACAGCCATATCCACTGTGGAACCTACTGCCTCGTAGCGGTGGACTACGCTCATGCCATCATCTGACAGAATGTAGACGATAGCCTGGTAGTAGGTCTGCTCAAACTCTCGCTGCTGCTCGTAGACCTGGTACTCTGGTGCCCAACGGAACCCCAGATAAGTGACCATGTCTCTCAGCATCTCCGGATAACCGGCAGTGCTCTCGCAACGAGTCATCCGAACCACCTGCGGGTAGAACCTGAGATCCATCTGCAGATGATTGGGGAACTTGATTAGACGCCGGTAGAAGAACTGAAGTGGAAAGCAACAGCAAGGTTTCAACGGACGATAAGGATCTTGAGAAGAACAGGATAATGAAGCAACATTCGGGATACACGAAACCAAAAACTCCTGAGGTACTACGGAAAACCCATCCGGGCTTCTAAAGGATCAATATATACTGCTTAAGGAATAGAGGATCTGCTTCCGGGTCTTACACGCCTCCGTTCTCAATCGTGAGTAGGCAACATGATAAATCATGTCACAACCACCTCCATTCCTATGGTCTAGTAGATATAACTATCCTAGAGAAACCAGGATACGTAAAATCCTAACTTGAAAGTTTAGATGAGAAGGGAAAACAACGTTGCACTTCCTTACCAGAAAAAGGGAGGGTGGGTGGGGAAAGAAATAAAAGAACAGAATTCCTACTCTCACGTTTTATTTTTTCCTATATAGCTACAAAATAGTTTCTAGACTCAACTGCGACTAGTAAAAGGGATCCTACAGGCAGACAGGCTCTGATACCATTTGTCGCACCCGGACCTCTATAGGATACTCACAGTCCGTTAAACAGCAGCTGATTGGATTACGGGGCCTACCTGCACCCGCACCTCTTACGAGTAGGCCAACACTTATAGTGTGACAACCAACCTCTACTGTTCATCGTCTGTGCAAACCATCCCATAGAAATCCAGACACTTCCATTGACGTACTTCATAACATACACACATGGTACGTCAACGACATTTGAACAAGTGATATCACAACAAATCTCTAAGACACAAATAAATAGAAATAAGTTGCAAATAGCTCTCACTAGAGCAGAGATAGCAAATACACTCATGCAGAGGACACATGTCCCAACAAATCATCATTACAACACAGCGGAAGCATCCAAAGTGTCTGAGTACAGACAAGATCCAAATAGTCCTAAGAGGCCGGGAATGAAAGGAAAACGGAGCCCATCCACGTAGTCTCGGATCCTGCCCGGGTCCGCTATCTACTCGTCAACAGCCTCGTCATACTCCACGTAGTAGCCACCATGGGGATCCTCGGAAACGTAGTCTCCAGAACACGCAGCCCCATAGGGGTCAGTACAGACAAGTACTGGCAAGCAAGACGCACATGATACCAAAGTGTACCCGGCAACACCAAGTACAGATGCTCTGGGTTCAACGGAAGAATAGGTGATACAAAAGATGCGGCAGCGGGCTGCTCTAACCAACTACAGAGACACGCTACAACTTCCTGCTAACAGAAAGAAGATAAGATAGCGTATCATAACCAACTACACTAACCACCAAACAAACCCATCCAATGTTACCCCCTACTAAGGAAGCAACCCAAGGATAACTCACACTGTTGATTAGGGTGACATCATTCTTAAGGTGGACGTAATCTATGTTACTAGTCAAGTTGTTATAGTTAGGTGTAAGTTGTCTGAGTACTTGTTAGCCAGCACTTTCACCAAGTCATCCATAACCGCGGACAACACGGCTTCTCGAGAAGATTTAACCCTGCAGGGATGCACCAATTTGGCCGTACACGTAAGAATAACCCGCTAGATGGAATGCCTTCCACCAATCGGGACACTCAACACAACCCAACTCTTCTTCGCATCAAGCCCAAAGCACCACGTGATGTGCGTGCGCGGCTAATCGAGCCCCCACTAAGAAAAGGGGGACCCTCATAGCACTGGAAGACCACGCCGCCCTAAATGCCGACTACAAAATTTCCACCCTGGCCTCGGGTTCGCACCTGCATATGCATGCATCAAATGGAAAGCCCGAACTAAGTGTGGCGATTTGGACGAGATGAGAATCGAATCAAATTGAGGGGGGCGCCCATACACGCTTCCCACATGCGGTTAGTGCGCTCATCATGGATCAGTAGACAAGACCCTTTTCCTAATTAGGGTCGACACTAGCAGGCGTCAAAACCACGCCGGGGCCTCCTGCCGGTGCCTTATCAACAAATTATTAATACCCAAACATTAGCAGGTTATTGTTTAACCATCGAGCCCCATAACATAATAAATATGGTAAAAGAAGTAACGGACATCAGACTCGAGCACAACAACCCTAAGCATGCTAGTAAGACACAGGCAACAAGCAACGGGGTTATAGGTGTGGAGGTGAGGCAATATCAGGGTTATACGATAACATGTGATAGGATCGGGACGCAAGCAACGAGTCATAAGGCTAGCAGAATAGACAACGGAAAGTATCGGTATCCAGTGTGGAAAGGACACAATGGTTCATGTGAGTGAATACTTGCCTGCCAACTCAGTAGCCTGGTACTGAGCTAACTCCTCTGAAGTAGTGTCGTAAACCTCGTCTGTCTCAACGTCGTCGTCTAATCGAGAAGAAGCAAACAAACAACGAAGAGAGATGAACAATCAATAACATGGCATAATGCACAAACATGGGATGATGCATGACAATTTAATTGTTGCATCAAAGATAAGCTAGTTGACATGGTAACATAATTAAATGGGACCATATGCAATTTGGGTTGCATATGGAAAGCCCATGAATTAAGGTTGAATTAAATGATCTACAGATAACCATCATGTGAAAGTGGATTAGAATGATGCATGGATGATGAAAACAATAAGGAAACAAGAATAGGTTCAATTTGATATGTTGTTTACCAAGTTTGGAATTCTATTTATTAAGTTATGAAATTTGGCTTCTTAATGGGTTACACAAACATTTGTTGTTTTCACCAATTTTAATTGTTCAACATAGCTAACAAAATTCATATTTGGAAAGAACACAAAATTTTAGGTGGAACACATGTTTCATTTGTTGAAAAAGGAATTAAAATGAATTACTTATGCCTTAAACAAGTTTAAACAAGGTGTAAATGAATTTAATTCAAGTATGAATATTATTTGAATTTTATTTGTTCAAAACATTAAATAAAATTCATATTTGAAAAGATTATATTTTTCTGGTTTGAAAACATATTTTACAAACTAATTTTGAGTTTAAATTGAATTAGTTATGAATTTGGTCAAATTTGAAGTAATAGTTTGCATTTGAATTTTTGGAAATATTTGAAATGTTCAAAACAGTAAACAAATGTTGTAAACATGTAGATAAATAAATTTGGGTTGGAAAACATATTTTATTTATTTTATTTGGCTTTGAAATGCACAAGTTATATCAATTTGAAATTCAGGGACTAATCTGTAATAAACATGGACTGGATTTAAAAAGGAAAAGGGGCCAGAACGAATTACACCTCGCAGTGGCCCAGCCTAGGCCACTGACGAGGGGGCCCTGGGCCACGGTGGCGTTTCGTGGCAGCTGACTGGGCTCCAGGGTCACCTACAGGTGGGCCTAGGCGCGCGCGCGTGGCAAAGACCGAAAAAAGGTGGGGAAAAAATCCGCGAGGCGAGGGATCGAACCCTCGCCCTCGGGTACACGGGCGCAGCGCGCTGGCCAGTGGGGCTGTGCTCTGTTTGGTGTTAGGAAGGATGCGCGCGGGGTTTTGTGGTGGGGTTCGGGACAGCTAACTGAAACTGAAGTAAAATTCAGTTAACTGAATCGGACAGAGGCCACCGGCGGTGAGCGTTGCTGCGGTGGTTGCCCGTGGTGGCTGATGCGTGCCCGTGTGTGTGCAGGGAGGCGTGCGTGAGCGTGCAGAGATGAGAGAGAGGGGAAGGGGTGGTAGAGATGATGGAGGGATAATAACCCGGTAGGCCAACTCCAAGGTGTAACCCGGCCCAAAGGACGTTGCGCAAGATCCGGCTAAGGATAAAGAAACTTCTGGAAGGCCCAGGTCTGTAGGCCTCGTAACCCGGATTGTGGGTTACGGTAAAGGAAAGTTAGGGTTTGTACGTGGTGTCCGGGTAGGATTCAGGGTGCGCCTTGGAGGGCAAGGCAGGGGGTACGGGTGCTTTATAAACCGACCCCTAGGTTTAGTTGAGAGATCTAAGAGTTTTAGCAATCTCGCCTAATATCGAGTATCCAGTGTAACACGCAATTTGAGTTATTATCTTGAGATCGGAGACTCGGCGACTTGATTGCCGGCTACCAGATCAGAGTTCATCACCATGTTTTCCTCTGAGCTAAACCCTCTCCCAAACGCCTGTGTCGTCTTGCCCCAAGATCAGTTACCCCCGGTAACGTCTGCCGTCATTATCCCACGACAGTTGGCGCCCACCGTGGGGCCTGCGTCCAAAGGTGTTTATATCACGGGAGAAGCTCGGAAGAACATGGAGAATCTCGTCGTCGGCGAGATCTACATCAACCACGAAGGAGAGAGGATGGTGGACGATTCCGGCTGGGGGCCAGAGTCGGATCACCTCGAAACCGGATCCGTCGTGACAATCGGCCGCATCAGCATCTTCATCGGTAGGGTACGTACATCTGATTTAAAAGGGCAATATCATGTGCATACTACAGGAACTTCTAATAGGGACAAAAAGGTACTCAAGCAAGCTGTGAACTCGGTTTCCTCGGCTATTCCGGGATACTTGAGATGGGCGGAACAAGAGGTCACATGGAGCAGAAGAGATCACCCGGAAAGAATAGAGCACCCAGGAGTCTTAGCATTGGTAGTCGCACCACAGGTTAATGGTTACGAGCTAAAAAGAGTCCTGATGTACGGTGGAAGTAGCATCAATATCTTGTACTGGGAAACTTTTTCGCGCATGGGGCTCAAGGAGTCTCAGCTACAGAAGATCTCAACAATTTGTCATGGAATAGTGCCGGGTCACTCGGCATGTCCCGAAGGAAAAATCGCACTGGAGGTAGTTTTCGGAGAATCAACGGACAATTATCGAGTTGAGTGGCTCACGTTCGAGGTGGTCAAATTGCGCAGTCCTTATCACGCGTTATTCGGAAGACCGGCTTACGCCAAATTCATGGCCAGGCCGTGTTATGTGTATTTGCAGCTAAAGATTCCGGGTCCTAAGCAGACCATCACCATACATGGAAGCGATGAAGGAGATTCGGTAATGGCTGAGCAAGCTTGGAGAAAAGAAGAACTCAAGTATTACCGGTCTCAAGTAGATCCGGATGATAGAACAGCATTGAAAAGGCCGAATACTGAAGACGAAAGAGCGAAATTCAAGGCAGCACAGGACACCAAGATGATAGCTTTTGTCGAAGGTGATCCCACTAAGCAGTTTACTATAGGGTCTAACTTGGACAGCGAGCAGGAGAAGGCACTTGTAGAGTTTATTCGTTCGAACGCGGACGTATTCGCCTGGACACCTAGCGACATGCCGGGTATCCCTACAGAGCTGGCAGAGCACAGTTTGCATGTAGATCCCAAGTCCAGGCCTGTGAAGCAGGGCTTGAGGAAGATGAATGAGGAAAGAAGGAAGGCTATAGGTGAAGAAATCGCTCGGCTATTGACAGCCGGCTTTATCATGGAAGTATTTCACCCGGATTGGTTAGCAAATCCGGTTCTAGTGATGAAAAAGACCAATGAGTGGAGGATGTGCATTGATTTTACGAGTCTCAACAAACATTGCCCAAAGGATCCGTTCGCACTACCAAGGATAGATCAGATCATAGACGCAGTAGCTGGAAGTGACCTATTATGCTTTCTAGACGCATATTCCGGGTATCATCAGATTAAGCTCAAGAGGGAAGATTGGGAGAAAACATCGTTTATAACCCCTTTTGGGGCCTTTTGCTATAAAACCATGACGTTTGGATTGAAGAACGTTGGCGCAACTTATCAACGGTGTATTCAGAAGTGCTTCGAGGACCAAATCAGACGCAATGTCCATGCTTATGTGGATGATGTGGTTATCAAGACCAGGAAGGCAGAGACATTTATCGATGATCTAAAGGAAACGTTCAAAAACTTGAGGAGGTATCAAATGAAGCTTAACCCGACTAAGTGCGTATTTGGAGTCCCAGCCGGGAAATTACTCGGCTTTATCGTTTCCAAGAGAGGAATCGAGGCAAACCCGGACAAAATCAAAGCTATCCAAAGTCTGAAAAGGCCGGAAAATTTGAAGCATGTTCAAAAACTCACGGGCTGCGTGGCAGCCTTGAGCCGATTTATATCAAGACTCGGAGAAAAGGCAATACCCTTGTACCGGCTCTTGAGGAAATCCGATAAATTTGTATGGGATCAAGAGGCGGATGAGGCATTCGAGGCACTAAAGAAGCAGTTATCTGAAGCACCAGTACTAGCGGCCCCGGGTCCTAAAGAGCCTATGTTGCTATACGTGGCAGCTGGCCCCCGAGCCGTCAGTGCAGTAGTGGTTGTGGAGCGTAAAGAGGATGGGAAGGGTTATCCAGTTCAGAGGCCGGTTTATTATGTCAGTGAGGTATTATCAGAAGCAAAGCAGCGCTATCCGCATTGGCAAAAGCTGGTTTTCGGGGTCTTTATGGCCAGCCGGAAACTGAAGCCGTATTTCCAGGAACACCCCATAACAGTGGTTAGCTCAATACCAATGTCGGATATCATCAGAAACTCGGATGCAACTGGAAGAATAGCCAAATGGGCGATAGAAATGGGGGATCATCACATCAGCTACGAGCCCAGGCCAGCAATAAAATCTCAGTCTTTAGTTGATTTCGTTAACGACTGGACACACACAGGCATGACTACAATAATTCCAAACTCCGAGTCATGGATCATGGACTTCGATGGATCTAAGCAATACGAGGGATCAGGAGCTAGAGTGGTGCTAACATCACCCAAAGGAGATAAATTAAGTTACGTACTACAAATTCACTTTGACTGTTCCAACAACGTGGCCGAGTATGAGGCCCTATTGCATGGCTTAAGGGTAGCCAAGGAGATGAACATTAAGAGGATACGATGCTTTGGAGATTCGGACCTTGTGGTACAGCAGGTGTCAGGAACTTGGGATAGAAAGGATGCAACCATGGCAGCATACCGCAGGGAGGTTGATAGGGTTGCAGGATGCTTTTCCGGGTATGAGGTGGAGCATATAGACAGAAGAAAGAATGAGGCAGCAGACGCCCTTGCTAGACTCGGCTCGCGCAGAGAGCCGGTTCCACCTAACGTTTTCCTGGACGAGTTATGGCGACCATCGGTTAAAACCGAGTCAGAGGAGGAACTGGCAAATCAAGACCCGGATTTGGAGCTCGTGGCCACTGTACGTGCTGTCCCCGAGTGGACAGAACCGTTTTTGGCCTACCTATCACGAGGCGAGTTACCACAGCAGGAGGTGTTAGCAAGGCAAATTTTGAGGCGTGCAAAGGGGTATTCTATCATCAATGGGGAGTTATACAAGAGAAGCGCTGCGGGGGTCTTTTTACACTGCGTGGCACCAGAAGAAGGCCGACAGATTCTCAAGGAAATCCATGAAGGTGATTGTGGGCATCATGCATCCACAAGATCCCTTGTGGCCAAGGCTTATCGACATGGGTTTTTCTGGCTCACGGCTCTAGCAGATGCGAAACGGTTAGTAGCAAGGTGTGACGGATGTCAAAGGTACGCTCGCCAAACCCATGTGCCGGCTATGGAATTACGGACCATCCCGTTAACTTGGCCGTTCGCTGTCTGGGGTATGGACATGGTTGGCCCCTTTCATATGTCACCTTGCAAGAAGACACATCTTTTAGTGGCTATTGATAAGTTTACCAAGTGGGTTGAGGTTATGCCAGTTACTAATTGCGAAGCAGCTACAGCAGTCAAGTTCCTGAAAAGAATTATCTACCGGTTCGGGTATCCCCACAGCATAATTACAGATAATGGAACCAACATGTCCCTTGGTGAGATGGAAAAGTTCTGTGGCAACAATGGAATCCGGCTTGATATAGCATCAGTGGCTCATCCACAGGCCAATGGAAAAGTGGAGAGGGCAAACGAAGAATTGCTCCGTGGATTAAAACCACGATTGCGAGTTCCCTGTATCAGGGCTGCTGGTGCATGGGTCGAAGAACTTCCTTCCGTGGTTTGGGGTATCAACACTACACCCAACAGATCCACTCATATGACACCCTTCTTCATGGTCTATGGGGCGGAAGCAGTGTTACCGAGTGACATTATTCACGATTCACCACGAATATCAGCTTACGTCGAAGTGGAGAACGAAAAGACCCGGCAGGACGCCGTAGATATGTTAGAAGAACAAAGGGAACAAGCCCTGGAAAGATCAGACATATATCAGCAAGATTTACGGAGGTATCATAGCCGGCGCGTGAAAACCCGGGTCTTCCAGGAAGGAGACCTGGTTCTACGCCTGGCACAGTCAAACGAAGGAAAACACAAGTTATCACCACCATGGGAAGGACCGTTTATCATAAGCCGGAATCTGCATAACGGATCATATTACTTGGTGGATGCAAGGGAAGAGTCGGCTACAGTTAATGACACCGCTCATACCACTTCATCTATGCAAGAAAGAGACAGACCATGGAACGTGGCTCAACTACGTCCGTATTATACTTAGTAAAGATTATATTGGCAAGTGGAATCGCATGTTGTAACAGGCAGCAGGTTTCAGACGTACTCTTTTCCTATCCAGGGTACCCTTGGGGACTGGATGGGTTTTTAATGAGGCGGCTTGCTGACCTAACTTTTTCATATCAAGTAAAGAGGTGGTTATTCTTATGTTCTTCACTCTCAGCATGTTGCGTATATATAGGTCTTGGGGGCTGATTGTTTGAATAGCACAGTTGCAAACTCAAAGACCCGGCCTTGATGCCTATGAGTTATAAGGGCCGATTACTCGCAAACGAGTACGGCTGCAATCTTATAACCGGACAAAGGAGCCAAATTTTCTTGACTTTTCTTACTTAAGCTCGATGTGACTCGCACTAAAATGGCATGATTTGCTCGCTTACGATTACAATCAGCCATGAAGCCCAATGGGACTTGGTTGACCCTGTTTTCGTACAGATGTAACAACATGATATCCATGCGAAAGCCGGCTTATAGTATCAGATAGTCAAAAGGGTCATCTAAACCACAAGTTATGCAGAGTACAGGGCTAATAGCCGGAAACTCAACGATTATTAAGCATAACTTCAAAACCTATGTGAAACGGCTCTGGGCTCTTTGGACTTAGCAGCAAGCAAATGCGTTCTCCTTGAAAGATCATGTTTCCTAGACTCGGAAATCCGGGTCTTGGGGGCTCGGGATCTCGAAAACGAGAAAAATTGCTTGGTTGTTAAAGCTCAAAAAATCCAAACATCCGAGTCTTGGGGGCTTGGGGACTTAGAAGCAAGTCCGCTTGTCAACACCCATGAGACCCGAAAACCGAGTCTCACAAAAGGAACAATAAAGAAAGCCGGATATCAAGAGCAAATGAGTTCACAAGTGGATAAATTTAAAAGGCCAGAAGAGGCATAGAGTATATCAAGACCTTAGCGTGCATTACAAAATCCCGGTGAAAGATATCAAAGGTGCACAGGCGCACCATCCAAAATATAATTGTTTAAACAACACATCGGCCGACTGACGCATGAGAAGTGGCGTCAAGTACCAGGTATCACTCGGCGTCCATCTTGGCCTTGCCCTTACTATCATTTGTGGTAGCAGCAGCACCCGGATCGGTAGTACCGGCTCGCGCAGGAGGTGGAACGACTGGTGTTGAGGTAGCGGGTGCAGAACCAGCTTCAGTTTTCTTTTTGGCAGCCTCCTCCCTCAACTTAGCAGCTTCCTCCTTCCACCGAGCCAGCATATCATACGGCTCGGGAAGATCCGACTTAACCGCTTCACCAGCAGCATCATATGCAGGAACGAGGGAATCGACATCTAAACCGTCAGCAATCACGTTGGCCGGGTAACGAACCTCCTTCTGGACGGCCTGGAAATCCTTCACGGAGAACTTGGACCCATCAAGCTTATATTCCGGGAAACCGCCCATAAGCTTGGCTAGCTCGAGCTTAGGGAAGTAAGCCTTGGCAAGCGCAACACCCCGGGTTACTCCAACCCGGCAGGATGAGCGCTTCCAGTGCCAAATCCACTCGGGGATAGTGGAGCAAGCGTCTAGCATTCTCTTCAGGTCTCCATGCCCTTTACCCGGCCACCGTATTTCTTGAAGGATCCATTTGGTTCCGGCGCATAGCTGCCGGATAACGCTCTTGATAGTCTTCAGCCTGGCAATGTCATCCTCGTCCGGTATCACTTCATCCGGACGTGCAGAAATGGAAACATGAGCCAGGAAACTCCGGCTATTTATCAAAAGGATGACCCGGATGAATAAACGTACCAAGCAAAGCACGATACGTATCAGCAATTTGAACAGAAAGGCTCGTTAGATCATCTTCTGCTGTGTGAGCCCTCCTCCTATACTTCTTCATTATCGTCCTACTCCTCCTGGCCTCAGCCTCGGCCGCCTCACGCAGAGCCACCTCCTTTTCAATGAGCTTGGTGGCCTCTGCCAATTTCTCCTCAGATTGAGTCACGAAGGACTGCATGGATGCAAGGAAGGATTAGCCGGGTAAAGGGGCAAGTTATCAGTCGCTTATATCATAAAAGTCCCAAGCAAATTATGAATCAATTCACTCGGAACTTGGGGACTGGATAAGGACACAAGCAATATTAGTCGGGTTTACCTCGTGTTTGGCTATTAAAGCCTCCAAGATGTTTTCTTCATTAGCCCTCAAAGCGTGCAGGGTTTCGAGCATCTGGGTAAACGTTAGGTCCTCGGGCCGGACACCGGAAGAGCCGGCAGCCTAGTCGCCTGGTGGGGGAGCTCTCCCCGCCCTTGGGGTCGAGACCCGGACAGTCTGAGTATCCAGGTTGGGAGAACCCATCCTCGTGTCCGGAACCTCGATCTCCTCGTCCACTGGTTCGGATGAAGCAGGAGACCTGGCGGCTTGGTGAAGTGGATCGCCCAAGGGGCCTCGTTCCTGGTTGTTCTCAGTATCACCGTCAGTCGCGGCATCTACGTTCTCAGTCGGCTCCTCTGTCTGACGGTTATCCATCTCCACGTTCTCCGGTTCACTAACGGTGACTTGGGCGCTAACAGAAAGATGAGAGGAGGCAGTTAGCAATGGTGATTGAAAATTGTCAGGCATCAAAAGATTTCATATAGCAAAAACTTACCCGGTATTCACGGTGTAATCCGGCGGGAGCTCGCCGCTGGAAGCAGACGAAGTTGCCATAGGGACCACTAGCGGAACCCGGAATTGCCCAGCACGTGGATGGTTAGGATAAGGGTGGCATCGAGGAGAATTGGAAGGACGAGGCGGAGGAGCACTGGCACGATGGACGTGGGAGGTGGAGATGCCCGGGTTAAGAGGATCCTCACCCGGGGAACTCCGAGTCACTCTGCGCTTGGCTGGAAGAGAATCCTTCAAGTACGACGAGTTCGATAATTGATGATTAAGTTGTCGCATGGTATCGAAGGAGTAAGGTTGAGAGGATATAGAAGAGAAAGGAACCTTGGACACTACCCCTCTGGCCTTCCTCTTGGCCCCAGCTGTTGTTTCTTGGTCGGATTCGGTAGCTTCCGGGTCATCTTCGTCCTTCTCATCTTCGTCCTCCAGCCCTGCGAACCGAGTATGTATTCGTGGAAAAGTTAAATGGGAGGAAAATGATGCAAGTAAAGATAATACAAGATCCGGGTGAATACCTTCATCACCGTCAACCGGCTCGTCTTCATCTTCCGGGTCTCTGGAAGGGGGGGAGGTCTCAACTGTCCAGAAAGGATCACCGGCCTGAGACAGAAAGATGAAAATAAGAGTTGGGAGAAGTATCGAGTCAAGATAAGGAAATAAACTTATGAGTATCGGGTCTTACCGCGGGGGCCGGGTTTTCCCGAGTAAACGGAGCTAACCCGGTGATGTTTTTTTATCACCTCCAGCTTCTCCGTCAAGAAACCCTTGATGGTTTTGTTGGTATCCCTGGCTGCAAAGCTCTTGGTGGAATCTCGGAGTGCGTCTGTGGTGTGCCCCGAGTATTCGCACATCAGTTTGGTGCGGATAGAGTTAGGTTGGATACGGAAGTCAACCCAAGTTTTTACTAAGTTGAGCCCAAGAAGGCCTTGGGCTGAGAGAACGGCTATCTTAGCTATCAAAGGTATGATTGCCTCCCTGTCCGAGTCGGGGGCGAAAGCATTGAAATTCTCGGAAGTTTTGAGGAGGCCCTCCGAGTAACCCGGCAGTCTCTTCTCGCCGGGTGGAGAAGTGTCGTGGCAGTAGAAGAAGGATAATTGCCAGTGTTTAACATGGGAGTTCAGATTAAGGGTTGGCATTGGGGAGTTTTTGCGGCGTTGGATGGATACCCCGCCGCAAGTGAGAAGTGCTCCGTCACCGCTTTCGCGGCACGGCTTGCACTGGAAAAGTTCGATAAAGAGAGTCAAACTTGGCGGAGTGCACAAGTATGACTCGGATAGGACAATGAAGTGGGTAATATTCAACATAGAGTTAGGCCCTATGTCGAATACCCGGAGACCGTAGTGGTTCAGGACCTCGCGAAAGAAAGGGTGACCCGGAGGGCGGAATCCCCGGGTCACGTGCTCTACGAAGCAGATTACCTCGCCGTCGGTGGGTGTAGGCCGGGTCTCGTCACCCGGCGCCCTCCAGTGAATGTCTTTCTGAGGGGGAAGAACCCCCAACTCGGCCAATTCTTCCAGCTTGGCCTTGGTGACAGTGGATCGCCCCCAATTGGCGGAAATGGATTGGGTTGTCTTCGCCTGGACCGGCTGTTTCCCTTGCCTTTTGGGAGCCATGGGATCAACCTGCAAAACACAAGGAAAAGAGGTACAGGAAATAAGATTCGGAAGTATTGGATTATCCGAGTCCGGGGTATCAAGAAAGTGTGAAAACTAAGAACTATCCGGGTATCACGCCATGAAGTGGAGATTGCAAGGTATCCGGGTATTAAGTATAACTATGGAGATTATTGGTCACTTACGTATGGAAAAGTATTTGGGGAAGACGGGTGGTTGCCCATGTATCTACTGCAAGCAAAATAGCCGGAAAAGGAGGATTTTCCGGGTGTCAATATTATGCGCGGAAAATTGAGGTGAAATGGATCTAGATTGGAAAACTTGCGAACGATTCTACGAAGAGATTGGTGATTAATAATGGTAGGAGGGTGGTGTGTGATCATCAAACAGGTTGTTGAAGAAGTTGGCAAGCATTTAAGCCGTCTAAATTCGGTGTGACGGAAAAAACGGCCCACAGGTTGACCTAGATCCAATCTGGGATGAATCGAAAAATTGCGAGGCTAAATTAAACAAGTACAAGGAACTTACTGGGAGATATTGGAGTTTAGTGCGACGACGGTGGACGACATGGCTCGAGTGTCCCTTTGCGACTCTTGGCGAGCGGGACGAGCGCGCAACGGTGAAGTTTGGCGGCGGTGCGGGCTGGCTCGAAAACGGGCGCGGCCGGCGGTGGCTTTGCTCCGGTGGCGAGCACGAAATTCTTGCGGTGGTGTTACGAGGGCGCAAGGAGTGAGGAAGGAAAGGTGAGGATGGAGTGAAGCGTTGGGTTCTAGGTCATCCTTTGAACACTATTTATAAGGTGAGGATGAACTTATCTCAACGGCCGGAAGCCGGAAATTATGGGGGAATGGTTATCCACGCGGATCTTGCGAGATATGCTTCAAGTATTGAGCAAGGTATCTGGACAAAAAAGAGAAGGAGATCCACCCCGTGATATCAGGGTCAATTATCGAGTATAGAAACTTGACATTTTTATCAGGGTTTAGACCTGGAAAGTTAAGCCAAGTACTTGGGGAAAAGCCGGGTTACTATATGGCCACCATGGAGTTAGGCCTAGCTATCTATCAAAGCACCTTAACCCGGCCTCCATATACTTGTGTGTTTGATATTCTTGCAGGGAATAGCGAGCGCTTCAAGGAAGGATCCGTGAAGCCCAAGCTATTCTGGGGACTACTGATGGAGGGATAATAACCCGGTAGGCCAACTCCAAGGTGTAACCCGGCCCAAAGGACGCTGCGCAAGATCAGGCTAAGGATAAAGAAACTTCTGGAAGGCCCAGGTCTGTAGGCCTCGTAACCCGGATTGTGGGTTACGGTAAAGGAAAGTTAGGGTTTGTACGTGGTGTCCGGGTAGGATTCAGGGTGCGCCTTGGAGGGCAAGCCAGGGGGTACGGGTGCTTTATAAACCGACCCCTAGGTTTAGTTGAGAGATCTAAGAGTTTTAGCAATCTCGCCTAATATCGAGTATCCAGTGTAACACGCAATTTGAGTTATTATCTTGAGATCGGAGACTCGGCGACTTGATTGCCGGCTACCAGATCAGAGTTCATCACCATGTTTTCCTCTGAGCTAAACCCTCTCCCAAACGCCTGTGTCGTCTTGCCCCAAGATCAGTTACCCCCGGTAACGTCTGCCGTGATTATCCCACGACAAGAGAGATGGCGCTCACCGGGAGGAATCAGAGGGGAGGTGCTCGGTGGTGGAAGGTGGTCGGCGACGGTGACAGGGAAGAAGATGGCGGCGGTGATCCGGGGGCTCTCAGACCTGGTCGAGGAAGCGAGGAGGACGGCGGAGGAGAGGGGCTCCGATTCCCGGGCTTAGCCCGCGCGGAGGCGCAGCATAGCGACGGCGATCGCCAGAAGTGGACGGCGGTGGTGTGCGGTGGTGGGGAGCAGAGAGAGATCAGCGGGAGAGAGGAGAGGAAAAACGACGGCGCGAGGGAGGAGGAAGAAGGAGAGAAGCTAGGGCAGAGAGAAGGGGCTCGGTGCTGCTATAAGGAGGAGGAGGGGGTGCTCGTGGCCGTCCCATCAACGCCATTGTCGACGTGGGCAGCGCCGATGCGCGGCCGTACAGAGGTAAGGGAAAGGTGGGGGGTACGCAGGCCGTGGCTGGAGGCCTGGGCTCAGCCCACTGGCCTGCCCTCTCCCCTCTGCGTTTTTTTTTTGTTTTTCTGTTTAATGACTCTGTTTTTTTTTTGCAGAAATAGAAAAGGAAGAAAAACATAGTTTTAGGGTTGGAAAAATTTTAGGAAAAAAAATTGTATAGGTTATTTATTGTAACAGCACCAATGTGCAAACTTTTGTTTTTCAAATATTTGAAATTAGTTGCTGTTTGGGAATTTAAATGAATTTGGGTGATTTTGGTGTTAAATGATTTATTGAAGAGAAACAATTTGATAGTTTGAACTTTCTAGTTTATTGGAAACAATTTAATGTTTTGATTTGAAATTTTCATTTGAAAATTGTAACAGAACAAGTATGAACAAAGATTTTGAAATTTGGTTTGAAATTTAAATGGAAAAACAAGTGAAAACAAATGGAAACAATTGCCATGCTTATGATGACATGATGCAAAACATAAAATAACAAAGAGCAAACATTCTAAAGGTGTTTTCCATAGTTGGGATGTTACACCAACATCAACTATGCAGCCATAGATGCATACGTTTCCTACGAGTTGTTCCGCATCTACTCGACGGAGCTCGAGTAGATGTTGTTTGTGTGCATCTTGCATTCGATATATGCATGTAATGGATATATTAGTATGTAATCGATATATTATTATGTAATGGATATTATTTCTATATTAATTCCTAGCTATACTATTTCTATATTATGTCAAACACACATTTCAAAACAAACAAACAAAAACACATCAAGAAAACAAACAAAAACACATCAAGAAAACAAAACAGAAAAAATACCGTTTCTATATATCTGTTCACCAAAACAGAACATTTTAGTCAACAAACAATATGGGAATACATCCTATAACTTGGTAGTTGATTTCTAAAATCATAAACAAAGATATAAAATGTGGTGGAGAATGGGAAAAATCTGATCACTTACCCCAGGCGCACACTACACCATATGCGCCTGCGGTACTGCTCTTATCCCAGGCGCATTTGCCCACTGTGCGCCTGCGGTAAAGTTACCCAGGCGCATTTTGGAGTTTATGCGCCTGTGGTAAGTTAGGGTGGGTAATGAGTAAGGCAACGAGAAGTGAGTGCGCAAGTGATACATCGAGCATATATATCGTGGATACATATATATAGATTGATTTAGCGAGATACCATACATGTAGATTTTTCTTCTTTTATTTTTCTTATTTTATTTTTCTTTTTTGTTTCACTTTCCTGTTTTCTTTTACATTGATTTATAAAACATGGAAAACATGGAAAACAGAAGGTTAATTTTATTAAAAACAGAAAACAGACGCGCAACCGCGCTGCAGTGTCGCCGGAATACAAATTCTTTTATTAAAAAAGAGAAAACAGACGAACACTACTCCTCGTCGTCGTCGTCGGGGAACTCGTCGCTTGTAACACCCGGGGTTTTCCCCCAAATGAAATTGTGTGTTGCTTTTCTTTTTCATGGCATGGCATCATAAGCATTGCATGTGTTAAGTTTCCAAATGCAAGTTTTCAAATTCAAACAATTGCTCACACTTGGTCTGTTACATGGTTTTCAAACAAAAGGTTCAAATCAAATAATTAAATTTTTTCATGATTTGTGAATGGGAATGAAATATGCAAATGAAGTAAATATTCCTATTATTTTAAAACCCTTTTGCCAATTCAAACTTAATTCAAATAATTTAAAATTTTGAAATTCTCAAAAACCCAAAAGTGGTGCACTGACCTTTTTGAGTGGGCCATTCCTAAAAATTTAATCCATAAGATTCTATGCCAAAAACCTTTCTTTTTTCTCGTCTTTCCAATTCTACAAAAAAAGGGGGGGGGGGAGTGGGGAGGCAGCCGAACTGGGCCAACAAGGCCCAGTTAGCCACCTACGACCCAGCTGGCCGTCTTCCACCTCCGTACGGTGGTGCGACAGCGTACAGAGCACAGCACCATCGATCCCCTCCTCCACCTGCTCCCCCCTCCTTATCTACCCCCCTCCTCCAAGCCCCAAACCCTAACCTCCTCCCTCCTTTCCCTCTCCACCGCCGCCGCCCCTTTCTTCCTCCTCCCTCTCTGCTTTCTTTTCTGAATTTCCCACACCCACCGAGCAGCAGCGGAGCACCCCGCCGGCGTCACTACTTCATGACCTTCCCTACGCCGATCCTGAAGGGAATATGCCCGAGAGGCAATAATAAAATGGTTATTATCTTATTCCTTGTTTATGATGAATGTTTATTTCTCATGCTAGAATTGTATTAACCGGAAACGTTGATACATGTGTGCTTAATAAACAAACAATGGTTCCTAGTAAAGCCTCTCTTTTAACTAGCTCGTTGATTAATAGATGATCAAGGTTTCCTGATCATGAACATTGGATGTTATTAATAACGGGGTCATGTCATTAGAAGAATGATGTGATGAACATATACCCAAAGAGAATATAGCAATGCGATCAAGTCATTTAGTTTACATTGTTATGTCAAACATACAAAGTAACTTATTCCTTAGACCATGAGATCATGTCAATCACTGATACCGGAAGAGTGCTTTGATGGCATCAAACGTCACACCGTAACAGGGTGACTATAAAGGTGTCGTTGAGTATTCGGAAAGTATTAGTTGAGGATCATGGATCAAGAGTGGGATTTGTCCATCCAAATGACGGAGAGATATACTCTGGGCCCTCTCGGTGATATCACATCGAAACCGCTTGCAAGCACGTGATATGATCACAAGGATGTTATATCACGGGAACGAGAAAAGAGTACTTGTCGGTAACGAGATTGAACAAGGTATGGTTGATACCAATGATCGAATCTCGGACAAGTAAAATATCGCGAGACAAAGGGAATAGTTCACGGCGTTGTTGGTTCACACGATCACGAGAGTCATCGTTGAATATATAGGAGTCATCACGGATCTCCAGATCCCGCTGTTGATTATTGATCGGAGAGGAGTCTCGATCATGTCTATCTTATTCGCGAACCGTAGGGTGACACACTTAAGGTTCGATGACGCGTTTGAGAGGATACGGAATATCGAAGAATATTTTGGACAGCACCGAAATTGTTTCGGGGAAAATTGAAATAGTTCAAGGGTTTTTTCGTCGAATGGTTGTTAATAGAATTAACAAATGATTCGAGGTGCTATATGCAAAAGTTTGTTAATAGAATTAACAAATGCTGAAATAAAGAAATAAAAAGGTTTTATTTATTTATTAAAAGAAAACCTTTGGATTTTCCAAGTGGGAAATTATGGGAGCATGAGTGGGTGTGAGTGGAGCTTCCACTCACATGAAGAGGGAAGAGGTGGGGGCACACCATGGCTGGCCGCACCCCCCTCTTGGGCTGCCTCCCCCTCCCCTATAAAAGGAGGGTGAGAGCTCCTCTTCTCCACACACTTGGCCACTTCCCTTTCCCTCCACCCGCTGCTCCATTTCATGGTCTCCGGCTTGGCGAAGCCCTGACCGTGGGATTCTTCACCACCACCACGTCGTCGTGCTGCTGGAGTTCCGAGGGATCCTCTACTTCCGCGCCCCGCTGGAACGAGGGAACGGAGGTCGTCATCAACCGTACGTGTGACCGATCACGGATGCACCGCCGGATTGCGGTGCCATCTTCTCGCTATCGGGATCGGTGTGAGTACGACTACGCCAACAACGAGATTTGATCTCGTACCACTTTGAGTCTTCGAGGGTATGTGTTCTTCTTAACCTTCTTGTTGCCCGTTGCACTTCGTCTCCTAGATTAGATCTTGGCCTTTCGGGTATCTCTCGCGTAGGAAAATTTTTGTTTTCTATGCTACGTTCCCCTTCAGTGGTATCAGAGCCGGATCTATGCGTAGATGTTTTGTACGGGTAGAACACATAGGTGTATGTGGGCGTTGATGATCATGTTATTACCTCCTTGATTATTTTATGATCTTAGTGGCATAGTGGGATGAAGCGGCCCGGACTAACCTTACATGTCCACGTACATGAGACTTGTTCCACAACTGACATGCAACTTGTATTGCATAAGTGGCTTGCGGGTGTCTGTTTCTCCTACTATAGTTAAGATCTAATCTATGAAGGGTTGCTAAAAATATGTTTATCAACGTTGTGGTTGATGTTCGTAGATATGAACGGTTCTATCCTCGAAAGCCCTAAGCCACGTAAAATATGCAAAAATAAATTAGAAGCGTCTAACTAGTTTTTGCTGGGCATGTGAATTGATATGGTCAATATTACAAATTTGATTATGAGATGATCTATTTTGTAAATTATTGATATACCGGAAGGTATCCATATGGTTGTCTTCTTATTGATGGACAATCAAGTTTGGGGTACCGTGGTACTTGGTACCACGCCGGTGGAATGATTGAGATCATACCATAATGCACATGATGGAGATCAAGTGCAAGAAGGACCATATCATATCACGTTATCCTTTCATGTGATGTTTGTGATGTTAATCCTTTTTATGCATCTTGTGTTGCTTAGATAACGATGTTAGCATTATAAGATGATCCCTCTCACTTAATATCAAGATAATAATGTGTTCTTCCTTAAGTATGCACCGTTAAGAAAGTTCGTCGTTTCGAGACACCACGTGATGATCGGGTGTGATAGACTCAACGTTCGCATACAACGGGTGTTTTCAAGCCTAGCATGTACAGACATGGCCTTGAAACACACGCAATACTACGGTTCTACTTGGCGAGCCTAGCATGTACAGACATGGCCTCGGAACACGTAACCGAAAGGTAAAGCATGAGTCATATGGATGATATGATGAACATGTCAATGTTCGCCTTTGAAGCTACATCATCTCACGTGATGATCGGTTTTGGTGTAGTGAATTTGGTTCGTGTAATCACTAAAGACGACTAAGAGGGATGTTGTTTTTGAGTGGGAGTTCATGGCTTAATTTGAATTAACTTGAACTTATTTATCATGAACAACAAATCAAAGTGAATTTGCACAACTTGTAGTAGTCATTGGCATCCTCATAACTATCTTACACTTAGATTGTTAATTGAGATATAACTGTTATGATCTGGTAAATACCATTTAAGATTGGTACCGTATTAGTGAAATTTAAAATTGAGTCCTATTGTAAATTTTTGGTATTTCCTACCTAGCTCCATGTGGTTAATGATTGATTAATCTAGAGAGCAAATAATTCCTACTTAGAATCCAGAGTCATGGTTGCTTCCGTATTACTTTATCTTCAAAAGAATGTTTTGTTGATCAAGGTGATTTAGGGACTGAAAAGAGTTGTTTTCAGAAACAATCAAGTGAATGATATATTGATATCTAGAAACTTATTTGTGGCAACATGACTGAGTATAATTTAGCGTGACAATGTTTTCTTATATTATCTGAATATATGCAATGATTGAAGACGCTAGGCGTTTGAATATTCCAAGAAATTGGATGCTAAAAATTATCCTCTAAATTCCTTCCTTCGAGCTATAATAGCTTAATCATAAAATTGTTATGATGGGATGGATTAGAAGTATGGGTAAAGTAGTTTACCTTACTTGGAAAATGCTAAGAGTGGAATCTAGAAGAATGCTATTAATATGGTGATATTAGTAGAACAATCAAACTCAAAGTATGACTCAATGGGTGATAGTATATGACTAACACGCCAAAGAAAATGAGCTAGTAAGACTAGCATTGTTTGATGTTGAATGATTCTTCTATAAAGGAAAGGTAATATTGAAAATAGAATTACAAATAGATATATGGCAGAAAAGAAGATAACTGGAAAAGTCCAGCTCAGGAGTATATACTTGATATACAAGATATAGATGTATTACTAGTTAACAAAGTATTTTTGGTATTTTGATACCACATTGGTTGGTATGAGTTGTCATACAAAGCAACGCAATGAAAGAAATACAAGGGCCTAAAAGGAACTAGTAATAGATGTGGAATCGATTATGACAAGAACATAAATAAAGTGTTATTGTGTTCATTGTCGTATCGAACCAACCAGTCAAGATTTATTTGAAGAACTTAATAATTTGTTATTTTGTTCTAGTCTTTTGTGAGAACAAATGAGATTGTTCAAACTATGATCATATTCCATAATTGATGGATATGTTAATATAAATCATGTTGGTAAAGGAAACATCTATAAGACTAAATGCTAAACGTTGCAAGACGTTGAAGAGTTTCACTTAAATTGTGACACCACCATTTTAGTTCATATCGGAAAGGAAAACATGAAGGAACTCCATATTGCTGGACTTCCGGAGTCATTTTATTGACGCTTGTGAGACCTCTTCCAAAAGATGACTAGAATTCCGTTCATAGGCCAAAGTAGAATGGACGACTAATTTAGTGGAGATTATACATATTGATGTATATAGTCCATTATGTGTAGTCATGTATGGTGGATTAATTTTTCCTTCATAAAATTCTGTCGATGATTTAAGTAGATATGTGAGTATACCTATTTAAAGGGAACAGAGTTTGACATTTTGAATTGGTTCAAAAGGTTGTTAATATGAAGTTAAAATCAATGTAACAAGATAATCAAGTATTTATGATTGGATCATAAAGGATAAAGTTTGAGTTACAAGTTTAGCAAAACATCTGAGAAGTTGCAGAATTGTTCTACAACTTATACTTCTCGAATACCCCACATTAGATTGGAGTATTCAAAAGACAAAATCAAACCCTGTTTGACATGGTAAGATTAATAAAAATGCCATTATAATTTTGTAGTTTATACATTAGTGACAACCGTTTTTCCCACTGAAAAGAGCACCATCATGATCCGTTGAAATTGACAACATATAAGATATGGTTTGGGTAATGACCCGAATTGTCATTTTTCTTAAGTTTTGGTATGCATAGCATGTGTAAAATGTTTACAACCAAAATAGGATAAATATATGTTTATAAGGTTATCCCAAATAAAACATTGGGTATTTCTCCTATCACCGAACCAAAAGACAAATGTTGTTTGTCAGAAAGGGTTGATTTCTCAAGAAAGTAGTTCTTGCAAAACAAGTGAGTGGGAGCACAGTACAAACTCAACGAGATTAGAGAATCTTCGTTATCATGTCAAGAGTAGCGCAGCACTGGAAGTTGTTCCGGGGTTTACTATTTTGACTAAGTAGAAGACACTACAAATGTTGTAGATACTTCAAATGAGTTTGCGAACTGTACCAGAAAAGTCCAAAAACTTTGTACTTTGAACAACTTGTGGTTTAAGTATAAAGTGTTGTTTTGACAACAAAGGACCTGGACCTTATAAAGGAAGCAAATGATGGGCACTGACTTCGTAAAATTGACTATGAGTCATTATATCCGCCATAGTATCCTTGTATGAATATCAAGTATGTGACTTGGTAGTCCTTTCAATAGGAATGATGCCTAACGATAGCAAAAGGGTCTATATAGCGACAAAGACATGGATACTTATCGAAAAGTTGTTTTCGACGAAGTTCAAAGAGTTCACTACTACAAGATTTTGATCTTCCGTAGTGATGCTTAGTCTTTGCAGATAGTTCTAGCAAAGTTACATATTATGATATGGATGTTGAATAACAAAACCAATTCTCCTCTCGAGGAAGTTTGTTCAAGGATGTGTACTTGACACAGTCTGAGAGTTTTGTAAAATTCAAAAGGTTGCTAGAAAGGCATGCGCACTTCAATGGTTGAAGTGAGCATAACGAAGTTGAAATCTTTACCTTAATGAAGTTATCAAAAGAGTTTGATTCCATCATGAATGATAAAGATGCTTGTAGAGTTACAAGAAATTAAGTGGGAGCGTTATGACATATTTCCAATACTTTATGTAGATGACATATGGTTGATTGGAAAATATGTATTTTAAATTAACACGGTTAAGATTTCATATTGATGAAAGGCTTAGAAGATATTGGGCATCGATATCTATAAAAGATGGATTGAAGCGCCTGATATGATTGAAGCCAAATTACATAGATGAAATATTGAAGTAAGTCAATATACAATTGATAAGAAGGAGTTCTTGTCACATGGAAAATAATTGAGCAAGATTCATGTGTTTTGACACATGATGAGCATCATTGAAATTGAGATTTCTAAGTCATGTTTCCATGCTATGTACACAACCAGATGAGTCCTATGCTATAAAATGTTATAGTAGGATAATTCATATGATGATTAGACAACAGTGGGAGAGATCCTTGTGTCATTTTAGAAATGCTAAGGATATGTTTTCCTATATAGTAATGACAAAATAATAGTTGTAATATGTTACACTAATAGTCTTGTCATTTATTCAAGTAATTTTATCTCAATTAAAATATGTGATGAAGGGTAGCACAATAGGATGGAAGAAAGTTCCATGCTGGATTTGAAAGAGTTTCAAAATTAAAACATTGTGACAGATACTACAACAAAGGCTAAAGTATATCGTTGTGTTGACAACTGATTATAAGCGTATTTTGTGTGAAGGAGTTCTTTATTGAACTTGGTGAATTTCCAAGAAGGCTGAAACTATGAAGCTACATTTTTACAATGTTAGTAACATCAGTTTAAGCTGAGGAATTAAGGTATCACCGGAACTTGGTGAATTTCCAAGAATGCTAACACTATGAAGATACATTTTCTCAATGTTAGTAACATCAGTTTAAGCTGAGGAATTAAGTTTTCACCAATTGACCATATATATACAAAGCCATCTCATTAGAGAATGAGTGATGCGTGTAGACGCAAAGAACATGCAAATACAATAGGACCTGAACAGTTCAGATCTTTTTGATGATGTTTACCACATGCGAAGCATGGTAATAACACTGGAACGCCATATGTGTTAAGTGCTTACAGACTAGATTATTGACTCTAGTGCAAGTGGGAGACTGAAGGGAATATGCCCGAGAGGCAATAATAAAATGGTTATTATCTTATTCCTTGTTTATGATGAATGTTTATTTCTCATGCTAGAATTGTATTAACCGGAAACGTTGATACATGTGTGCTTAATAAACAAACAATGGTTCCTAGTAAAGCCTCTCTTTTAACTAGCTCGTTGATTAATAGATGATCAAGGTTTCCTGATCATGAACATTGGATGTTATTAATAACGGGGTCATGTCATTAGAAGAATGATGTGATGAACATATACCCAAAGAGAATATAGCAATGCGATCAAGTCATTTAGTTTACATTGTTATGTCAAACATACAAAGTAACTTATTCCTTAGACCATGAGATCATGTCAATCACTGATACCGGAAGAGTGCTTTGATGGCATCAAACGTCACACCGTAACAGGGTGACTATAAAGGTGTCGTTGAGTATTCGGAAAGTATTAGTTGAGGATCATGGATCAAGAGTGGGATTTGTCCATCCAAATGACGGAGAGATATACTCTGGGCCCTCTCGGTGATATCACATCGAAACCGCTTGCAAGCACGTGATATGATCACAAGGATGTTATATCACGGGAACGAGAAAAGAGTACTTGTCGGTAACGAGATTGAACAAGGTATGGTTGATACCAATGATCGAATCTCGGACAAGTAAAATATCGCGAGACAAAGGGAATAGTTCACGGCGTTGTTGGTTCACACGATCACGAGAGTCATCGTTGAATATATAGGAGTCATCACAGATCTCCAGATCCCGCTGTTGATTATTGATCGGAGAGGAGTCTCGATCATGTCTATCTTATTCGCGAACCGTAGGGTGACACACTTAAGGTTCGATGACGCGTTTGAGAGGATACGGAATATCGAAGAATATTTTGGACAGCACCGAAATTGTTTCGGGGAAAATTGAAATAGTTCAAGGGTTTTTTCGTCGAATGGTTGTTAATAGAATTAACAAATGATTCGAGGTGCTATATGCAAAAGTTTGTTAATAGAATTAACAAATGCTGAAATAAAGAAATAAAAAGGTTTTATTTATTTATTAAAAGAAAACCTTTGGATTTTCCAAGTGGGAAATTATGGGAGCATGAGTGGGTGTGAGTGGAGCTTCCACTCACATGAAGAGGGAAGAGGTGGGGGCACACCATGGCTGGCCGCACCCCCCTCTTGGGCTGCCTCCCCCTCCCCTATAAAAGGAGGGTGAGAGCTCCTCTTCTCCACACACTTGGCCACTTCCCTTTCCCTCCACCCGCTGCTCCATTTCATGGTCTCCGGCTTGGCGAAGCCCTGACCGTGGGATTCTTCACCACCACCACGTCGTCGTGCTGCTGGAGTTCCGAGGGATCCTCTACTTCCGCGCCCCGCTGGAACGAGGGAACGGAGGTCGTCATCAACCGTACGTGTGACCGATCACGGATGCACCGCCGGATTGCGGTGCCATCTTCTCGCTATCGGGATCGGTGTGAGTACGACTACGCCAACAACGAGATTTGATCTCGTACCACTTTGAGTCTTCGAGGGTATGTGTTCTTCTTAACCTTCTTGTTGCCCGTTGCACTTCGTCTCCTAGATTAGATCTTGGCCTTTCGGGTATCTCTCGCGTAGGAAAATTTTTGTTTTCTATGCTACGTTCCCCTTCAGATCCGGGAGGTGGAGAAGAACCACCTGGACTCCCTCTTCCTCCTCGACATCAAGAACAACCCGGAGGGGCACCGGGACGCGCGTATCTTCCTCGTCTTCATTTCAGCGGCCGGCGAACTCCTTCGATTTCCCGCCGCTGTGGTCGACCTCAAGCTTGAACAACCCCATCAACAGATTCCTGCTGAGTCACCCTTCCCATTCCCGTCGAAATCCGGCCCTTTAGCGCTATGTTCCGTCGTGTCGTTTTCTGACCAAGTGCCTGTCCGCCATGGCCGCACGCGAGAGCTGCAGCACGAGTCCTCTTCTTGGCTGTTGTCCTCGACCGTGTAGATCACGTACGCACGGCACACATCAACCTTGCACCGGACCCGCACCACCACGTTGCAGCACACACACTGCACCCGCCCGAAAAGATCGGCGGCGCCGCTGTGGATCGTCGTTGCAGCTGCGCCATCTCCGAACCTGACGACGTACTCTGTTTCTGAACGAGTTTCAGTTTCGTCAGAAACTATACGCGCAGAGCCACCCCTTAAAGGTCCGAAGCCCACCTAGATCACAAACACGCACAGCAGCCCAGTGGCTTGGTACCCTGTCCGCACTCCCTGGAGCCCCGAGTTCGATCCCCTTCCGCAGCAAAAGCCACCCTTTTTTTCTCTCCATTTTTCTTTCATCCTCGAAATCCAAAAAAACAGAGCTGAGTCTTTATTTGTAAAATCAATAACAAATTGAAAAATGCTCCAATTTCAATGATTCAAATTTCTATGGATTCAGCATCTTGTGCTCTTTCTGTTAGTAACAAAGTTGCAACATGTTTCTGTAATAAATTTTGCAATAAATAATTAAATACCGAAATGGCTATTAAAATTTGAAACTTTGGAAATTCATAACTTGAGTTCTGTTCATCCAAATTGAGCAAACTTGGGCTCTAAAATTTTGTCTTAACAAACTCTACAAGTGGTATTTTATTTGGTCACAATTGAATTAAATTTGAACATGTTTCCCTCTGTTTACTAAAAGGGGCAGAATAAAAATGCTTATGGAAAAATGCATAATAAATTCAATAATTATCCAAAAATTATGTTTAATAGCTCAAAATGTTCAGTGAAACATTTTATACATGTTTCCAACCTTTTCAATACAATTTGCTCCCTATTCCATTTAATTTGGTTTAGCTCACCTATTATTTGTTTTCCATGCTAATCAACATTTAATATGATGGTTAGATAAACAACTTGAACCATAATTATTTTTGTCCGGACTCCGGTTCCGATTAAATTGTCTAAATTGCATTTTGCGTTCCATCTCGCATGTCATGCATATAATATAGGATCATGCTGAATCTTTTGCCGTAGTAGTAATTGTTGCATCCGGTGTTTGTTCTAGTTCGTTGCTTCTTCGCGGATAGGACGCTGAGATGATGTGAGCAACGACAAGTTCTGTACCTCTACTTGCTGGATTCCAGGCAAGTATACTTACTTGCTACCTATGTTGCCTTTCCTCACTTGTTACCGATTCTTTCTGTTGTCTTTATGCTAGCCTAGTATTTTCGATGCTTGTGTCTCGATCCTATCATATGTTTACATTGCAACCATGATATAGCCTTCCTTCCACTTCCTATCAACTGTTGCTTGTTTACCTTGTTGGCCCTCGTGTCGTAGTTGCATGCTTAGTGTTGTTTGCGCTCGAGTCTTGTTGTCCTTTTACATATCACCTGTTTAGTTGATAGTTGGGTTTCAATTTAATCAACAACATGTTAATGTTTGGGGTAATAATAATTTGATGATAAGGCACCGGCAGGAGGCCCGGCGTGGTTTTGGAGCCTGCTGGTGTCGAACTTAGGAAAAGGGTCTTGTCCATTGATCCATGATGAGCGTGCTCACCGCATCCGGGAGGTAGTATGGGACCCCCCTCGACTTAGACCTGATTTGCAGTTTGTCCGAAGAGCCACACTTAGTTCGGGCGTTCCATTTACGCATATGCATAATGGGAGGCTCACCCATGGTTGATGAGGATTATGATGGTTATGATGATGATGCATATAGGGCGAGGCCTGTGGTGCCGGGGGGTGTGGTTTTCACCCTTGCGCTTAGGTTAGGTCGGACTGGCCGGGACCTTACAGCTCCGTGGCTCCTAGGATGGGTTGTAGAGACGGTTTGGGTCGTGTCGAGCCAACCTGAGTTTTAGTTGGTGGCTTGAGTGTGTACGGGTACTGGAGCACCCCCTGTAGGGATGAATCTTCTCGAGAAGCCGTGTTTTCCGCGGTTATGTGACGACTTGGTGAAAGTGCTGGCTAACAAGTACTCAGACAACTTACACCTAATTAATAATAATTTGACTAGTAATAGGAATATTGTCACAATAACCTGAACTTCACCTTAATCAACAGTGTGAGTTTCCTTGTGTTGCCTCCTTAGTAGGGGGTAACACTGGATGGGTATTTGTTTGGTGAGTAGTTGTAGTTGGTTCTGATACGCTCTCTTATCCCTTTCTTTTAGCCGGAAGTTGTAGCGTGTCTCTCTAGTTGTTGGTGCAGCCCGCTGCCGCTTCTTTGCAATAATCCCTTCCTTTCCGTTGTACCCAAAGTATTTGTATCTTGTGATGATTGGTTACGCTGGTATCTTGTGAGTATAACTTGCCAGTACTTAACCGTACTGACCCACGAATCCATTTCGTTGCTGCATATTCCACATTGCAGTCAACAGGTTTGAAATCTGACGACGTTAGCTTGGGAATCCCTCCGGCTTGGCCTGGGCAGGGATTGGACGCCATCGGTTATCTTCAGGACTCTTAGTCCAATTTGTATCTTGTCCGTAGTCGGAAGCTATGTTGTTTCTTCCGCTGTCATTTGGATCTTTGTATTGTATCAGTTGTATTCTTGACTCGTTTGAGTCGTCTTGTATATACCTCTTCTGTTGTTGTTGTGGATTATTCGTGAACTGTTGTAATGTTATCACAAGTGGCAACCTGGAATCGGTTATTATGTGGATTTTGGCGGAGATGCTGAAATCTGCATAGTGCCCGACCCCGGGGCGTCACATCGCTGACCTCCTCCGGGTCATCGTCGTTGTCGAACTCGTCGGTGACCTCCTCGTCGTCGTCGGAGGTGCATGATGGTATGTCCGAGATAGGCCCCCACCTCGGATCGTCGGAGGCCCAGACTTCGCAGGCGTGGTCGGCCCGACGAAGCTCTTGCAGCGCATTCGTCCTCGCCTCCCAAGCGGCATCTAACGCGAGGTGGCGTTCGAGGCGGCGCTCCGTCCGCTCAGCCGCGCGGGTCTTCCAGAGCTCCTCGTCGGCGCTCTCCTCCCCCGGGTTGTTCCGGTAATACTTGCGGACGACGCGGTCTTCCATGGCGTTGACTAGGCCCTGAAACGCGCGGTGGCGGAGGTGGAGGTGGTCGGCGGCAGTGACGATCTGCGGCTTTGGCGCCCTGGCCTCCGCTTCCCATACGGTGTGGCAGTCGTTGAAGTTCATCAGCGACCGCGGGCGGTTGAGGCGCCAGGCCGCCGCGTCCCAGGCGCAGGCGGCCTCCGCCACCGTCGCAAAGGAGCCGAGGGGGATGCGGTCGTCCCCCCAGCGGATATCTGCGCTGAACATTCCGTTCTGCCGTGCTCGGACGCCACGGAAGCCGGTGGTGCTGTTTCTCCTCGGAGGCATGGTGGAAGCGCGACGGTGCGTGGAGAGGAGTGGGCGCGTGGAGAGGAGAAGACGCGCTCGAGGCGCGACAGTTTATACCACGCCCTCCTGGCCACGCGTCACAACTCCCGCGCCACGCGTGAACTCCCGCGCCACACGTCAACTCCGGCGCCACACGTCAACTCCCGCGCCACGCTCCACTCTAACACAACAATCGGTATCGCCATCAAACAGCCCCACCGTGGCTACTGGGTGCAATATGCATACCAATTGCACGGCAGGACGTATGATGGCGAATCCGGATGTTTTGTATTTGCTGGATTACTGAATATATGATGTATTAAACCTTAAAGGGGGGTTTTGTATTTGGTCGATTGATTTAGCGATTGGTATACTAGCCCGCTGCTACTTTGTTTCTCACTTTTTAAAACCGGTCGTCACAATCTTACTCTTGCCTTTCTTGGTACCGGTTGTGTTAACGGCAACCGGTGCTAAAGGGTCTTTAGCACCGGTTCTTAACGTCAACCGGTACTAAAGGCCTGTACAGGGGGGGGGGCGCACATTTCTTTTTTTCTTCTTTCTGTTTCCAAAGGGGGGGTGTAGAACAAAACAGACGGTATCGCCGTCATACAGCCCAACCGTGGCTACTGGGTGCATATATGCATACCAAATGCACGGCTGGACGTATGACGGCGAATCCAGATGTTTTGTATTTGCTCGATGAACTGAATATATGATGTATCAAACCTTAAAGGGGGGTGTAGAACAAAACAATCGGTATCGCCAGTATACAACCCTGCAGTGGCTACTGAGTGCATATATGCATACCAAATGCACAGCAGGGCGTATGCTGGCGAATCCGGATGTTTTGTATTTGGGAGATGAACTGAACGGTGTATGAAGCTGGGCTATATATAGGGTCCTCTGGCTCACAAAGTGTTGAGCTAGGGTTTTGATCCAACGGTTAAGAAACATCTCATCCAACGGCTCACAACAGCTCGAAAGAAACACACCGTAGCCCTGATCGAACGGCTCACAACAGCTGGAAAGAAACACACCCCGGATCCAACGACTCACAAGCGGTTGAAAGAAACACACGATCCGTGTGATTCTATCTGATTGGTCCAAACGAAACCCTAACCCATTTAGTCCCGGTTGGTGTCCCCAACCGGTACTAAAGGGACGATCCGTTTCTATTTTTCTTCTTGCCTTTCTTCTGATTGCGCCGTAACCATGGAACATCTTCATCATTTAACTGAATTCTTGGATCATCTTTGACTTTGAAGGGAGGAATTTCATCAAAATTATTGTAATCTTCTGACATGTCTGTCTTGTCCTCGACTCCCACGATGTTTTTTTCCCCTGAAAGAACTATGTGGCGCCTTGGCTCATCGTCTGATGTATTCGTTTCCTTATCTTTTGTTTTTCTCGGTCTGCTAGACATGTCCTTCACATAGAAAACCTGAGCCACATCATTGGCTAGGACGAATTGATCATTGCCGTACCCAAGATTCTTCTGATCCACTGTTGTCATTCCGTACTTCGGGTCTACCTTCACGCCTGACAGGTTGAACCATTTGCACCAGAACAAAGGGACCTTAAAGGAAGGTCCGTAGTCAAGTTCCCATATCTGCTCTATGTAACCATAGTATGTGACCCTTTCCCCGTTGTCGTCTTTTGCATCAAACCGGACGCCACTGTTTTGGTTGGTGCTCTTTTTATCTTGGTCTGCCGTGTAAAATATGTTACCATTTATCTCGTACCCTTTAAAGGTCAATACAGTCGAAGATGGTTGCTTGGCCAACAAGTATATCTCATCTTCAACAATGTTGTCATTAATGAGACGTCTTTGCAACCAACCGCCGAAAGTCTTCGCGTGTTCTTTAGCAATGAAATCTTCAGGTTGCTCCGGGTATTCCGAGCGTAAAATATCCGTGTGTTCCTGGATATATGGAGCCGCCAAGCTGGAATTAACTAGAACTGTGTAGTGTGCTTGAGTGAAAGATTGCTCGTCCATACATGTTGTTGATTTCTTTCCTAGCGTGCCTTTTCCACGTAGTCTCCCCTCATGGCGCGACTGAGGAACACCGATTGGGTTCAGGTCAGGAATAAAGTCAACACAAAACTCAATGACCTCCTCTGTTCCATAGCCCTTGACCATGCTTCCTTCCGGCCTAGCACGGTTTTTAACATAATTCTTCAAGACTCCCATGAACCTCTCAAAGTGGAACATATTGGGTACACATTCTTGCCTATATGTATACTTTCAGTCTCGCCTAAACAGTGTGTGCATGCGCTGTATCCCTTGTTTGACTGTCCTGAGATGTTACTAAGAGAGGGCCAATCATTGATAGTTACAAACAGCAGCCCTCGTAGGTCAAATTCCTCTTGTTTGTACTCGTCCCACACACGTACACCTTCGTCAGCCCACAACTCTAAAAGTTCATCAACCAGTGGCCTCATGTACACATCAATGTTGTTGCCGGGTTGCGACGGGCCTGGGATAAGCACTGGCATCATAATGAACTTACGCTTCATGCATAACCAAGGAGGAGGGTTATAGATACATAGAGTCACGGGCCAGGTGCTATGACTGCTACTCTGCTCCCCAAACGGATTCAGGCCATCTATACTCAGACCAAACCTTAAGTTTCTTGCGTCACGTGCAAAGTCCTCGTACTTATCGTCGATGTTTCTCCACTGCGACCCATCAGCGGGGTGTCTCAGCATATCGTCTTCCTTACGGTCTTCTTTGTGCCATCACAGCAACTTGCCATGCTCTTTGTTTCGGAACAAACGTTTCAACCGTGGTATTATAGGAGCATGCCACATCACCTTGGCAGGAACCCTCTTCCTGGGGCGATCGTCGCCCTCAACATCACCAGGGTCATCTCGCCTGATCTTATACCGAAATGCACCGCATACCGGGCAGGCATTTAAATTCTCGTGCTGGCCGCGGTAGAGGATGCAGTCATTGATACATGCATGTATCTTATGCACTTCCAATCCTAGAGGGCAGACAACCTTCTTTGCTTCGTATGTACTGCAGGGCAGCACGTTATCTCTTGGAAGCATCTTCTTCATTATTTTCAGCAGCTTTTCAAATCCCTTGTCAGATAATCCATTCTCTGGCTTCCATTGCAGCAATTCCAGGTTGGTGCCCAGTTTTTTCTGGCCATCTTCGCAATTTGGGTATAACAATTTTTTGTGGTCTTCTAACATGCGCTCCAACTTCAACCTCTCATTTTCACTTGCGCAGTTTATCTGTTCTTCACGAATGACCTGACGAAGATCATCATCAGACTCATCAACAATGTCCTCAAGTTCAGGCCCGTCTTCCCACATTTCAGTATCACCGTGTTCACCGAACATAGGATAATTATCATTATCCTCTTCTTCTTCATTGTCTTCCATTACAACCCCTATTTCTCCGTGCTTGGTCCAACAAAAATAACTGGGCATGAAGTCTTCTTGCAACAGGTGGGTGTGTATGGTTCTTGAGCTAGGGAAATTCCTCTTATTCTGGCATTTTTTACATGGACAAAAAATAAATCCATTCTGCTGTTTTTCTCAGCCACATTGAGAAAACTATGCATGCCATTAAGGAATTCGGGACGACATCGATCACTGTACATCCATTGCCGGTTCATC
Organism: Alopecurus myosuroides; assembly: GCA_028641055.1. Classification (NCBI taxonomy): domain Eukaryota; kingdom Viridiplantae; phylum Streptophyta; class Magnoliopsida; order Poales; family Poaceae; genus Alopecurus; species Alopecurus myosuroides. Next base: position 122,127,032 of record CM054058.1, read on the forward strand.
TGCATTATATAAATTTATCAACAACCATTATGCTAAATCATCATGACTAAATTAATTAATTAATACAAAAAGTTCATCACACGTTAATACCAAACTAGCGTATAGTGACCATACATATATAGTTCTCATAAAAATACACACTGAAACCATCCATAAAAACTCTCTCTAATTAATGCATTTAAAAACAACAACAAATGCGATCAAAATCGCAATAAAGGTAACAATTGACCCGACGGCATAATGATACCAAGCCTCTTTACTAATTGCATATTTCCTAATATTTCTAATCTTCAAGCGCATTGCGTCCATCTCGCTCTTGTGACCATCGACGACACCGGCAATAACCTTTTCCAAGGTCATCTTCTCTCTTTCAATTTTTTCCAACCTTTCTTCAGTTTTTTTCAATCTTTCTTTCAAGCCAATATTTTCTTGTTCAACTAAGTATAACTTCTCAACAATATGGTCGATTGGCATTTCCGGTTCCACTACCTGCTAGATAAAAATATCTATGTCAAGTTGGTCGGCGTAAGTAATTGTCGTATAATCAGGAAATAAAAATATGTAGTGAAAAAAGATAATATACCACATCCGAATCATAGACTGGATGAGGGCCAACGGGGACGGATATCAAAACCATGGCGCTATGTATATAAAAAAAATCTTACACAATAAGAAAATTATATACAAGTAAATACGTAAATCATACAAATCAAAATTTGTTTTGGTAAATAAAAACAATAGGCTCACCAAGGTTGTGTCGGTGATGGGGGGATCGACGGCAGTGAGGAAGGGGACAAGGCGCGCGACACTAAAAAAACCACAAATCATAATTAATTTTGAGCTCAAATTGCATCAATTTGTATACATAACAAAATGAATAACAAATTCTAGCTTAGCCATTTCATCAAACACCTAGATAGCACAACAAAAATAAAATGAGTAAGAAAACGAGCAAAATTTGCAATGTCGGAAGAGGGAATGTTGATGCTAACTGTAGAACGATGGGTACCAACAATCTTGACAAATGATGGAGAAAAATGGGGATGGATTAGACCTCACAAGAGGAAGGAGAGAGCAAAAATGGAGTTGAGCTCGAGCTGGAAAAAATGGAGCTGAGCTCGGGGTGGTATATAGGGTTTAGGGGAGGGCTTTATGACCGGTTTGTGTTACCAACCGGTTCTAAAGGATATGACAGCGGGACCCGTAGTTGCTGCAAAAAATGAGAAAACCTTTAGAACCGGTTTGTGGTACAAACCGGTTCTAAAGGGTCTGTCCCCTGGGCTCCACCCATGCAGCAAATGGCCCCCAAGGCCTTTAGGACCGGTTTGTAACACAAACCGGTCCTAAAGGCCTTGGGGGCCATTTGCTGCAGGGAGGGGGGCTCAGGGGACAGACCCTTTAGAACCGGTTTGTATCACATCCGGTTCCATTATGCTTGGCTCAATGCCCTGTTTTCTACTAGTGATATACTAATTTTGTAACCTGGTTTATACCTTTCTTTTATGGAGTATATATCACCCTTTTTTTCCCGAGGAGTAAATATCGCGTGCAATATACACAGTTGAAATATAAGTTGCCATATTTTAAAAGGGGTATATAATACATTTTTCAGGAGGTATATACTTTTTCTGAAAAGGCATATACCATTTTTCCAATGGGCATATGTCTATCAGCAATCTCCAAATAACGTGTATACTCAAAAAGAAAAAAATTCCCAGGCAGCTAGCTAGAACCTTTTTCTTTTGCGGGAACAACTAGCTAACGTAAGTATTCAACTCATTCCGTATCTATCTTAAAGTGTATATACCACTTCATTCACATCAGGTATATACCACATAAAAAGGAGTATATACTACAACTTAATGTCATGATTAGGACGCTATATCCTGACTTTGGATGAACCACATACTACATTTGTTGATGAAGTAGTAGCGTACACATCGGACAGATCCAAGCATGCATGCTTGGTAGCTCAAGATGCTGGCCACGAGCTTGAGAAATCCCAGCTATATGCAGAAAGAATAGAAAGAGGGTTCAACTAACAGAATACATACTTCAGGGCCGGTCCTGAGATTTCGGGGGCCCAGGGCGAGACGAAAATTTGGGGCCCCTTAGTACAAGTAGACATATATATAGATATGTTGATGAAATATAAATCAAATAAGACAAATGACACACATGTTTTATGTGGAAACCCCTCGCGGGAAAAACCATGGATGACATCGGTATACCCTAAAATTTTCTGTATACCCTAAAAAAATTCTCCTTACATTTCTTCTTGATGCATAGAATTGCCAAACAATTTAGTCTCTCTTGTGACATTATAGATCTCAAATAGTTCTTCAATAATTTCAACTTTGAAAAACTATTTTATCCAATAAGCAAAAATACATATTAGGATAACATTCTACATCTCTAACAAACTAAAATATCTCCATAGTGTACAATGTTCTATCCGGCAAGGTTAACTGCATAATACTTAACTTGGAAATTAGATCATGTAACTCGATATCACATTTCTTATCTAGAGAGAAAATATATGCAAATGTAGTGCAACTGTCTTTAGTTTGAGAACCATCCATTGACTTCAAATTTGTTGAACTCATTAAAAATCCTAATATACTTTAATTCTTCAAATCTACTCTTCAACTTCCATATCTACGACAATGAATCGCAAAAATGAACAAGTTGTGGCAGACGAGCGGCCGTACGTGAGCGGACGAACGATGACAGAAGCAGACAAGTCGATGGTCGATGTGATTCGATCCTAAATCATTAGATTTACGCATGTACATAGGTTCCAAGTTGATCACCTATTGGTCTGTTTAGCCATGCTCCCCTGACTCTCCGAGTAGGAGTAGTTACGAGCCAGCTTTCGAAATCAATTTCTCGTGAAAAGCTTTTCAATTACCTAGAACAACTCTATTATGCTATTAATTGATAAATTTACAGAAAAAACTAAGAGAAGATAAACCTATTAAGCTAATTAATTTTTTTCTTTGCATGTATATAATCCAATCCTACTAACACATATATGAAAATGGGCCCCCAAAATTTTTGGGCCCGGGGCGGCCGCCCCTCTCGCCCCCCCTCAGGACCGGCCCTGCATACTTAGCAAAATGATTGATTATTGAGCATATACTTCATTTGTAGATAAAGTATATACCAGATCCAAAGAGGTATGTGCTGTCCAAAAAAAGTTAAGTATACACTCTTCGTAGGGGACTAGTCCGTATGCATCAACACGGAATGTCGTCTCCGTCATCAAGCCGCCGCTGGCTCCATGTCGTCGCCGTCGTCGGCCGCATGTTGTCTCCGTACGTCGTCCGGTCGTCGCCGCTGGCCGCATGTGTCTTCATCGTCTGTGGCCGCATGCCATCTCCGTCGAGTCTCCGTTGGCCGCCTCTAGTTGGCGTCGTCTCCGTCGTTGAACTGCCGCTTGCCGCATGTCGGCTCAGCGTAGAGCCGCTGCTGGCCATGCCGCCACATGCATGGCGTTTCCATGCTGGCAGAATGTCGTCTTTTTCATCGAGATGCAGTCATGCAGAGCTGCCGGACTTCTAGACCGCCTGTATCAAACATAAGGAGATGAGTACAGAAAAATAGAGAACACTTCATTAATACAAGTTGTAAATATAAATCAACGGAAGAAATTTCCACCAAGTCCAAGAAACGATCAGCTCGTCTGATCTTGAACTTGCCGATGGTCGCCCGATGAGCTGCACACTGCCAGGTCTTGTTGATATTACGGTATGCCACTGGTAGAAAACAGGCCTACAGTCCCGGTTCGCCAGGCCCATTAATCCCGTCCGGGCAACCGGGACTAGCTACGCGCGACTAAAGGCCCCCCCCTATAGTCCCATCTCTTACGGACCGGGAGTAAAGGCCTGTCCACGTGGGCGGGTGGCGGAGCCTGGGGTCGGAGGACATTTAGTCCCGGTTGGCCACATGAACCGGGACTAGATTTATTTCGTAATTTTTTTAATTCATTTGCTTTCTAATTATTTTTCTCACCTTTTTTCACTCCCTTTTTTTCACTCCTTTTTTCACTCCCTTTTTTTCACTCCCTTTTATTCTCACAATTTGTATTATTTGCTTAGTGTCTAACTAAGATTATCTCTAGTCCAATTAGTTACTCATGGTCAAACTTCCCGCTCGGTCACCCATCCTCCCACTGCTCTATCACTAGCACGCTTAACTTCCGAGTTCCATCCCGTCCCGAATCCAAGTGTTTCTCACGCATGTATATGATAGTTGTATCATATCAATCTTATTAACATGTTGGCCGAAGCCATATTTCTTTATTGTTTGAATTTCAAATAAATCTTTGAATAAACAAAAGTAAAGATGTAATTAATAATTTTGAATAAATAAATAAACATTAACTTTTAATTTGTATTATTTCTAAAAATACCAATAATATATCCAAAAAATTGAGAGAAATAGAACTAATTCATTTTAAAATCTTAAAAATACAAATAATATATCAAAAATGAAGAACAATAATACTAATTCATTTTAAAATCTTAAAATACAAAATATATATCAAAAATTAAGAACAATAATACTAATTCATTTTAAAATCTTAAAAATACAAATAATATATCAAAAAATGAAGAAAAATAATACTAATTCATTTTAAAATCTTAAAATGAAAAAATATATCAAAAATAAAGAACAATAATACAAACAATATTCATTACATGCATAGAGTCGATCACACATAACACAATAGAGTCGATCACACATAACACAAACACATAGAGTTGATCACATTTCATAATTAACATATTATATATAGAGAGTCGATCACAAAAGATATCCATTACATATATATACTACTAATTAGATACCCATTACATGCGCATGCATACATCATCTATGGCCCCGCCGAGTAGATGCGGAACAACTCGTACGCGACATATGCATCTACGGCCGCATACTTGAGGTTCGTCATGCGCAATGGGGTCTCCTCCCAATAGTTGTGATTCTGCCGGGGGAAATCAGTCTTCATCCTTTCATAGGCCTGGTGGATGAAGGTGCTTGCCATGACAGCCATCCCGGTCTTTGGCCCGGTCAACTGGATAAGAGTCTGAAGATCAACGTAGTGATCTTCCGGTATCATAATACCGATGCGCATAAACTTCACACGGTCTTGCGTGATGTCCACGCTACAAAAGTCAAACCCCGAGTTGACAAGAAAATCAACAAGGTCCGGGCAATGCCTCGAACTACTGTAACAACAAAAATAGGATATGTGTTAGATATGTTGCAACACACGTATTGTTCACATGCAACAAAAAAACTCGAAGATGGAATGCAAGATTGTACACGTGTGCTATATACCTTGACCATTGGAAGACCAACACCGAATGCTTGAACGATATCTGGATGAGGGCAACATCCTTCTGATTCGCCGTGTACTCCAGATCGAGACCAAAGAACCGGTGTTCTTCGGGAGCATCAAAATAGAGATCGGCCAAATGACCGAGAGCTTCAGGCAGCCTCGCGCAGTTGTTGGTGAAGAGCACGTCCAAATCCTTGCCGCATGGTGTCTTCCCATTGTATCGCGTCCATTCAGCCATTTTGCGTGCGTGTGCTTGGATCGAAAGAGAGCGAGAGAGAGGAAGAACAGAGAGCGAGAGGAAGAACAGAGAGCAAAGCAGTGGAATGGCGCCCTCTGCCTCGCTCGCGAAATAAAAACCGCCGCGGGGGAGGCGAGACGCTTGATGTTTAGTCCCGGTTGGCCACGGGAACGGGGAATAAAGGGCCATTGGTCCCGGTTGGCCACGGGAACGGGGAATAAAGGACCAATAGTCCCGGGCGGCCATGTCAACCGGAATTAATTCCCGCCACGCGTCGCAACGCGCTTCCCAACCCGCGACGTCTGACCTTCTGTCGCGGGTCTCCTCCCTACCCGGGACTAAATACTCATTGGTCACGGTGCGCAACGCTTGGGGACTGATGCTGGCATACCGAAGGCCTTTTTTCTACCAGTGTGCTAATGTGAGAAAATGACGGACGGGGTGATCGCTAGGTATTAAATACGGAGTCAAAACAACATGCGCTCAGTTCCCTTCAAACATGGAACAATGTTTCAAACTAAACCTTATCCATGCCTAGAGATATAGTACGGTAGCTAATTATTATATTTAATTAAATAATGGCTAAACGGGCATGTATTGGGGGTAGTGCGCTCACGCAAGCAGCTCGATGGTGGGAGTACCTACACCCAAGGATACCATACCATTTTCGGGAAATAGCGGGCTACCATGGATGATAGCTACCCACCCTTAGCTAGCCATTGGATCGTCCCTATAGACTATCTCAACCGTAGGCAGTTTTTAACGGGCAGACGACTTGACGGGAGCAAACGGAAAGAAAAACTACCTTGCCAAAAAACTGCCAGCCGAACCACGTTATCCCTCACCTCCGACCCGCACCATTTTTTTCCGAAGTACCCGTGCACATCCCTCACCGGCCTCCTCAAAGAAAAAGGAAAAAAAATTCCCCACCCTTCACGGTCCTGCGTAAATTGCAAAAAGAAATCACCTACCACTCGCCTTCCATTCCCCTCTGCCGGCGGCGATCTCCCTCTTGCATTTATCCGGCCGGCGCAACCTTCTCTCCCACGCCGAGCCACGCACCGCAGAGGCACCGCCTTGCCGGTAGCCGTCCAACCGGAGTAGAAGACGAAGGCCTTGGCTCGGGGAAGCGGGCTCCATCCACCACCGCGCCCACTCAAGCCTGCACCGGCCTCCTCCTCAATCAACCACGACGAGTAGAGGGGCGACGTTGCGGCTCCGGCCGGCGGCGCGCGGGGCTGCAGACTATCCTGTGTGTGCTCTTCCGCCGGCGGATAGGAAGAGCTCCCGTGCTTGCTTCTTGATGCGTTCGCTGGGTGCTCGAGCTGCTCCTCGCTCCCTCTCCGCTGCTTGATCCGTTTTTCTGTTGCTTATTATGCTTCTACTCGTTGTTGCATTCAGCTATCATCAGATCTGAGTTTTCAAACCACAAAACTGACACGGATATGGGTTTTAGAATCTGATTACTGAGTTTTGTCCCTATTCGTAAGCCATGGATGAGTAAAAATGATCCATCAGCATTTCTCTGTTAACAGGATCCATCAACATCTTAATTACCTTAATTAACTAGCTAGATTCCATCTTAATTACAAAAGTCCAGCGACCCAGCGAGTACAATGTATTCTAAAAAACAAGTCTAGCCAGATTCCATCTTATTTACCTTTTTTTTTTTTGAATTTCCATCTTAATTACCTTCATTAACAAGCCTGCGTGTGAAAACTGTTTGTCCGGCCGACATTATCTCTCGCCTTTGGCCAGCAAAAATTATCCATCCCGCATCTTAATTACTATTTTTCTTTCTTTTACTTTCATTAACTAGCCAGATTGACCTGCGGCAATTGCCTTTTTTTTTAGTCACGGTGTAGTGTAGAAGACGGGATATATTGTACCTGGACGGCCGAAAGATGCTTTAACAGATGGCAAACGGTGTTAGGCATGGGTAGCTATCACCCATGGTATATATATAGAAACTCTATTTGACCCTCTGGGTGCAGAATAATTAATTCTGCACCAGGACCTATATATCGAGCCGGAGCCGCCCCATGGTCCACCGAACCTACTGTGCCGAACACCTAGCGTCCCACCACGATTGACATAAGAAACTTCGTTTTTTTACGTTGACGGTTTTCCTATTTTTTGGTTGTGGCGTGCTCGGAGCTAGCCCACATTCGTCAGATCGAGTGCGTGTGGTTCTGGAATTTCAGCGGTGGAGGGGTGGTGCGGCCGGCGAGACTGCACTTAAGCCTTGCGACCGGTGGCGAGCGGTTTGCGGCGAGCGGCGGGTGTCCTCGGCGGCGCTGTCATGGCCAGCGGGTCGATTTGGCTGCAGTTCTGGACTCCGCGACTTGGTGAGGGAAAGGCGACCACGCGGGCGTACCGCCTCCGCTCCCCCCTGGCCACCGGCGGAACGACCTTGAGCGCGTTGGGCCCGCTGCCGCTTGCGGCAGATCGAGCACGCCTCGCCACCGGCACTCCGGCCACTTCTTCTACATCTAGGGTTGGCCGCCCCAACCATCTTTCTCGTCGCTGGCGTCGGGCGAGCCCCGCCGCCCTCCATGCTCGGCACGAATAAGCCCTGCGGGTTGCGCTGCAGCCGGCATCGGCATCCTGGCCGGCCAGCGCGGCGGGCAGTGCCCGCCGGCGGCATCAACATCGTGGTCGGGTAGCACGGCGGGTGGTGGCAGTGGGCTTCCCTGTGGGCTGCATCGGCATCACGGTGAGCCGTGGGCGGCCTTAGCACTGTTGTAGATCGTTTCAGGGCGGGCAGAGCACGCTGGCGAGCTTCGATCTAAGGTATGTGATTGCTGTCTGTTCCTTTCCGGTGGAAGTTTGTGTATTCAGAACTAGCAATCGTTAACTTTACCAGATGCCTCTTTCCGGTCAGCTCATCTGCTACTAAGAGGCACTGATTCAGGTCTAAACCAGACCTGTAGAGGTGTTGTGCACAGATATCAGATGGTTCTACTTAGCTCAATGTTAAGGTACGTTGCCCCTGTGATGACTCCATGGCATGTGCTCGTGATTAACGTGCTTAGCTGCTATGTTTTTTTATTCATCGCCTACAAATCCAAACTAGTTCTATAAGATCTTTAAAATCTGTCTGTTGTTAATTTTACAAATAGTATGCTCAACTAGCAAGTCAGTAAACTTTGGCATTTTCAATATTACACAAGTTTTAATGTAGTGGTTTTTATGTATTCGGAAACTTCAAAGGAGTTAAGTTCTAAGGATTATTGTATTTTTTAAAGAAACTTGTATCTATGTACTGATCATTGTCTTTCTACGAAGTGTAGTATTTAATTGTTACATTGTTTCATTAATTTAGAGATCAGCAGCAATCTGTAATTTTGTTTTCGACAGGATCGCTTGCTTATATTTTCTATCAAACTTTATACGATTCTTTTCAGTGTGACCATCCATGATGCAGTGTATGGCAACAAGTTGATTGTATCGTGATACACGTGAAGACTGCAGATTGGCGGGTGGTGGCTTTGGGCTGCATCGGCATCCTGGATGGGCAGCATGGTCAGTGTATGGTTTCGGGAGGCAGCGCATCGGCATCGTGGTGAGCCACTGCCGATAGAGAAATCTGGTAGTCTTCGACGTAGGGTACGGTGGCCACCCGAGGGCCCCCATCCCTTTCTGGCTGTTTATTCCTTAAGATAAGTTCTCGCTTAACGCCTCCAGTCTCACCTTCTACGTCTCTATGACTCTATGGGGAGCGTGTGTCGGTCTATGCGGATGATGTAGTCCTCTTTGTCAAGCCATTGGATTCTGAGCTCTTGGCTGCACATCAAATCTTGGACCTGTTTGGTGAAGCTTCTGGGCTGAGAGTAAACTATGCAAAAACCTCAGCAACACTTATCCGCGGAGAGGAGGAGGATGAGGCATTGGTTGCACGCGAGCTAGGGTGCACTATCACAAAATTTCCAGTCAGATACCTGGGACTGTAATTAGCTCTACGGCCTTTAACCAAAAATGAATGGCAACCACTGGTGGATCAAGTGTTGAGATGTGTACCAGCATGGCAGCATGGGCTGATTGCTAGAGCTGGGAGGCTCACCCTGGGTCTTCGTAGCTGCAAGACCGGTTCATCAGCTGCTCGTGGCAGAGGCACCGAGTTGGCTCCTGGAGGAAATCAACAAATGGATGAGAGGGTTCTTTTGGTCAGGTTCAGAGCATGCGCGAGGAGGTCAGTGTCTAGTGGCTTGGGAAAAAGTGTGCAAGCCGTACTGCTTTGGAGGTCTGGGAGTGAAGAACTTGGAAATACAAGGTTTGGGTTTGCGAGTTAGATGGGAATGGCTAAGGAGGACGGATGACACTAGGCCGTGGAAAGGTTTGCCCATGCTAAATGATACGTTGGCTACTGAGGTGTTCAACAGCTTGGTCCGGATACAGGTTGGGGATGGTAAGAAAACACTGCTGGAAGGATAGATAGATCAGAGGAGTGGCAGTCCAGGAGATTGCCCCTCTTCTTCGAGCAGCAGTACGTTCGAGGACTGCTAATAAGAGAACGGTCAAGGAGGCTTTGACTGACAACCAATGGATTTCGGATGTCAGACAAGTCTGGTCGATCGAGATGGCCACACAATGCATCAGGCTTTGGATGACCATCAGGGGGCTTTAGAGAGACGAGTCGAGAGAGGACCAGTTCTCTTGGCCTACGGCGGCAAACGGCAGATATTCCGCAAGTGCCACGTATAAGGCCTTAATGCAGGGGCATATCAGATTCCCGCTTGCCAGTGGAAGTGCTGGGCGCCAGCCAAGTGCAAGATTTTCATGTGGCTAGCGTTGCAATATAGAATTTGGACTTCAGACAGGAGGGCTAGGCACAGTTTGCAAGACCACCCAGACATTTGCAAATTGTGTTTGCGAGAGACGGAGACCACTGATCACATCCTGATTCAGTGTGTGTTTGCTAGACAAGTTTGGTGGAGGTGTGCCAGTCGGCTAAGGGCTGAAATTCCCATGCCCACAGTGACGGTCTCCTTGGAGGATTGGTGGCTAGATGTCCGTGGTAGGTTTAGGGATAAGCAAAGAAAATCTCCGGATTCCTTGATCACCCTTGTTTCATGGATGCTTTGGAAGCAGCGCAATGCAAGAGTGTTTAGAAATCTGAACCAGATTTGAAATGAGGAGACATTAGCTGCTAGGATTTTGGAGGAGTTGAGCCGTTGGGACGAGGCCGGAGCTGGAGTTGGAGTCATCCTTCGCGAGTAGTTACTTAAGAGTGGAGTGTGTGTGTGTGACAGCTCCGTTGAGAGCAGCGATAGCTGTTGCAAAATTCTTGTATATTGAACTCTCCCTTCTATAAAAATCTGGTATGCAATTGCATACCCTCGAAAAAAAAGGCAGGTACTCTTCCGCCTCCTCATCAGCTTTGGGCGAAATAATTTCTGAGGTGGCTCAGGTATCCTCTTGCAGGGAACAGGCGGGTGGCATAGCAGGCGACGAGAACACTCTCGAACTTGGTGGATCATTTCTTTAGTAGGAGGTGAATTCCTGATCTCCAACACCACGTTTCATTGCCGTGTTTGTTGGATACGACTAATTAGCCGTGCAAATAAAGTGGTAATCTGCAAGTGACATGATCGGTACTAGATTGAGAATTTGGTCTTTGTGGTGAGGTCTTACTATTGTCTTAATTTTTTTTGAAATAGTTAGCATTTAAATTCATACCATCTTTGACTTTTTGTTCACTGCTCGTGTTGTCACACGGAGGATTCAATTGCCATTTTGATAGCATGCAATTGTTCGATTGGTCTAGAACAAATGTCTCAGTTGTGACGCTTCCATACAGAACTAGATCAAACTTTCATAGGAAAGTGATGGTTCTTAGTTAAGATAATATGCAGTAACTAGTTGTATTTCAAATGAGTTCGTCAATTATATTTTTACATCTGGAGCTTGGCTGTACCCGTTTGCATTACGCAACTGGTAGTGGCTGTTGCTTGCAAGGAGTTTTAAAGATTAACTGTCCGACCAAGTAATATTCACATGTGGTTGTCCCAACAAATCTACGTCGTCCAAAAAAAACTTACGTCGTGTAATTGGGCCATCTCTGGCTGTTCTTATGGACACATTAAACATGTTGTTAGTTCTTACATCAGTAACTTGGATTTTGTATGGTGTAATCTTACCTTGATTAGTTTGCACCACCTCAAATTTCTCAATTCAGTCGCCGGCACAAAATTGTACTAATACGGAGGTTTATTTTCATTACATCGACGGTTATCAACTAGTCATCAGATCACCCGAAAGAAAGAATCAGCGAGAGACGTGGGCTGGCTTAGTTGGTTTTTTTATGTCACATGCAAAGAATCTTACGAAGCAACACAACGTGGGCTGGCTGTTGGTTTTTTTATGTCACATGCAAAGAATCTTACGAAGCAGATCACCCGAAAGAAAGAATCGGTGAGAGACGTGGGCTGGCTTAGTTGGTTTTTTTATGTCACATGCAAAGAATCTTACGAAGCAACACAACGTGGGCTGGCTGTTGGTTTTTTTATGTCACATGCAAAGAATCTTACGAAGCAGTTTTTTTAGGTCACATGCAAAGAATCTTACGAAGCAACGCAGAAATGTCTTGCGGGCACGGTGGGCATACGCAGGATGGTTTGGACGTACGATCGGTGGGGTGCAGAATAATATTCCGCACCCAGGGAGTCAAATAGCGCGACCGTATATATATATATATATATATATATATATATATATATATATATATATATATATATATATATATATATATATATATCCATTATGCCTCCTTGCGGTAACTTGTATTTAAATCATATATTCATTGAAAGTTACTTTCCCCTTTGCATGTGTTGGTTTTGTTCCTAGCATGTGTTTGTATATGTCATGCTTGATACTTACCTATCTTGAGTAATCTAGTATTTTTTTGTTGGTTTTCACTCCAATGTACTTGTGTGTTTTGTGTTGAGCCTTCCTTGCAAACTATTGTTGTTTTTAGTTGGCTCTTTGGGAGATTAATGGACTATCCCATTTTTTGGGGAGTAATGTACTCTTGGCACTTTACTATTCCTAAAATTTGTGTACATGGGGAATACCACTTAGTGTTGATATATCAATACTATCTTGTCTCTATATGGTATGTCTTTCTCATGAGAAATTCAATCCTAATGTCCATTAACTTTCTCTACTTAGATTTATTTTTCTTTACCTCTTGTTAAAAATGGATTATCACATTATAGGGGAGTAATAAGCTATGTGCATATTACAAGCCTATAAAATGTGAAGATGTGAGGTATTTCCACCTAGAATTGATACTGTTAGTTATGTTTTTCCTATGTGGCATGTTACTCAAACAAGTTCCATATTTTCTTAAAATATTTTTTGTCTCTCTTCTTTTGTATCTTGTTTGTAAGAGAGTTTCTTGGTGCTTTGCATATCCGGTTGATGTGAATCCTTGAAGAATCTCTATCTAATCATGTTTTTTTAAGTCCTATCTTTTGCCACATGCTTATGTTTTGTGAATATGATTGTGAACAAATCATCTACCATCGAGAAATATCTCCACACACACACCTCTTTTCTTTGACAAGTATAATTATTTATAGTTAGTTTAATTGTCATATTTACTTTGCCTTTGCTCGAAAATTGCCTTGTTTCTTGCCCATGCTTTTTGTTTGGTTTAACTTCCTTGTGTCTTCCTTGTACCTTTTGTATCATTTTGTTATATACTCAAAATTTGTTTTATGCTATATTGAGTTAGGAAAAGCAATGATCCCATTCGTCTGCACTTACATTCAAAGTCATACTCCTTCGTGTTCCACTATTCTTGGGGAATCTATCCTACATTGAGTAGAACACCATTCTTTAAATTGGTATTGCATCTTATTTATTTTCTTGAGCTTGACTAGTGTTTGAACAATATATATGGAGAGTAATGATTCCATTGTGTGAATTTTTTATTCAAATGTAGGATCATAATTAATGCGCTATTCTTGGAAGAGCTATCATATATGCGTTTGAACACTTGTTATCTTGAATTTTTTTTGAAACTTTTGTTATCTTGAAATTGGTATTTTATCTCAATGACTTGTCTCTTTGGAAGACGAACATTTTTTGTCATGGCAATTTGTGTGCCATCATGTAAAGTGTAGAGGTTTTGTTTATTCTTTGATCTTCTCTATTTGGTATCCTCAATCATGTGTTGATTTGGTTTTGATATAATGTGGACAATTCCCTTGCTTTCCACTCTTGTGAGTGCCTCCTTGGTTAATTGGTGTGTTGTACAATTTGTATCTTGTTTGGTTCTTCAAAGTTTTGTGCATGTATATTTACTATATGTATATCTTTTGACATGCTTACTTTCTCATATTTATGTGGAGTTTGTCCTATGTATTGTAGTTGCTCTAACTACTTTGGACCCAATGAGTTTTGGTACCATGTTGTACTTGACTTTTGTTTTTTAGGTGCAATGGAGATGCATTGGTTGCTTGCCTCATTCATAAGGAAGGTGTTCTCACCATGGGATTATAGGAGTCAAGCTACGATGATTAACGATCTCACATCCTCTTCATCACCAATGTCATCTCAGTAACAAGTTCTCATCTCATGCATACTTTTATAGTTTCAACCTTGTGTATGTTGTATCTTGGCATGAATCTTTTTTATGCAATTCTTGTGGTTCTTGAAAATATCTTATAACAAACATACTTAATGAAAATGTGAGTAAGCCGGGATGATTACATATCAAGGGGATATTTATAATCATTTTCATGATTCACCAATCCCAAGTATATTAATCGAGCACCTTCTACTCGAAGTCTCTCACATGCAATATTGATGAATTCTCAAAACTATTTTCCTTTGTGATACGTGTTACCTTTCTCGAAGAATCCCAACAATCACTTTTCCGTTGTGGATATTTGTGATGCTTTGATGAGTTTGTTGATTGTTCATCTATATCCCTTTAGGATGAATTTGAGCTTTGTGCTTTGCTTTCAAGCAAAAAATCTTACTCGTATATTTATGAATTTCTCTTAGATATCATGTGCTTCACCTTTGTACCTATTTTGTGTGTGCATATTTCTTTGTGGACTTATATCTTTGTGATTGGTGTCCACTTAGAAACTTATACACATGTTAGTGGCTACCTCTTTAATTGGCATTCCATCTCTTTAGTAACCACATTTCTTTTGTTTTAATTCTTTGGTGGTTCCTAAAGGCACAAGCTTGGCTTTTCATTTGGTACTCTTTTTGCATCTTAATAAGCTTGTGGACCTATTTTTCTTGTTGCAAGTTGCATTGCTTCATTTACCATCTATTATCCACCCTTAGGTTATCATCCGAACCCCCTTAGGTATTAAGTTGCAAGCAACAGATAACTGCATTAAACAATGTGTGTAATGTAAGCAATGCTTGTGCACGCGGGAACTCGCACCGCTGTTTTCTCCCTAATGGCAACAACACATCCTCCCTCTTCACGTTTCTCTCACTCGAGCAAGGCGATGAGGAGGCATGAACCCACTATCAAGCATAAATACTCCCTCTTGGAGTCACTAGCAACTACTTGGCAAGTGCGACCACTAGCAACGGAAAGCATGCAAGATCACAAATAACATAAGCAATAAAGACTATAATCAACTTGGCATAAGGTCAATATTCATCGGATCCCAGCAAACACAGCATATAGAATTACATAAGATCAATCTTGATCATGATAGGAAGCTCACGATATCTAAACATTGAGGCATATGAGGCGAAGACAACCATCAAGCTACAGCCACGAACCCGTAGTCCAGGGATGAACTACTCACGCATCACTCCGGAGGCAGGCATGGTGATGTAGAAGCCTTCGGTCATGATTTCCTCTCCGGCAGGGTGCCGGAAACAGCTTCAGAACCCCCCTGATCTAGGGTTGACGGCGGTTGCGGAACTTTTTCGGGGATTTTGATCAGGTGCTTAGGGTTTTCCATCCGGGGGAATAAATAGGCGAAAGGGCAAAGGCGATGGAGGCCAGGGGGCCCACACCCATAGCTGGCGCGGCCAGGGGGACCGTGCCACCCAATGGTGTGGCCCCCCTGATGCCCGTCTTCGACTCTCCTTCGGTGTTCTGGATGCTTCCGGGGAAAATAGGCACTTCGGTCTTTGTGGGGTCCAAGTAAAGCACATAAGGTGTGACCGAATAAAAATGTAGTTTCACTAGACGTGACCTGATAATTTGTTGATGAAGAAGGGGATGCCTTGGGCATCCCCAAGCTTAGACGCTTGAGTCTTCTTGGGATTTTCTGGGATGTACCACCGGGGCATCCCCAAGCTTAATCTTTTCACTCTTCTTGGTCAGATCATATCATTCTATTCTCTTGACCCTTGAAAACATCCTTCACACCAAAATTCGCACAATCTTCATTACCAACGTTAGTGCAATAAAAATAAAAATTCACATGGTTCAGTCTGAACACAAGCCTATCACTCAAAAACACATTATCTAATGTCACAAATTCTTTTAAAACTCTTTTTCTCGAAAGAACACCAAAAAAATAGATTAAGATGCAAATGCAATATTTGGTAGAAATCTGTCAAAACAGAACAGTAGGCAGAGGTCAATTTTTTTAGAAAATCTTCTGTTGCTCAAATAAAAAAGTATTAAACTAAGAAAAGTTTCGTATATATCGCAGGATTACGCACAAAAAACCTCAGGTCATTTTGAATTTTCTGTGATTTTATACGTAATTAACAGTGGACAGCAGAAATCTGTTTCCTACGCAGAAATTCGAAATATAGTCTCAACTTTCCACTAGAGGCTTTACTTGGCTCAACAAAAACACAAAAGAAAAGATATAGAAGGGTTTCTAAGGAAATATAAAACACCAAGGTTCAAAGCGCACAAAAGAAAACAAAGGAAAACTGAATGAAAACAGAGAAATAAAACGGGTTGTCTCCCGGTAGCGCTTTTCTTTAACGCCTTTCAGCTAGGCATAGAAAATCAACTCAAGTATTTTCAGGTGAAGAAGCATCAACATTATAATTTTCTATAATAATAGAGTAAAAAGGTAGATTTTCATCTTCTTTCTAGGAAAGTGTTCCAAACATTTCTTGAGGGGGAATTGATATTTAATACTCCCCTCTTTCATATCAATAATAGCACCAACAGTTCTAAGAAAAGGTCTTCCCAAAATAATAGGACAAGAAGCATTGCATTGAATGATCATAACAACAAAATCAACAGGGACAAGGTTATTGTTAACCATAATAAGGACATCATCAATTCTACCAAGAGGTTTCTTCTTAGCATTATCAACAAGATGAACATCCAAATACCAGTGTTCCAACGGTGATAAATCAAGCATATCATAAATCTTTTGAGGCATAACATAGATACTAGAACCAAGATCACACAAAGCATTGCAATCAAAATATTTTACTTTCATCTTAATGACTGGATCCCAACCATCATCTGATTTCCTAGGGATAGATGTTTCAAGTTTTAGCTTTTCTTCCCTAACTTTCATGAGAGCATTGGTAATATGTTTAGTAAAGGCCATATTCATGGCACTAGCATTGGGACTTCTAGCAAGATTTTGTAGAAACATAATGACTTTAGAGATATTGCAATCATCAAAATCAAAATTATTATCATCAAAAGTAATGGGACCATTATCTCCTACATCTCTAAAAATTTCAGCACTTTTATTAGAAGAAGTTTCAGCAATTTGAGGCAATTTAGCACAATTCACTGAAGGAGTAGGGACTTTATTAACACCAACTACTTTATAATTATAGTAGGAGGTTTACTAGCACTTGGAGCTTCAGTTTTACTAGTGGTTGTGATAGTACAAACTCTAGCAATATTATTCTTTCTAGCCAATTCATCTTGTCTTTCCCACCTAGCACGTAATTCAGCCATCAACCTAACATTATTATCAATTTGAACTTGGATGGCATTCAAAGTTTTACTTTGTTTAACATCTTGTGGCAAAACCTTCAGTTTTAGAAAATCAATATCAATAGCAAGGCCATCTACTTTAAAGGCAAGAACATCTATTTTACCAAGCTTTTCCTCAACAGATTTATTAAAAGTAGTTTGTGTGCTAATAAATTCTCTGAGCATGTTTTCAAGATCCGAGGTAGAGCTTTTATTGCTATTGTAGGAGTTGCCATAAGAATTACCGTACCCATTATTAGGAGGATAAGGCTTATAATTGTTTCCACCACAATTATTTCTATAAGCATTGTTGTTAAAATTATTATTTCTAATAAAGTTTACATCAACATGCTCTTCTTGAGCAACCAAAGAGGCTAAAGGAACATTATTAGGATCAACTCGATCTTTACCATTAACAATCATAGACATAATAGCATCAAGACTTTCACTCAAAGAGGAGGTTTCCTCAACATAATTTACCTTCTTACCTTGTGGAGCTCTCTCAGTGTGTCACTCTGGATAATTTATCATCATATCATCTAGAAGCTTTGTTGCATTTCCCAAAGTGATGGACATAAAGGTACCTCTTGCAGCTAAATCCAATAGTTTCCTTGAGGAGAAATTCAGTCCTACATAAAAAGGTTGTATAATCATCCAAGTAGTCAGTCCATGAGTGGGACAATTCTTCACCATAGTTTTCATTCTTTCCCAAGCTTTAGCAACATGTTCATTATCAAATTGTCTAAAATTCATTATGTCACTTCTCAGGGATATAATCTGAACAGGAGGATAATATTTTCCAATGAAAGCATCTTTACACTTAGTCCATGAATCAATACGATTTCTAGGCTAAGATAGCAACCATTCTTTAGCTCTTCCTCTAGAAAGGAAATAATTTCAGTTTAATAATATATCCATCCACATATTTATATTTTTGCATCTCACATAATTCAACAAAATTATTAAGGTGCGCAGCAGCATCATCAGTACTAATACCAGAAAATTGCTTTTTCATCACAAGATTCATAAAGCAGGTTTAATCTCATAGAAAGTAGCAGTAGGAGCAGGTGGAGCAATATGTGTGTAAATAAAATCATTGTTGTTTGTGCTAGTGAAGTCACACAACTTAGTATTCTCAGAGGAACTCATTTTAGCAGAGTAATAGCAATCAAATAAATAACAGGTATGAAGTAAACTAATTTTTGTGTGTTTTTTAATATAGAGAAGAAAAACAAGACAAAAATAAAAACAAGACAATAAACAAAATAAAGAGGTTGAGAGTGAGAGACTCCCCTTGCCAGAAGCCTTCTTCCTCCCTGGCAACGGCGCCAGAAATTCTTTTCCTACGCCTCAATGGTGCCAAGAATTCTTGCGGCTTGTGATGGCGTGTTGGGAACCCAAAGAGGAGAGTGTGATGATTGTAGCGGTAAGAATTTCCCTCAGTTAAGAACCAAGGTTATCAATCCAGTAGGAGGAAGAGGATCTCGGGAAGGTTGATGCCACTGACGGTGGTGATGGCGCCTCACCGGTGTCAGCAACAACATGGACCCTGCACACAACACAACCAAAATACTTTTTCCCAACGGTACAGTGAGGTTGTCAATTTCACCGGTCTTCCTGAAAACAAAGATTAGTCGTATAGTGTGGAAAATGATGTATGCTTGCAGTAAGTAAAGAAAGCAAGAAATTGTTGTGGTTTGTTTAACAATCCGAAAAATGGATCGGGGTTCATAGGTTCACTAGTGGTGTCTCTCCATAAAGATAACATGCTGGGTGAACAAATTACAGGTGGGCAATTGACAAATAGAGGTTGCACCGTAGTGCACACTATAACATGATGACTACTATGATATTTAGTGTGGGAATTACAAGAAAATACATAGACCGAAATCCATCTGCATCTATGGCTAATAATCCACCCTCAGGTTATCATCCGAACCCACTTAGGTATTAAGTTGCAAGCAACAGATAACTGCATTAAACAATGTTTGTAATGTAAGAAATTCTTGTGCACGCGGGCACTCACACCGTTGTTTTCTCCCTAATGGCAACAACACATCATCCCCCTTCATGTTTCTGTCACTCGAGCAACGCGATGAGGAGGCATGAACCCACTATCAAGCATAAATACTCCCTCTTAAAGTCACTAGCAACTACTTGGCCAGAGCAACCACTAGCAACGGAAAGCATGCAAGATCACAAATAACATAAGCAATAAAGACTATAATCAACTTGGCATAAGGTCAATATTCATCGGATCACAGCAAACACAACATATAGAATTACATAAGATCACTCTCGATCATGATAGGAAGCTCACGAGATCTAAACATGGAGGCATATGAGGAGAAGACAACCATCTAGCTACAACTACGAACCCGTAGTCCAGGGATGAACTACTCATGCATCACTCCGGAGGCAGGCATGGTGATGTAGAAGCCTCCAGTGATGATTTCCTCTCCGGCAGGGTGCCGGAAACAGCTTCAGAACCCCCTGATCTAGGGTTGACGGTGACGGCGGCTGTGGAAATTTTTTGGGGATTTTTATCAGGTGCTTAGGGTTTTCCATCCAGGGGGAATAAATAGGCGAAAGGGCAAAGGCGGTGGAGGCTAGGGGGCCACACCCATAGCTGGCGCGGCCAGGGGGACCGCGCAACCGTATGGTGTGCCCCCCTGATGCCCGTCTTCGACTCTCCTTCGGTGTTGTGGATGCTTCCGGGGAAAATAGGCACTTCGGAATTTGTGGGGTCCAATTCCGAGAATGTTTCCAGAACAACTTTTTTGAAACAAAAAACAACAGAAAACAGGGAACTGGCACTTGGCATCTTGTTAATAAGTTAGTCCCGGAAATCGTATAAAAATGCTATAAATAAGGGAGAAAACATGTAGGAATTGGCATAATATCATCATGGAGCATCAGAAATTATAGATACGTTGGTGTCGGGGGGTTACCCCCGAGTAGGGTAAAGACAGGTGGTAAAGGCCGCTTACAGAAGAGAGGTTTGGTCGAGTAGCCGACTACCAGGTACTCGCTACCCGGTCGACTGCTACTCGGTCTCACCTCAAGATAACCAGAAGGAGATATCAATCAAGTTCTACCCTGACGAGTAGAAGGTTTGGCCCGAGTACAAATGGCGGGAACCATTGGCGGGAACCTACTCGGGCCAGAAAGTCAAAGGAGCCGTTCTGACACAGGATCCCGCGTATCCTGGGTCCGTACTTGGCAGCATTCGAACTACTGTTCACGTGGGGACGGCCTGCCTGACAGTGACAGCATGGAAGCAGGCCGTGGCAGGATAAGGGGGGCCTACTCTGTGCCTAGGTACAGTGTTACCAGTCTGTCCCCTAGTTTTGCCCAACGACTTTACGGAAGCAGCCAAGGTTAGGAACCAAAGCTGTCAGCGGGTACTCGGAGAAAGGACGATGTGCACACTATGTCGACACTTGTCTAGATTTGGACGTATCCGGCTGGGCACCGTGTATATAAGGTGCCCCGCCGCCTCCTGCGCGAGGCATGCTCTCACATGCTCATAAGGAACCCTAGAAACCCTAAGTTCTTGACCTAGCTCTACTCGGAGAAGAGAGAGAGGCTACTCGGTAGTGATACCCTTTGTACTGTGGCTACTCGGAGAGACATCATAATACATAGAGAAAGGCAGGAGTAGGGGTTTTACCTCCTCACGAGGGCCCTGAACCTGGGTACATCGTGTTGTTTGTGTTGTGTGGATCTTACCTCACGCGGCTACTCGTCGCGTGATCCCTCCCCGGACACCTCCAGCGTCCATCGTCCCCACATCTTTAGCCATCCCATGGCATCTGCCGTGACACCACCACGACAGTTGGCGCCCACCGTGGGGCAACCAGCGGCGCTGGCTGGAGTTTCTGTTCGGACGGGATCTTCTTCGGCGGAGCGCGTAGTTTGTGGCCTTGTCCACAGATTTGGCTCCTTCGACTTCGTCACCGACAACGCTGGCTGTTTCGGCGGCATGGCCATGCCCGAGGGCGGCTCGGTGATCTCCTTCGGCTCTCACCTCGTCTACGTTGCCACCGTCGCCAACAGCGCCTACCCCGAGCTGGTGCATGACGCGGAGGATCCTCCCGCGGTGGTTGCTGCTCGTGGAAGGCCTGCATGCAGCTCCGCATGCTGCGCTGAGGTGATGGTGACGGGCTTGGCGGCGAACACTGGCGCAGCCGCTACTGGCGCTGCGGCCGTCGTCGAGGAGGTTGACGACCCGCCTGCTGGTGGCAGGAATCACCGGCCCTACGAGAAGGAGAGCAACCTGCCGCCTTCCACATCTACGGTCATCCCCGCGTCTGCTGCGCGAACCGGCATGCCCACGCCCACCGACATCGAGCTCCTAGCCGCGAGGGAGCAGCTCGAGCGGCAACGCCAGGAGCTGCTTGCCGAGCAGGCGGAGTTGGAGAAGATCAGGCTTGAGCTGAGTCTAGACCAGCTCGAGTACAACAAGGCTCACGGCTTCACGCCGGTCGCCAGGAGGCCCAGCAGAGTGGGCGCTACGCGGCGCAACCTAGGTGCCGAGATGGCGACAGTTGCGGAGGAGCCCGCGCAGTCCGCCACCGCGAACACCTTCACAAGGCCAAGGTACAGCACACCCGCCAAGACGCTCAGAGCTGCAGGCCGTGGCTGCCGAGTTGCCGCGCCTAGATGGAGAGGCGCGTCTCAGGCAACAGGAGAGGCTCAACGAGTTGGTGCTGGAGGCCGCCAGGCAGAACGAGGAGTTCCGCAAGGCCAACCCGGGAGCTGGGGCTTCGCAGGTGGTTCATTCTCACGCGGCAAGATCTAACGATCAAGCCTCATCTCCGCATCCTAGCCGCGAGAAGAGCCGCCGCGGGCGTTCGGGTAGAGACAGGCAAAGGCAGGTGTATGACCCGGCCGCTGCCGCGAAACAGGTTGCTGTGCCGCAGCGGCCCGGGCAGGAACACAACGCTGCAAGAGCAGGCTCTCAAGCCCATCAAGCTCAAAGCCGTGTCCGAGAAGCCGCGCGTCCGGGTACTTCTCGGCAACCCGCAACTCAGCCTACTCGGCAGAGGCAGCAGCCGCGCCCAGTGGCACCAGTCGCCAACCCGGTGGAGCAGCCCGCAGCTATGCAGGTGGATAGGTATGATGATGGCTACTCGGCTATGGAGATGGCTGGTTATGACATCCATGACCGTGTTGGTGAGCGCGTGTTGGCGCCTGGAGATGCAAGGCACCAGCTGGACCGCATCAGCTTGTCGGCGCGGCTTGAGAGCACGGGTCCTCCTGGCCCCGAGTGCTTTGGCCCGCGCATCATGAACGAGCCATCCGTGAAGGGCTTCCAGCTCGCAAGAGGCACCAAGAGCTACAATGGTAGCACCAAGCCTGAAGATTGGCTCAATGACTACGTCACCGCGGTCCACATTGCGGGTGGCAACAGGAGATGGGCGGTGCGCTACGTCCCGCAGATGCTAGAGGGTCCAGCTCGCACTTGGCTCAACAACTTGCCCAAGCACAGCATTAACTGCTGGCTGGACTTCTCGGACGCCTTCGTCAGCAACTTCACCAGCACATACAAGAGGCCGAATAGGCCACAGCAGCTCTCGGCTTGCAGGCAGCGAGAAGACGAGACGGACCGCGAGTACCTTACTCGGTGGAGCACCTTGAGGAACACTTGTGAGGGTGTGAATGAAGCACAGGCCATCACTTGGTTTGCGCAGGGTTGCCGACATGGCAGCATGCTTTGGCAGAGATTGCAGAGGGAAATGCCGAACACCCTGGCCGAGACCATCAAGATTGCGGATCAGTACGCACTCGGTGATCCTACTCAGCCACTGATGGACTCCTCTGAGCCGAGAAGAAACTTCAACAGCAGCAAGCGCAACGAGTTCCGCAACAAGCGCCGAGTAGATATTCGGTATGACCCTGAGGAGGTGAATGCAGTGAATGTCGGAGGCGGTGGTGGCCTAAGGCAGAAACCTGCTGGAGCCTACGGGCAGAACCAGAACCAGGGCCAAGGCAACAAGAAACCGTTCCGCACTGCGCAGCCGGGTAGCGGGAACTCCGAGCAGCCGAAGAAGTTTGTCTTTGATGACATGAAGGATGGTCCGTGTAGCTTTCACACTCATCATCCCTCGAGGCCCGCCAACCACACTACTCGGCAGTGCGAGTGGTGGGATGTGATCAAGAGTGATGGCTTGCCTCCTCCACCTCCTCTGCCAGCCGCCAACGCCACTGTTCAGCCTACTCGCGCTCCCGCAGCTCGGCCGCCAGTGTACCCGAGAAGAGAGAATGTCAACCAGGTGGCTTTAGGAGCCAACCGGAACTTCAACAACGAGAGATACCGCAACAACAACAACAACTACAACCGCAACAACAACAACAGAGGCAACAACAACTATCAGGGCAACAACAATGGCAACAATGGCAACAATGGGGGCAATGGCTCCAACCAGTACCAAGAGCACCATGAGAGCTACATGATCTTCACTTCTGAGGCAGTCGACAAGCAGTCACAGCACAGGCGGGCCATGGAGGTCAATGCAGTGATTCCGGCTGTCACTCACTACATGTATTGGTGTGACCAGGAGATCAGGTGGACTCGGGCAGATCACCCCAAGGTGATGCCCAATCCGGGTACCTATGCCTTGGTGCTGGATCCCACCTTCCTGGGCCCTGAGAAGAATGTGAGATTCAGCAAGGTGCTGATCGACAACGGCAGCAGCATCAACATTGTGTACAAAGACACACTCGAGAAGCTTGGCCTAGCCGAGAACATGATGCTGCCCAGCAAGACCACTTTCCATGGCATCGTGCCCGGGATCTCATGCAACCCGATTGGCCGAGTGTGGATTGATGTGCTATTCGGCACTCGGGAAAACTGCCGCACAGAGCGCCTGCAGTTTGAAGTGGTGGATCATCAGAGCCCATATCATGCTCTACTCGGCAGGCCTGCTCTGAGCAAGTTCATGGCCTCTACCCATGTGGCTTATCTGAAGATGAAGATCCCCGGCCCCAATGGCATCATCACCATCTCGGGAGATTACAAGAAATCCATGGAGTGTGCTTCTGCTAGCTCCCAGCTGGCGGAGTCAATGGTGATTGCTGCCGAGAAGAAGAAGATGTACGAGGTGGTGGCCATGGCTCAGTCCGCACAAGCTGGCGCACAGGGTGTGCCGAGTACCCAGCATGGTACTGCTTTCCAAGCTGCCAAGGAGACCAAGACAGTCCAGGTTGACCCCGAGTTCCCGGAGCGCGTGGCCATCATTGGTGCCGGGTTGGCCGAGAAATAGGAAAGCGCGCTCATCCACTTCCTCCGTGAGAATCGGGATGTTTTCGCCTGGACCAATGAAGATCTACCAGGAGTCCCGAGGGAGTTGGTTGAGCACTCTTTGCATGTGCGTCCTGACGCCAAGCCCGTGAAGCAGGCTTTGCGCCGTTTCGGGGATGAGAGAAGGAAGGCCATCGGTGATCAAATCACCAAGCTACTGATCAGTAACTTCATCATGGAAGTGCTGCATCCGGACTGGTTAGCCAACCCGGTCATGGTCGAGAAGAAAAAGGAAGATCCCAAGGCTGCCACTGCATGGCGCATGTGCGTCGACTACACCGACTTGAACAAGGCATGCCCCAAGGATCCCTTCCCGCTACCTCGCATCGATCAGGTGATCGATTCCACTGCCGGCTGTGAACTGTTGTCTTTCATAGATGCCTACTCTGGTTTCCACCAGATTGCACTCAACCCTGCTGATCAAATAAAGACTGCTTTCATTACCCCGTACGGGGCTTATTGCTATCGTGTCATGTGTTTTGGCCTGAGGAATGCGGGTGCAACCTATCAGAGATGCATGCAGAAATGCTTGCATGACCAGCTCGGCAAGAATGTGCAGGTGTACGTAGATGACATTGTCATCAAAACGAATAAAACACATACTCTGCTTGCCGACCTGGAGGAAACCTTTGCTAACCTACGCAGGTACAAAATGAAACTGAATCCGAGTAAGTGCACCTTTGGTGTACCAGCTGGAAAGCTACTCGGTTTTCTGGTTTCTAGTCGGGGCATTGAAGCCAATCCGTCTAAGATAAAAGCTATTGAGAGCATGTCTTTGCCGAGATCGTTGAAGGATGTGCAGAAGTTCACGGGCTGTCTGGCATCTCTGAGCCGCTTTCTGGGCCGAATGGGCGAGAAGGCTCTGCCTCTGTACCAGCTGATGAAGAAAAGTGACAAGTTTGTCTGGACTCCGCAAGCGGACGTGGCATTCAATGAGCTGAAAGCGATGCTGGCTAGCGCTCCCGTCTTGGCTAGTCCGCTACCCAAGGAGCCTATGCTGCTGTACATTGCTGCGACTAACCGAGTAGTCAGCGTGGTGATAGTGGTGGAGCGAGAAGAAGAAGGCAAGAGTGTGCAGCGCCCAGTCTATTATCTCAGTGAAGTGCTGTCCAGTTCCAAGCAAAACTATCCGCACTACCAGAAGATGACGTATGGTGTGTACCTGGGCGCCAGGAAGCTGAAACATTACTTCCAGGAGCACCCCATCACGGTTGTGAGTTCTGCTCCCATCTCGGATATCATGGGAAACAAGGAGGCGAGTGGCAGAGTAGCCAAGTGGGCAATCGAGCTAGCCGCGTACGCTCCCGCGTATACGAGAAGAGAAGCAATCAAGTCTCAGGTCCTGGCGGAATTTCTTGTGGACTGGGCCGAGATGCAGTATGAACCTCCTGCTCCAGTTTCCAACTACTGTAAAATGCACTTCGATGGCTCAAAGGTGAAAGAAGGCCTTGGTGCTGGCGTTGTGCTTACATCACCCAAGCGGGATCAACTCAAGTACGTGCTGCAGATTCATTTCAAGGCATCCAACAATGTAGCCGAGTACGAGGCAGTGGTGCATGGTTTGCGAGTAGCAAAGGAGGTTGGTGTGCAGCGCATTATATGCTATGGCGATTCAGATCTAGTGGTGCAGCAAGTCTCAGGTACCTGGGATGCTTTGGATGCCAACATGGCATCGTATCGCTTCCTGGTGCAGTCAATGACTGGGTTTTTCGAAGGTTGTGAGTTCCAGCACATTCACCGAGCAGAGAACGAAGCCGCGGACGAGCTATCCAAGTTGGGATCTTCTCGGCAGTCCATCCCGGCAGGGATTGCCTTGGAGCATTTGAGGAAGCCATCCATCAAGCCTTCCCCCAACTCGGAATCCATCTTTGTCCCTTCTCTGCCAAGTGAAGAATCTGATCCAATGGAGATTGACTGGGAGAGTGCTGTAGGGAACCCGGGGACTGCCGTCCTCTACTCGGGGACTGCCACTCCCTACTCGGGGACTGCCACTCCCTACTCGGGGACTGCCATTCCCTACTCGGGGACTGCCACTCCTTACTCGGGGACTGCCGCCCTCAACCCAGAAGCTGTTGCATTCATTGAAGAAGTTCTCGCCAATCGGTCTGGGCTGCAGAGAAGCGCTCCTACTCCTCCTGTGCAACCACCAGAGCCTGTCCCAATGGAAATGGACGAGCCAGTGTTTCCCGTGCGGGAGACACCGAGTTGGGCAATGCCCATATTATCCTTTCTAAGGGACGGCACTTTACCTGAAGATGAGGTGGCTGCGAGGCAGATTCAGAGAAGGTCCAAGGGCTACACCATAGTCCGAGATGTGCTGCATAAGAGAAGTGCCACCGGCGTGCTGCAACGCTGCGTGAGCCCGGAAGAGGGAGAAGAAATCCTGGTGGAGATACATCAAGGGGAGTGTGGGCATCACGCCTCTTCTCGGGCATTGGTCAAGAAAGCTTTCCGGCATGGCTTCTACTGGCTCACTGCACTACAGCAAGCTGAAGATATTGTGAGGAAGTGCACCGGCTGCCAGATGTTCGCAAGTAAGATTCACATGCCAGCTTCCGAGTTGAAAACAATTCCTATCACATGGCCATTTGCTGTTTGGTGCTTGGATATGGTTGGTCCTTTCAAGCCGGCTAAAGGCAATATGACACATATCTTGGTCATGGTGGACAAGTTCACCAAGTGGATCGAGGTGAAACCTATTCGGAAGTGCGATGGGGTCACAGCTGTGAAGTTTGTGAAGGATGTGATCATGAGATATGGCTACCCGCACAGTATCATCACCGACAACGGCACCAACTTTGCAGAGGGGGCAATGGTGCGATTCTGCAGAGATAAGCATATCCGACTAGACGTTGCGTCAGTCGCGCACCCTGCCTCCAATGGGCAAGTTGAGAGAGCAAATGGGATGGTACTGGCAGGCATCAAGCCAAGGCTGATTGAGCCATTGCTGAAAACACCAGGGTGTTGGCTAGAAGAGTTGCCAGCGGTGTTGTGGAGTCTAAGGACTACCCCTAACCGGTCAACCGGCTACACGCCATTCTTCTTGGTATACGGGGCTGAGGCCGTGTTGCCAATAGACTTAGAGCATGACTCCCCCCGAGTAGCCCTCTACACTGAGGTGGAGGCGAGAGAAGCTCGAGAAGACGACGTTGACCTGCTTGAAGAAGCAAGAGAGCTGACTCTGTCACGTTCGGCTATCTACCAGCAAAACCTGCGGCGTTATCATAGCCGAAAGGTGAACCCAAGGGTTTTCCGAGAAGGAGACATGGTCCTTAGGCTTGTGCAGCGCACAGCCGGGATGCACAAGTTGTCTCCTCCATGGGAAGGGCCTTTCATTGTCAGCAAAGCGCTGCACAATGACGCGTACTATCTTGTAGATGTGCGCCCATCGCAGGCGAACAGGGCAGATAAAGCTGGAGAGGAAACCAAGCGTCCCTGGAATGTAGCTCTACTTCGTCGTTTTCATTCGTAAGCAAAGATGTGTATGTACCCTCTTATCCGAGTTGAAATTCTACTCTGCAATCTAAAATTGTTCTCGGGGACTGCCCTCGTCCAAAATTGCTCTAAGTGTTTTTACTCGGCTTGGTCCTTTGTCTATTCGGTTGCTCCACTTCAGAACTCATAAGTGCATTGAGTACTGTGTTTAAACCTATATGCCAACTCTTCGACTCTGCTGCTGTCCGAAACCCGGCTTCATGGCAAGCAAGAGAACAAGCAAAAGGTCAATGAGCACACGAAAATCACTAAGGAAGAAAGAGTGCAGGAACCGAGTAGATTGTCGGTTACTTTTTGTTCCCTGTTTTCGTCTTCTCGGCTAAGTGGTGGGCTGCGTTACCATGATTGTTTCTAGCGGCTAAATATTTGCAGCCCTGCTCCTTGATTCTTGTGACTCGAATACCAAAAAAGCGACAAGTCGCAGGTAGAGCAGAGATGAAAAGACAGGGTGAATAAGAAATGCTACTCGGGGACTCGCATGGAAACACAACTCGGCATTAAGCCAGTGTCGTTCAAATTGATTAATGTCAACATAAACAGAGTGGGCATAAAAACTAAGTAGCAAGCAAGATAAAGATAGTATGTTACATCTGCTCCCGGCATCCCGGGGATCTGATAAGAGTTCAAGTGAAAAAAGATTGCAGGTTGCTTCAAGTTGAGGAGGCGGTGTTCTCGGCGCTGGCCTTGGCAGCTGTTTCCTCGGCGGCAGACTTGGCGGTTGCTTCTTCAGTGGCCGCCTTCTCGGCCGCTTCTTCGGTGTTGGTGGCATCTGCCTCCGTCTGGACGGTGGCGGACTCTTCCAACTCGGCATCTTGCTGGGCGGCTGCCTGGTCAGAAGTGGCCGTGGCCACCGAGACGGGTCCTGGAGCCGAGGAGGAGCATGAAGCGTGGCCAGGAGGGGGCACCGTGTCGTCGAGAGCAGCACCTGAGGAGGTGCCGAAGTCGAGTGGCTCGCTGTCGATGTGCGCCCCTTCGTCTTCATCGCTACTCGCGACGACGGTGGCTTTTCCCTTTCCGGCCTTGCCCTTGGGAGATTCGAAGAAGCCGTCAAGGTCTTCGTCTTCGTCATCATCTCCTTCGTCCTCGTACTCGGTGTCGGGTTCGGGGACGCCCTCGATGTAGACCTCCGTCTCGGCGCACTCTGCGACCTCATACGCAATCTGCTTGCGCAAGGCCACGCTCTCGGCATCCATCTCCCACTTGGAATCATTGCGCTTCCCGCGGATGCGCTGCATATCCAGGTTTTCATACCAAGATGCGATGCAGAGAAGCATCACGTCCGCACCAGCACGGGCTCCAGAGGCTCGCCATTTTTTCAGCTCGGCCTTCACGTTCTCCAGCTTGAGGGCGAGATCCCGCATGTTTCTTGGCTGGGGGTCATGAGGCCAGAACAGCCGGTGGAGCTCAAAGCCCGCATGCACCAAGTCAGTTCCGACGCCGGCCAGCTGTTCGAAGTAACCTTTGAGCACCAGCAGGCTGTCCTCGATATCAGCCCTGGTGTCAATTGGCTCACCCAGCGAAAGGCGAACTGCTCGGGCCTTGGCTACCGTAGGCGCAGAGGAAGAATCCAGACGAGGCCAGATATCTGAAATAGCAAGTGGCAAGATCAAAAACCGAGAAGAAAAAAGAAGCCGAGAAGGAACAAGACCGAGAAGAAAAGATGCAATGAAGAGAAAACTTACCGATCAGTTGGCGGCGCAGCTGCTGCAGCTTGGTTTTCCAGGACTCCTCGTTGCCAATGTGCTTTTCCTGGATATCGCGCAGGGTGGTCATCTGAGCGAAGAGATCAGCGTTGGTCTTCTTCAAAGTTTCGCATTCAGACTCGAGGGCCCTTTCCTTGGCTCGGAAAGTGGTCTCGGCCTTGGCCTTCTCGGCGATTGCCTTGTCCCTCTCGGCGCCAATCTTGACGGCATCTTGGAGTGCCTTCTGAAGCTGGAGCTGCAGCTTCTCAATCTCGGTGGTGTGGTCCTTCACCAGAGTAATGGCCTGGTCGGATAGCTGTTTCTCCACCTCCGCTGGCTTGACGCAATCTTGGTGTGCCTCAGCAAATGACTTATGATCTTCTGCGAAAATATAGATGAGGTTAGTAAATAAGCAGAGAAGAACCAAATTCAAGGTCACACCGAGTAAACAGCAAACTCACCTTCAAGTCTCTTTATGGTGGCCTCGGCGTTCTCCACGAAGCTACGGCATTTTTCATGTTCATCTGCCAAGGCCTTTAGTTTTTCTGCAGAGAAGGAAGGGTTAGCGCATAAGAAAGCAAAAGCGGGCGTAAACATAAAACGCAGAAACCGCGTAGCTAAAGGCGTACCTTGCACTTCAGCCAGCTGTTGGGTGCTGGTGGTGGCATCTTTGCTCGCGGCCTCAGCAATTGCTTTCTCCTTCTCCAGCACGGCAATACGCCTCCTGGCGATGGAGTGGTTCCAGAGAAGGATGCGGTATAAGTGGGTCCGCTTAAGGACGCTATCCTGAGAAGCGAGAAGAAAACAAATTAGACAAGAGCAGAGAAGATTCGACCCGAGTAGAAGGCTACTCGGAGAGTATCCGTCTACTCGACCCAAATCTCGGGGACTGGGGGTGATGGTAAGAAAGAAGAAAGGCGAGTAGAAGAGAAGAAAGTTCAACTCGGAAAAGACAAGAAAGACTTACTGCATAGGACTGCTCGATGTCTTCGGCGTTCTTGCGATGCAGGAACATCTTGGCTGCGAGGGTTGCGGTCTCGGTGGAGACGGACATGGGCTTGTGTCCCAGATCAACCTTGTTCCAATCCACGCGCATGTGGTCGATGGAGCCAAGGGTCAAGCCGTGCCATTTCTCCTCTCCGAGAACCCTGCTGTCCCACCTGGCGTTGATGTGGCCAACGGTGTCCAAAACCTGTTCAAGACCCTTGGAGGTTATTGGTTTGTCTTGGGCTCCGCGAGAAGCAATGTTGATAGATTGCTGTTGGCTTGGATCCGGAGGAGGGGAGTTCATGGCTACGACCTTCCTTCCCCTCTGGATAGCTAAAGCTTTGTCTTTGGGAGGGAAGCCGATGGAGTGCTGATGGCTAACCTCAATCATGTACTCCGGGTAGCAGGGCTGACCAGCAGCGCGAGCATCAGCCGAGAGCGCAGCAGGAATCGGGCCGGACTCGTGGATCACGAGCGCTCCGCCTGAGGATGTACTCTGGTCTCTGGCCCGCTTCTTCGTTTGCTCCTTCTCAGCTTTCTGCTTCTCGGGATCCTCAGTCGTCTTCCCGTCAGTCTTGGCCTTCGCCTTCTCGGCAACTGCCTTCTCGGCAGCTTGCTTCTCGGCCTTCTTCTGCTCAGCCCTGGCTTTCTTCTGCTCAGCCTTGGCCTTTTCAGCAGCTTCTTTATCAGCAGTTTCCTTATCAGCCTTGGCCTTCTCGGCGGCTTCCTCCTCGGCCTTGGCCTTCTCTGCAGCTTCTTTCTCGGCTGCCCTTCTGACAACCTCATCCTTCAGAGCTTCCAAGGCTCGCTGCCTGGTTACTCGCCCGGCGGGAGGGCTGGATGTATCCTTGGTCTTCGACGGCGAGGAGGAGGTTGGCGGTGTAGGGCCTTGCGCAGTTGGCGGTGTAGGGCCTTGCGCAGTTGGAGGTGCAGGGCCTTGCGCAGTTGGTGGCGCCGCAGATACATCGCCTTGTGCAGCTCCTGGCTGGGCGCTACTCGGTGTCACGCCCGTTTGCACGCTGCTCAATGGATAAGCAGTAGCATCCGTGGCGGTGGTGTCTTCTGCCCGCTGCGCGGCAGCGAGGCTATCTTGTGCAGCAGCCCCTGTGGCGGGCTGCTCTTGCTCTGCTTCAGGCCGCTCGGCGGCGGCGTTGTCTTGCATCACTTGGTCTTGGTTCTCCTCGGCATTGCTGGCCGGAGGAGAAGGGGGTCTCTCGTCGTGGACGGCAGTGTCCTGGGCGGCTGGTTCTGACGCTGCTCCTTGCGCTGGATTGGCAGCAGCGGCAGTGGCGGTGTGGTCCTCATCATCATCGTCCAGATTGACCAGAGGTACTGGTTTTTCCTTAGCGTGATCGGACGCGAGAGCTGCGTTCGCGTCCATAGGAGGTCTGCAGAGAAAGAGAAATCACAAGTTAGAAGAAGATTTGGGAAAATAGCACTGCGCGAGAAGGGAGGTGACCGAGAAGAGGGCTTACGCGGTGGTGCACTTGAGCTCCCGTCTGGTTCTCTTCGCAACCGCCTTCTTCTCGGCGGGCTTCCTCTTCTTGGCAGGAGGCGCTGGTGCCCCGCTACCAGCCCGTTTGCGGGTCTCAGGAGCGGCGACGGCCAGGGGCTTGACGACTAGGGGCGCATCGCCCTCGTTCTCGTCTTCGTCCTCGTCGTCCTTGTCCGCGGCAACTTCATCTGGGAATCAAAGAGAAAAGAGGAAAGAATCAGAAACAGCACACGAGGGATTGGTGCTTCTGGGAAGCAAACAGAATGAAAGTACAGTTACCATCAAAATCCTCGTCGGACCAGGTGCGGAGAGCGTCGCGCTTATCAGGAACGGGGGAGCGAGAGAGGTTGGGCTGCTCCACGGCATCGAAGGAGGGCACATCATCCTCCTCACGGTCAGGAGACCAGTTGCCCTCAAAAACCTCGCAGCTCTCAATTATCTGGCGAGTGAGAACCTGAAAAGCAGAGAAGGATCACTGACTAGCCGAGAACCAGGAAGGAATTCTACCCGGATAGGCGTGCAAACACAAAGCATACTAAGCCTAAGCATGTTTGCCGAAAGGTATTACTCGGAAGGGCGTGCAAGTATAAAGCACATCGAGCTTAAGAATCGTTCTCGAGTAGGCTACCCGGCAAGGCGTGCAAACACAAAGCATACTAAAGCCTAAGGCGATTCGGCTAGATGTCCTACTCGGAACGCGAGGCAATTGCTGGTTGATGCAAGAAGGAGGAGCTATCTACTCGGAAAATATATGCGGAGAGCAAAGTAAGGAAGGCGTACCCGCTCAATCGGCTTTGTGCGGCTATACGGGACGAACCCGTATTGCCAGTGGTCGCCAAGGCTTGTCGTCAAGATGTTCCTGGCATGCCAGGGGACGTCGATGTTGTCGATCTCGATGGTGGTGGTCCTGGTGCAGTCGCGGGGCCCTCCCATGTAACACATGAGATGGCACCGCTCCTGCAAGGGTAGCACTCGGCGCTGGATCCAGCAGGCCACCGGGTCGTCGTTCTTGAGGCCCTCCGCCTTCAGCCAGCCGAGTCGATTCTCCATCTCGATGGCGTCATCGTCGTTGACGGGCTTGTCCTTCCAGTACATCCCGATTGGAGCGCGATTGCACCAAACGGGCAGGTTGATTCTGTCGTTCACCGGGGCTCCTGGCTCGGCGGCAACGTTCCTGACGTAAAGGAACGTCTTCTGCCACAGCTTGACGGAGTCCAGCCCCTTGACGCGGGGGTGGTTAGTCCCGGACCGCTGCACCATCATGGCGCAGCCGGTGTCGGTGGCGCGGGCGACGCCCGCGGAGTCCTTCTTCCCGGTGGACTGCTGGCGCAGGTGGAAATACCTGAGCCACGTCTCCCACGTGGGCCGGATGCCGAGGAAGGCCTCGCAGACCACGGCGTGGTAGGCGAGGAAGACGACGGCGTTCGGCGGCAGGTGGTGCATCTGGATGCCGAAGTGGTTGAGGAATTTCCGTAGGAAATCGGAGGCGGGTAGCCCGAACCCGCGCTCGAAATGCGCCAGGAAGACGACGCGCTCCCCTTCGCGCGGGGATGGCACGATTTCGCCGTCCGGCGCCCGGCACTCCACGCCGGGAGGGACTCGCCGGGTATTGACGAGCCAGGCGCAATCCTCCGCGGTGACGCAGGAGCCGGCCCAGCCTGACTTGGCCATTGTGGTGAGTTGAGAAGGTGGAAGATTTCGAGTGGAATTGGTTGGTGGATCGAGTCCGCGGCGGCGCGAGAGCTTGCGCGGCGGCGGAGAGCACGGTGGCGGAGAAGAGCAGGAGACGAAGAAGGAATGGTGCGAAGGAAGGGGAAAAGGAAGTTACCGGCGGGGGTATTTATATCTCCCCCGCGAGTTTACCGTTACCGTCTTGGTAGTGGGATCGGTTGTGCCGTGTGGTGGATCCTGTGGCCGGCTAGAAACGCACACAAGCGCCGGTTGCGCGCGTAATGGCCACAGTTAATCCCACCACCGAATCGTGGCCTATAACTGCACTTGATGGGACATGACGGCCGGTGGGCCCATTGCGTGAAAACTGGACGCGTGGCGGGTCGTGTCCTGGGCAATGAAACGACAAGGTCGTGGATGCTTGACACGTGTGCAGTTGCTGCGCGAAGGGCTGGATTGTGCTCTGTGCTGCAGAGGCTCAATCTGAGAAATTTCTCTAAGTCTTTTTACTCGGTTACAGAGTAGAAAGCAAGTGCTACTCGGAAGAGAGGAAACTCAGGGTACTTTCCAGATAGCTACTCGGAGATTCTACTCGGCATCTTGAGGTTCAAGGGCTGAGATGCAAGGGGTTGGTTTTAAGCTGGCAGAGCCTAGTGAACAAGTTCGCAAGACTCAACCAGCTTCGGGGACTGCTGTCGGGGGGTTACCCCCGAGTAGGGTAAAGACAGGTGGTAAAGGCCGCTTACAGAAGAGAGGTTTGGTCGAGTAGCCGACTACCAGGTACTCGCTACCCGGTCGACTGCTACTCGGTCTCACCTCAAGATAACCAGAAGGAGATATCAATCAAGTTCTACCCTGACGAGTAGAAGGTTTGGCCCGAGTACAAATGGCGGGAACCATTGGCGGGAACCTACTCGGGCCAGAAAGTCAAATGAGCCGTTCTGACACAGGATCCCGCGTATCCTGGGTCCGTACTTGGCAGCATTCGAACTACTGTTCACGTGGGGACGGCCTGCCTGACAGTGACAGCATGGAAGCAGGCCGTGGCAGGATAAGGGGGGCCTACTCTGTGCCTAGGTACAGTGTTACCAGTCTGTCCCCTAGTTTTGCCCAACGACTTTACGGAAGCAGCCAAGGTTAGGAACCAAAGCTGTCAGCGGGTACTCGGAGAAAGGACGATGTGCACACTATGTCGACACTTGTCTAGATTTGGACGTATCCGGCTGGGCACCGTGTATATAAGGTGCCCCGCCGCCTCCTGCGCGAGGCATGCTCTCACATGCTCATAAGGAACCCTAGAAACCCTAAGTTCTTGACCTAGCTCTACTCGGAGAAGAGAGAGAGGCTACTCGGTAGTGATACCCTTTGTACTGTGGCTACTCGGAGAGACATCATAATACATAGAGAAAGGCAGGAGTAGGGGTTTTACCTCCTCACGAGGGCCCTGAACCTGGGTACATCGTGTTGTTTGTGTTGTGTGGATCTTACCTCACGCGGCTACTCGTCGCGTGATCCCTCCCCGGACACCTCCAGCGTCCATCGTCCCCACATCTTTAGCCATCCCATGGCATCTGCCGTGACACCACCACGACAGTTGGAGACTTATCAGTAGTATCGCTCCTCGTGCAGTTGTACTGCTTCAACTCTCCTGGTACACTCCAGACAGTGGTAGTACCGCGGTTTGTACCAGCTCCTCCCACGAGCGGTACCACCGCTGGTGATACCGCTAGAGGTACCGCTAGCAAAGAAAAGTCCACTGATATCCACGGTACGCAAGCGGTACTGGAATAGAACTACCGCCAGTTCTTGAAGCATTTGGGACAACAGTAGTACCTCTGCCGGTTTCGGTAGTACCGCTACTGGAGCATGACGGTACTTCTTATGTGGTACCGCTGAGCACCAGTACTGGGCAGTACACTGGGTACCGCTGAGATGTCAGTGGGCGGTAGTACCACTGCCTGCAGCGTTAGTACCGTTGTGCTATTAAGCTTATTGCTTGTATGTCTTGAAGAACAAGATGGACTGGTCATTCATGTCTACCTTCAAGACATCAACATTATGGATAAATAAAAAAAATACAAGGTTGATCGAGCTTGTGATCAACACAAAGCTACAAGATGTACCTAGTGGGATTATGTATCTCGTGGTACGGTAAGAAAATGTCCATATAGCTTTGTGAGATAACCCATTATATGTGTGTGTGGCATCTCTATGTGTGATTAGGTATGTTTCCATGGGCATGCTTTAAAAGGAAGATTTCATATAGCCCATGGTCTATGTCATCAAGCGGTGTTCGTCATCAAGCTTGACGTGGGAGCTCAAGTGAAGCATCTCGAAGAAATCTTATGCTTGATGCTTGCCACCTATTTGGAGATTGTGTCCATATGAAGATTTGCAATAAAGGGTCTCTCCCATTATTGTATGGGCGAGCAATTTGCAAGTCTTCATCAAGCGGAGCTAGTGCTAGCTAGCACGATCAAGAAAGAATATCCAACTTGAGAGAGTCAATATCGTCATCATCTAGCTCAAGTGGAATTCTCAAGGAAAAAGTATAATCTTGATAGGTTTCTATTTTACCGGTCTCATTCTTTTTGTGAGACTGGTTTATAGAATCAGTAGTCGTACTATCAAGAGGGGCTCTCAAATGAGTAACTTGGTCGAATCGTAGTGGAGAGCTCAAACCTTTGCACTCTTGCATACCATCTTTCTTGATTCTTATTTGGCTTTTATCTCTATGTCTTTTGGTTGCTTTTTTTTATCTTCATGACAAGTACAAGTTCATCAAAAACGGTTTTCGCATGAAACACTTATTGAGTTTTGATGTTGAAGGTTTTCCCGGTTGGCCCTTTTTAGAGAGGTCTTTTAATTGCCCTTTTTTCATTGCTGTACAAGGATGTTTCTCTGTAGTGTCTTGTTGATCTCGTCTTTTTTATTTCAACGAGCCCAAGATCATCGAAAACGGAGACCGGACGCAAAAGTTATGACCGTTTTTGTATCGGGTGTTTTGCTGTTTTTGGTCCACCGGTAGTACTAGTCGAGTACCGCCCCAGTACCAAAACAACCCGTAGCGGTAGTACCGCTGGGCCTAGCAGTAGTACCGCTGTTGGGCGAGTTTTTCACATAATGGTAATTTTTTGGGTCTCCTAGTTAAGGGGGTCTTCTTCCCCATTGACCACAAGGCTGCCAAACACGTTTTTCTCCTCTCACCCCACCATTGATGACGTTGGAAACCTTGCTATGATTCTTGCATATGTTTGAGGGAGAAGATAGAGGAGATCGAGATCCACATTTCAACCAATCCATTTCTCCTCTTAGTGAGGGGAACCCCTTTGGATTTAGATCTTAGGATTCATTTGTTGAGTTCATCTTTTGTTCTTCCTCTATTATTCCCCCATAAGAATTTGTTGCTTTGTTCGAATTTGAGAGTGGAAGATTTGAGCACTTGTGCTCTTGCCATTTGCATCGGTTGCATCGGTTTGCTCTCTCCACTAGGATTCGTGAAAGTGAAAGTTTTTGGAGTTGTTATTCTTTGGTCTTGGACCCTAGACGAGTTGTAGTGTTCTTGGGAGCCTCCAACTAAGTTGTGGATGCGTGCCCCAAGATTGTGGTGACATCGAGAGCCTCCAATTAAGTTGTGGACGAGTTCTTTGGTCGAAGGTTGCCAATATTGGAAGGTGAACTAGGCCTTTGTGGCGAGGTTCATCGGAGAATAAGGTGAGGCCTTCGTGGAGTTGAGTAGGACTTTGTGGTGAGCTCACATCCCTCCAACGGGACGTACTCCCCTTGTGGGAGGAACTCGGGAATACATCATCATCTCCGTGTGCCTTGGTTATTTCTATACCTGAGCTTTTTATTTATGCAATTTACATTGTGATAGCCTTCGTGCTTGAAGTTATATATCTTGCTATCACCTTGTTACTTGTCTTTCTTAGCATAAGTTGTTGGTGCACCTAGTTGACCCTAGAATATTTAGGTTTTATGCTTGTTAATTTAAACACATAGTTTATTTCCGCATTTAGCAAGCCTTAACCGGAAAAGTTTTCATCTCCTATTCACCCCCTCTAGGCGACATTGGTGCACATTAAAAGAGCTGGTGCGGGTGGTTCCTGCCGGTGTGCAGCTTGATGGGCCGGTGGGTCTTCATGACTTTCCCGACATTTGGTGTTGTTTCACAATGACAAGTCGAGCTGCAGCGTGTTGGGGTCGGGGGTGGGCGCGACATCGACCCTTCTATCCCCGACACCGACAACGTTGAGGAGTATCAGGAGGCATGTCGTCGCTCCCGGTGGCTCTTCTTGCATGGATGAGCACGCCATGACGAGGGCGGTGCAGCGCAAGGCCGAGAGCTTCAACAACTACACTGGTATGGATCCTGTCAATAAGTCATTTCGTGCACTTTAAACTTCTAATATTTCTGCTAAATTGAATAGTGTAGGTTTCACTTTGGGTAATAATAATGTTAAACTTGGTTTTTCTAAGAAACCCTTGAGACATATGGAATAAAATGGCTAACAATCGCCCCAAAAGTCTCGGCTAAGTCGTCCAACCCTTACATAGACGAGGAGGAGTTACATGACACAATTGATGCCCAACTCCTTTCTCATCTAGTAGGGGATGTTTCTATAACATCCCAGTGTTTGGGAGGTTATAAGGATCTAAATAAAATATGTGCATTTTCATAGCATGCATCTCAAAATACGGGAAATTTTGGCGCGAAAATTTAAACGAATCAAAGTGACCAATGTTTCACTTGACATGATGAAATAGTTTTAGATCATCTGGTCAAGAGTACATTTGGAGTGATCTTTATAACATAGTATCTCTACAAACCAAATCATCTGATTACATAGACCATAAATTGGTTGTGACCAACACAAACTCTCAACAACATTAACCACAGGTCTATAAGTGACTTTGGATAATTCACTATGTATCTAGAACTCAAAGAGGGGTGAGTAACCAAATCACATAGGTGATTATCACACTTCCACAAGATAGTAATGCGCAAGTGAACCATCTCAACAGTAGAGATATTGTGATCTCTAAACATGAATTTCTTAAGTTATAAACCATTCACAAAACATCTTTATAAATTATCTAATAACTATTAAGTGAACCTTCACAAGCAAATAACAAAGGATCAATAGAACACAAATGATGTAAACTAGTGTTAACTCAAAAACCAAAAGTGGGAAATGACATAATTCATATTAATAACATATTTATGGAATATGTACATATATCAAAATAATTAAGAGAAGAGTATATAAAGTAACAACATGACACTCTAAGAAACCAACTAACAACTATGACAAGTCATTAAACCCCAATAACATTCATATGCTCATTGTCTCATTAATCTTATACAAGTGAGCATATGGAACCTCAACATATTAATGGATCATATGATCAACTTATCATCATAAGTCCTCATTCCACAAACACTCCACATTTGTATTCAAATCAACATTCAAGAACTAAAGTATCTCTGGATACAACCAATGAATAACAACAAGTTATAACCTCTATTAGAGGAATTGAATTGAAAGCTAAGTAAAACCAATCATGTATGAGACAAGTACATATCTTATGGTAAACACAACAAGAAATGTATGGAAGGATAATAAAATCATGAACTAACTCTTAATCTAGATCTCTCTACCTTGTCTAGACCATCTTATTATCTAGTTTCCAATCTTCTCAAAGTCATTCTGCAAGAGAAGCAACCCACAAGAAATGAGGAACTACCATAGGAAGATCTCCAGGAAGATTATTTAGAGTGTTCTAGAAGTGCTACTCTAATCTACTATGAGAGTATTTGAAAACTCTTATGTCTTGATATGATCTTATTAAGTACTCTTGAAATAATGTGATATTCCAGTGTTAGTGTTATATAGAAATAGTTTGGTAACAAGTCTTGCAACCTTGTTAACAGATCACTTTTGTATACTCAAACAATTGAGTGTCATACACAAACAAGCATAAGGTTTGATAATCTAGTACATCTCAGCCTATTGTATATGATTAGTAATTTGGAGGCAAGTCTGATCCACTTGTTAACAAATTCTTCTTATATGCATATGGCAACTTGAGGTCATAGAACAAACTTACATACTTTTATAATCATCTAAGTAAAATCTTTGCTTGGATTAACTGGTTGTTTTCACCACAAGGGTGAGATAGTTGAAGATGGAATCCAAGAGATGATCTTACTTACAAGTGACAAAGGCAGTACGTGAACACTAGTAGCAACTAGAGACAAGAACATTGCACGTAACAGAAGACCACAAGAAGCAACACTGCCTTAGTAAGGGAGCATAAGAAATTATCCAATGAATCATTAGGATATATTAGAGAACCAGTAACCTCTATCAAGCTCATCAAATATGAGGAACTCGTAATAATATCTTTAATGGAAACAAGCTCAACCACCTTGTTTTCCATATCCTTCTCATACATAAGACAAATGAAGAATAACAAAAATTCATCCATACACCAACATGTGAATGATTACATGTTTCTAAAACAAGCATGGGATAATATCCATACTTGGAACCTGGTGGAAAACAAACAAATAGATTCTGAAGCCACACATAATTTCCACTTGACCAGGTACTTAAAATAGCACACATGGCTTAGACACAACCAAGTAAAATGTCAACCAAAATTATTAAGAGTTTCAATTATAAGAATACAAAAGTTACATATCAGAAAACAATTCATTACCTAATCAAAATCATTTAGTATGACATGGAAACAAATTCCATAGTTGGTGATTTTATCTACAATGCATAAATAACATTGTTGATAAGTTTACCAAATGTTTCTTAGAAAGAACTTATAGCTAAAATTGTCCA
Source organism: Alopecurus myosuroides (assembly GCA_028641055.1). Classification (NCBI taxonomy): domain Eukaryota; kingdom Viridiplantae; phylum Streptophyta; class Magnoliopsida; order Poales; family Poaceae; genus Alopecurus; species Alopecurus myosuroides. Next base: position 122,168,006 of record CM054058.1, read on the forward strand.
ATTGTGATACCCTACTTTGGTATCCACATGATTGTTGTGTGTACTCTTATTAATCATGCCTAAGAATAATTTTAAAGTCATTAAATAAATTAAATGGTGAGAAATAACAAAAACTACTTAATTTAGCACCCTAAGTATAAAATTCAAATCTTGTCTCACCAAAACAAAACATGGTGAGATTGGAAACATGATAAGGAATTCAAAACTGATTTTAATAATCTTTATCTTTACAAGAAAGTATAGAAAACACACGTTTCATCTCACTTTTTTTAACCAGAAGGACTAGTTCGCAAAAATAAGAAACTCCAGGGGGGTTATCAGAAAAATTATGTTTCTTTTCCTCTTTCTTCTTCCTCTCCCAAAAGGCAGAAGAGAGCGTGCGTTGTCCCCGTCGAGGCCACCTTCTGCTTAGGGCTTCCGCGAGCTGATAAGAACGAGGAGAGACGTCTACATCGACCTCTCTTCCTCCTCACTCTCTCGGAGTCTCTCTGATCGAAAACGAAACCCTAACCCTAGTTCCGGCCGTTGGTCTGCGTCGTCGTCTCCGGCCACGCCGGAAAAAACCGAGACCATCACTAGCTCTGTCGTCCTCGTATATATCTCCATGGCGACTCACGCTTTCTGGAACGCCGTGGAAATGCCGAATCGATTCATCAACCCCATCTCCGGCCGCCGGCCGGCGTGATGAAATTTCGGTGATTCTCGCAACGCCCGGCCTCCCCGACACCTCCATCGACCTCGTGGTGAGATCAGGGTCCTCCAGGACCTGTTTACCCTCTCCCGTTTGCTCTGTATCGCCGTAGCGCCGTCACCTGTATTCCGCCGCCACAAACAGAGGCACCGCTACCATCTAGTTCCCCATGTTCCTCTCTAGCAGTAGGACTAATCGAATCATGTCAATTCGAAAGGAATCACCCGATTTGATATCCACATTAGAAATCCCCACCGGTGATGACACAATCCAAAAGTCATCATGATGTCATAACATGTTTTCTTTTCTTTTAATTTTTGTTTTAAATTGGATATGACAGGTGGACCCCACCTGCCAATTTATAATTGGCAGAAAAATCATTAAAGTGAGAAATTCCATATATTTAAAAATAATTATGAGAAAAATACAAATTAAATATAAAAGTGTTTAACTTATAAACTTGTTTCTAAAGGTATAATTGAATTCTATAATATTTCATTATAACCAGAAATAACTCCCACATCATTATTTTCCTTACTAATAATCCTTAAATATTTTCACACCTACTACATCACAAGTCATTAGAAAGTATGTGATGATAGAGTTAGTTGTATTAGTTCATAATTTTCAATTCAACTCTTTGTCATTAGCTCTACACTTTTTAAACACAAAATAAAATGTGTGTGTTATCTTTTCAATCGTTGTTTTCCATGTGGTATTGTCTTATTACCTAGCCAAGTAATAAACACTTCAACCTAAACATGATAACCGTTTTTTGCTAAGTAAAAGTGAAACACGTGTAAGTTAAAATAAGTAATAACCACATCACCACAAATAATGAAACAATTCACCTAAAACCTGTGTGAGTAGGTTATCGTATCAAACCTGGCTTACACTTGTAAGCTGGGGTGTTTTCCAGGGTATTTCGCGATGCATATAATTACTATGCATTACATCATTTTTCCAGTGTTTTCAGTAGTCCTTACTGGGTCTACTTTGCTATCTTTCAGATCTCGGGATTTCTCTACGCGACCCTCGAACTCGAAGACATGGATTATTACTGTCATTATCTCTACCTCAGGCAAGTTCATCACTTTCTCATATCCTTTGCAGTATTTCATAACGAACTATTTGCAAAAACCATATCGTATTACCACCTATTCTCAAAAGAATGCATGATCCTATTTTTATAATAATATGACTAATTGAATGACTACCCGAGTGGTATTATTCTGTTTGGTGGGCGGATGGGACCATGGTAAGATGAATAGGTCAAAGGAAGGTTTTTTTACACCATTACTATGGGGGAAATCCCCCACAGCCCCACTTTATTAAAAATAAAAAGAGTTACAAAGTGTTACAATGTGTAAAATCTATACAGGGGGGTCCAGGGAGTGAATCAATCCATGATGTCAAAAAATTAATGAGATCTCTCTTCACCATGTACTTAAGCAGGGTGACCTCATAAACAAACAAGGCCTTCCATCCTCGGAAGGTGGGTCTAATATTGTTGAAAATCCATCCACTCCTCTATTTCCAAATTCCCCAACAAGCCAGAATAATAACTTCAGTGAAACATGGACCATGGAAATGCTTTTTGGCAAGGCTTATTGCATCATAAGTACTGTCTTGTGACCGTGAGATTTGCAGATAGTTCCAAATTCGTGTACTATAAGTACAATTAAAGATTAAGTGCCTCCAGTTCTCATATATATGAGCAGGGCAAAACACACACTCAGAAGAGTCACTTACATTCCAATTTGTTCTAATAAGCATATCTCTGGTATTGATCCTATCATGTAACAATAACCAAGCAAAGAATTTAAGTTTTGACTGGCACTTACTCTTCCAAATCCAAGAAGAGGTCAGATCATTTGGAAAGTGAGCAAAACTAAACTGATAGACAAAACTGGGAGAAAAATTGGAGTTTTCCATAGAACTTTTGCATTGATATCTCTTATCTGGTTCTGATAAAAAAATTATGTGTCATTCCTTTTAGAGCCAGGATCTCACTATGTGCCTGAACTGTCAATGGCATGTGCAAACAATCTTTTGGAATGAAAAATTCCTTTACTTGCTACAGCTTGTCCTTTACAAAAGAAAATAGCCTAGGAAAGGTCACCTTGAGAAATTGAGGCTTCCACTTGTATTCCAAAATAAAGCAGTGATGCCATTCCCAACTAAACAAGTGGTTATGTTCCTATAATCATCAACTAAAGCAAGAAATCCTCTCCACCAGAAAGAACCTGAGGCAATTACAGCATGTGGCACCAAATTGTAATAGTTTGCATTAGTAATAAGTTGTACCCATGGAGTTTGCTCCTGATTATAAAACTTATGGATGTGTTTTAATAATAAAGCAGAATTCTGAGTTTTCAAATTGATAATTCCAAGCCCACCCTTCTTCTTTGGCCTACACACCATTGGCCAGGAAGCAAGAGAATTAACCTTTTCTTTTCCTTTCTTGCTCCATAAGCAATGCCTTCTAGCTCTATCAAATACTTCAATAACACCTACTGGAATAACCAGAGAGAGCATATAATAAGTGGGCAAAGAAGAAAGAACAGAGTTCACCAGCACCAATCTATCTCCATAAGAAAGGAAGGATGATGTTGCAGATAATCTTCTTTCCACTCTATCAATGAGAGGAGAAAAGTCCTTAATGTTGGGTTTAGTAGTGCCCATGGGAAAGCCTAAATAAGTAAAAGGCATGGTCCCAAGTTAGAAATCAAAGAACTGTGCAAGATCAGTGGCCTCATCAGGTGAAATATTTAGAGGGATCATTGAGGACTTGTGAAAAATAACTTTCAGACCAGTGAAAGCAGCATAGGTTTGCAGGATCCCTTTCAACACACTCAAATCATTTCTGAAAGCTGGTATGACCACTAGGGTATCATCTCCATACTGAATAATGGGAAAGTCTGTCCTGACAAGAATAGGAGGGGAAATCAATCCATCTCTGTATGCTTTGTTGACAAGGCTTTGTCATATATCAGCACCTTCAACAACTAAAAGTGGTGATAGAGGATCTCCCTGCCTGACACCTCTTTTACAAATAAATTGTTTACCTAGAATTCCATTAAGGAACACAAAGGAAGATCCAGAAGCAAGGATTTATTTAACCCATATTATGAATAAATATGGAAAACCCTTTGCTCTCAAAACTTGAAGAATGGCATCATGATCCAGGGTATCAAAGTCTTTTTCAAAATCAATTTTAAGAACCACAATTTTCTTTTTGGACTGCTAGCATTGGAACAGAAACTCAAAAGACCAAGCAAGACAATCTTGGATGGTTTTACCTTTGATGAAACCATATTGATTATCATGTATAGTGCTACAGATTATGTTCTACGTTATGTTGGCAATCAACTTGGTAACAAACTTCAGACAAGTATTTGTTAATTATATTGGCCTAAAATCATTGACTGTTTGTGGGGAGTTATTCTTAGGAATGAGTGGTGATATAGGAGCCATTAATGCTTTGCAAGGAGAGTTGCCCAGAATAAAACTCCTTACATAATTGAGTGAAATCATCTTTTAAAATACTCTAACATTTTTTCACAAACATGCCATTGAAACCATTAGGCCCAGGTGCTCTATCAGTTTTAAACTCTTCATTACACCTTATATTTCCTCACTGCTTATAGGATCAACAAGACAATCCAAATTGCCAGTAGGATGGATTATATTGTACAATGGAAAAGACTGGGTAGTTGGAATGGATATTCCCATTCTATTCTTGAAACAGGACCAGAATGCTGCAGCTTTTTGCTGATGATCAACCATGGAAATCCCATCTTCATTCTTTATTTCAGCAATTGTATTAAACATGTATCTTTCAGTTGCTTTGGCATGAAAAAACTTAGTGTTTTCACCACCTAGTTAAACCCATCTGATGGTACATCTCTTTTGCCAACATGCAGACTGCGAAAGGAGCAATTTTTTGAGATGATTTTTAACAATATTCCTAAAATTAAACTCTGGCCTGCTTAAGTCCTTTCTTCTTCCAGATTATCCAAGATCAATATCACCTCATTACATTTGGCAATCCGGATTTTTAGGTTGGAAAGACTCCTACCCTACCTTTTTAATTCATGCCTAATGTTTTTTGAATTTAGCAGTTATAGCAGCATCAATATTATTGCTCCTCACTGGCCACTTCCAAACTCTGTCTACTAATTCAATAAATCCTGCCTGATGAATCCAATGATTTTCAAACCTAAAAATCTGAGCTTTTGGAATAAATGTTGAAATAGAAATTGACACAAGGAACATGGTCACAAGCGGATTTAGCAAGTGTCATAACCATGGTATTTGGATAAGCAATTGTCCACCAAGTACTTGTAAAAAATCAATCAGATTTCTTAAGGAGGGGTCGGTCTTGCTGTAACACCTGGGGTGTTACCTGTTTGTTTTCTTTTTGTTTGCATCATCTGCATCCCATAAGCATTGCATCATGTTTTCCAAACCACTCAAAACTTCAAAACAATTTAAATTGTTCAAAACCCTAATGGTAAATGCAAGTAACACATCCAAATCCAATCAAATCCTACTTGGCAATATTTCAAATGGGAGTTTAAGAATTAAAATCTTGCAAACAAAATTAAAGCTAATAATGTTTTCATAATTGCTTGAACCTATTTAATATAATTTGCTTTTCCAAAATTTCCCAAATCAAACATTGTTTGAAACTCAACTAAAACCTTTAAACCAAATTAAATTTTCAACATTGTGAAACAATGTTAACTCTTGCTTTATTTGTTGTTTTGGAAAAGTAACACAAATAATTCCTAAAAGGAAAAAAACCCCAAAATCCTATCCTTTCTCTCTCTTTGATCTCTTGCAAAAAAAAATGGAAAAGGAAAAAAAATAAAAATAGCCAAGGGGAGAGGCAGCCCATCTCTTTTCTTTTCTCCCCCAGGCCCATTGCCCTAGCCCAGTACCCCTTCGTTTTGGCTTCTTCCTCCTCGAGCAGACGTCACCTGTACGAACACGTTCGGAACCGATCGATCAACTCCATCCCCCCTCCAGATCACTGCCGTACTGGCTTCCCTCCTCCTTAAGTACCCTACCCCCCTACCCTCTGCTGCCAAAACCCTAGCTAGTTCCTTCCCATCGCCGCCGTCCTCTTTAGTTCCCCTCCTCTCTGCTATTTTTTTCGTTGCCTGAACCTGACCGAAACCACCGAGACCAGCACCCACCTCTCCTAGCTCCGGTCGCCACCTCCACCGCGAGGAGGATCCGCCGCCGGGAATGGAACAGGGGCGCTCCCCGGAGGCTCCTCGTGCCCTCGCCGCTTGCCGGGACCCCCGGTGTGGCCCGCACCATCGCCGGAGAGGAGCACCATGGCCACTGCCCGTCGGCAGCCTCCATCGACGAACAGGCCGAGGTAATCGTTCCGTCCTCTCCCCTTCCCCTCCTGTCCGCACCCACACGCCCTAGGCCCCAAGCGCCGCACGCGCCAACACCCCTTGCACCTCGCCGCCCTGCAGTAGTGGCCGCCGGCGTGCTGCCATCGAGCTCTGCTCTGTTCCTAATGTTCAGAAAGGAACGATCTGTTCCAAGTTGCAGTTATTCAGTCGAGATCCCTTTTATTTTTGTCAGCTTACGTTGTATCACAAAGATTCAGAGCACCGCACCGGTTCTGTTCCATCCGCGCGTGGGAGAGGTCATGGGTTCGAAACCCAGCGGCGCAACCCTTTTATTTCTCTTATTTCCCATCGCGCGCGAAACTGCAGCACATACCCCCTGCACTCCCCCCTCTGTCACCAACTCGAGCAGTAGCCCATCTGGTTCAGTCCCTTGAGCGCAGCAGTGAGGTGCAGGGTTCGATCCCCCTCCCACACAAATAAAACCCACCTTTTTATTTTGCAAAGATTTGGTCACAGCAACTTCCAGAATTCACACCTAGGCCCCTGGCAATTATTTCTAGCCCCTAGAAAATATTTTTCTAGTCCCTGGTCTTTTGCAAATAAACCAAAAAATTCAAAAGCTCACAACTTTCAAACCACAAATCCAAATAACACAAATTTTATATGTTTTCCAATCCAAATTTCCTGTACTTTTCAAATATGCAATTTGTTTCCTGTTTTGAACAATTCAAATTGTTTCAAATTTCAAATTCAAACAATTCTTTTCCAATTTGGTTAATTCTATAATTAATTCATACTCAATTCAAATCACACAAATCAAATATGTTTTTCATTCCAAATTCAATGTACTTTCTGTTTATCAACTTTGTTTTGCAATTTGGGCAACTACAATTAATGTAATTTAATAATCCTCAAATTGGTTAATTAAATGGCATAATTAATAACTTTCAAATGGTTGCTCCAAATTAAATACTCAAAACATGTTTTTCATCCAAAATCACATGCCACACTTGAATATCAACTTTGTTTTCTGGTTTGCAACAATTAAATTGAATAATTGTTTCACCTCTTATTTAATGCAATTTAAATTACCAAAATTCATAACTAGGTCATTTCAATTCCAAATCAAACAAATAAAATATGTTTTCCAATCAGTTTCATGTCATTAACATGTCCATGCCATTCATATCTCTGTTTGCATCTTATCTTGTGTATTTTAGATCTTGTTATGCATGTTCACCTATATGACAACATATGGAATGTGTGGGCTAATTAATTCCAGCTGTTGCCCCCTTCCATTTAAATTGCCTAACTCATCTACTTTATTGTTTGCCATGCTAAACAACATTTAACTTGATGGTTAGATAAACAACTCGAACCAATTCCTATTTCTCCGGACTCCGGTTCCGATTAAATTGCTTAAGTTGTTTTCCCTATTGCATCTTGCCATGCCATGCATATAAAATAGGATCATGCTGGATCTTTTGCCGTAGTAGTAATTGTTGCATCCCGTTGTTTGTTCGAGGTTCGTTGCTTCTTCCCGGATAGGACGTTGAGATGATGTGAGCAACGACAAGTTCTGCTACCTTGCGGGATCTCAGGCAAGTATACTCACTTGCTGCCATATGGCTGCCTTTCATCACTTGTTACCGATTCTTTCCGTTGTTCTTTTCTGCTAGCCTTAGTAGTAGTTGTTTCTGTTACGAACCCATCACATGAATCCCTTAACCTTGTTATTGCCTCACCTCCACACCTATAACCATTGCTTGTGCCCGTGTCTTACTAGCATGCTTAGGTTGTTTTGCTCGAGTCTGTTACCCGTTACTTTCCGTTACTAGATTATTTCTATGTTCTGGGGGCTCGATGTTAATCAATCAACCTGTTATTAATAATATGCTGATAAGGCACCGGCAGGAGGCCCTAAGTGGTTTTGAGGCCTGCTAGTGTCGACCCTAATAGGAAAAGGGTCTTGTCTACTGATCCATGATGAGCGTGCTCACCGCATCCGGGTGGTAGTATGGGACCCCCCTCGACTTAGACCTGATCTGCAGCTTGTCCGAAGAGCCACACTTAGTTCGGGTGTTCCATTTGCTCCTTGCATAATGGGTGGATTCCCCATGGTTACTTATGATGATGATGATGCATATAGGGCGAGGCCTGTAGTGCCGGGGTGTTGTGTCCTGCGGGAGTTTTGCACACCTGCGCTGAGTATTCGGCTGCGTGGCTGGGACCTTATAGCTTCGTGGCTCCTAGGATGGGTTGTAGAGATGGTTTGGGTCGTGTCAAGCCAACCTGAGTTTTAGTTGGTGGCTTGAGTGTGTACGGGTACTGGAGCACACCCCTGCAGGGATAAATCTTCTCGAGAAGCCGTGTTGTCCGCGGTTATGTGACGACTTGGTGAAAGTACTGGCTAACAAGTACTCAGACAACTTACACCTAACGATAATAACTTGACTAGTAATAGTCTTATTGACACAACAACCTGATCCATTATTCATTAATCCAACTGTGTGAGTTATCCTCGGATTGCTTCTTTGGATAAGGGGCGAGATCCAGGATGGGTTTGTTTGGAGTTACTTTCAGTTGGTTACAATACTCGATCTTATCTTCTTTCTGTTAGCCGGAAGTGGTAGTATCTCTCTGTAGTTGGTTAGTGCTGCCTGCTGTCGCTTATTTGCAATAACCCCTTCCTTTCCGTTGATCCTAAAGTATTTGTATCTTGTGATGACTGGCTACGCCGGTATCTTGTGAGTATGGGTTTATCCACTTGCCAGTACTTAACCGTACTGACCCACGAATCTCTTTTCGTGGCTGCATATTCAACATTGCAGTCAACAGGTTGGAAGTCTGAAGACGTTAGCTTGGGAATCCCTCCGGCTTGGCCTGGGCAGGGATTGGACGCTCTCGGTTATCTTCAGGACTCTTAGTCCAATTTGTATCTTGTCCGTAGCCGGACGTTTGTTTCTTCCGCTGTTATTTGGATCTTTGTAATGTATCAGTTGTAACCCTGGCTCGTTTGAGTCATCTTGTATCTATCTGTTTCTGTTGTAATTGTGGAATATTCGTGAACTGTTGTAATGTTATCATAAGTGGCAACCTGGAATCGGTTATTATGTGGATTTTGGCAGGAATGCTGGAATCTGCATAGTGCCCGATCTCGGGGCGTCACAAATGGTATCAGAGCCTTGGTTCCGATTCCCAAGATTGTTTCGATACGAATGGTTATCGAAGCAACGGGTCCGCAAAGCCTGTAGGTTAACCTCGCTAACGGTCGTTGTTTCTAGAGTGTCAAAAACTATTTCCGCTAAACTATTTTGGAAAAACATCTCAATAGGATTCTTGTTTTCTCCTTATCTCTATTCTATTTTCCCCTCCCATCTTATTTGATTTGGAGTCTCCCCCCTTGTCTATCTTTCAAAGTGTTAGGATCCTACGTGGGTGGACGTTTTCTGAGCCTTTAACCTAATAGGTTCGATCATCGGAAGATTCCTGGTGGAAAAACATCGTCGTCACTCCGAGCAAGAATCCCTTGTTAGTGGTGTCGAGAAGCCCTTGTTAGTGGTGTCGAGGAGATCAACTGGAAGCACGAAGAATCGATAGTCGAACCTCTTTCCCCTCCCGGGTTAGCAGGTGGATTGCGAGGGCGCAATCCCTTGTTAGTGGTGTCGTCTGTAACACCTGGGGTGTTACCTGTTTGTTTTCTTTTTGTTTGCATCATCTGCATCCCATAAGCATTGCATCATGTTTTCCAAACCACTCAAAACTTCAAAACAATTTAAATTGTTCAAAACCCTAATGGTAAATGCAAGTAACACATCCAAATCCAATCAAATCCTACTTGGCAATATTTCAAATGGGAGTTTAAGAATTAAAATCTTGCAAACAAAATTAAAGCTAATAATGTTTTCATAATTGCTTGAACCTATTTAATATAATTTGCTTTTCCAAAATTTCCCAAATCAAACATTGTTTGAAACTCAACTAAAACCTTTAAACCAAATTAAATTTTCAACATTGTGAAACAATGTTAACTCTTGCTTTATTTGTTGTTTTGGAAAAGTAACACAAATAATTCCTAAAAGGAAAAAAACCCCAAAATCCTATCCTTTCTCTCTTGCAAAAAAAATGGAAAAGGAAAAAAAATAAAAATAGCCAAGGGGAGAGGCAGCCCATCTCTTTTCTTTTCTCCCCCAGGCCCATTGCCCTAGCCCAGTACCCCTTCGTTTTGGCTTCTTCCTCCTCGAGCAGACGTCACCTGTACGAACACGTTCGGAACCGATCGATCAACTCCATCCCCCCTCCAGATCACTGCCGTACTGGCTTCCCTCCTCCTTAAGTACCCTACCCCCCTACCCTCTGCTGCCAAAACCCTAGCTAGTTCCTTCCCATCGCCGCCGTCCTCTCTAGTTCCCCTCCTCTCTGCTATTTTTTTTCGTTGCCTGAACCTGACCGAAACCACCGAGACCAGCACCCACCTCTCCTAGCTCCGGTCACCACCTCCACCGCGAGGAGGATCCACCGCCGGGAATGGAACCGGGGCGCTCCCCGGAGGCTCCTTGTGCCCTCGCCGCTTGCCGGGACCCCCGGTGTGGCCCGCACCATCGCCGGAGAGGAGCACCATGGCCACTGCCCGTCGGCAGCCTCCATCGACGAACAGGCCGAGGTAATCGTTCCGTCCTCTCCCCTTCCCCTCCTGTCCGCACCCACACGCCCTAGGCCCCAAGCGCCGCACGCGCCAACACCCCTTGCACCTCGCCGCCCTGCAGTAGTGGCCGCCGGCGTGCTGCCATCGAGCTCTGCTCTGTTCCTAATGTTCAGAAAGGAACGATCTGTTCCAAGTTGCAGTTATTCAGTCGAGATCCCTTTTCTTTTTGTCAGCTTACGTTGTATCACAAAGATTCAGAGCACCGCACCGGTTCTGTTCCATCCGCGCGTGGGAGAGGTCATGGGTTCGAAACCCAGCGGCGCACCCCCTTTTATTTCTCTTCTTTCCCATCGCGCGCGAAACTGCAGCACATACCCCCTGCACTCCCCCCTCTGTCACCAACTCGAGCAGTAGCCCATCTGGTTCAGTCCCTTGAGCGCAGCAGTGAGGTGCAGGGTTCGATCCCCCTCCCACACAAATAAAACCCACCTTTTTATTTTGCAAAGATTTGGTCACAGCAACTTCCAGAATTCACACCTAGGCCCCTGGCAATTATTTCTAGCCCCTAGAAAATATTTTTCTAGTCCCTGGTCTTTTGCAAATAAACCAAAAAATTCAAAAGCTCACAACTTTCAAACCACAAATCCAAATAATAGAAATTTTATATGTTTTCCAATCCAAATTTCCTGTACTTTTCAAATATGCAATTTGTTTCCTGTTTTGAACAATTCAAATTGTTTCAAATTTCAAATTCAAACAATTCTTTTCCAATTTGGTTAATTCTATAATTAATTCATACTCAATTCAAATCACACAAATCAAATATGTTTTTCATTCCAAATTCAATGTACTTTCTGTTTATCAACTTTGTTTTGCAATTTGGGCAACTACAATTAATGTAATTTAATAATCCTCAAATTGGTTAATTAAATGGCATAATTAATAACTTTCAAATGGTTGCTCCAAATTAAATACTCAAAACATGTTTTTCATCCAAAATCACATGCCACACTTGAATATCAACTTTGTTTTCTGGTTTGCAACAATTAAATTGAATAATTGTTTCACCTCTTATTTAATGCAATTTAAATTACCAAAATTCATAACTAGGTCATTTCAATTCCAAATCAAACAAATAAAATATGTTTTCCAATCAGTTTCATGTCATTAACATGTCCATGCCATTCATATCTCTGTTTGCATCTTATCTTGTGTATTTTAGATCTTGTTATGCATGTTCACCTATATGACAACATATGGAATGTGTGGGCTAATTAATTCCAGCTGTTGCCCCCTTCCATTTAAATTGCCTAACTCATCTACTTTATTGTTTGCCATGCTAAACAACATTTAACTTGATGGTTAGATAAACAACTCGAACCAATTCCTATTTCTCCGGACTCCGGTTCCGATTAAATTGCTTAAGTTGTTTTCCCTATTGCATCTTGCCATGCCATGCATATAAAATAGGATCATGCTGGATCTTTTGCCGTAGTAGTAATTGTTGCATCCCGTTGTTTGTTCGAGGTTCGTTGCTTCTTCCCGGATAGGACGTTGAGATGATGTGAGCAACGACAAGTTCTGCTACCTTGCGGGATCTCAGGCAAGTATACTCACTTGCTGCCATATGGCTGCCTTTCATCACTTGTTACCGATTCTTTCCGTTGTTCTTTTCTGCTAGCCTTAGTAGTAGTTGTTTCTGTTACGAACCCATCACATGAATCCCTTAACCTTGTTATTGCCTCACCTCCACACCTATAACCATTGCTTGTGCCCGTGTCTTACTAGCATGCTTAGGTTGTTTTGCTCGAGTCTGTTACCCGTTACTTTCCGTTACTAGATTATTTCTATGTTCTGGGGGCTCGATGTTAATCAATCAACCTGTTATTAATAATATGCTGATAAGGCACCGGCAGGAGGCCCTAAGTGGTTTTGAGGCCTGCTAGTGTCGACCCTAATAGGAAAAGGGTCTTGTCTACTGATCCATGATGAGCGTGCTCACCGCATCCGGGTGGTAGTATGGGACCCCCCTCGACTTAGACCTGATCTGCAGCTTGTCCGAAGAGCCACACTTAGTTCGGGTGTTCCATTTGCTCCTTGCATAATGGGTGGATTCCCCATGGTTACTTATGATGATGATGATGCATATAGGGCGAGGCCTGTAGTGCCGGGGTGTTGTGTCCTGCGGGAGTTTTGCACACCTGCGCTGAGTATTCGGCTGCGTGGCTGGGACCTTATAGCTTCGTGGCTCCTAGGATGGGTTGTAGAGATGGTTTGGGTCGTGTCAAGCCAACCTGAGTTTTAGTTGGTGGCTTGAGTGTGTACGGGTACTGGAGCACACCCCTGCAGGGATAAATCTTCTCGAGAAGCCGTGTTGTCCGCGGTTATGTGACGACTTGGTGAAAGTACTGGCTAACAAGTACTCAGACAACTTACACCTAACGATAATAACTTGACTAGTAATAGTCTTATTGACACAACAACCTGATCCATTATTCATTAATCCAACTGTGTGAGTTATCCTCGGATTGCTTCTTTGGATAAGGGGCGAGATCCAGGATGGGTTTGTTTGGAGTTACTTTCAGTTGGTTACAATACTCGATCTTATCTTCTTTCTGTTAGCCGGAAGTGGTAGTATCTCTCTGTAGTTGGTTAGTGCAGCCTGCTGTCGCTTATTTGCAATAACCCCTTCCTTTCCGTTGATCCTAAAGTATTTGTATCTTGTGATGACTGGCTACGCCGGTATCTTGTGAGTATGGGTTTATCCACTTGCCAGTACTTAACCGTACTGACCCACGAATCTCTTTTCGTGGCTGCATATTCAACATTGCAGTCAACAGGTTGGAAGTCTGACGACGTTAGCTTGGGAATCCCTCCGGCTTGGCCTGGGCAGGGATTGGACGCTCTCGGTTATCTTCAGGACTCTTAGTCCAATTTGTATCTTGTCCGTAGCCGGACGTTTGTTTCTTCCGCTGTTATTTGGATCTTTGTAATGTATCAGTTGTAACCCTGGCTCGTTTGAGTCATCTTGTATCTATCTGTTTCTGTTGTAATTGTAGAATATTCGTGAACTGTTGTAATGTTATCATAAGTGGCAACCTGGAATCGGTTATTATGTGGATTTTGGCGGGAATGCTGGAATCTGCATAGTGCCCGATCTCGGGGCGTCACACTTGCATATTAGACCAGGTGAAGGATCTTCCTTTTAAAGGAAGCTCAATTAACCCCAGATGGCTAATGACTTCATTAAAGATGAAAATATCATTCATATCTGCTCCAGGTTTATTTATGTTGTAAACAGACCTTATAAAATTAAAATCACCAACAAGAAGCCAATTTTAATGAGGAAGAATGATCAGATCATGTAGCCATTGGACAAAAAAATCTCTCTCTAAACCCCTACATGGACCATACACAGTAACAAGAGTCCACGAAGTGTGGTTATGTTTTGAGGTGAAACATAATTCGATAGCAAATTTATGACTTTCAAGCAAAGCACAATAAAAAATAGAACTGTTCCAGAGAACAATGATTCCACCTGAGGCTCCAACAGAGGGAGTGAAAAACAATCTATCAAATCTCTTTGGATAAAAGGATCAAAAAAGGTGTGGTAAAAACGTTCACACTTTGTTTCTTGCAGGCATATAGTAGCACATTGACTTTCTTCAATTTTGATGTAAACAAGCGGTCTTTTATTTTTATCATTGAGGCCCCTAACATTCCAGTCCAACACTTTCCAGTCTAATAACCAATAAGTTGTATTATCCATTTATAACTGGATAAATTGTGACAAGGAGCTTGCAACAGGACCAGCTAGTTACAAAAAAAACACTTTCAATCTCATGGAAAATAAGAATAGAGCTTGGATATTCCAATAGTATTTCCTCAAAAGATACATGTTGCAATATTGTCTTACAATAAAGGAAGACAAATACATAACCCAAAATGACATTAGATCCAATAAACACATACCATTAAAACAAAATAATTGTCTTAACATTATTACTTCTTTTTGGTCTTGTAAGTGTCCTGGACAACATCAAGCTTATCCTATATGATATCATGTTTAGCTATCTCCAGGGCCCTGCCAATTTGCTGTAACACAGCAATTGGAGTGTGTGGAGTGACTGGGCCAGTGTCATCAGCAGGCCTAGAAGATCTTGGCTTCTTCCTGCGATGTGGGTTATCTTGTAGTGGAACAAGTTTGTACCCATTGGTAAGAGTTGCATGCATGGTGCTTATTCTGACATATGACTCTACAGTTCGTGTACCAATCTTGTTCCTCCTCCTCTTTCGAGATCTTGCAACAGAGATACTAGGTGTGTCTGTATGAATAGAATCAGCAGTAGTTTCAATAGGAAGAGGAGAAAAATTTCAGGGCAAGCTTCAAAACATAATATCCTAGCTTCTCTCTGTGCCTTAAATATTTTCTTATGGGCAGTAAACTGAAAAAGAACTCCTTTAATAGGAACATTCACAGATGTCACCAGAGAAAAAGGGCCAACATACAAACCAGCTGGACTGATAGATGACAAGATCTGCTTTGGAACAAATTTGCTCAGAGATTTCTCCCATTGCATAGAAGGAGGGAGTGCAGGCCCATACAGGTGTGAGTTTTGTTGCACCCAAGGCCAAACAATGTTGCACTAGGTGGGCATTAGAAAAATAAAATGAGGAACCTGTAACATATTGACAACCTGCAAATTCTGATTAACAGTATTATGTGGATCATTAAGACTGCAGAATCTGAATCTTGCAAGGGTAGAAGATCATCCCAGTCCCCCACTTGCTCTGCAATATTGTCCTGTAGCTGCATATCCCCACCTTCCTGCTGTTGTTCAGCACCTACTACAAAAGGAGGAATGTTCCAACCTTGTTCAAGGTACTCAGGCATAACAAAATTCCCCAAATCTTGCTGAAGATTTCCACGAAGAGGGTGTGGGTTGCCATCCAGTGGCATTGGATCTTCATCAAGAGGAAGAACTTCCGCAAATTCGGCAGAAAGATATAACAAGGAGCTGTCCATGACTCTCTGACTGCACCCAGAGTACTGAAATTACCAAACACTATATCTCTCAGGACCAGCTGTGGTGAGATGAAGGTTACATAAACCATAGTTCTTTCTAAAGCACCATCAAGATTATGCCAATGGTGGAAACGCCCAAAAGAAGCAATTGCATTGGCTATATCAGTGTCATTGCAATAATCATAAGGAACACCAAGTAGCATAATCCAGCCAGTACGGGCACAAATAGCAGATTTGTGTAACTGAGTACGATTATCATGATTAACAAACCTAACAAAGACATTTTCTTGGATTTTATATGTAGCGCTCCCACCTTTTAATAAAGGCAAGAACCCCTGTGTTACTGTGCTAGTCCCTGGATCAACTGCTAGCACCACAGTACAAGATGAAATATCATGCAAATGCGTCAACATCTTTATTATATCGCATGATCCAGACATTACAAAATTGTTTTACAACTTGCATAGCTCAAGGCTAGCGTAAATACAAAGTTCTGCAGCGGAAAACATAGTACATCAATGAGCCTCATCCTCTTCACGTGCCACAGGCAAAACATGTTGGTTGTAGACTCGAGAAACTAAACGAAATCATCACTCGTCATCGGAACCATCTGCACGTTGGAATTTGCAGCCCCCAAAAGGAGGTCAGATCATTCTGAGCAATGGTGGCAAGTGACACTATGGTGGTATATAAATGGCAAGTGCTAAACTACATGCATATTTGGCTGGTGGAGTTTCTAGGCTATTTTGCATAAATGCATTTGTCCTACTTTTTGATATAAAGTAATTTTGCACATATTCTGGACACTTTGGTTGATAGCAAAATGCTCCTAAATAATTGGACACCTTGGTTGATAGCAAGATGCTCCTACCCTTTGGATTAGCACACTGAAAAACCATCAGGCACTTCTCCAATAACCCATAGTCAAATTATTAGTAATTAAGAAAACAAGATGAACGAGATATGTCATGTTTCCCATCTAGTTGTTGAATTGTCCCTAACCAATGGAACACGGCTAAGATCTTAGTTTTAACCCTTGCGAGGTTTGTGCCCTTTACCCATGTTGCCTAATCGACCCCAAACACCATGATACACCACTAGTACCACGGAAGGAAAGAAGATCAAGCCATAAACCATAAGAAGTAGATTCCCAAACCCACCACGAGCCGGACCAACCTACCACTAATCTACATCTCTGGACACGTTGGGTTCGAGTCACCACGACCTACAATTTATGTCTAGCCCATACTAATATGAAACATGGTTGCACGCAATAACAACTACATAAAGAAAGTAAACATGATCTCAGAATACTGGGCGGCGGTCCCCACCAAACTTTGTACTCTGATGACACTCTAGCAATCCGCCCAGTGGTTAATTAATTATCATGTTGTTTTCATAAGCAATTAAAATAGTGATTTTCATCATAACATGATAATGATCCCAACCACGAATAACTAGAGCATGGCTAAGCAATCTACAAGTACCATATCGATGCTACAATCTAGGGGTAACATATGATTACTCCACTTGGGTGTTAGTGAAGCAATCCCTAATATTATCTAGCATAGCGATAACACTCAACTCCTACTCATGCATAACTACTATAAAAAATCTAATGCATATAGTAAAATAGTAGGATCATGTGTGTCACTTGCCTTTTTGAAGTTTGGTGTAGAATCACACTCTCTTCACAAATAGAACGTTTCTCTCCGTACAATCTAAACAATACAAATACATACAAATCAACAAGCCACTCACAAACACACTGCATACAAAGGTAAACAAGCATGGAAATGTTTTCAAAACAAGATTTCTTTAGGTTAGTTATTGATAGGTCAGTCCTTTTCACATAATTCAATATGCAAAGAGAATTGTGATAATTAGATTGACGGGTAGTCTTTTATGGACAAGGTTTGGGCTTGAAGGATTCAAACTTGAGTGGTTTCTAGATGTTAAGGAAGTTCCAAGAGTTCACTTTAGGTTAGTAAAGAGCTATCACATCACTCAATGTTGCAAAAGGAGTGGATGTAATAATAAGTTTTAAGGTTGAACACTTAATAATTCTATTAAGAAAAGAATTAAAGTGTTTTGGTTAGGCTTTCCCTTTGTTTAAGGTTGGTCTAGGTTCATCGTATAATCCCAAGCAAATGAATTATGGTGATAGTGTTTTGAGTTTTCCATTTGGGTCAATGGTTAGTCTTTTCTCACAATGAGCATACAAGGTTTTGTTCCATGGGTTCTAGATGCAAACCATGATTAACAAGATTTACATAATTTTTTTGAGTACGAGGGCTCTATTAAATTTACGACATGACCTGTAAATTTGAGTATGGTTTGGTATAAGGGTTTCATGTTCACTTGTTTTTATAGCATGTGATCGACACATACTTTGTGTTGGTCTTGATCCAAATGATCACACCATAATAGGGTATTAACGATTAACAACTATCATATCATGTTCAGTTGGTATTAAACACCAGGGATAATTTTAGGCCAAGATTACATAGAATAGGTTCACTATTTCCCTTATGGTATAGGTATTGATCTCTCTGGTCCAAGGTTACTAAATGGAACATTATTGTAGAAGGAATCGTATTAAGATTATTTACTGAATTTAAACTAGGTCAAAATTACTCAAAATGGATCATTTGAATTTGAATAAATTTTAAATAGGAAAATTTGAAGATAAACAATTCTATAAGATTCTACAGGTTAAGGGCTTTTCAAAAAGTCCAAGTTTGCTAAATTTGGCCTTACGGTTCAAAAGTTATGACTGTTCTAAGTTGTAGGGTTTTTATGTAAAACTAGCACACGAATTTTCTACTTGGCATTAGTCCGGAAAAATAGGTAAACTACATGACATGACGTGATTCGTTGGTAAAAATAGTTTAGGTGATCTACTTGTGGTCGTCGGATCAAAATCGTGTGGCCACGGCTATAGCGTGTCTTTGTCTAGCTTATGTCGCGCAGTCTACGTACGACAAATATTACACTAGTCTAAAGTTAAAATAAAATATACTAATAAAATAAGTCTAATACTACGGCAACTATATTCGCGGCCTCAAATATACTAAAACAGGTATTCTACAAATATACGTACAAAAGATAGTTTACGTGGTACCTTCGTCGTGTGAGAAGCGCCGCCGAAAAAGAAAATAAGAAATCTCGCCGAAAAATAATTATTTTATTCTAGTCAAACCAAAATAAATGGTTTGACCTGAATTTATTTTTGTGATTTTGCCTAGACCATTGGTCTCATTATATAGGCAGATGATGGGTGTGGAATTTGCTAAAGAACCGATGTGGGACTAAAAAAAAGGCAACGGAACACCCTAGCGTACATGCGCGCGGCGTGCGTGGCCCATGTTTGGCCCGTGCGTGTGCGCCCTGCATGCGTGTGCGTTTAATTTTTTTTTTTTTGGGCGCATGCCAAGCCGTGGATGCATGCGACGCAAGGTTTTTTTTTTTTCAAAACATGCTGACATCATTGCTGATGTCAGCGATTCTTTTCCTTTTTCATGATTTTCCTATTTTATTTATATCTTTTGATTAAAACATCCAAATTACACCAAACCAATTGCACTAGTTTTATAAAAATAATATCTATTATACTACGACATTTTTTACTAACATTTTAATCAATTAAAATTTGACATATTTAAATATTACTTTAACTACAGCTAGGTATTTGTGTCTATTTCTAAAATAGTTTCAATTTGGCTTCAACCAAAATTTGGAAAATACTATATGTTATAATATTGATTTTTTTTAGACGTATTAATACTATCTTTAGACAAAATAATCTTTTTGAAACCTTTTTAATTATTTGAAACATTGATATAACTTTAACATATGCATATACTTATGTTTGGGGTTTTATAATAATTAAGAATGTTAAAATATCATTAAGGTTTACGATCCTCTAGTTTAAAATGTCATATATACATTTTCAAAGAATTAATTTAATTTGAAACCATTTTTTTATGGAATAGATATTGCTTTTAAATCATGGGAATTACTATGCAAATGTATTTATTAGAAACGATATTGGTTGTTTAGAAAATAGCGACTTATTTGTATTAGCAATTGCAGATACCTTGGAAAAGTCATATTAGTTATTTTGTGGTTGAAATTTATTTGAATTTGGTGGCTTTCATTTACAACACAAAGAGTTTTCAATTTTAGTGATTTTTGAATTTCCCAAAAAATCTGGGATGTTACAAACTACCACCCTTAAAAGAAATCTCGTCCCGAGATTTGGGAAGGCTAGAAAGAAAGATAGGTTTGGGTATCTAGGTTCCAAGGAAAACTGCGTGGACTACCACCCTTAAAAGAAATTTTGTGGGTATACTAATCTCATGGATTGATTGTGTAGCTTGTCTCCAGATGGCTTGAATAGAACTTTTCTTCGTAGTAGGGCTGAAGACTAACTGGTGCCTCTTGAACTTCAGTTGATACTGAGGGTCACTCTTTGTGTCAATCAAAAGTCCAAGTTGAGAGCATTTCGCAACCTCGTCTCATCTTCTTCATTGATGTCCTTAGTAGGCTTCCATCTTGTCAATTTCTTCCTTGAATGCAACACCATGCTATTTCTAACGGAACTCTCATGGTGGGCAATATCTTCCATGACATGTTACCTCCAAGGTTGGTTTCATCCTCGCCGAAGATTAATACGATTCAGCAACACTTGCCTAACATAGGGTTATAATTATATCCTACCATTCTATGGTTCAGGCTTAACATCGTCGTCTCTTTAATAGATATGACACTCAGATTTACCATTCCTTGTAGCAAAAGTGAATAATGTGAGTAGTCATCATGGGGGCCAATCCATGTTGCACTCAATCATTACCTTGTACTTAGATTGGTGAATCTCGTATAATAACACTCGGTCATCCTCGCTCGTCTAACAGAAAGCGACCAATCTGTAAGACATACCTGAGCTAAACTATCGGTTCTTAATCTAGTAGGTTTTACGTAAACTCTTATAATACACTAACTTGATAGTTGTAGCTTCTTCATCTATCCTTCTCCTGGTGTAGCAAGTTCTTCATAACCTTCATAGCTCATGTATTCTTGATTCCACATTTCATTCCTTACTTGTAGATTCACGTGTTGATCCTTAGGATAGAGATGGCATTGATAATGGATGTGATTGTTCCTTCAATCAAAAGAACATAATCCTTAGATCTGTGGCAATTCCTCAACTAGATCAATTTGTCTCAATAGGGCATTAGTCACAACATTCTTCGTTGTATTTCTTGTGGTTGCACTTCATATGGTAACTCACTCTGGTTGGTAAATGGGTATGTGGTTTTGGTTTGGCTTAGCATGAATGAGTAGAGATTTAGAAAGAGACTAAAGAAGAATCCTACCCAACACAATAGAGCATGACAATTCATCTTACATGACAATTCATCTTACAAGCAACATCTAACAAGCACTCATCACACCAAACAACTAATACAGCAAACAACCTAGTATTGTCATACCACACTTAACTGTATGATCAATATACTAACACGATATCGTTATTCTAACCAAATAACTAGATTTGTGGTCTCATCTACATCTTCTTGAGTTCTTCGGGTTCTTCCTTCACTTCCATGATGTGCTTATGATTGTTTTTAAGTCTAAGATTTTCTTTAAGTTCTTCAATGGTCTTACTTGTAGTACTTCATGTTGAATCCAATGATGTCATATGAAAATATTTCTTGCACTCCATGGTATGGTTATCTAGAACAAGAGAAGAAAGTTTTGAAGGCGAATAATAGATGAGAGGATATGAGAAAAGAGTAGAATGATAAATTGTGTTTATAGAGAGTTTGGACAAAATAGATTTTCAATCCTAGGGTCTTTTCCTAGTTCTAATCCAAACTTAGGTCTCGAATCCTACAGGCAACACAATGCTCTGATACCATCTGTAGCGCTCCCACCTTTTAATAAAGGCAAGAACCCCTGTGTTACTGTGCTAGTCCCTGGATCAACTGCTAGCACCACAGTACAAGATGAAATATCATGCAAATGCGTCAACATCTTTATTATATCGCATGATCCAGACTTTACAAAATTGTTTTACAACTTGCATAGCTCAAGGCTAGCGTAAATACAAAGTTCTGCAGCGGAAAACATAGTACATCAATGAGCCTCATCCTCTTCACGTGCCACAGGCAAAACATGTTGGTTGTAGACTCGAGAACCTAAACGAAATCATCACTCGTCATCGGAACCATCTTTTGTCCTACTTTTGATATAAATTAATTTTGCACATATTCTGGACACTTTGGTTGATAGCAAAGTGCTCCTAAATAATTGGACACCTTGGTTGATAGCAAGATGCTCCTACCCTTTGGATTAGCACACTGAAAAACCATCAGGCACTTCTCCAATAACCCATAGTCAAATTATTAGTAATTAAGAAAACAAGATGAACGAGATATGTCATGTTTCCCATCTAGTTGTTGAATTGTCCCTAACCAATGGAACACGGCTAAGATCTTAGTTTTAACCCTTGCGAGGTTTGTGCCCTTTACCCATGTTGCCTAATCGACCCCAAACACCATGATACACCACTAGTACCACGGAAGGAAAGAAGATCAAGCCATAAACCATAAGAAGTAGATTCCCAAACCCACCACGAGCCGGACCAACCTACCACTAATCTACATCTCTGGACACGTTGGGTTCGAGTCACCACGACCTACAATTTATGTCTAGCCCATACTAATATGAAACATGGTTGCACGCAATAACAACTACATAAAGAAAGTAAACATGATCTCAGAATACTGGGCGGCGGTCCCCACCAAACTTTGTACTCTGATGACACTCTAGCAATCCGCCCAGTGGTTAATTAATTATCATGTTGTTTTCATAAGCAATTAAAATAGTGATTTTCATCATAACATGATAATGATCCCAACCACGAATAACTAGAGCATGGCTAAGCAATCTACAAGTACGATGTTTGCCTACCATATCGATGCTACAATCTAGGGGTAACATATGATTACTCCACTTGGGTGTTAGTGAAGCAATCCCTAATATTATCTAGCATAGCGATAACACTCAACTCCTACTCATGCATAACTACTATAAAAAATCTAATGCATATAGTAAAATAGTAGGATCATGTGTGTCACTTGCCTTTTTGAAGTTTGGTGTAGAATCACACTCTCTTCACAAATAGAACGTTTCTCTCCGTACAATCTAAACAATACAAATACATACAAATCAACAAGCCACTCACAAACACACTGCATACAAAGGTAAACAAGCATGGAAATGTTTTCAAAACAAGATTTCTTTAGGTTAGTTATTGATAGGTCAGTCCTTTTCACATAATTCAATATGCAAAGAGAATTGTGATGATTAGATTGACGGGTAGTCTTTTATGGACAAGGTTTGGGCTTGAAGGATTCAAACTTGAGTGGTTTCTAGATGTTAAGGAAGTTCCAAGAGTTCACTTTAGGTTAGTAAAGAGCTATCACATCACTCAATGTTGCAAAAGGAGTGGATGTAATAATAAGTTTTAAGGTTGAACACTTAATAATTCTATTAAGAAAAGAATTAAAGTGTTTTGGTTAGGCTTTCCCTTTGCTTAAGGTTGGTCTAGGTTCATCGTATAATCCCAAGCAAATGAATTATGGTGATAGTGTTTTGAGTTTTCCATTTGGGTCAATGGTTAGTCTTTTCTCACAATGAGCATACAAGGTTTTGTTCCATGGGTTCTAGATGCAAACCATGATTAACAAGATTTACTTAATTTTTTTGAGTACGAGGGCTCTATTAAATTTCCGACATGACATGTAAATTTGAGTATGGTTTGGTATAAGGGTTTCATGTTCACTTGTTTTTATAGCATGTGATCGACACATACTTTGTGTTGGTCTTGATCCAAATGATCACACCATAATAGGGTATTAACGATTAACAACTATCATATCATGTTCAGTTGGTATTAAACACCAGGGATAATTTTAGGCCAAGATTACATAGAATAGGTTCACTATTTCTCTTATGGTATAGGTATTGGTCTCTCTGGTCCAAGGTTACTAAATGGAACATTATTGTAGAAGGAATCGTATTAAGATTATTTACTGAATTTAAACTAGGTCAAAATTACTCAAAATGGATCATTTGAATTTGAATAAATTTTAAATAGGAAAATTTGAAGATAAACAATTCTATAAGATTCTACAGGTTAAGGGCTTTTCAAAAAGTCCAAGTTTGCTAAATTTGGCCTTACGGTTCAAAAGTTATGACTGTTCTAAGTTGTAGGGTTTTTATGTAAAACTAGCACACGAATTTTCTACTTGGCATTAGTCCGGAAAAATAGGTAAACTACATGACATGACGTGATTCGCTGGTAAAAATAGTTTAGGTGATCTACTTGTGGTCGTCGGATCAAAATCGTGTGGCCACGGCTATAGCGTGTCTTTGTCTAGCTTATGTCACGTACGACAAATATTACACTAGTCTAAAGTTAAAATAAAATATACTAAGAAAATAAGTCTAATACTACGGCAACTATATTCGCGGCCTCAAATATACTAAAACAGGTATTCTACAAATATACGTACAAAAGATAGTTTACGTGGTACCTTCGTCGTGTGAGAAGCGCCGCCGAAAAAGAAAATAAGAAATCTCGCCGAAAAATAATTATTTTATTCTAGTCAAACCAAAATAAATGGTTTAACCTGAATTTATTTTTGTGATTTTGCCTAGACCATTGGTCTCATTATATAGTCGGATGATGGGTGTGGAATTTGCTAAAGAACCGATGTGGGACTAAAAAAAAAGGCAACGGAACACCCTAGCGTACATGCGCGCGGCGTGCGTGGCCCATGTTTGGCCCGTGCGTGTGCGTCCTGCATGCGTGTGCATTTAAATTTTTTTTTTTGGGCGCATGCCAAGCCGTGGATGCATGCGACGCAAGGTTTTTTTTTTTCAAAACGTGCTGACATCATTGCTGATGTCAGCGATTCTTTTCCTTTTTCATGATTTTCCTATTTTATTTATATCTTTTGATTAAAACATCCAAATTACACCAAACCAATTGCACTAGTTTTATAAAAATAATATCTATTATACTACGGCATTTTTTTTACTAACATTTTAATCAATTAAAATTTGACATATTTAGATATTACTTTAACTACAGCTAGGTATTTGTGTCTATTTCTAAAATAGTTTCAATTTGGCTTCAACCAAAATTTGGAAAATACTATATGTTATAATATTGATTTTTTTGGACGTATTAATATTATCTTTAGACAAAATAATCTTTTTGAAACCTTTTTAATTATTTGAAACATTGATATAACTTTAACATATGCATATACTTATGTTTGGGGTTTTATAATAATTAAGAATGTTAAAATATCATTAAGGTTTACGATCCTCTAGTTTAAAATGTCATATATACATTTTCAAAGAATTAATTTAATTTGAAACCATTTTTTTATGGAATAGATATTGCTTTTAAATCATGGGAATTACTATGCAAATGTATTTATTAGAAACGATATTGGTTGTTTAGAAAATAGCGACTTATTTGTATTAGCAATTGCAGATACCTTGGAAAAGTCATATTAGTTATTTTGTGGTTGAAATTTATTTGAATTTGGTGGCTTTCATTTACAACACAAAGAGTTTTCAATTTTAGTGATTTTTGAATTTCCCCAAAAATCTGGGATGTTACATTATATGAACCATTATGCACCAAATCCGTGCAAGCTGCAGAACTACGCATCTTCAAGAGACCCGTACCAAAAAGGAAAGGTTGTGTATCCTCAACAATACTCTACAAGTTCTGTTCGACGAAATCACAAACCTGTTGCCTCCAAAACTGTTCCTCCTCCGGTGACTGCGGTGGCTCGACAATGGCCACACAGAAAGCTTCATGGGAGCAATGTGGGGCCACCACCGGAGTGTAGAAGGTGCGTGGAAGCCTCGTCGGACCACCATCAATGATTTGCTACCCCACAGGAACCCATCTCGCCGGGTTGAGCTCGAAAGTGGCCATGGAATTCTGAGAAACCGAGGAGGGCGTGTATGGGACAGGGGCAGAATTATGACCACAGGTGGCGGTGGGAGTGTCAGAAATAGTGGAGGAAGTGGAATCCGGAACGGAACCATTCGACTCCGGAGAGTCCAAGTTTGGAATTGAAGCTTTTTTCTTAGGCACCCAAATTAGGGAAGAATATTTCTTACCAAAACAATTTCTCTCAATGTGACCATAATAGAAACAACTGCGACACCTAATTTGATTGGTGCATTGAACCGTGTCATGTTTCATGGAGAAGAAACAACCACACTTCCAGAGACGGTAAGCCATGTCATCAATAACTGATGTGAGCCCTTGTTGACCCAAGTCTTTGAGGTTAGGATCATTATCATGTCCTGACAAATCAGATCTTACAGTAGCTTTGCTTGGAAGTTGGGGAGCAGAGAAAGACCCAAAAGTAATTTCCAAAGCATTGACGTTAGGGTCCTTATATCCTTTGCAAGCCTCATAGCTAATAGAATCAGAAAAAACAAGCTTCTTGCTTATGGAATTACAAGATTTGATGCTAGACTTTGGGATAGGTAATTTCAATGCAGCAAGACCAAGTTGGACTTTCTTTTTAGACGGACTGACAAGAGTCCATTCATGATTGCATTCTGACTGCCAAGATAGAAATTCACTTCTCCAATGTGGACCCCTCTTCCCCAAAGGTTGAAAGAGCATTCAAATTGTGTGCATGAGAAATTTCTGAGCTTGTATATATGAAAACCAACCAATTTATTAGACAAAGTGAACGAGAAAGTTCTGTCATGAAGTAATGAAACTTTCAAGCTTCCACAAAACCCTCCAATGACTGCCTCTTGGGCAATGGAAACTGAATCTTCCGATAAATGAAAGTTAGCACGTGCAAAGGAGACCACCATTATGAAGTGCCTAGAATTCCAAGTTGGGTGAACCGTGGAGGAAAAAAGATTATTTATCTCCTTGGCAAAGTTGAATCCATGGGAGAAATCCAAACCCATTGAGATAGCATCATAAACCGCTGAGGTGCAATTTGCCTCGAGGGGGGGGTCACTAGACATGGGATCCTTAGATGTTGACACATTAATGATCGGCTGGGTTTCAGACCCCATTAAACTAGTTGGATTTCGTGTAGTAATTGCCGCATGATCATTCGAGCCTTTGAATCCATAGTACATGCATGCTCATTGGGGGAAATCACGCAAATGCCAACTAGGGCAGTGTGAGCAGGGAAACGTACCTTGAGTCCAATATCAATCCTCTCATTTGGAGAAACGTGAAGTTCAACCAGGGACGTACCTTTAGCATCCTTGAGAGCAATCCAATCACGCTGATGTTCCTTGATCCATAAGTGAATGGATCCATCATAAGACTTGACACGTCCCCGATCCAGATCTTTGAAGTTTGAATAAGTAACCTTCTAGATCCATGCAGGGGGAATGGAGGGCCCCATTAGGACAACGAGGTGGTGTAGGATCAGAAGGTTGGATCAGCACGAGGAGTTGACGGTCGGAGAGGGGAGATTGCCTACGCTAGGTCAAGGTGGAAGGAGGGAGAAGCCATCAGCTCGTCAAAGGAAGGTTCCATCTCCATGGGAAAGTATTGCCTAGGAATTAATCAGAAATGCCGTCAGAACTCGGTGCATCGTCAATACCGCGTTAACCATGGGTCTTGTATGGGTCGAGTAAGTCAGCTGTGATCTTTTCCCGTTCGCATGTCAACGGACTGCCAGAGACGTACGCTGTAGGTCTTGCGGGACTACCTGCACATGGGTGGGAGCCCTTACGTCCCACGGACTCTGAGGTCTATGAGTGTCTGCCATGGGCTCCTAGATCTCCATCGTGAGGGGTGTAATCAGGGGTTCAACCTGCTGGCGGAAATGGGTGGGCATGCGTTGTGCGGAGAAGCATGGTTTGTCTTGGGTCAACAACCGGGCCCCACACGTAAGTGGGCGTGGACAGGAACTTAAGCCTGGTTGTGCAACGGTCTTGATCGCCCATGGGTAAAGTAACGCACCTCTGCAGAGTGTAAAAGTATGTGGCATGTTACCCATGTTCCGGGAAGGAACTGTGAACGCTACAGGAAAGGCAACTCCATGAAGTTCTAGCTCCTGTGATGATCTGGCGGGCATAGTTTTCATAATTAAAAGCAACCTCTTGAAGAAAGATTTTAAAAAGTCTTGCATTAGCTTATGACTCTTTCGAGTCTAAAGGTGTAGTTAGTGCATCAAACTACCCACTATATATCATGAACTTGTTGAGTAACGCTTGTTACTCATTCGTTCCCGTTTGACCCCCTGCTTAGAGTTGAAGCCTTATGGAAGTCGTCATCGTGAAGCCATCGCTACCTCATGAAGCTAGGTGGAGTCATATATTACTTAGTTGGTGAAGCATCGTCATCAACAACGTCGGTGGAGCAGAAGATATCAAGGTGTAGGTGGATTACATTCTTGGAATTAGTTGTTTACAAGCCATAGATTAGGGCTGACATCAGCCGTAGTGGATTAGGTTCCGAGCTTGAGTTATTCTCCAGCTTGGAACTTTGAATTGCTTCTTCTGATGTTTCATTTTCATGAGATCTTCTTTGATTCGTCATAAGGAGATTCTCAAGATTTTGTAATGAAATTTTGTATCCTATAGCTTTGCTTGGACCTGTTGTGTTTCTGTTGTACCACTCTGAGGGATGTAATATTCACGGACAAGTCCTTCTCTGAGTATTATGTCAACGACTTGCCTACTACACATGCAGTGGTGTGATGGGGTCACCACAGATGGTATCAGAGCAAAGCGACCTTAGGTTTAAGACCTTTTAGGAGATCTGTAGGTTGGTAAAGACTATAAGAAGCCATCTTATCTAAACCATATTTCCTACAACTATGATGATCATTCACTTGAGAATGATACAGTCATACTTGTATAGAATTTCTTACTCAACTGGAGTAAATCTACTTATCTATTTTCTTTATACCTGGGTATGAATAATTAGAAGTCTAGTATGTATGAATTTTATTGAGAAAAGTGTTCGTACATAGTTAGAGATGATTAAGTCATAGTGATGATTACCCCATTTTATGGATGCATAGGATGGATTAGAACATGATATGGAGTAAGTATAGGAGTCAACAATTAGGGATATTGGAGAATCATAAAGAGTTATTAAACTATGGTAACTATGGGGTATATACCATATCCTTAGTTATCAATCCTAGAGGTTAATCATTATAGTATATTACATAGTTAGGAGAAGACATATGGATTAATCGAAGCTACATTACTACTTCTCCGATGTGATCAACAACATGAAGGATCAACGGATGCCATGAGAATTTTATCGTAATCAAGATGAACGACTTTAGTTGTCATGGTACTTAGTCCTATATGGAACAAACTTAGACAACAACTACTATAGGATCATGTTGTCTTGGTGTATTCTATTGCAGTAAGGCATGCAATTAGAGTAATTACCAAGGTAAAAAGTGGTTGTGTAGAATAGGATTACAAGGTAATATATACCTACTTGTAGTGTATAGCATTTCAGAGTCTTGGTACTTGAGATGTTTTACTCAAAGTACTAATATTTCACGGGCTTTTGATGCATGAGTGATAACTGCATTTGGTATTTATTGGATCTTATTTGGATTTTTGATTGACTAGATCTGTACATGAAGATGGAACTTGATGTTACTTTCTTGATGTTACTGGTCTAGAGGGTGTAGGATTAGAATGAGAGCGGTCTGAGTAATCAGCAGATGGAACCAACCACAAAAGCTCTAGAAGACCAGGAAGTCAAGAAGGCAGACGTCAATGAAGACACTGATGGGAATGGACCTCATTCCACATCTTGTTTGGAGTTGGAAATATACTTCATCAACGCATGGAGGTCTACCACAAGTGATGCCAAGGAAATCACATGAGTAGTTATATCCTAGAAGGAAACATGTAGAAGTTCGATAAAAAACTTATAGAGTACTCTCGTAGAAGTCAAAACCCATAGATGTAAACGGACCATAGGAAGTAACTAGTGGAATAGGTTATAGTCATCTATAGTAACAAGTTAAAACTCGAGGAAACTTGAAGATATTTTCACTAAATAGGTGAGTCTAAATCAATGTACACTATGTTGTACAAGTTTCTTTGAGCAGTTTTTCTCTTGAGACCATTAGACTGAACCAAAGGGAATCCAAACCATAGACAATATCCAGTGTGCCGGAAGAATCTTATTGGTTATCGATCACTTGGTGGATATACCAAATGTCCTTCGGAAAGTTGTGATAGGTAAGAAACCATACCTATTCATTGGAGAATGAAACTTGGTATCCACTATATGGTGGAAATATCACGTGTTCTTCGTGAGACCATTAGGAAGGTATAGTAACAAAACAGAGTTTTCATAACAACAGGCATAGTATTAGATCACCGTACAAGACAGTGGAAGGTGAATAATCAAGACAAGAGGATACACATGCTAAGGTCAACACAAGAAAACAGTTGTGAAGATTCAACGGTCTGCAGAAGTTCTCTCTACCTATCTTCATGTGAGAAAGGTTGAACTTCAGGACGAAGTTCTTGTTAAGGGGGAGATGCTGTAACATCCCAGTGTTTGGGAGGTTATAAGGATCTAAATAAAATATGTGCATTTGCATAGCATGCATCTCAAAATACGGGAAATTTTGGTGCGAAACTTTAAACAAATCAAAGTGACCAATGTTTCACTTGACATGATGAAATAGGTTTAGATCATCTGGTCAAGAGTACATTTGGAGTGATCTTTATAACATAGTATCTCTACAAACCAAATCATCTGATTACACAAACCATAAATTGGTTGTGACCAACACAAACTCTCAACAACCTTAACCACAAGTCTATAAGTGACTTGGGACAATTCACTATGTATCTAGAACCCAAAGAGGGGCGAGTAACCAAATCACATAGCTGATGATCCCACTTCCACAAGATAAAAATGCACAAGTGAACCATCTCATCAGTAGCGATATTGTGATCTCTAAACATGAATTTCTTAAGTTATCAACCATTCACACAACATTTTTATAAATTATCTAATAACTATTAAGTGAACCTTTACAAGAAAATAACAAAGGATCAATAGAACACAAATAATGGAAAGAAGTGTTAACTCAAAAACCACAAGTGGGAAATGACATAATTCTTATTAATAACATATTTATGGAATATGTACATATCTCAAAATAATTAAGAGAAGAGTATAGAAGTAACAACATGACACTCTAAGAAACTAACTAACAACTATGACAAGTAATTAAACCCCAATAACATTCATATGCTCATTGTCTCGTTTATCTTATACAAGTGAGCATATGGAACCTCAATATATTAATGGATCATATGATCAATTTATCATCTTAAGTCCTCATTCCACAAACACTCCACATTTGTATTCAAATCAACATTCAACAACTAAAGTATCTCTAGATACAACTAATGAATAACAAGTTATAAACTCTATTAGAGGAATTGAATTGAAAGCCAAGTAAAACCAATCATGTATGAGACAAGTACATATATCTTATGGAAAACACAACAAGAAATTTATGGAAGGATAATAAAAGCATGAACTAACTCTTAATCTAGATCTTTCTACCTTGCCTAGACCATCCTGTTACTTTGTCTAGACCATCCTATTATCTTGTTTCCAATCTTCTCAAAGTCATTCTGCAAGATAAGCAACCCACAAGAAATGAGGAACTACCACAGCAAGATATTCAGGAAGATTATTTAGAGTGTTCTAGAAGTGCTACTCTAATCTACTATAAGAGTACTTGGAAACTCTTATATCTTGATCTAATCTTATTAATTCCTCTTTAATAGTGTGATATTCCAATGTTAGTTTTATATAGAAGTAGTTTGGTAACAAGTCTTGCAACCTTGTTAACACATCACTTTTGTATACTCAAACAATTGAGTGTCATACACAAACAAGCATAAGGTTTGATAATCTAGTACATCTCAGCCTATTGTATATGATTAGTAATTCGGAGGCAAGTCTGATCCACTTGTTAACAAATTCTTCTTATATGCATATGGCAACTTGAGGTCATAGAACAAACTTACATACTTTTATAATCATCTATGTAAAATCTTTGCTTGGAATAACTGGTTGTTTTCACCACAAGGGTGAGATAGTTGAAGATGGAACCCAAGAGATGATCTTACTTACAAGTGACAAAGGCAGTACGTGAACACTAGTAGCAACTAGAGACAAGGATATTGCACGTAACACAAGACCACAAGAAGCAACACTGCCTTAGTAAGGGAGCATAAGAAATTATACAGTGAATAATTAGGATATATTAGAGAACCAATAACCTCCAAGCTCATCAAAGATGAGGAACTCGTAATAATATCTTTAATGGAAACAAGCTCAACCACCTTGTTTTCTAGATCCTTATCACACATAAGACAAATGAAGAATAACAAAAATTCATCCATACACCAACATGTGAATGATTACATGTTTCTAAAACAAGCATGGGATAATATCTATACTTGGAACCTGATGGAAAACAAACAAATAGATTCCAAAGCCACACATAATTTCCACTTGACCAGGTACTTAAAATAGCAAACATGGCTTACACACAACCAAGTAAAATGTCAACCAAAATTATTAAGAGTTTCAATTATAAGAATAACAAAGTTACATAAAAGAAAACAAGTCATTACCTAATCAAAATCATTTAGTATGACATGGAAACAAATTCCGTAGTTGGTGATTTTATTTAAAGTGCATAAATAACACTGCTGAGAAGTTTACCAATTGTTTCTTAAAAAGAACTTATAGCTAAAATTGTCCAATTGTGATACCCTACTTTGGTATCCACATGATTGTTGTGTGTACTCTTATTAATCATGCCTAAGAATAATTTTGAAGTCATTAAATAAATTAAATGGTGAGAAATAACAAAAACTACTTAATTTAGCACCCTAAGTATAAAATTAAAATCTTGTCCAAATTCACCAAAACAAAACATGGTGAGCTTGGAAACTTGAGAAAGAATTCAAAACTTATTTTTAATAATTTTTATCTTTACAAGAAAGTCCAGAAAGCAAAGGTTTCATCGCAGTTTTTTTAACCAGAAGGACTAGTTCACAAAATAAGAAACTTCAGAGGGTTATAAAAAATTATGTTTCTTTTCCTCTTTCTTCTTCCTCTTCTGGAAGGCAGAGGAGGGTGTGCGTTGTCCCCGTCGAGGCCACGTTCTGCTTAGGGCTTCCACGAGTTGATAATAGCGAGGAGAGACGTGTGCATCGACATCTCTTCCTCCTCACTCTCTCTTGCAGTCTCTCTTTGTATCTCTCTGATCCAAAACGAAAGCCTAACCCTAGTTCCGGTCGCCGGTCCGCTCCGTCGTCTCCGGCCACGCCGGAACAAACCGAGACCATCACTAGCTCTGTCGTCCTCGTATCTATCTCTATGGCAACTCACGCTTGCTGGAACACCGTGGAGATGCCGAATTGATTCATCAACCCCATCTCCGGCCGCCGTCCACCGTGATGAAATTCCGGCAACGCCCGGCCTCCCAGACACCTGCATCGACCTCGTGGTGAGCTTAGGGTCCTCCATGACCTGTTTACCCTCCCCCGTTTGCTCTGTAGCGCCGTCACCCGTATTCCGTCGCTGCAAACTCATCGCCGGTGAGCCTCCGTCGACCCAAAACCAGTGGCGCCGCCACCATCTGGTTCCCCATGTTCCTCTCTAGCAGTAGGACTAATCGAATCATGTCAATTCGAAAGGAATCACCCGATTTGATATCCACATTAGAAATCCCCACTTGTGATGACACAAGCCCAAAGTCAGCATGACATCATAACATGTTTTATTTTCTTTTAATTTTTGTTTTAAATTGGTTATGGAAGGTGGACCCCACGTGTCAATTTATAATTGGCAGAAAAATCATTAAACTTAGAAATTCCATATCTTTAAAAATAATTATCAGAAAAATACAAATAAAATATAGAAGTTTTTATAAACATATAATCTAAATGTTTATCAACTTTTCAAAAATGTTTGATAAAGTTTAAAATCAAACATTTTATTTAATTAAATTAAATCATTTAAAATTGAGAAAAATAATAAATAATTCATAAAATCAGAAAGTTATATACAAAAAATGATCCAAATGACAAATGCAACTCATATGATGTTTTCATAGTGATTTGACCAAGTTTTCATGTGTGCAATATTTTTCCTAGTTATTTAATTCATTAAAATTAATAAATTATTCAGATAATTTCATAAAGCATAAAATGTTATATCAAATTAAAGAGAAAAGCATGTCCAATTCAAATACGTCAAATATAAAACATTTTTTTTAAATTATAAACTTGTTTCTAAAGGTATAATGGAATTCTATAATATTCCATTATAACCAGAAATAACTCCCACATCACTATTTTCCTTACTAATAATCCTTAAATGTTTTCACACCTACTAAGCCTATCATCACAAGTCATTAGCAAGTATGTGATAATAGATTTAGTTTTCTTAGTTCATCATTTTCAATTCAACTCTTTGTCATTAGCTCTACACTTTTTAAACACAAAATAAAATGCGTCTGTTATCTTTTCAATCGTTGTTTTCCATGTGGTATTGTCTTATTACCTAACCAAGTAATAAACACTTCTACCTAAACATGATAACAATTGTTTGCTAAGTAAAAGTGAAAAACATGTAAGTCTAAAATAAGTAATAATCACATCACCACAAATAATGAAACAATTCACCTAAAACCTATGTGAGTAGGTTATTGTATCAAACGTGGCTTATACTTGTAAGCTGGGGTGTTTTCCAGGGTATTTAGCGATGCGTCTTAGTATTATGCATTACATAATTTTGCTAGTGTTTTCAGTAGTCCTTACTGGGACTATTATGCTATCTTTCAGATCTCGGGATTTCTCTACGTGTCCCTGGAACCCGAAGACATGGATTATTATTGCCATTATCTCTACCTCGGGCAAGTTCATCACTTGCTCATATCCTTTGCAGTATTTCATAACAAACTATTTGCAAAAATCCTATCGTATTACCACCTATTCTCAAAAGAATGCATTATCCTATTTTTATAATAATATGACTAATTGAATGACTACCCGAGTGGTAGTGTTCTGTTTGGTGGGAGGATGGGACCATGGTAAGATTAATAGGTTCTTCTGATGTTTCATTTGCATGAGATCTTCTTTGATTTTAAGGAGATTCTCAAGATTTTGTAATGAAAGCTTGTATCCTATATCTTTTCTTGGAACTGATGTGTTTCTGTTGTACCACTCTGAGGGATGTAATATTCACGGATAAGTCCTTCCATGAGTATTATGTCAATGACTTGCGCACAACACATGCAGTTGTGTGTTGGGGTCACCACAGTTTTGAAGGGTGGTTTGGATGAGGCAATGCTTAGTTCAACTTATGATCTAAAAGCATCAAGTCGTAAGTCTAAAACTAACTCTCTTAAGAAGAAAAATCACCACAGAATAAGGCAGGAATAACCACAACTCCAATTGTCTGCCAATGAATGGTATCTTTTCGAACAGCAAAGGTCTTTGCGACTTGGCTAAACATGTTCATATTGCGGACTCTATTCGGGATCATAAGTTGGACTTTGTGGGTATTTCTGAGACTGGTAAACGGGATTTCTCATCGAGTCTACTTAACCTCCTATCTTGTGGTGTAGATTTCCCTTGGATGTCTTGTCCGCCCCGTGGTAGATCGGGGGACATACTACTCGGTGTTAGAAAAGATACCATGGAAGTTTTAGCTACTTTGGAAGGATACTTTTATTTAAAGTTTCACATCCAAAATAAAGCAGAAAACTTCGTATAGAGTCTGGTCACCGTGTACAGCGCAGCCCAAGATGAGCATAAACCTGCTTTTCTCCGTGAGCTGTTGAACTTAGCGAAAGATAATCCTTATCCTTTAATTATCCTCTCTTATTAGAGGCAGATGTGACAACCATTGTACTCTGTTATTCAATAATGTTATTGATTGTCTTGATTTAAAGGATGTTTCAATGACTTTGAGACAGTTCACTTGGGCTAATAATATTCCAGAGCCGACATACGAGAAGTTGGACCGTGTAGTGATGGATTAAGATTAGGAATATAAATTCCTAGTGACTTCAGTGTGGGTCCTCGAATGTATTGAAGCATTATCAGATCATGCTCCTGATACGTCATAAGCGTATCCCTAATTTCTGATGCTCCATGATGATATTATGCCAATTGCTACATGTTTTCTCCCTTCTTTATGTCATTTTTATCGATTTTCCGGACTAACCTATTGACAAGATGCCACAGAGCCAGTTCCATGTTTTCTGTTGTTTTTAGTTTCAGAAAAGTTGTTCTGGAAATATTCTCGGAATTGGAAAATTCGAAGCCCGGAAGTCCTATTTTCCCCGGAAGCATCCAGAAGACCAAAGAGGAGTCAAAGAGGGGCAACAGGGGGGCCACACCATAGGCTGGCGCGGGTCCCCCTGGCCGCGCTAGCTATGGATGTGGGGCCCCTGGAGCTCCACCGCCTTTGCCCTTTCGCCTATTTAAGCCCGCCGGATGTAAAACCCTAAGCACCTGATCAAAATCCCCGAAAAAGTTCTGCAGCCGCCGTCACCGTCAACCCCAGATCAGGAGGGTTCTGTAGCTATTTTCCGGCACCCCGCTAGAGAGGAAATCATCACCGGAGGCTTCTACATCACCATGCCTGCCTTCAGAGTGATGCGTGAGTAGTTCATCCTTGGACTACGAGTTCATAGCTGTAGCTAGATGGTTGTCTCCTCCTCATATGCCTCCATGTTTAGATCTCGTGAACTGCCTATCATGATCGAGATTGATCTTATGTAATTCTATATGCTGTGTTTGCTGGGATCCGATGAATATTGACCTTATACCAAGTTGATTATATTCTTTGTTGCATATGTTATTTGTGATCTTGCATGCTTTCTGTTTCTAGTGGTTTCTCTGGCCAAGTAGTTGCTAGTGACTCCAAGAGGGAGTATTTATGCTTGATAGTGGGTTCATGCCTCCTTATTGCCTTGCTCGAGTGACAGAAACGTGAAGGGGGAGGATGTGTTGTTGCCATTAGGGAGAAAACAGCGGTGAGAGTGCCCGCGTGCATAATCATTTCTTACATTACACACTTTGTTTAATGCAATTATATGTTGCTTGCAACTTAATACCTAAGGGGGGTCGGATGATAACCTAAGGGTGGATTAATAGTCATAGATGCAGATGGATGTCGGTCTATGTATCTTGTTGTAATGCTCGCACTAAATAGCATAGTAATCATCATGTTATATTGTGCACTACGGTGCAACCTTAATTTGTCAATTGCCCAGCTGTAATTTGTTCACCCAACATGCTATCTTTTATGGAGAGACGTCACTAGTGAAACTATGAACCTCGGTCCATTTTCCACACTGTTAAACAAACCACAACAATTTCCTGCTTTATTTACTTACTGCAAGCATACACTGTTTTTCCACACTATACGTCTAATCTTTGTTTTCAGCAAGACCGGTGAGATTGACAATCTTACTGAACCGTTGGGGCAAAGTATTTTGGTTGTGTTGTGTGCAGGTTCCACGTTGTTGCTGACACCGTTGAAGCGTTAGCACTGCAGTCAGTGGCATCAATCTTCGGACGATTCTCTTTCTCCTACTGGATTGATAACCCTGGTTCTTAACTAAGGGGAAAACTTCCTACCGCTGTGCTCATCATACCCTCCTCTTGGGGTCTCCCAACGAGTGCAAGATCTGCACCATCGGCTCCCATATTATTGGGTCTCATAGCATTCATTGTAAACACAAATTCAAGTTTGAATTAGGATGGTTACATCGTGATGGTTTCGAAGACATGGTTAAAATGGTGTGGGCACGTCTGGTCAATGGTATCACCCCATTAGAAAGGTGGAATAATAAAATACGCGCTTTTGAGTAAACACCTAAGGGGCTGGACGTGACATAGGGTTGGCCAGATTAAAAAAGATAAGCTTCGTTTGTCATCATTATTGATGAATTAGAGGCTTGTGCAAAATAGAGACCACTGTCTATGCAACAAATTGACTTAAAGAAGCAATCCAATGCGAAGATGGTGGGTATCCTTCACGAGGAGGAGCTATAATGGTATCAACGCTCAAAAGCATAATTCATATTAAAGGGAGATTCGAACACGAGATACTTTCACAGTCTCGCTAATAGCATACATAGGAAGAAACTCGTCCATTCTCTGTCCCAAGATGAAGGCACCATTGAAGGCCACAAGCAGCTTAAAAAATATACCACAGATTATTATAAGAATATATATTCAGTGAGCGAGATGAGACTTTTTTATCGCTTGATGAAACAGGAATAGATGACATTCCTCAAGTTTCCAATGAGGAGAACGGATATCTTACCGCTCCCTATTCTGAGGAGGAGGTGAAAAAGATGGTCTTCCTAATGGAGCACAATGAAGCACGGGTCCATATGGATTTCCAGCGGAGTTCTATCAGAAACTTTGGGAATTAATCAAAACGGACATGCTCGAGTTATTCCTAGATATGCATGCTGGACAACTGGAAGTATTTCGCCTAAATTTTGATGAGATAATTTTGTTGCCAAAGGTCAATGAAGTAGAAAGGATTCAGGAATATAGACCTATCTGTCTTCTAAACGTCAGCTTAATTTTTTTCACTAAAACCGCAACCTTAAAGCTTAATACGGTGGTGGACCATGTGGTTCAACCGACTCAGACTGCATTTATGCAGTGACGCAATATCATTGATGGGGCTGTGGTCCTACATGAATCAGTTCATGAGTTGCATCGAGAAAAGATGAATGGAGTGATTTTAAAGATAGACTTCGAGAAGGCTTATGGTAAAGTCAAGTGGTCTTTTCTTAAGCAAGCTCTCAGAATAAAAGGATATTCTGAAGAGTGACGTTCTCTGATTTGTAACTTTGTTTTGGAGGGGAGTGTGGCTATCAAAGTCAATGATGACATTGGTCCATACTATTAGTCGAAAAAGGGTTACGGCAAGATGACCCATTATCACCTATACTATTTAATATAGTTGCTGATATGATAGCCATTATCATTGAACATGCAAAACTGAGCGTCAAATTGAAGAGGTTGTCCCTGATATAATTGATGGGGGCTTGTCTATTCTTCAATATGCAGATGACACAATTCTCTTTATGGATCATGACATGGAAAAAGTTAAAAATATAAAACTGATTCTTTCGGCTTTCGAGCAAATTTCTGGTTTTAAGATCAATTATTATAAAAGAAAATTGTTTTGTTTCGGGGATGCTCATGTTCATGCTGACCTATATGCTAATTTATGTGGTTGTTGTCAGGGTCAGTCTCCAATCAGCTATCTAGGCATTCCGATTCACTTCAGGAGGCTTACGATTTCCCACTAGAAGCATGTTGAGGAAATATTGCAGGCAAGATTGAATAGCTGTAAAGGAAAACTTTTTTCCATGGTGGAAGATTGGTTCTCATAAATTTGGTCGGAAGTAATATGGTACTGTATATGATATCCTGCTTCCAATTACCAAAAGGAGTCTTACGTCGATTAGATTACTTTCGATCAAGATTTTTTTGGCAAGGGGATGGTGAAAAGAAAGAACATCGAGACTAAATTGAATGTCGTGTGCCGCCCTAAAGATCATGGCACTCTGGGGATTCATGACCTAGAGGTCAAGAATAGAGCCTTACTCGGTAAATGGTAGTTTAAAATTCTTACCAAAGAGGGGGTTTGGCAAACTCTTCTTAGGAAAAAGTATATAGGCTCAAATGCGGCCTCTCAAGTTTCTTGGAAACCCTGTGATTTACACTTCTGGTCTGGCCTAATGGCAACGAAGAAATTCTTCTTTCCATATGGCTCTTTTTTTCATTAAATATGGTTCAGAGATAAGGTTATGGGAGGATAGGTGGTTAGCTAATAACACACTCCGGGAACAATATCTAGCTTTATACAATATAGTTCTTGGATGATATAAAAGTGATACTATTGCTACAGTGTTGGAATCCTTCCCACCGTAGGTGCCGTTTAGGAGAGACCTCCTTGGTCCCCGTCTCTCAGCTTGGAATGAGTTACTCCAACGTTTGGAGGTAGTCAATCTGACTGAGGGTGCGGATGAATTCCGATGGAATTTACACTAAAATGGTAAATTTTAGGTAAACTCTATGTATAAAGCAATAATGCAACCTGTTGTGCCAATAGATAATGATTAGAAAATTTGGAAGATGAAGATACCACTAAAAATTAAGGTTTTTGTGTGGTATCTTCATCAAGGTGTTATATTAACTAAAGATAACCTTGCAAAACACAATTGGCATGGTAATAGACAAAAGATTTGTCTTCTATCATAAAGGCGAGACAAATCAAATACTTGTTCTTTGACTGCAATATTGCTACTTCTATACGGTCAATCATCCAGATAAGTTCTACCTTTCCTCCAACAAGCATTGTCAATATTTTTGGCAATTGGGTAAATGCAGTGGACAAAAGGTTTAAAAGGCTTATTAGGGTGGAAGCGCTAGCCATGATTTGGTCGTTGTGGATGTGTAGAAATGACAAAAAAAATTAATGGTATAAATTGTTTTCTTATGCAGATTATCTTCGGGACTACACCTATACTCCGTTATTGGGTACCGCTGCAGGGTGTGGAGCACCGGGATCTTTTTATGGAGGTGTGTACCAGACTGCATGTTATAGCCGGTGAATCTTATCCTAGCATGGATGGCAGCATAATTTGCAGATCGGCCCTCCACCAACATAGGCATCATTACTTACTTTTGTAATTCGCCTTTCTTTTGTTTGATTTCTTTGGGGCGCATCTTAGATAGGTGTAATAAATTACTTAAGATATAAAAACTCCTTTTCTTCCAGAAAAAAATGTGCAGGCACATACATCCGAGAGAGACGTAGTTACATGGAAGTTTTTTTTTTATTGAAGGCCAATGGAATTGAGCCGTTAAAGTGGGACGTGCACGTTGGATAGAATCCTAGGACTCTTTATCTACTTCATCCGACAATTGTAGATAGGTCACAAGATGGAATGGTTATTTTTCTTAGTTACCGAGGATTAACATGGAGCTTTCGTTGGTGCCTCAATAAATATAAGATATAAGATGTCTTCAGTTTTCTTTTAATTTAAACAATGTTTAAACTTCAAATAGCTCCAAATCTTCTCCAAAAATTTAGAATAATTCCCCAAAAATCAAAACAGGTATATTGGACCTAGGGAGCCCACTACTAGTCTAACAATTATTTTGAAATTTTCATTTTGTGCATTGTGGATTTGTAGGGCTATTTTTGCATTTTTTTTCTAAAAAAAAGGTTTTATGATTTATATATAACCCAAATAAATTCTTTCGTATCCCGAGGATCCCAAAATTGTAATCGAATACTATCTAAACATTTCGAACCCCAAAATTCATGAAGATGCCATATTATCTTCTACTCCCTCCGTTCTGAAATATAAGACGCTAAGCCATTTTCCGACAAGGTTCCAAAATCGCGAAATTTACATGTCTGCCCATCGCGAGCGAGTCCGAGGTCGAGCGAGCGGAACAACGAAGCAAGCGAACCGTTACAGGAAACAATTGGAATCTCGCCCAGATCCCGACTCCCCAAGATCGCGGCTCGCCCATCTTGCCCAGATCGCCGGCCAACACCCAGCAGACCATAGAGTTTGTCCATGCCGTCGGGAACAAGCGAAAGGTTGCCCAGATCCCGACTCCCCAAGATCGCGGCTCGCCATCTCGCTCAGATCCTGACGCCAAGATCGCGGGCCGCCCATCTCGCCTAGCAGATCCCCAGCCTCCAATCTCGCCCAGCAGTTCCCGGGCCGTGGTTGATTGCTTCTCTCGCAGTCGCTTCTTAGTTCTCCTCGTCGACACATGCAGCAGCCCGAGCCCCAGTTTCCCAGCCCCAGGTTGTGGCCGTGGCTGCTTGTTTCTCCTCGTCAGCACAAGCAATCGCCGGAGCCCCAGGTTCCTCGCCCAGCCCCACGCCTTGGATGCTTGATTCTCCTCGTCAGCACAAGCAGTAGCCGGGTTGCCCAGCCCCACGCCGCGACTGCAACACCCCCAAGCCCCAGGCCGTCGACACGAGAATTGTTGTTTGTTGTATGCACAAAAACTCTCGTTCTTCCTGGAATTGGAAAGAAAACAATTCACTGATACTGAATATACTGAAGTTGATGTGTGAAACAAAGAAAACGTGTAAATGTAAGTGGCTTTTTACATGCCCGCTGTATGCGTGTCCAGAACAAAAATCGGTGGTCTGAAATACTACCGGAGTATATCTTGTCTCGACAGCACATGCACAAATATATCTCCCCACCTCAGAAAACTGAATCTCAAAGAGTTGTGTGTGCATCAACTCTGAATCCAATATAAACACTACAGTACTGGAGTATAGCTACTACTGTGAATATTTACCAAGTGTCTTCATGGTTCAGTTTTGCTAATACATGTACAAACTACAATCTACTTCTTGTCAGGTTTGTATGGAGATTACTGGAGTAGTTATAAGGTTTAGTATGAGAATACAAACAAACAATATTTCAGAGAATATTTTCATATCATGCAAACAATTTGTGTGTTAATGAAATTCAGAGAACGTTGTTAGTATGAAGTACTGCTAAATGTTGGCAAACAAGTGTGCAATTCTTCTTTTTTTAATA
Organism: Alopecurus myosuroides; assembly: GCA_028641055.1. NCBI lineage: Eukaryota > Viridiplantae > Streptophyta > Magnoliopsida > Poales > Poaceae > Alopecurus > Alopecurus myosuroides. The sequence goes on from CM054058.1 coordinate 122,210,481, forward strand.
ATCCAAGCTTGCATTGTACATTTGCAACTGGTCCTTCAGCATCGGCGCTCGCTTCTCGCACATGCCCTCCTCGGCCTTGCCCAGAGCAGCGCAGGTAGCGCCAGTACATGTCGGTGCAGAGTAGCAGCCGTGGCTGACAACCTCCCGCTTATCCCGCCAACCTTTCGCTTGTCCACGCCATCAGGGAGCGGATCAAGCATCTCCGCCCACAGATCTATCACCTCAATGCATAGATCGAGCATCTCCAGCCACAAATCAAGAAAAGGAGCGGTAAAAATCCGACTTTTCACCTACTCCTAGAACCAGCACACAATGGAATGCGGCGCGGTAACAGAGGCCCGAGCCGACGGATAGAGCAAGAGTGAGAGAGAGAGACGGCGCTGGCGAAAGCAGGAGGGGCGCGCCGGCGAGAGAGAGCCGGAGGGCATGGCGCTGTCGAGAGAGAGGACACGCACGAGGGGAAAGCCAGGTCGCGAGTGACAAGGGGAGAAGACGCGAGTGAGAGAGGCGGGGGCAAAATGGGAAACATGCATATTTCAGTGTATGTCGCGGAAGTTGTACGTGACAAGCTAAAACGTCTTATATTTCCGAACGGAGGGAGTACTTTTTTTTATTTTCTTTGAGTTTTGGAAATTGCTTTTAAGCAAGTCCTTAAAAGTGTTAGTTTCTTCGCAAATTGTAACCAAGTCGAGCAAATCAATCATCTTAATTAATTTAAAAAATCGAAATGTTGGGAGGTTACAATAGATGGGAGGCGATGCGAGGGATGTTTGTTCACCAAATGATGTGGGACCCCTAAAGTTTACTAAGTAAGTTTGAACAAATATATCTATACAAAAAATTTATTTATTCAGAATTTATAGTTTTTGCGTTAAAAAAATCTAGCTGTTGACATTCCTTCTTATATAGTCAAACTTAAAAATGATTAACTTTCTGACTAAATTTATACGCCACCTACTCGGGGCCCAGCAGGAAATTTTAACACGGTTTGGAGCCATCCGACATCCAACCATAAACATACTCCAAAAAAAATAAACACAAGGAACATAAATAAATACCAAGGACACCATAACGATGCCCGAAACAGAACACCACGAACAAAATTGTTTCATCTGCTCCTCCCCGCAATCCATATGCCGCCTTTTCGCTTCTGAACCCGGCGGCCTAGGGACTGTCTTTTTTTTTAGATTATCTAAGTGACTGTTTTCATAATGTCTATGTATCGTGGTATCTTTACACCCCCAAGCTGGGACTGTATTGATGATGTCTGGTTATAAAAGTATGATTACTTTGGAAATAGAAATCTAGAATATATTTATTATACTTCCTCCGTATCAAAATGTAAGATTTAGCATTTTCTAGAGATGTTTTAGTGTAAGATGCATATGAATCTATACACTAGAACATGTCTAGATACGTTTTGTCTAGAAAGTATTAAAACATCTTATATTTTGATACGGATGGAGTATTAGTTAAGTAAACTAGGAGCATGGACTGATACACCAAATTATCAATTCCAATATGCATAACAAATCTGTTTAAACTCTGCTATACTCATTTTAGATAGCAAACTGGAGCACAAAATCTTCACTATACAATCAGGAGCACACCATAAGGAAATCCTGCTACAAAATATCATCATAGCGTAAATGGCCCAACTTTTTGATAAACAGTACAACACAATCAGATGACATATCGGAACGAATCTAAAATTCAAATATGAAGATAGATATAAGAGATCTTCGACTTAGATAACTTTGCATCACATGTAACTCATCTGTAGCATATATAATTCAAACAACATATTGTAGAAGACGGCAAAAAAAAAGGTGTAAATGGAGCTAGTAGTTCACCACACTGTCTACCAAAAAACTAGCTTAACTGACTGAAAATTCTAAGAACTCTGAATGCTCCCACTACAAGTGCACCTAATAATTCACAACTTTCTTGCTTGATCTGAACATGTAACATATGCCATTGCTTCCTCATTCTGAGAATGACCTGCAAGAAAAACCATGATACTGAGTAACACACAAGAACAGGAAGGCCCAATGTCACGGAGAACGGGAGAAGACAAGTTAAACTACATTGTCAAAGATGAGCAGAAGAGACCTAGGTGATTCCCCAGAACCATAGCCAACTACCGCACAACTTCAACAGGCAGGTGATCCTTTCCATCAGTGTTCAGTATGCACTCAGGAAGATCCATTGATGCGGCAGCCGACAGCCAGTAGGCTCGTACTGAAAACATGAAAGGTTGATCACTACCGTTTGGTATAAGTTCAGCCATACGTAAGCCATGGCATCGTAATAACAAAGCAACGTGAATAACTGACACTAATTCAGATAGGTAGTGTATACAGACCATGATATATCAATGATTTTCATATGTGCAGTCCAGGTCTCCAGTTTTAGATGCAGATACATGATGGCCGGATTAGAAATTAAAAATTAGCAAGGAAACTTCAGAATGTGCTCAGAGGGCTGCCTCTTCACTCCATCAAATGAAAAGCACACACATATTAAAGAAACTATGGTTCAAGTGAGTAATGGCCTGTGAAGTTTTTCACCAATATTTCTGTATTCACAGCATATAATAAGACTAAATATGAATTTCATAAGCTGTCTTGACTTCCCATGAGATCATAACAATTACAAACATCCATGGATGCAAATGCATCCAAGCACAAATCAAACATTTCCCCACCTACAGATTCATATATGATGCCTAAACCTCTAAGAAAATCATTTTCAGGAACTCAAAATTAAGCATTCAAATAATCAGTAATTACTGGGCATATTGTGAAGGACAAAAAAGGATCAACGTAAATAATTTATCATTTCAGTAACATGCTAGTCATTCTCTGCGGGAAACACCATGACATAAAAAGCATTCACAAACAAATTGTGCATCATCAGTGGCACACTATAAAGGTGTAGTACTTATATTACTCAGAGTCTGTCCTGGTAAGAAGAGGAACGATACAAGGGCACAACAATAGCAGGTATAATGGGCTAAAGTGTGCCAAATAATAAAGCAGATGCCATAGAATAATGAACACATAACACAGGGAGACCATATTATTTTATAACTGCATTTGACACAGCATAAGTATGAAAAGTAGAGCCAGAAGAAAGCTTACATATTTTAGGAATGCACTTGACATGTCTTGTTGCTGTGTATAGTAGGACCATCTTGTCAAATTTAAAAATTAATTAGCAGTTGTACACTTATATCCTCCACAAATGCAATAAGAGGCTACAAGCACACAAACACAGTAAGTGTTTGCTCTGTCTGGCCACTAAATTTATCCTGCATAAATGATGAATCATACTCCCTCCGTCTCAAATTAATTGTCACAAAGATGGACAAAAGTGGATGTATCTAGACATAATTTAGTGTTAGATACATCAACTTTTGTCCATCCTTGTGACAATTAATTTGAGACGGAGGGAGTATCATAATCCTGCATAATTTTATCTTTCAATGACTTCAACTTTGCTTTAGAAGCATCTATTCTTACCAAACTGGCAACTGTTTGACCAGAGCAAACAGAAAAAGAACAGATGAAATTGGACTAAAGAAAAGCCTAAAATTAAAATGAGATGAACAATTGCTCGAAGGTTTTTCCCATTTGCACCAAGATGAGTCAAAATTAGAAAAGTCGAAGTTCCAGATTGAGAAACTAGGGCATGTGACAGGAGGCGATACATTGGGCGAAGTTGAAATAGAAGGAGAGGAGCTTCATAGTATCGCGCACTTGGATGTCATTGTTGCAGATAGTCCTGGACATGGGTTCTAAGTTCTAACAATACTCATCCTGGCCATCCCCTAATTTTGCCTCCTAGAAATGATCTGGTTCCTATGAGTCTATGACTATCTTAGAAAAATTGTGAGACAAAATTAATCTTCCATTCCATTTCTTTCTACTACATGTCCAACATTTGTTGTAACATTTCCCCAAATGCCACTTTCTGGACTGCTAGTCTACTACTCCTAAAATCTGCCTTTTGGGCAGCCATTTTAAAAGTTAAACCCACCTTAGCTGCTTCTACTACTACACATATTTCCAGGTGTCTAATATGAAATTCTCTAGATGACCACCCAATTGTACAACACAATACAACTTACCCTGCTGCTATTAAATAATGAGAATGAAAAACAATTGGACTCAGAAAAAATATATCTCAAATCTGTGATGTCCATCCTTCAAGAGGATCCACAAGACCAACTTTGTTAGGCACATACTCTGACAGGCCAATGCAGTCCTAAAAGTGCATAATGTTTATTTGTCTTTCCAGCAGAGTAATCACTCTCTAAATGGTCAGGACAAGACACTAATGGCTGCCATATCGAACCAAAAAAGTTAGCCCTCCGAGTCCAGACCGTTGTGTGGAGTCTACTTCAGCATGCTCTAACGAATGATTATGAACGGGAGGTAGTTCCAAAGGCATTGCTACAGAATGACATAGCTGTCAGCAACTTGAAAGTGACAAGCACATACTCTTTTACCCCTCTTTCACAAAAGCTGCCGGTTTTCTGCTTCTTTTTACTCTAAGAACTGATAGACTTCGAGAAAAAATAGGTGCAATCTCTCGTCTCATTGTCCAGATTGTCTCATTGTCCAAAACTGATAGACTTCTCTACCTCATGGATGCTACGGAAAGCTCATAATGACTAATTGTTCAACAAAAAAACTGGATTCCTATGCAATTCAACCATGTAGCTCAAGCAATTCTGGAAGCGCAAAAACATCTAAGACAGATGACGTCTTGGAGTGACAATGAATCAACAGCCTCTACGACACGTCGACAACATCCACAAATAAAGATTGCAAATGCACGGCCAACCTCTTGGAGTAACAATGCTCGTTGCAAGATCACAGATATACATTCAAGCAGTGTATATCATATAGTATCAAAACCTACAGCCTCGTCGGCACGGCTAGGTATCTGCACTGTCTCTCACCTCCTAGCCCAAACCCAAATATGCACTAGAGCTATTATGACTGCCAATATACATATGAGAGCTATGTCCCCTCCTACTAGGGCACAAGACACAAATACGATGACCAAAAGTGAAAATGCGGTGAAACACACCGCCCCCACGATGCTCGCCATCTCCATATCTGTATTGTCCCTCCCACGAGCAAGAAGAACAGCTCCCACTGTAGCTGCCGAGAACACGGCACCAAAAAGGTATCCAACCCAGCTCTGCAAATTCTTCGGAATTGTGGTGCTGAGGTAAGGTAGGAGACCAAGAGAACTTGGTATAGCAATGTAGAACAGAACCTCAGGGCTTCGGCTGCAAGGTGACTCTCTGGAACGGTTGGCTCCTGGCCCGCAGGTTGCCAATGCCCTCGCTTCTGACGCAATCAGCTTGGCAACCCTAGCATGATCCTGCTCCAGCTTCTCGCCGCCTGCAGTCTTGGCCAAAGCTGTAGCTGCCACACCGACGCTAGCCGCCGTTGCCACATTCGGAGCTGCGGCGAACTTCTGCAGCGCCTCGGTCATCTCTGCTGCAGGGTCGGCGAGGACGCAGTGGCCACTGCAGCGGCCAGCGAAGTCTTGTGCGCACTGGATTAGCGTAAGGACCCTGTCGCCCCTCTCCCAGCCCTCCCGGCCCAGTAAGCTTGAACGAACCCAGAAGAGGAAGCCCCTCCTCGACTCCGCTCCCGTCCCGCCTGGCGACGAAGTGACCGTGGAAGGAGGTGAGGGCGTCCCGCCGGGCGTCGTCGTGGCCGGGGGAGGAGGTGAGGTCGTCCTGCCGGCCGCCGTCGTGGTCGGGGAAGGATGTGAGGGCGTCCCGCCGAGCGCCGTCGTGGCCGCGGGAGGAGGTGAGGGCGTCCCGCCGAGCGCCGTCGTGGCCGCGGAAGGAGGCGAGGGCGTCCCGCCGGGCGTCGTCGTGGCCGGGGAAGGAGGTGAGCTCCCCTTGTAGACGTCCACGGCATGACCTTGGCTGCGGGCGTTGATTCCTCCGCTCGAGGAGCCTTCTCCCGCCTCCGTGGCGCCGCTCCTGCCGACGGTCCAGCGGGGGACCAAGAACTTCTGCTCCTCCTTCTTGCCCGCAGATGCCAATGCATCTTGGTTCTTGGCCTCGGCATCGACGGCAGCCGGGTACGACGGAGGGACGGAGGGGTCGGGCGGAGCCTCTCCGGCAAGTAGAGGAGTGCTTTCCTCCATTTACGATTCGGGGATTTGCACGGAGGTCTTTGCGCGGAGAGGGGAATTGATTTTTGTTTTGAGGAGAGGGTGCGAGGTAGGGGTAGAAGAGGAGCCTCGGGAACGGGGGATCCCCTATGTCTCGCTTCGTGCGAATTGAAGTATGGGTTCGCCCGCCCACACTTGGGAGATTAGCGCGTGATGGGCCGGCCCACGCTCCTGGCTGGAATCGATAGATCACTTGGGAGATTACCGCGTGATACACGGGAACAAGCGGAAACTCAAAAAAAACAAAAACGTACGGGAACAAGCGGACAAAGCTAGCTTGTTTTTTTCCCTTCTAAATGCATGTACGATTGATCTGCATCTACATACGGTCATAAAACTGAGAAAAGCTAGCTTGATCAAAACATCTTCTTCTAAAAACATTTTTCAAATTTTCAATATTTATCAAAAAATAAACGATTTTTAATTTTGAACAATTTTTAAGTTTGAACGATTTTTAATTTTGAACCATTTTTAAATTTGAACGATTTTTTAATTGTGAACAATTTTAAGTTCGAACAATTTTCAAGAATATAAACGATTTCAAACATGAACAAAAAAAATGTTAAATATGAACATTTCTCAAAATTTAAATTTGAAAAAATTTCTCTTTCAACCAAAAATAATTCTGAACAAAAAATTTCGTTGAACGAAACAAATAATAATAATGAAACCATCGGTGCCCCAAAAATGCCGATGAAAAATAATAGTGAATAGAAAATGCGGATGCACCAAAATAATAATAAACCAAAATTTTCGGTGAACCAAAAAAATTTGATGAACTGAAAATAAAAGTGAACCAAAATTTACGGTGCAACAAAAATGTCGATTAAACGAAAAAAATTGAGAACCAAATGGTTCCAAATTTTAAAATGATTAAAAATGGTTACGAACTGAAAATAGGTTGATTTTTAATATGTTCCACATTTAAAAAAAGTTAAGTAAACCAGAAACGAAAGAATAATTCAGATTATTAAAATATTAAAACCGAATATTTTCTAGTAAAAGGAAAATAAAACTAAAAGTAAATAATAAAACAGAGAAGAAGAAAAAAGGAAAAAAGAAATTATAAAATGAGAACAAAAAAAAGAAACAATAAAAATATTAAAAACAAAACTTCTACAAGAAACACACGGTAGCCTAGTGGTTGTGTACTTGTGTTGTCGGTTCCCTGTGCATCCATTGATCTTAGGATCGATTCCTCTTCCGCCCAAAATTTTCCATCATTTTCTCGGTACAGCCAAACTAATGGGCCGGCCCACTCATAACACGTTCGTGGGCGAGTTCTAACTGTGACTCGCAATAAGCATTATATAGTGGGTGCGAATTTGACGGTACTAGGGAAGAACGGGAATTTTATTGGGCTGAGTCGCCGCGTGCCCAAAGTGCAGGGGCTGTTTTGAGCCCTAAAATTTTCGCTCCTTCGAGGCCAGAGCATTTCCCTCAAATTTGTTTTGCGGGGCATTTCCCTCGAATTTAAAAGCAATCAAGTTACAAGGAAACAAAAAACACTGCTGAGCTTCTCCGGAGGATCCGGGCCAAAAATCCTCCGGATCCTACAGGCGGCACATTTCTAAGTTTGTTACCAAACCCCGCTTTTGCTATCCGAAGCAAAATGTTTATTTAAATAAAAAATTCCACTATTGAAGCAAAATTCTAAATTTTCCCCAAATCTAGCTTTTCCTCGTATGAAGCAATAAATTTCAATATAATAAAAAATTGTGCTATTGTAGCAGAAAAAAGTTCCAACTACATAAAAATAAAGTTGGACATGTATGTCATGGCAGACCACGTAGCACACACGTTGTACTATCATAGCAAAACCAAAAAGCAATGGTAGAAAAAATATAAAATGTGTTATTATAGTAAAAAACTGACTTTGTCGGTGTAGCAAACACTTAGCACTACTATAGCAAATTTGGACAAGAATTGTAGTAAAAAAGATGACTTCGCCGGAGACGTGGTAGCAAATAAATTATACTAATATAGCAAAAAGGGAGACATCGTAGCAAATATTTTGTAGTACTATAGCAAAACCATGGAGGGGATGTCCTCCGGAGGATAACCAACCTTCCCCGAAAAAAGTACCGCCAGTTGCAAAAGGCCAATTCTGAGCGTCCTAGTTCCTGGCCTGACACATGTCCCGAAAAGGTTCCAAAACATCCCGCTTTTGCTGCAGTGTAGTAAAAGAGGTTTGTGGATAAAACTTAAAAGGGAAAATTCTAGGCTCACTAGAGACCTCGTAGCAAACATTTTGTATTAATATAGAAAAACGAAAAATAATTGCAGCAAAAAAAAGTTTGTGCTATTGTATCAAAAACTTTGATTTCGCCGTCAACATTGTAGCAAAAATTTGTACTACTATAGCAAAATCGAAAAACAATTGTAGCAAAAAAAATCTTCTATTGTAGCAAAAAAATCTCACTTCGTCGGAGACTCTCGCCGGAGACCTCGCCAAAGACATTTTAGCAAACAATTTATACTACCTGATACATCCAAAACGTATCTACTTTTCCGAACACTTTTGTTGTTGTTTTCCTATCAACTTGTGAGTTTTGAATACAATTAACACGGACTAACGTTGTTTTCAGCAGAATTGCCCTAGTGTCTCATTTTTGTGCATAAATTTAACTTTCAAGAAAATGCCCGGAAAAGATACAAATGTTCCTATTTTACTCGAAGACCCCCGGAGGCGGTAGACGAGACAGAGAGGGGCCACGAGGGGCCCACACCACGTGGCAACGTCCCCTAGGTCGCGCCCCCACATGGTGTGGCTGCCTCGGGCACCCCCTCGTGCCCCCCTTTCGACTACTTAAGCACTGTAACCTAGAACCGTCATGGGGGTTCGTCATGCTCCAGAGAAAAACACCAGAGGGCCGCCGCCACCTCGAAACCCAATTCGGGGACCAGAAGTTCCTATTCTAGCACCCTACCGGGACGGGGATTTGGAGGAGATCATCGCCACCGCCAACACCTCTCCATCAACCATCCATGATTCCCCCATCCATGTGTGAGTTATCCCCGCTGTAAGCTAACAGGGATGGTATGGATTGGATGAGATCGTTCATGTAACAGTTGACAGATTTTTAGGGCATGGTGCCTACTATCCGTTGCTAGTGCTATCTATCGTTGTTGCAACTTGTTATGCTTAAGGGATCCTTTGATTTGGAGGAAGCATGCAGGAAATGTAAAGGGTTAGAAAAATTTCCCTATATGCTACTGTTCACCCCTTTGATTCATAGGAACGGTGGAAAGGAAAACGAGGGGAAAGTTTCCTTTGGATCACACTTTCAACACACTATGTACAGGAAATAAAAATCCAGTCCAACCTCATTCTTTGAATCCTATGCACAGGGAAGGATTACACATGCCATCCTTTCCTATTCCTATCCCTTCCCTCTTCCTCTGATTTCCCTATCCTATGAATCAAAGAGGCCCTAATGCTTATCACTAGGTCCCGAGTGCCATGATCTCAGATTTGAACATGTTATTCATTCATGAGAATAATTATGTTTTTGATCTTACCTGCAAGTTGTATACACATATGGTTGTCCGAAACCCGAGGCACCAAAGTGATAGCAATTGGGATAACAGGAGGAGATGGCTGTGATGTGAGGATCACGTGTGTTCACAGAGTGTTAATATTTTGCGTCGGTGCTTTATTAAAAGGACCACCTTAATTACAAGTAGTTTCCCTTGAGGCCCCACTGCAAACGGACTGGTAGCACTAGTACAAGAATTAGTGGCGCACCATTTTCTGATTCTATGGCGCATCCTGGCGCCGTAGGGGTGCGCCACAGAATCCAGGCCATTAAATTATATTTCTATGGCGCACCATCCCCATGCGCCACAAAAATGTCAATTCAGTGGCGCACCAGCCCTGTGCGCCATAGAAATGTGCAATTCTGTGGCCCATAAGCTAGGGCTGCGCCACAAAAAACCATGCGCCACTAAAACTAAAGTAGGCGCGCCACATAATGTATATGCAGGTTTCAAAATTTAATTTGTTTCTGGTATAAATACAAGTATATTACAGTATTTATACAACTTCAATACGCAGGCAGTGATATTTGACAAAGATATAACACAACAATGATATTTGACAAAGATATAAGTCATCACATTACATAGAATGGTGATACATATAGTGCGAAGTGTCGAATGGGTTCAAAGTTAGTCTTACAACACATAGTTCATCGATCATGTTAAGTTACAAATGGTGGTCACCAGCCACCACTTAAGCTAGGATGAAATAGAGTACAACTCGTCGATGGTGAGCAAGAGCGGGAGCACGATGAAGGTCTTCATCTTGTTCTTGTTCTTCGACTGGTGGTCCCTCCAATTGACAAACGCCTCCTGTCTAGTCTCGTATCCTTGATAGCAGTTGCCGCTATACTTGTGCACATGTGCCTTACAGTCATTCCACTCGTCGTAGACTCCTGAAACTCGACCCTCGAACAGCACGTAGTACGTCATCTGTATGGCTAGACACAAGGCGTATTAATATATAATGCAAAAGCAGGCAAAATTAGAGGGTTCACATGCATATATGTTCAACAAAAATTAAAGCAAGGAAATAATAATAAACCTCAAGGATATATAGCATTGATATCACACAAGTAAGTTCAAGATAACAAATTAATCATAAGTTCAAGCTAACAACGGTTAGGCCTAAGTTTCGAGCTAACTAAGCAAGTTTTGTTAAACAGGGTAATGGTAAGTACACTCGATCATTGAGACCTCTTCTTCCGCGTCGGAAGCGGCGCCGGAAACGTCTTATATAAGTCTTTCGTTGTCCACGTCCTATAATCACCCTGCCTCTATAGGCTTTCTTGGATATCCCTCTGCCACAACCCTATGGGTTGGTTTAAGGAACCCCCCCCCCCTCTTTTGTTGACATCTTCGATGATTATTTTCGTTAACTTTACTTTTATGCGATGGAAGTCATCCATAAGATCATCCTGGTCGATTTTCCCTGCCATTTTATTGGACTAGTCTCTGAGTTTAGCTGGTTTATTCAAGTTATTTGCATCCCAGACAATCCCTTTAAGGTGATGGAGGGCATAGAAGGTCTCCTTCGTGCTCCAAGCCGGCTGCTTGATACAGGGGAAGTCGGTCACGTGCCTGAACTCATATTTTCCAGTAGCCGTCCTGATTCATTCTTGTTTCTTTTCGAAGGTGCCTCCATTTTGGACATAGCCATTGATAGCCTCATCGAGCACACCCTTTATTCTGGTGTAGTCTTTCCTCTTTGTCGTATTCGACGAGTCGAAATACTGGGCTAGTGACCACTTCGGGCAAAGCACGATATGTGTCCCTGCTCGAGGGCAGTATGTGTCCCTGCTCAACACATGCAATTGAAACAGATACGGATCAGCAATGGAAGAAATCTATAAGAAAATATTAGTTACGACGGCCACGAGCGGATGTGTACTTACTTGGGAAAGACAGGTAGAAGAATTCTCCTCTTCTCAATGTTTCTCAACATGAAGCCCTCGAGGTACTTCGTTACCTTGGTTTGTGTACTTGATCCTTCCACCAGCTGGCTAGCACGCATGTAGTAGGGATCCGCTACCGCGACGTACGGGTGTAACTCTCGTTGGGTCTTCAGCTGAGCACTGAGCGCGTATAGGCGGACCAAGTTATAGTCAAGCTGTCTCGAGTGAAACAGATTAAAGATATCCTCGTACGCTACGAAGGACCGATCCGCGGGGCCTTCATGGACGAAGTCTGGATCCTCTCGCACCTTGACTGCGAACACCGGGTAATTTGGACACTCGTCTTTAAGAAGGATGCTCTCTAGCATCTCGATAATATTCTCCAAAGTGAGCATTGGTCCAATCGCCCTGTGTATCTCGTCCGGAAACAGTATGGGTTTGCTAGCTTCATGCAACCTGGTTAAGCCATCCTTAGGGGATCGTACCACATCGTCGGCCAAGATCTTATTAGCAGGAGGCTGGCCCTTTTTACCACTTCTCTTCCTAGGCTTCTTCTTGCTAGAGGTCTGATCTGCTGCGGGAGCTGGGGGTGCTGGTGGGGTTGCTCGGGGCGCCCGTACAACTGTCTTATGCAGTGTGTCAGGGCTGAAAATTGTACCCTAGAAGGTCAGGCGCTGCGAGACTGTATTACGCCTAGGTTAATCGACGTGATTGCGGTAGGCTTCATCATCATGATCTATAGCAGGCATGTACCTATTTTGGCTGCATCCCGTGTTGAGGAAGGCATTTCTGTCGACATTGTCATCATCATCATCATCATCATAGGCATTGGCATTATGTTCATGAAGCGCCATGTCCACTTCCTTAGGTGGTGGAGATAGCGATGCCGGCGTCTGAGGCACAACTGCCTTTGATCTTTTGGGCGGTCGTTGCGGTATCGTTCCCGACAATTGTTGGTGGCGTGCATTGGTGGCAACGACCGCCGGTTCCTTTCAGGTGGTGGGGACGACTGTTATTTCCTTCCGGGTGGTGGCGACGACCGCCGTTTCCTTCTGGGTGGTGGTGGCGACGACCGTCGGTTCCTTCTAGGTGGTGGTGGAGACGACCGCCGTTTCCTTCTGGGGGCCGATGACCTTGGGTACCTTCTGGAGGGCTGTTTTGCTTAGGGGGTCGGACAATCTTATTGGAAGGGACTATAGGGGAGGTGGCTTCGTTGTTGCGCCTGATCACAAGACCTCTCCTCCAAGACGACTCTGGCTATTCGACCATTTCATCACCTATGTGGTGCAGTCTCCAAGGACCAAGTTGTCCCCCTTGTCACGGCCCGGAGGTTGAAAGGGGGGAGGACGTCGCGAAACTCCGGCAGTACATTCGCTAACGTCACCTTCATCACGTTTCCGTCCATTCGAGAGTGGTGCATAGTGTGCTCCTTGGGTTGTATAACAGTGCAGGTAGCAACATCCACCAACTCGCCTCCGGGCACCACACATTGCAGGAGTATGCAAGGTTCGTCATGTTGGGCAACATGAGATGATAGTCATGAAAGGCAGTGTTAAGGAATATGACGCAGATCACGACTAACTAATTAGTTACCTTGGTGATGGCGTCGACCTCGGCGGGTGTCGAGACAAGGGCGCCGGTGAACGGCCTATCATTCTCCGGCATTTGTTGGTGTGCATTATCAAGCACCGCTACGGAAGGGGGCTACGATGTGATCAGAAGGAGCGGCGCCTTCGGGGTCACCAGTTCTAGTGGCACTTGCTGCTTCATGCTTGAGTTGTTGCCAACGATGCTGGGTAGTTGGATCGGCCCCCTTTGACCCGCTGCATTCCAAGCAGCTAACCCCTCCATCAACCCAGGGGGATGAACTGTCGGAGCCTCTCATCCACTAACTGGTTAAGCTGGTCGGGGTCCACTGTCGTGTTTTCGGTTTTAATTTTGTTCTCTAGAAACGCCACCTTCTTCTTCAGCTTCTAAACCTTGGCTTTATCCTTAGTTGTCGCCCTCCTCTCCTTTCTCAACGACTTGGCCTCCGATGCGTATTACTCGGCTACCTTCATGTTTAGTCCAAAGCCAGACATATGGCCAGCTGACGTCCGCGGCTCCTCCAACGGCCTTTTCTTATATGCGTTCGTCACCCTACTGAAAGGCATGTCCCACCATTCCTTCGACCCTTTAGATGATGGGCCAGCCGTACTAGCCTTCTGCAACTCATCCACCTTGAGACAATATGAGTGTGGATTTTCCATCATGGGGTCTAGCTACCCCTATCATTGGAGCCTTCGGATAATGTGCATCACAAACTGCCACTAGACGGCCACTTCACGGCCATGACTTTGGATCTTGCGTGAATTTCCAAAAAAAAAAGCTTCTACCACCTACACCAGCTGCACAAATTTTGAATCTATTGTCAGGAAGCTGGGACCTTCTATGCGCGCTGATACGTCTCCAACGTATCTATAATTTCTGATGCTACATGATCAAATTATGCCAATTGCTACATGTTTTCTCCCTTATTTATAGCATTTTTATAAATTTTCCGGGACTAACCTATTAACAAGATGCCAAGTGCCAGTTTCCTTTTTTTTTTGATGTTTTTGGTTTCAGAAAAGTTGTTCTCGAAGCATTCTTGGAATTGGACCCCACAAAGCCCGAAGTGCCTATTTCCCCGGAAGCATCCAGAACACCGAAGGAGAGTCGAAGACGGGTACCAGGGGGCCCACACCATAGGGTGGCGCCCCCTGGCCGTGCCAGCTATAGGTGTGGGTCCCCCAGGCCTCCACCGCCTTTGCCCTTTCGCCTATTTATTCCCCCCAGATGGAAAACCCTAGGCACCTGATAAAAAATCATCGAAAAGTTCTGAAGCCGCCGTCGTCGTCAACCCTAGATCAGGAGGGTCCTGGAGCTGTCTCCCGGCACCCTGCCGAAGAGGTAATCATCACCAGAGGCTTCTACATCACCATGCCTTCCTCCGGAGTGATGCGTGAGTAGTTCATCCTTGTACTACGGGTTCATAGCAGTAGCTAGATGGTTGTCTTCTCCTCATATGCCTCCATGTTTAGATCTCGTGAGCTGCCTATCATGATCGAGATTGATCTTATGTAATTCTATATGTTGTGTTTGCTGGGATCCGATGAATATTGAACTTATGCCAAGTTGATTATAGTCTGTATTGCATATGTTATTTGTGATCTTGCATGCTTTCCGTTGCTAGTGGTTGCTCTGGCCAAGTGGTTGCTAGTGACTCCAAGAGGGAATATTTATGCTAGATAGTGGGTTCATGCCTCCTTTTTCGCATGTGCTCGAGTGACATAAACGTGACGGGGGAGGATGTGTTGTTGCCACTAGGGAGAAAACAACAGTGTGAGTGCCGGCGTGTACAATTATTGCTTACATTACACACATTTTTAATGCAGTTATTTGTTGCTTGCAAGTTAATACCTAAGGGGGTTCGGATGATAACCTGAGGGTGGATTATTAGTCATAGATGTAGATGGATTTCGGTCTATGTATTTTGTTGTAATGCCCGCACTAAATATCATAATAGTCATCATGTTATAATGTGCACTACGTTGCAACCTCTATTAGTCAATTGCCCAGCTGTAATTTGTTCACCCAGCATGTTATGTTTATGGAGAGACACCACTAGTGAACCTATGAACCCCGGTCCATTTTTCTACACTGTTAAACAAACCACAACAATATACTGCTTTCTTTACTTACTGCAAGTATACACCATTTCCACACTATACGTCTAATATTTGTTTTCAGCAAGACCGGTGAGATTGACAACCTCAATGTACCGTTGGGACAAAGTATTTTGGTTGTGTTGTGTGCAGGTTCCACGTTGTTGCTGGCACCGGTGAAGCGCCATCACCACCGTCAGTGGCATCAACCTTCCCGAGATCCTCTTCCTCCTACTGGATTGATAACCTTGGTTGTTAACTGAGGGAAATTATTTCCACTTTCTCATCAAACCCTCCTCTTGGGGTTTCCAACACACCATCAAGTGCATCAAGGAATTGCTCGCGCCGTTGCCGGGGACTTAATCATCATCAAGAAGCCTCTCCGTCAAGGCACCATCCACGTTTGCATCAAGAATATTTGGTGCCGTTGCCGGGGAGGAAGAAGTCTTCTAGAAAGGGGAGTCTCTCACTCTCAACCTATTTATTTATATTTATTGTCTTGTTTTTATTTTTTTTCTTGTTTTTCTTCTCTATATTAAAAACACAAAAAACAGTTTACTTTATAGTTGTTATTTATTTGCTTGCTGTTATTTTTGCTTTTCTACTCTTAGTTTAATCTCTAATCATGATTCTACCCAAGTTTACCTTGAAAGACGTACCAATAGGTAGCGGTGATATAATTGGGAAAGATAATATTGAAGAATTCTTTAATTATGTTAGTAAGCACGAAGAATTTGAGGATAGATCCTTAGCTGAACTTGCTCCAGATTATGAAACCGCTGCAGCATCTCTAGTTCGTATGCTGGAAGCAAGGTTTGTTAACCTTAATCCCATAATACAACAAATGTTCCTCAACCTTGATAACATTAAGGATAGCGAAAAAAGAGAGTTTATCCTAGAAACTTTGTTTAACTATTTGGTGATGTTACCATTGAGGCTAGAAAAGTTTTTAATCGATTTGAGATGTCAGACTCATGTGTAGATGTTGATAGCACGCCGGGTAAAGCCAACAATAAGGAAATTAAAATACCAATACCCTTTAAATTGGTAGGAATGCATGAAAATCTAGAAAAGAATTTTGATTGGATTGATCCTGCAAACCCATTTGATGAAAGTAGTGTGCCTAAAAGTGCTGATAAAGGGACATCTAAAACTTCTATAGATGAAATACCATTAATTGTTGAGGAGATTTCTAAGCTTAATTTTGATGCTTCTTCACTTGAAAATACCTGAGTTGCTTTCTATGCCTAGCTGAAAGGCGTTAAAGAAAAGCGCTACCGGGAGACAACCCGTTTTATTTCTCTGTTTTCATTCAGTTTTCCTTTGTTTTATTTTGTGTGCTTTGCACCTGGGTGTTGTCTATTTCCTTAGCAACCCCTCTGTATCTTTTATTTTGTGTTTTTGTTGAGCTAAGTAAAGCCTCTAGTGGTAAATTGAGACTATATTTCAGATTTCTGCGCAAGAAACAGATTTCTGCTGTCCATTGTTAACTACGTATAAAATCACAAAAAATTCAAAGTGACCTGCTTAATTATGGGTTATATATTCAAATTTTATTAGTTAACCACTTTTTTATTTGAGCAACAGAAGATTTTCAAAAAAAAATCGACATTTACCTGATGTTCTGTTTTGACAGATTTCTGCCAATTATTGCATTTGCATCTTAATCTCTTTCTTTTGGTGTTCTTTTGAGAAAAAAAGTTTTAAAAGAAGTTTTGACAGTAGATAATGTGTTTTTGAGTGCTAGTATTGTGTTGAAACTGAACCATGTGAATTTATTATTTCGATTGCACTAATGTTGCTAATGAAGATTGTAAGAATTTTGGTGTGAAGGAAGTTTTTAATGGTCGAGAGAAGAGGATGATATCATGTGATCAAGAAGAGTGAAAATCTTAAGCCTGGGGATGCCCCGGTGGTACATCCCATCAAATTTCAAGAATACTCAAGCGTCTAAGCTTGGGGATGCCCAAGGCATCCCCTTCTTCATCGACAAATTATCAGGTCACTTCTAGTGAAACTATATTTTTATTCGATCACACCTTATGTGCTTTACTTGGAGCGTATTTTATTTTTGCTTTCAGTTTATTTTTATTTTTGCAATAATCTTGGTTGGACCCCAGCATTCTTTTATTGCAGAGTGACACACTCCTATTTTTCATGAGAATACGTTGTATTCTTAGTCTCTGTCTGGCTGCTGCATTTATTTAGCTCCTATTTTGCATACATCTCTTATCAGAGCTATTAGTTTTAGTAGTTTTATATGAGTACTCTCATGATTGCTTGATGTATCATAAAGAGTATTTTTTTAAACATATCTTGTATGGTGCTTGTTGGGGAAAAACTGCTGCTTGATGTAGAATTTATAACTGTGCTAGTAGAAGCTTGTATAGACTGTGGCTAGGACTTATTCATGCCATGCTAAATGTTATTTTAGTTTTAAAGCCTTGTGGTTATTCAGTAGACTGAATAACCACAAGGCTTTAAAACTAAAATAACATTTAGTTTCTTCACCATGGGAGCCGCTCTTGTGAATCCAGTTGTCTTGTGACGTACTGTATTGTCTGTTTACCATTCGTTGACATTAACATACACCTCTCCCAAAATATAGACACTCCACCACGGTATGTGATTGTTAGCAGGAACCCGAGCATTCTGTTAGCCATGGTTTGTGAAAGATTGATGGGAGGAGTGTCAAACTTTTAATACCTCTGTTTAGTAAAATAAAAAAAAACTCTAGCACATGAGTGATCCCTGCTTCCCTCTGCGAAGGGCCTTTCTTTTACTTTTATGTTGAGTCTCCATCTTCTAACTTTATACATAGTTGAGAGACATTTTTGCCATTCTGAGTTCTATGGGCATTTGTCCCATAAATATCAATAATTACTTCATGATGTGATATTATCTGTTTTTAAATTATTTGTTCTAGTCTTCCTCTTGAATTTTGAAAGTGACCTGTCATTTATGTTTTGTCCCACTCTTAAGGAGTAGCGAAATACCACTTTGTCATGCTTTCTCTATACCTGAAAGAAACGTTTATCTTTCTTTGCATTATTATCAATGATCCTTAATTTGAGATACTCTTCATGATGCAAAGTGATTGCTATGCTTTATTATTAAAGTTCTATTTATCATGTTTGTGTTTGAAGTTCTATGGTCTCATCATACATATGCTTTTACATTATCATGATCAAGTTTATGATAGTAGCATGTCACCTCAGAAATTATTGTGTTTTATCATTTACCTACTCGAGGAAGAGTAGGAACTAAGCTTGGGGATGCTAGATACGTCTCCAACGTATCTATAATTTCTGATGCTCCATGATCATATTATGCCAATTGCTACATGTTTTCTCCCTGATTTATAGCATTTTTATACGTATTCCGGGACTAACCTATTAACAAGATGCCAAGTGTCAGTTCCCTGTTTTCTACTGTTTTTGGTTTCAGAAGAGTTGTTCGGGAAACATTCTCGGAATTGGACCCCACAAAGCCCGAAGTGCCTATCATCCAGAACACCGAAGAGTCGAAAAAGGGCACCAGGAGGGCCACACCATAGGGTGGCGCGGCCCCCTGGCCGCGCCAACTATAGGTGTCGGCCCCCAAGGCCTCCACCGCCTTTGCCCGTTCTCCTATTTATTCCCCCCGGATGGAAAACCCTAGGCACCTGATAAGAAATCCCCGAAAAGTTCCGCAGCCGCCGTCGTCGTCAACCCTAGATCGGGGGGTTCTCGAGCTGTCTCCCGGCACCCTGCCGGAGAGGAAATCATCACCGGAGGCTTCTACATCACCATGCCTGCCTCCGGAGTGATGCGTTAATAGTTCATCCCTGTACTACGGGTCCATAACAGTAGCTAGATGGTTGTCTTCTCCTCAGATGCCTCCATGTTTAGATCTCATGAGCTGCCTATCATGATCGAGATTGATCTTATGTAATTCTATATGCTGTGTTTGCTGGGATCCGATGAATATTGAACTTATGCCAAGTTGATTATAGTCTTTATTGCATATGTTATTTGTGATCTTGCATGCTTTCCGTTGATAGTGGTTGCTCTGGCCAAGTAGTTGCTAGTGACTCCAAGAGGGAGTATTTATGCTAGATAGTGGGTTCATGCCTTCTTTTCGCTTGTGCACGAGTGACAGAAACGTGACGGGGGAGGATGTGTTGTTGCCACTAGGGAGAAAACAGCGGTGTGAGTGCCCGCGTGTACAATCATTGCTTACATTACACACATTGTTTAATGCAGTTATCTGTTGCTTGCAAGTTAATACCTAAGGGGGTTCAGATGATAAACTGAGGGTGGATTATTAGTCATAGATGCAGATGGATTTTGGTCTATATATTTTGTTGTAATGCGCGCACTAAATATCGTAGTAATCATCATGTTATAAGGTGCACTACGGTGCAACCTCTATTTGTCAATTTCCCAGCTGTAATTTGTTCACCCAGCATGTTATCTTTATGTAGAGACACCACTAGTGAACCTATGAACCCCGGTCCATTTTTCCACACTGTTAAACAAACCACAACAATTTACTGTTTTCTTTATTTACTGCAAGTATACACCATTTTCCATACTATACGTCTAATCTTTTTTTTCAGCAAGACCGGTGAGAGTGACAACCTCACTATACCGTTGGGACAAAGTTTTTTGATTGTGTTGTGTACAGGTTCCACGTTGTTGCTGACACCGGTGAGGCGCCATCACCACCGTTAGTGGCATCAGCCTTTCCGAGATCCTCTTCCTTCTATTTGATTGATAACCTTGATTCTTAACTGAGGGAAATTCTTGCCACTTGCTCATCAAATCATCCTCTTGGGGTTTCCAACACACCATCAAGTGCATCAAGGAGTTTCTGGCGTCGTTGCCGGTGACTTAATCATTATCAAGAAGCATCCCCGTCAAGGCACCATCCACGTTTGCATCACGCGCATGCAAACCAGAAGTGGCAGAGCGTGTGCATGACGATAATATATAATATTTCTATCCATCTTCGTGTCTACTTTGAAAAGTCACATCACACTAAAACTGATGGCATGACATGGCATCCTGAGCCGACAAAGGCACAAACTCTTCTGTTTTTAGATTAAGAGGACATGTACCACGATTTTAACCTTAAATAAGTAACAACACGAAAAGTTGATTGGGTTGGGTGTGCAACCAGTAATAACAATATCAAAATGTTGGTTCGGTAGGCTCTATTTTTTTTGAACCGGGAGCGCCCCCGGGGGGGGGCTAGAAGCCACATGTTAATAGTCGGAGGGTGTACAAACAAATTACAAGGGACCCCATAAAATACAGAATCACACATAGGTCCCCAGAGAAAGGAGAAAGGACTAAACTGAAAATTACAAGAACGCAATCGAGTCCTCCTCTTTCCCCTCCACCGAGCCGAAAGGAAGGAAACCACCTGCCGTCGCCTACCACCGTCACGGGGACGCAACCACTTGCAACAATGGCGGCTCGCACCGCAGCAACCGCGGATTCCACGAAGGGCCTCTCAATGGAGGTTGAAGGAGGGCTGGAGCTCACCAGCCAATTTTCATGGCCACGCATGGCCGCTTGATTGCTCGAGTAGAAGCAGGCTTCAACACTCCATGACTGCCCGATGAGCTCGCCGGAATCCTCAGCAGCGCATCCCCCTTCTACCACCACGGCAGCAGAAGAGATGCATAGCTTCGAGTCTCCAACCAGATCGCGAGCAGCTCGTCGCCACCCCCTCGAAGCAGCACGTCCACCGTCAAAACTCCGATGCCTGCCACGGATCATCAGAGGAGGCAGAAAGAAGATACAGGGGCGACCACGAATCCAAACATCGGCTTTATTGAAGGAGAAGCTTGATATCCCCCGCCAAGGCGCCTGCGTCTCCATCCACTGGAGCTCCACACCCCGCAGCAACATCAAGCAGAGGCAGATCTTGCCGGCGTAGATCCGCCCCATCCTCCTCATCGAGCTTATTAGAAGGGGAGCCCAAAGCGATCCCAACAGCAGAAGATGGGAGACCCATCTTGCTCCAAGGATTCCTTCGAGAGAGGCAGCAGCACAGCTCGGAAGTGCTGGCGACCAACCACCCCTCGGCACATGGCCGGAAACCGGTAAAAAACCGACAACTAGAGACCCTAGACTACTGCTACCCTGTACAAGGCCACGAGCACGACCCCCTTCACATCTCCGACCAGCCTCGCCGGCGAAGAAGCTCCGAGAACGGCCCGGGCGACACGGGCGCCGCTCTTCGACTCACAAAGCAGAGGGGTGGGGAAAAGACTTGAGGAAGAGATCGGTTCGGTAGCCTCTAAAGGTGCGTTTTGATAGCAACGAAAATTCCGGTTGACTCTTATAATTTAGTTCTGCCAAGAAGTTGGATAAAAAAGCATGCGTGCCAGGTGACTTAGAGCACCCACAATATAGCGGCGCTTAAGTAGACACTTGTGTATTAAAAATAAATCTAACGGGATTAAATGGACCGTCAAGCCCTATCCCTCGCAGCGCACGTTCGTATGTTTCTGTTCCCACAGCGCAGACACAAAAATAGCTTAGCGTCGGGCGAAACATTTGTCGCCGGGCGCCCAGGATCCATACACGCAACTGCTAATCGAGCAGGATAGAAATCCTGGCGCCGGCTCCCTAGCATCGTGCTGCGGATGCTCTTAGAGCATCCACAATGGAAGGCGCCTATCTGAACGCTTATACGGAGAAAAAAGTATATAAAAAACTCAAAGACTAGATAAGCGTCTATCGTGCAACGCTGGACGCTAATCTTGACGCTTAGCTGTTGTTGCTTTGCCGCTCCGTATGAAAGAAAAGGGTAAGCGCCCGATGCATATATTTGCGCCCGACGCCAGGGATGACACCAGGATTTGATTGCTAACCGCTAATTAGGCAGGAAATAATTCCTAGCGCCTGCAAACAAGCGCCGCGCTGCAGGTGCTCTTAGAGCATGTCTAACAGGCCCCGTATCACGCGAGCGCCCCGTATAATTCCGGCGGCATACGGGGCGCGGGCCAAAACGGCCGTCTAGCAGGACCCGTATGCCGCCTGGCCCGTAACAAAAATTTACGGGGCCTGCTCCACCGCCCCCTCCGCCCCGTACATATAGAGGGTGAGGGTTCGGGTGGGGGTCCAACCCCCCACCCGCAACCCTAGCTCCGCCGCGCGCCGCCGCCGCATTCGCACTTCCGGCGAGCAATTACGCACGCTTAGCCGCACAATTAGAAGCTCCACCACCGCCATGAGCTCCCCCGACGCCTCCGGCTCCTCCACCGCCCGCTCCAAGCGCCGCCGCGAGCCGGAGACGCTCGAGGAGGCGTGGCGGCTCCATTGCAAGCACTCTGTTGCAGGGAGCCGCCGGAGCGTGTGGAAGTACGTCGCGTGGCCGGAGGCAATGCCGGACACGCTGAAGGACTACGCCCCGGGAGGGATTTACTACACCGTCGACCCGCCGCCGCGGCCGATGAGCGGCCGCAAGTTCGAGAAGTGGCTCGCCGAGAGGGAGCTGCTGCAGTCGTGCAAGCGCGGCGGCGACGGCGCTAGCGGCAGCGGAGGAGGACGCGCGGCAGCGGAGGAGGAAGCGCTGCCGGCGACAGAGGAGGAGGAGGAGGCCGCCTTCGCGGCCGCGCTCGAGCTCTCGAAGCAGGAAGCAGAGGCGCGGGCGCGGGCGGAAGCGGAGGAGGAGGCGAAGGCCGTCGCCGACGTCGAGGCCTTCAAGGAGATGGAGGCGAAGGCCGGCCCCGTCGTCTTCCTCGACTAGTTATAGGTTAGATTTCTAGCAGTTCTAGCAGTTCTAGCAGTTCTTCTAATGGTGATCTGAACGAATCAATGAAATCAAGCTTCTTCTTCTCTCCCGCGTAGTTCGAATTTAAATATACGGGGCGGATTTAAGGGGACTGCTAGACGAACTCGAAAAACTGAGCAAAGATTTTCCTAATTTTCCTATACAGGGCCCTCTACACGCGATTTAGAGGGCCAAACTTTACGGGTCCTGTTAGACATGCTCTTAGGGCTCCAGGTCTTGAGGGTGTACAGATTCTCGACCAAAAACTTGGTCCCGCAGCTTGCTGTTCTTCCTTCCGCTCGCATGAAATTTTCTTTCTTTTGTTGTGTAGTGCGAGCATCATGGTCGTTCTAATTCTGTTGTCTTGTTATTAATATAAGTAGCTTCTGGTGGTTAGCTCTTTTTCAGATAAGTACATATTATTTCATATATTTAAGGAAACAATGTCTTAGTTTCGATTTATATATCTTTTCAGTTTTTTTTTTCCAGAACTTCTGTTGAATGATTATAAGACAATGGAAAAGGTTGTAGGAAAGCAAATGGTGCTCAAGGGCAGCAACAAATGAGATGGAGAACAGAAAAGCATGCTCCATCACCACTAGCTAGTTGCCTGGTTCAAACAGGATGAACAGAATATTTTGGGGACAATGCGACCAAAGAAAAGAAGCTCATTCTGACAAGTAGTGTGGACCACGTACAGATTGCAGAATTGTCATGGAAAAAAAAAATGTTCCGCTCATAATCCGTGTAACATGGAAGAAAATCTATCTCTCTTCGAGGCTCTAGAAAAAAAATATAGCAGAAGGAAAAAAGAAAGACATGCATAGATCCAAATTCCTCGCATAGATCCGCAAATCTTGCAGACACAAATCCATCAAACTAGCTCCAAAATTCACCCCAACATAATCGACTAAATTCCTCTAAGGGAACTAGGGAAGCAAGCAAATCCATCCTTAAATCTACGTGCCCAATCACACAGCAATCGCTTAGGGGAAAAAATAGAAAGTGCAGACGAGATAAAAAAAATAGCAAGAAAGGAAGGGCAATATATCAGGAAGGCAATAGTAGCACGATGCATCTGTACACCAGCATCAGCAACGGTCACCAGCAACGGTCACCAGGAAGGTTCACGTCTACCGGATCTGGGGGGCGAGACCAAAAAACAAACAAGAAGAAAAACTGAAACGAATCACAACCTCGCAAACCCTTGCACACGGAGGTGCTCCAGCGGTGCGTGTCCTGGTGCGATGATGCAGAAGACGGCGCGCATGCGGAAGAGGACGCCGGTTTGGCTTTTGGTCGACGGCGCGAACTGACCTAGTGGATGTGGATGGAGACCAGCTCGGGCCGCGGCAAGATGGGAAGCGCCCTAGCTGAATCGCGTGGACAACCTTGTCCACGGACACGGGAACGGACGCTGCACAAGGGGAGCTCGTGAGCTGCGCCTTGGATGGATGAGGAAGGCTCGAAGCCCGATGGACGCCCGACGAGACCCTTTGGGGGCCCTTCGGGACGGAAAGGCGCCGGCGGGGGGCGCGGCTGCCCACTCGCAACCCCACGTAGAGCCCCCCCAAAAATAAACTTTTAAAATGCCGATTTCATTAAAAAAAATTAGGATATATTACAAGATTTGAATGAAATTTAAGCTAAAACTGAAATTTAACCTGAACTAAACTAAACCACGACGTGTTCACTGGTTAAACACGTCGTAGTCGCCGTCGGAGCTGCTGTCGTCGTCGCCCCAGTCCTCCTCCTCGTCGCTGCCCCAGTCGCTCGGCCCTACCTCGTTGTCGTTGGCCGCCGCCGGCGGGTCGAGGACGATCACCGGCGCGCCTTTCATCACCGCCGTGTCGCTGAAGGACCACGCCGACGCTCCCTCGTCGGTCATCGGCTGCAGCGTGTTGTACGACTCGAGGATCGCGTCCCTGATGCCCTCGGGGTCGTCCTCCGTCGCCGACGCCGCCTGGAGCGCCTCGAGCTCTTCGGCGAGGCTGCGTGGGCGCTCCAGCCCCTGCTCCACCTTGGGAATGCGCAGCCCCGACTCCTCCTTGGGGACGCGCAACCCGGGCTCCGTCTTGGTCACGAGGAGAGGTGGTGCAGCGTTACGGCGGGAAGAGGCGCCCCCTCCGCCAAAGCGGATGCCTCCAATGCTGATGCCGTCGGAGTGCGGACGCAGGTGCGGCAGCATGGAGGTCACCGGCTTCGTCTTGGGGACGTGCAGCGGCGGGCCCGAGCGCCTGGACGAGACGCCGGCGGAGGAGGAGGAAGAGTGGGAGAAGGAGGAGGTCGGGGTCGATGTCGTATGTCTTGGGTTCCAGCGGCTGGGCGCCGGCCAGGGGAGGCGCGGGTTGTTGCCGGCGTCGATGTGGGGGAGGACGGCCTCGAGGTTGAAGCCATCCTGCGCCCAGAATGCTTCCCGCTCGTACCTGTTCCGCTCGCTTGCGAGCGGCGCCGGGCCGGGACCGTCCCAGCGGTTCCAGCGCTCCCGGGGGAGGCACTGGAACTCGCGCTCGTAGAGCGCCGTGCTCGCCGGGTTCGTCGGGTCCCAGCGTGGGTCGGCGCGGTGCGCCGGCGTGAGGCGGTAGAAGTGCGCGTTCACCTCCCGCCTCTAGGACGCGTCGGTCACCGACGGCACATTAGGTATAGGCACGCCGGCGAGCCCAATGGTGAAGCTGTGCCCGGCGCGCGCGTCCGGCAGGCACGGGTACCAGGCTTCGTAGAGGGCGCGCGCCTTGTGTTTGAGGAGAGAACGATGGAGGAAGCCGTTTGCGGCGAGGGGATCCATGGCGGGAAGAGAGCGTCGATGGGAGAGGCAGAGAGCGGCGAGGGGAGAGGCAGAGCGCAGCGAGAGGAGAGTGTGCGCGGCGAGAGCGGCGGGGGCGGCATTTATAACCGGCGGGAAGGCCGAAAGGCGGCCCCCGCATTAACACCGGCGCCCGCGTGGGGAGACGTGCGGCCGCCGCGTGGGCGACGGGACTGGGCGAAAAGACGGCTCGATGCACGACTGGGCGAAGCGATGGCTCGCTGCGGCGCCTGCGCTTCTGCGCTGTCTCGGCAGAAGACGAAGACTGGGCGCCGCTTTGACTGCGCGCCCGTCTCACTAACAGGGAGGGCCCGCGGATGCCACGCGGCCGTTTCGACTCGTCCGGCGCCCCCACGGGAACCCCTGGGGGCGGGGTTGGGCTGGGTTTGCCGGACGGGAACAAGGGGGCGTCCGGACGGGAAGAGGCCGTGGGGTGTGTTTTGGGGGGCGCGACTGGATATGCTCTAAGGTCTGACTGCCGGAACCGACGAGATGGAGAGTTATTGCGGCGGCGGCACCCTATTGATTTCATGGGGCTATACTGCTAAAGGACATTGTGAGTGATGCATAGCATGGTTAAAGCATATGTAGTCGCGCCCCCCCAAAGGCCGCCCCAAGCGTCTTCCCGTCCGGACGGGCCCCGAGCGCGCGCACTCGCGACCTTTATTTTGCATTCCCGTCCGGACACCCCCTTATTCCCGTCCGGCAAACCCAGCCCAACCCTGCCTCCTAGGGGCTCCCGTGGGGGCGCCGGACGAGTCGTTCCACGCCGCGGGCCCATCCTGCTGGCGACACAAACCACTCATTTGCGCCACGTACGCTTGCGCCTCGTCCATTTGCGCCCCGCCCACGCTGCCTCGCCCTCTGCCTCGCAGCGCCGCCGCTCTCTCCCGCTGCGCATCCGCCCCACCGGCGCCTCCGCCACATCGGCGCCGCCTCAGGCGCCACCACCGGAGACCAGAGGCAACCACCTCGCCCCCAAGGTGTTCGCCGATTTGCCCGGTTGGGTGCCGGCCGTTGTTTTTGTCATATTTTGAAACCATTTTCATTTCTACAGATGGACAACAACGATGAGATGATGGTGTACTTTCTCTTAGAGGAAGAAGCCGATATCGACGAGGAGGAAGATGAGAACTTGTTTGTTCTTGCTTGTTTGGCACAACTTCTCTCCGATGATGAAGCCAATAGCGAACCAAAGCGAGGAGGATCTAAGTTTGGGAGGAGAAAGACGAAACCGAGGATGAGAATGGAAGCCCAAGAAACATGGGGGTCTTGGTATTATAAATCTTGAGCTCCAAAATAATGCTCTCTTGATCAGATACTTACACAAGTTCTACAATCATTATGATACACCATGGGTCAGACTTGTTTGGAATCTATATGATCATTCTCCCCCCCATGCTCAAGCTCTTAAGGGTTCATTCTGGTGGAGGGATATTCTTAAACTCTTGCCTTTTTATCGCAGTATTGCTCGTTTCAATATTGGAAATGGATATAATACGCTTTTCTGGAAGGATTTTTGGCAGGGCAACGATTTACTCTGTGATCGTTGGCCTAGACTATTCTCATTTGTTCTTAATGAGGATTCCTCTGTGGCACAAATATGCAATTCACCCAATTTACAAGATTCTTTCGCACTGCCTTTATCCGTGCAAGCATATGAGGAATATCAGGACCTATCCCAGATTATCGAGCAAATTGACCTTGACCATTCTAGTCATGATCAGGTTCAATATTGCTGGGGCAATGGACAGTATAGCTCTGCAAGATTTTATAAATTCCTCTTTGGTAATATCACTTGCCATCCCCTTATCAAGGATATTTGGGCTACACGATGCATCCCTAAACTGAAGGTGTTCTTATGGCTCCTTTTCAATGATCGTCTGAACACCAGAGATCTATTATGCCGCAGACATTGGCTTTTACCTCAGGGTTATCACTGTGTTCTGTGCGACTGCAACACATATGAAACTACGAGCCATCTCTTCTTTGAATGTACCTTTGCCAGGGATTGTTGGAATGCCCTTGGAATTCATTGGGATCTCACCAAGACCACTCTGGATAGGATTATGTCGGCTAGGCTGCTCTTTAGAGGGCCCTGTTTTCTGGAGATTTTTGCATGTGCTACATGGAACATATGGAAGACTAGGAATGATCTGATCTTCCAATCAGAAAAGGCATCCTACTTGAGATGGCACATTAGATTTTCTTCTGATGTAATGTTACATCAGTATAGAGTGAAATATTCTATTAGGGAACCCCTCATTACTTGGGTGAGAAAACTAGTCACATAATGTATTGTAGCCTTTTTTTCTTACCTCCCTGATCTACCACTTGTAACACTCATGTAACTTTGGTGGCACATCTTGCCCCACATAATTTTGAAAATCTAACCGTAGGGATTTTTCCCTACGGTACAATCTTCAAAAAAAAAAAAGAATGGAGGGCCACTGCATGCTTTTTGACGACTATTTTGTCGATGAGACAAGATTCGATGCAAAGGATTTTTGACAGAGATTTCGGATGAGCCAAAGGTTGTTCAACACATTGGTGCAGAATGTGAGGGAGCACGACCCCTGGTTCAAGATGATGAAAGACGCCGTGGGGATGGTAGGTTTCTCCTTAATTTAGAAGTGCACTGTTGCTATGAGAATGCTTGCATATGGTGCCCTGCAGATGGCCAGAACGACTATCTCCGCATGTCTGAGTCGTCGGCTATGAAAGCCATGTACAGGTTCTGCTCTGCAATAGTGGAAGTGTTTGGCCCAAACTACTTGAGAGGACCAAATGAGGAGGAAATTGCTCGAATCCTGGCAACAAATGAAGCAAGAGGTTTTCCTGGTATGCTTGGAAGCATTGATTGCATGCATTGGAGCTTAAAGAACTGTTCATTTGGATGGCAAGGATTGTACAAAGGGGGGCCATCAAGGAGTTTGCGGCGTGGTACTTGAGGCAGTGGCAAATCACGGGACTTGGATTTGGTATGCGTTCTTCGGCATGGCAGGATCTCACAATGACATCAATGTGTTGCAGCGTTCCGCTTTCCGCTGTGTTCGCGAAACTTGTTGAAGGCCGTGCTTCGCCAGTGAACTATGTTGTCAATGGCCACGAGTACAACAAGGGATACTACCTAGCAGATGGTATCTATCCAAAATGGTCAACATTTGTGAAGACAATTTCCAATCCTCTAGGTAACAAGAAATCCTGGTTTGCCTCGGTACAAGAGAGCACAAGAAAGGATGTCGAGCGTGCATTTGGAGTGCTCCAGCAAAGGTTTGCCATTATGCGGTATCCTACACTTGGTCGGCCGAGCAGATGGGAGAGATCATGAATGCCTGTGTAATCATGAACAACATGATTATTGAGGATGAGCGTGCCAATACAGTGCATGATCATCTTCCATATGAGTTTTAGGGCCCTCTCCCCAATGCGGATCACAATATGTCAGCGGATTGGACCGAGTACATCGCTATGCACATGGAGATTCGAGACGGGGCAACTCATGATCAGCTCCAAGATGATCTAGTGGATTATTTGTGGGCTCACAAAGGATTAGCGGCGGCATAGTGCACTTCCAATTTATTTTTAATTGTATGAATATTTTTATTTTTATTTGTAGTCATTCGTGAACTTTATATGTAATAATTTAAACTTAGAAAATAAGTATTTTAAAGTATTTTTTAGACTCCACAATAACAAAAATAGGCAAAATCTTTCTTGGGGGGGGGGGGGGGGGGGGGGGTTTGGTTGGGGCGCCGAGAGGGCAGCCACGCCCCCCACCGTCCGGACGAGCCCCCAAAGGGCCAATCCGGGCGCCGATCCGGACACCTATTAGGGGGCGCGAGTGGAGATGCTCTTATGAGGAATACACTCACACTAAAGAGAGAGAAAAGGTAGACTACATGCCGCATCACCACACTACCACACACACACGAACTAGCGGCCTAGCGAACGGCGTTAGACACATGTCGATGGAGCGAGGTGTGTGCAGCTACCACCCTGGCAGGAGACAATTTCCCATTATATATATATATATATATATATATATATATATATATATATATATATATCTTTACCAATAATTTCTCAAAATCCTTCACGTCTTGGTGTTTCGTCACGAATTCCCCCGTCTTCCAGTCTAAGAAGTAGCGGGACCGGATAAAGTTCCTAACCTGTAAATCTGTGATTTTGTGCCACGGGTCTTCTTTTCCGAGACATTTAATCTCGCAGTCCTCCTTGTCCCAAACAGGTTGTTTTCCTCGGTAACCTCCGCTTCCGCAATGTTGGACCCCTATGTTCTGGTCCCACATTTTTCTCCCTCATTCGGTCCATTTTTTACACTCCTCAGTGTTTACGTACGCCTTCAGTATGTCAAAGTCTTCTTTCTCAAGCGTCGGCTCTTTGCGACTTATGTCCTCTGAGCTTTTACCTTCCATAATTTTCTTCTTCACCCAGTATCTCTAGCTTCTCAAGGCGGTGCTCATATTCGTGAAGGCTAAAGAGTCCACCCTTTTATTGAATGGCTATGGGAACGTGTATCGTTGGTGAAGCTTCTTGAAGAGGGTTTTGAACAAAGCCTTGTTCGATGTGCTTCTAAGGTCCGTCGTGTTGATCGGCATGCTTTCCCGCACGATGCACCCAAGTTGCATGTTGTACCCTGAGGTGACCGTTTGAGGCTCCAATGGTAGGCCACTTGGCGAGACCTCGGTGATCGCATCTGTAACGTTGGCGAGCACTTGCGGCATCTTTTCCTTCCTTGGCGCACATGCCTTCTTCTTCTTCTCAGCGGTCGGGTCGCCGCCGCTACCACCGTCCGTGCGGTCATTGCCGCCACCAACGGTGGTGTCATCACCCTTTCCCTCAAAGTACTTTGAATCCTGGCCCTCTTCCTCATTTCCGGTTGTTGCGGCGTCGACCTCACGACCCTCTTCCTCATTCCCGGCGTCGGCATCCCAGCCTTCTTCCTCGTCACTGTCTTCGGGCATGAACCCTTGCTTAGAAGTGCCCGACATGTTTCTATAATAGTAGTAATTTATTAGAAGTGCATCTCCATAACTATAGACTAGGCATGCCGATCAAGGTACTGACCGAAGGGAATATGCCCGAGAGGCAATAATAAAGTGGTTATTATCTTATTCCTTGTTAATGATAAATGTTTATTTCTCATGCTAGAATTGTATTAACCGAAAAAGTTGATACATGTGTGTTTAATAAACAAGCAATGGTTCCTAGTAAAGCCTCTCTTTAAACTAGCTCGTTGATTAATAGATGATCAAGGTTTCCTGATCACGAACATTGGATGTTGTTAATAACGGGGTCATGTCATTAGAAGAATGATGTAATGAACATAGACCCAAAGTGAATATAGCAAAGCGGTCAAGTTATTAAATTACATTGTTATATCACACATACGAAGTAACTCTAATCCTTAGACCATGAGATCGTGTCAATCACTAACACCGAAAGAGTGCTTTGATGTCATCAAACGTCACCACGTAACAGGGAGACTATAAACGTGGTCGTTGGGTATTCGGAAAGTATTAGTTGATGCTCATGGATTAAGAGTGGGATTTGTCCATCCAAATGACGGAGAGATATACTTTGGGCCCTCTCTGTGATATCACATCGACACCGCTTGCAAGCACGTGACTAGGTCACAAGGATGTCATATCATAGAACGAGTAAAAGAGTACTTGTCTATAACGAGATTGAACTAGGTATGGTTGATACCAATGATCGGATCTCAGACAAGTAAAATATCGCGAGACAAAGGGAATTGGTTCGATGTTTATGGTTCACACGATCACTAGATTCATCGTTGAATGTGTAGGAGTCATTACGGATCTCCATGTCCCGCTGTTGACTATTGATCGGAGAGGTGTCTCGATCATGTCTACATTATTCATGAACCGTAGGGTGACACACTTAAGGTTCTATGAATCGATTGAGTGGATACGGAATATCGGAGAAAAGTTTGGACAACACGGAAATTGTTTCGGGGAATATTGAAAAAGTCACCGGAATTGTTTCGGGGAATATTGAAATAGTTCAAGGTGGTATATGTTAATGTTTGATTAACAAATAGTTTAAGGGTGTAAGCGTTAATGTTTGTTAATAGGATTAACAAATATTTAAAATAAAGAAATAAAATTGTTTTATTTATTTATTAAAGAAAACCCATGGAATTTAGAGCGGGAATTGATGAGAGAATGAGTGGGTTGAGTGGAGAGTCCACCCACATGATGACTGGAGAGGTGGAGGCACCAAATTTTCGTGTCTGCCTCCCCCTCCTATATAAAGAGGGGTTGGAACTCTCTCTCCACACACAACTTGGTGTCATCTCCATCTCCATCCTCTCGTTGATCCACCTTATGTTCATGCGCTTGGTGAAGTCCAGAACGAAGTTTTGTCCACCACACCATGCCATCGTTTTTCTGGTTTCCGAGGGATCCTCTACTTTCTCTGCCCCGTTGGATCGAGGGAACGGAGGTCGTCATCGATCTGTATGTGTGACCGAGTGCGGAAGCGCTGCCGGATTGCAGTGATCATCTTCGCGATCTTGATATCAATGTTAGTACGACTACATCACCAACGAGATTTCATCTTGTAACGCTTTGTGTCTTCGAGGGTATGTTCTCCTTAATACCCTCTTTCTTTCCGTTGCTTACATATCCTAGATTAGATCTTGGCCCTTTGGGTGTCTATCGCGTAGGAAATTTTTTGTTTTCTATGCAACGAACTCTTCAGTGGTATCAGAGCCGGATCTATGCGTAGATGATTTGGATGTGTAAAACACATAGGTGTATGTGGACATTGATGATCATGTTATTGCCTCCTTGAGTATTTTTTGATCTTAGTGGCATAGTAGTATGAAGCTTCCCTAGACAAACTTTACGTGTACTTTGTACGCGAGACTTGTCTCACTTGTGGCTGAGGGGGTGTCTGTTTCTCCTACTATAGTTAAGATCTAATCTACGAAGGGTTGTTAAAAATATGTTTATCAACATTGTAGTTGATGTTCGTAGGTATGAACGGTTCTATCCTCGAAAGCCCTAAGCCACATAAAACATGCAAAAATAAATTAGATACATCTAACTAGTTTTTGCAGGGAATGTGATGTGATATGGTCAATGTTACAAATTTGATTATGATATGATCTATTTTGTAAATTATTGATATACCGGCATGAGCCATATGGTTGTCTTATTCTTTGTGGCCAGCGTGCTGCATATCATATCCATGTGATATGTTGTAATGGACAATCAAGATGGAGGTGCCATGGACCTTGGTGCCACGCCGGTGGAATGATGGAGATCATACCATGATGCACAAGATGAAGATCAAGTGCAAGAAGGACAATATCATATCACATTATCCATGCATGTGATGTTAATCTGTTTATGCATCTTATTTTGCGTAGATCGCGACGGTAGCATTATAAGATGATCCACCTCACTTAATATCAAGATAATAATGTGTTCTTCCTTGGTGTGCACCGTTAAGAAAGTTCGTCGTTTCGAGACACCACGTGATGATCGGGTGTGACCGACTCAACGTTCGCATACAACGGGTGCTGACGAGTCTAGCATGTACATACATGGCCTCGGAACACACGCAATACTACGAATCTACTTGGCGATCCTATCATGTACAGACATGGCATCGGAACACAGAACCGAAATGTAAAGCATGAGTCATATGGATGATATGATGAACATGTTGATGTTCGCCTTTGCAGCTACATCATCTCACGTGATGATCGGTTTTGGCGTAGTGAATTTGGTTTGTGTAATCACTAAAACGACTAGAGGAATGTTGTTTTTGAGTGGGAGTTCACGTAGTAATTTTGAATTAACTTGAACTTATTTTATCATGACCAACCAATCAAAGTGAATTTGCATAACTTGTAGTATTCATTGGCATCCACAAACTACCTTACACTTAGATTATAAATTGAGATTAACAGTTATGATCTGGTAAAACCATTTAAGATTGGTACCGTATTACTGAAATTTAAAATTGAGTCCCATTGTAGATTTTTTTTGTATAACCTACCTAACTCCATATGACTAATGATTGATTGATCTAGAGAGTAAATTATTCCTACTTAGAATCCAAATGCTTGCTTCCATAATACTTTATCTTGAAAAGAATGTTTTGTTGATCAAGGTGATTTAGGAACTGAAAAGAATTGTTTTCAGAAACAATCAAGTGAAAGATATATTGATATCTAGAAACTTATTTGTGGCAACATGGGTTAGTATAATTTAGCACGACAATGTGCTTATATTATTTGAATATATGCAATGATTGAAGACGCTAGACATTTGAATCTTCCAAGAAGTTGGGTGCTAATATTATCCTCTAAGTTCCTTCCTTCGAGCTATAGTAGCTTCATCACAAAATTGTTATGATGGGATGGATTAAAAGTATGGGTAAAGTCGTTTACCTTGCCTAGAGATTGCTAAGAGTGGAATTCAGAAGAATGCTATTAATATGGTGATATTAGTAGAAAAATCAAACTCAAAGTATGTCTCAATGGGTGATAATATATGACTAACACGCCAAGGAAAATGTGCTAGTACGACTAGCATTGTTTGATGTTGAATGATTCTTCTGTAAAGGAAAATGAATATTGAATATAGAATTACAAAAGTTATATGGCAGAAAAGAAGAAAACTAGAAAGGTCTAGCTCACGAGTATATGCTTGATATACAAGTTATAGATGTATTACTAGTTAAGAAAGTATTTTTTGGTATTTCGATACCAGATTGGTTGGTATGAGTTGTCATACAAAGCAACACAATCCAAGAAATACAAGGGCCTAAAAGTAACTGGTAGTAGATGTGGGATCGATCATGGCAAGAACTAAAATAAAGTGTTATTATGTTCATTGTTGTATCGAACCAAACATTCAAGATTTATTTTAAGAACTTAATAAGTTTTTATTTTGTGCCGGTCTTTTGTGTGAACAAATAAGATTGTTCAAACTATGACCATATTCCATAATTCATGGATGATTTAATATAAATCGTGTTGGTAAAGTAACCATCTATAAGACTAATTGCTAAACATTGCAAGACGTAAAATAATTTCACTTAAATTGTGACACCACCATTTTAGTTCATATCGGAAAAGAAGGCATGAAGGAACTCCATGTTAATGGACTTCCGGAGTCATTTTGTTTTGAATAAATTGACGCTTGTGAGACCTCTTCCAAAAGATGAATAAAATTCCGTTCATAGGCCAAAGTAGAATGGACAACTAATTTAGTGGAGATTATACATATTGATGTATATAGTCCTTTATGTGTAGTCGTGTGTGGTGGATTAATTTTTATTCACAAAATTTCGTCGATGATTTAAGTAGATATATGAGTATATATATTTAAAGAGAACGGAGTTTGACATTTTTGAATTGGGTCAAACTATTGTTAGTATGGAGTAAAAATCATTGTAACAAGATAATCAAGTATTTATGATTGGATCATAAAGGATAAAGTTTGAGTTACAAGTTTAGCGAAACATCTGAGGAGTTGTAGAATTGTTCTACAACTTGTACTTCTCGAATACCCCACATTAGTTTGGAGTATTCGAGAGACAAAATCAAACCTTGTTGGACATGATAATATTAATAAAAATGCCATTATAATTTTGTAGTTTATACATTAGTGACAACCGCTTTTACACTGAAAAGAGCGCCATCATGATCCGTTGAAATTGACACCATATAAGTTATGGTTTGGGTAGTGACCCGAATTGTCTTTTTCTTAAGTTTTGGTATGCATAGCATGTGTAAAATGTTTACAACCAAAATAGGATACATATATGTTTATAAGGTTATCCCAATGAATCTATTGGGTATTTCTCCTATCACCGAACCAAAGACAAATGTTGTTTGTCAGAAAAGGTTGATTTCTCGAGAAAGTAGTTCTTGCGAAACAAGTGAGTGGGAGGACAGTACAAACTCAACGAGATTAGCGAATCTTTTTATCATGTCAAGAGTAGCGCAACACTGGAAGTTGTTCCGGGGTTTCCTATTTTGACCAAGTAGAAGACACTACATGTGTTGTAGATACTTCGAATGAGTTTGCGAACTGAACCACAAAATTCCTAAAACTTTGTACTTAGACCAACTTGTGGTTTAAGACTAAAGTGTTGTTTTGACAACAAAGGACCTGAAACTTATAAAGGAAGCAAATGATGGACCCTGACATCGTAAAATTGACTATGAGTCATTATATCCGCGATAGTATTCCTGTATGAATATCAAGTATGTGACTTGGTAGTCTTTTCGAAAGGCATGATGCCTAACAATAGCAAACGAGTCTATATAGCGACAAAGAAATGGATTTTCACATCTTTTGAAAGTTTTTCTTGTTGAAAAGTTGTTTTCGACGAAGTTCAAAGAGTTGACTACTACAAGATTTTGATATTCCATAGTGATGCATTATTATTTGAGGATAGTTCTAGCAAAAGTTACATATTACGATATGGCAGTTGAATAACAAAAACCAACTTTCCTCTCAAGGAAGTTTGATCGAATATGTGTACTTTACACAATATGAGAGGTTTGTAAAATTCAAAAGGTTCTAGATATTGGGCATAACGAAGTTGAAATTTTTACCTTAATGAAGTTATCAAAAGAGTTTGATTCCATCATGAATGATAAAGATGCTTGTAGAGTTACAAGAAATTAAGTGGGAGCGCTATGACATATTTCTAATGCTTTATGTAGATCACATATGGTTGATTGGAAAATATGTATTTTAAATTTACACGGTTAAGGTTTTCATATTGATGAAAGGCTTAGGAGATATTAGGCATAGATATCTATAAGAGATTGATTGATGATCCTGATATGGTTGATCCAAATTACATAGATGAAGTATTGAAGTAGGTCAATACCGAAATGACAAGAAGGGGTTCTTGCCACATGGAAAAGAATTGAGCAATATTCAAGTGTTTTGACACATGATGAGCAAAATTGAAATTGAGATTTATAAATCAGGTGTTGCATGCTATGTACACAACCAGATAAGTGCTATTCTATAGAATGTTATAACAGGATAATTCATATGATGATTAGACAACAATGAGAGAGATCCTTATGCTATTTTTAGAAATACTAAGGATCTATTTTCCTATGAAATAATAACAAACTATTCGTTGTAATATGTTACACTAATAGTCTTGTAATTTCTTCAAATAAATCTATCTCAGTTAAAATATGTGTTGAAGGGTAGCACAATAGGCTGGAAGAAAGTTCTATGCTGGATTTGAATGAGTTTCAAAATTAAAGTATTGTGACGGGTACTACAACAAAGGCTAAGTATATTGTTGTGTTGACAACAAATAATATGAATATTTTGTGTCAAGGAGTTCTTTATTGAACTTGGTGAATTCCCAATAATGCTGACACTATGAAGGTACATTTTCACAATGTTAGTAACATTAGTTTAAGCTGAGGAATTAAGGTCTCAACAGTTGACCAAATATATGTAATCCATCTCATTAGAGAATGAGTGATGCGTGTAGACGCAAAGAACATGAAAATAGAATAGGACCTGAACATGCCAGATCTTGTGATCAAGTTTACCACATGCGAAGCATGGTAATAATGCGGGAACGCCATATGTTTAAGTGCATACATACTAGATTATTTACTCTAGTGCAAGTGGGAGACTGAAGGGAATATGCCCGAGATGCAATAATAAAGTGGTTATTATCTAATTCCTTGTTTATGATAAATGTTTACTTCTCATGCTAGAATTGTATTAACCGGAAACGTTGATACATGTGTGTTTAATAAACAAACAATGGTTCCTAGTAAAGCCTCTCTTCAAACTAGCTCGTTGATTAATAGATGATCAAAGTTTCCTGATCATGAACATTGGATGTTGTTAATAACGGGGTCATGTCATTAGAAGAATGATGTGATGAACATAGACCCAAAGTGAATATAGCAATGTGATCAAGTCATTAAGTTACATTGTTATATCACACACACGAAGTAGCTCTAATCCTTAGACCGTGATATCATGTCAATCACTAACACTGAAAGAGTGCTTTGATGTCATCATACGTCACACCGTAACAGGGTGACTATAAAGGTGTCGTTGGGTATTAAGAAAGTATTAGTTGAGGCTCATGGATCAAGAGTGGGATTTGTCCATCCAAATGAAAGAGAGGTATACTCTCGGCCGTCTCGGTGATATCACATCGACACCGCTTGTAAGCACGTGACTAGGTTACAAGGATGTCATATCACGGAACGAATAAAAGAGTACTTTGTCAGTAACGATATTGAATTCGGTATGGTGGATACCAATGATCGGATCTCGGACAAGTAAAATATCGCGAGACAAAGGGAATTGGTTACGACGTTTATGGTTCACACGATCACTAGATTCATCGTTGAGTTTGTAGGAGTCATTACGGATCTCTAGGTTCCGCTGTTGAATATTGATCGGAGAGGTGTCTCGATGATGTCTACATTATTCACGAACCGTAGGGTGACACACTTAAGGTTCAATGATGCGATTGATTGGATACGGAATATCGGAGAAAAGTTTGGACAACACCGAAATTGTTTCGGGTAATATTGAAATAGTCACGGGAATTGTTTCGGGGAATATTGAAATAGTTCAAGGTGGTATATGTTAATGTTTTATTAACAAATAGTTCAAGGCGGTAAGTGTTAATGTTTGTTAATAGGATTAACAAATATTAAAATAAAGAAATAAAATGGTTTTATTTATTTATTAAAGAAAACCCTTGGAATTTTTAGTGGGAATTGATGAGTGAATGAGTGGGTTGAGTGGAGACTCCACCCACATGATGAGGGGAGAGGTGGAGGCACCAAAATTTCGTGGCTGCCTCCCCATCCTATAGAAAGAGGGGTTGGACCTCTCTCTCCACATACAACTTGGTGTCATCTCCATTTCCATCCTACCGCTGATCCACCTCATGTTCATGCGCTTGGCGAAGCCCTGAACGAAGTTTTATCCACCACACCACGCCGTCGTGCTGCTGGTTTCCGAGGGATCCTCTACGTCCGCTGCCCCGCTGGATCGAGGTAACGGAGGTTGTCATCGAGCTATACGTGTGACAGAGTGCGGAAGCGCTGCCGGATTGCAGCGCTCATCTTCGCGATCTTGAGATCGATGTGAGTATGACTACATCACCAACAAGATTTCATCTCGTAACGCTTTGTGTCTTAGAGGGTATGTTCCCCTTAAGACTCTTTTTCTCCATGTTGCTTACATCTCCTAGATTAGATCTTGGCCCTTCGGGTGTCTATCACGTAGGAAATTTTTTGTTTTCTATGCAACGAACCCTTCAGTGAAAACAACTAAGCTACATAATTCGACGAAAAATTTCGGCATGACTTTTGCTAAAAAAGGCCATGCCAGAGTGCCAGAAATTCACCGAAACGGAAACGAATCGACGTTCCGACGAAACATTGGCAACTCAATGTATACGTGCACAAAACCTATCCCCAATCCTCAATTATGCTAAATCAAAATCACATGGCACATGATACACTCCAATTCTTCTATTTTCCATTTGAACCCTCTGCTTCTCAATACCACAAGTAGTACAAGAACAGTATATAAACATGACAACACTTGTACCTGCAAGTCGCAAGTTACTTCCATGTCTTATTAATCAAACAATTAAATCTAAACCATAAAGACAACCAAGTTCACTCCAAAAGTGGCAAAATAATTATTAGTAAATGGATACATCCTCCTGTCAATGACAACCTAAAAAGAGCAAACCAGTGGGACATCACAGCACATTTCATGAACCACCCAGAGACCGAGGTACTGTTTTACACTCAATACCCTAGCACTCGTATTACAGGTGCACATCAACAATGTATATGACCCTACTAATACTGAAAGAATGTTCATTTAGCTTCCTTCATAACATTTTGTAATGACAAAATAATTTAGCTTCCTTCGGTACATTTGTCAGACCTAGTAGTAAAACACAAAAGTGGCATGACATGAGGCAAATGCAACAATGATGAACAAGAAAGCCCTAATTTACATATTGATTCCTATATATTTGACGAATTTGAAACGACAACAACAATTGAACAGGCGGAACTACATAAATCTCTCGAAAATGCACCATCTATGGTTTTGTTTCAGCCAAAAGGGATCATATTGACATCAAGGAACACCATACGGATCATCAAAGTACAACAGATGACAGTTATAATCATATTGACTAAAACAATAACCAACATTACCAAGCATGTCCAGAAATAAGCCAACAGAGAACGCATTTACAATTGAAAATTGTAAAGAATTCAGTGAAGAGCAATCTACCAAGCACCGGTAATAATTTCAAAGAGGTCCCAAAATTTTACTGGTGAGTATTTAGACTAGTTTCCATAATATTCACAACATGTTGTTCGCTTTCTTAATGTTTCTTGTAGAGCTAAAAGCAGCCAGCACAAAAATATCTTTGACATTTTCCTTGCATTTTCTTGTTTTGGCTTTTTTTTGTCTGGTCTACATATCTTTCATCCACATTCAACATTCTAGTAGTCTGAATAGTAAGACTGAGATACTCCAGTAAGCCTGAACAGTGAACCTCACACGATTTGTACCCAAATAACTAAGATTACATCCCCATATGCAAGATAGATTTGGAACCAACCAAGAAATCCCCAAAACATGGTCCAAATCAAATATGAGCAGTAAGCTTCGATCATTACAGAAGACATGCAGAAGCAGAGATGTACAATCTCAGGTTCATCGTACCAATGCCTTAAAAAAGCCTGGAACGTCAGCATAAATAAGGTATGAGATGCTCCAGTAAAGCCCCGATGACACAAACTGTACAAAAATATGCACATCAACCCCAAAATCCCATCACATCCCATCGAAGTTCCAGCCAAGTCAACTATACTACATAATTCAGCATTTCGTGCACGATTTAAAGATGCAGATGGTAGATACAAGATTAATCCTGGATCAGAACAAAGAAATCATGCCCAAAACATGGTCCAAATCAACCATGTACAAGCAGCAATCTCAGCTATTCATATAGGCACATTGTAATCATAACAGAATACAAACATAATTGCACAATGATAACTGGCGTTGGATTCTAGGTTTAGCATATATAATATGGATCATAGTGCCAATAACATGGTGTCCTATGATTTCAATACTACTTTTTTATTCACACAGAGCAAATCTAACACATCAGAGCATAGGCAACGCAAACAATAAGAAATATAGGAATCAATCAAACATGAGCTCTGCATCCTAAAAAAGTGCGCATACCAAGAACTAGAGCAAGAACAGAACCACAACAGGGACAAGGAATAATCGGGCAACATAAGGGAAAGGGCAAGGAACGACCAAGAACTAGAACAAGAACATGGCGGGGGGAGGGGAGGGGAGGAGGATGGGGCTTACATGGGGCTCGGTGTAGGAGAATAAGCTCGGTGGATGACGTCCAGGAAGACGGTGCGGCGATTCTCCTAGACAGCGCGGTGGGCTCCATCCTTCGTGCGTCGATCGAGGTGGCGTGGGTCTTCCCTGCTCCTAGACGACGCGGTAGTGGCGGCTTCCTCCTCCTCTGTCACTTCGACGATGGCGCCTCTCTCCGGGGCTAGGGCTACAGGCGGCGACGATAGTGAGCGAGCACGAGAGGGAAGAGATCGAGGGTGTGGTGTTTACGGTGATGGCTGACATTGGTAAACCCAAAGAGAAAGGCTGTGAAGAGTGCAACGGTAAGTTTTCGCTCAGAAAAGAAATCAAGGTTGAATCGACCAGTAGAAGGAAGGAGTAAGTTCAGAAGGTTGATGCAGCTTAGATGGCAGGGCGCACTACCAGTTCAGCAGCAACGTGGAACCTATACAACACAATCAAATCACCTTGCCCCAACGAAGCAGTGAGGTTGTAAATCTCACCGGTTTCTCTGAAAACAAAGAGGTTAAACGTGTGGTGTGGAAAACAGTACGAGAACAATATGAAAACAATAGCATGAGTGTGAAAACAACAGAAGCGGTGTGAAAACAGTAGAAGCAGTGTGTGTTTTATCAGTATGAGAAAATGGACCGGGGTCCACAGTTCACTAGTGATGTCTCTCCGTGAAAGATAAATAACATGTGTGGTGAAAAAATTAAAACTAAGCAATTGACAGAAATGAAGGCTGCACCGTAGTGCATACTCAAGACATAAAGCTTACTATGTGTTCATGCAGGCATTACAACAAGATACATAGACCGTCATCCAACTGCATCTATGAATAATAATCCACCCTCCGAATATCATCCGAACAAATGTTGGGTATTAAGTTGCAAGCAACAGATAATCGCAGAAAGCAAAGTGTGTAATGTAAACAATAAAATCATCCTTAGACAAAGCATTGTTTTTTTTCTCCTAATGGCAACAACACATCCTCCATCCGTCACGTTTCTGTCACTCGAGCACAGATGCAAAGGAGGTATGAACCCACTATCGAGCATAAATACTCCCTCTT
This sequence comes from Alopecurus myosuroides, assembly GCA_028641055.1. Taxonomy (NCBI): domain Eukaryota; kingdom Viridiplantae; phylum Streptophyta; class Magnoliopsida; order Poales; family Poaceae; genus Alopecurus; species Alopecurus myosuroides. The sequence continues at coordinate 122,252,897 of CM054058.1, forward strand.
GGAGTTACTAGCATCTACTTGGCCAGAGCATCTACTAATAACGGAGAGCATGCAAGATCATAAATAACATATGCATGAAGATAACATGATGGATTAATAGCCAGAAGACATAGCATTCAACATCCATAGGATCGCAGAAAACACAACATGTAGCATCACATAAAGATGATCTCGATCATGTGAGGCAGCTCACGAGATACAAACATGAGGCATAAAGTGGAGGAGAAAACCATCTAGATACTGCTATGGACCCGTAGTCCAGGGATGAACTACACACGCATCAATTCAGAGGAGGGCATGGTGGTGTAGACCCCTCCGGTGACGAATTTCCCTCCTGGCAGGGTGCCGGGGAGAGCTCCAGAACCCTCTCGTTCTTGGGATGACGATGACGGCGCCTCGGGTGTTTCTCGAGAAAAAGTGGTATATCTCTAGGGTTGAATTGTCGAGGGGATTATATAGGAGAAAAAGCGATGGCAGAGGGTACCAGGGGGACCAGACCACCCCCAGGCGCGGCCAGGGGCGCCCTATGGTGTGGCCCCTCTCCGGTTCTCTTCGGGACTCCGTGGAACCTTCGGGAATTCTAAGACTTCCGGGCTTCGAATTTTCCAATTTCGAGAATATTTCTAGAACAACTTTTCTGAAACAAAAAACAACAGAAAACAGGGAACTAGATATGTGGCATCTTGTGCATCTCGTTGTAACAATTAGGGTTCTATCTCACAGTATTTCATTGGATCTCTCTATCTGTGTTGATTACCCCTTCGTAGTTGATGCTTGTGAGAATTATCACTATTTACTCTTTATGACCAGATTTTTATTCATCATTACATATCCTATGATCATAATCCTTATGATTTGTTGTGAGTATTTAATTTAGTTCTTGAGAACATGGGAGAAGTCTTGTTATTAATCATCATGATTCGTTGAATAATATACCGGTTTGATATTTTAGTTATGTTGCTATTTCTCTAGTGCTATTATGTGAACGTTGACTACATAGGTTTATGGGCCTAGAGGAATGCATTTTGTATTGGATTGCTTATGGAGAGATGTCGGAGTGATAGAGAACTGAACCCAGTTTGCATGAATTTACTCAAGGGAATAGTAGATACCAGGATTTTATTGCTATGGTTAGATTTATTTCGTAATTACTATCTTGTAGTCGCAGACGATTGCAAGTAGTGTAATTGTATGTGTGAATTTGTCTTGGATGAGACGGTGCACTAGCATGGATCTACCCACATAACACTTATCAAAACGATAAAAATTATTCAACAGTGTGATGAAAATAATAGACAAATCCTCCCATGTGACCTCTGAAAAGTTTGAGTCATTATAAGAAACCCCACCGGCTTGTCCTTTGTGGTAAAAAGGATTGGACCACTTGCAGCAACTATTTACTTTTATCATTATTTACTTGATATTTCTTTATTTTCTATTACAAAAATCACTATACATTTTTCTCTAGTGTTATACTGAAACCTTGCTCAAAACTATTTATCAATACTGTGTGCTGCTCGTTGGGTTCGACATTCTTACTTATCAAAAAAGCTATGATCAATCACTTATACTTTTGGGTCATCAGCTAGTTATTGTGTACACAAATAGAATAACTTGGCTCAAAGATTTTGATGCACAGACAGGTGAAGTCTAGCAATATACTGGGAAGCGACCAACTAAGATAGAAATATTGGTCATAATAATGCATTGCGAGAAAATACATTGAATAAAGCATGCAAACTATATTATCATCCCGAAATAAAAGATCATCGAGGCTTGATGGAATTTATTTAGTCTTAACATGTTGTAAGCATGTTCTAAGTCAATCAAAACAAATTCTTCATAGGAGGATACTGATGACCCACAAGTATAGGGGGTGTATCGTAGTACTTTTGATAAATCAGAGTGTCAAACCCAACGAGGAGCAGAAGGTGTTGACAAGCGGTTTCGATGAAGAATAACTGTAAATACTGGAAAATAGATTTCTAGGTTTTTTTTTGATATTGCATATAAATAAAGTGCGAGTAAATAAAATGCAATAATAGTAATTGCAGAAAGTGGCCCAATCCTTTCTTCAGCAAAGGACAAGCCGATGAGTTTACTTATGATTAACAAACGTTCTCGGGGAGGTTTCTGTCAAGTGCTTTTGTTCCATGCAGCTGAATAATTTTGGTGTTTTGATAAGTGTTGTGTGGGTGAATCTATGCCAATGTACCGTCCCATCCAATACTAATACATACTTTTGATTATAACCCTTGCAAGCATCCGCAACTACAAGAAAGTAATTAAGAAATAAATCTAACCACAACTTTAAACTCCGGGATCCTACGCTCCCTCATGTAATGATTTCCTAATGGGGGTTTAGGTTTCTGTCACTCCGACAACTCCACAATTAGGATCCAAATACACGATGCGTTCCCCTAGGCCCATAAATGGTGAAGTATCATGTAGTCGATGTTCACATGACACCACTAGGAGAATAACACCACAACTTAAATATCAAACATTTATTATTATTCAACATTACTTCACTACTAACAATTTGACTTCTCCCATGTCATCAAGAACAACACAAACTACTCACAACACATCATATGGATCATGATCAGAGGTGATATAATGGATGATAACAAACTGGTCATAAAGTCTAAACACCGATAAATCTCACAAGCATCAACTACTAACAAGTAATTCACACCGGGAGAGAGATCTAATGCAAAACAACGATAGATGCCCCTAATTGTTAAAGAGGGGTGTAGGTGGATGACGAGGGTGATGGTGGTGCTGGTGATGATGATGATGATGACGATCTTGATGATGCCTGGAGTGATGACGGTGACGATGGCGATGATTTCCCCTCTCTGGAATTTCCCCGACAGATTTCTCCCTGCCAGAGAGCTTTTCTCTCTCGGGTGTTTTCCGCCCCGAGGCGGGGGCGAAATAATTCTTTGGGGATGGAATGAGGCTTAGGGTTCCCTGGGGGTCAAGCACGCCAAATATGACCCCCAGAGGTGGGCCAGGGTGGCCACATCCCTAGGTGGCGCGACTAGGGGGAGGGCGCGCCAGCCCTAGGTGTGGGCCCCTGGTGGGCCCCCTCTGGCTCCCCTTCTGGTTGTGTTCTTCCTCTGGACTTTTAGGAACCCCATGATGTCTCCCTTCTTCTTCTGATCTTCTGAAATATGGTATCTCGACGGTGCTTTTTCCATAAGATTTCTGGTCCCGGTGTTTATTCTCGCAAAATTATAAAACATGCAAAATAAGATGAAATAACATAAGAGATGCATCATAAAATGAAATACATCGATGAATAACACAAACTTATGATATGAAATATTGATGCAAAATGGACGTATCAACTCCCCCCAAGCTTAGAGCTCGCTTGTCCCCAAGCGAAACTGAACTCAGAAAACATGACCACATGTATGGAGTGAAGAGTCGATAAATAAAATACGGACAAGAAACATCACATTTACTTATGCACCAATCATTATAGACAATAACTTCCTATCATATAACCCAACTTGAAACAAGTAAAGGGAGTCACAAACAAAGATGCAAAAGAGAGAATCAAAATTGGTAATGGCAAACTTCATACTTGGTCAGAGAACATTTAATGATATCCTGCTTATCTTAGGTGAAGTCTTTTTTATAATAAGGCTCAACTTGTAGAGCTCAACATGTTTAATTATAAAACTTCTTTTACAGTGATTCATAGCTTTTCAAAGTAATGATCATTCTGATAATAAAGCATGTGCTAAACAAAGAAGGATAGAAAACATGATTGAAATAAATCAACATATAGATGATGATATCACAAGAACTCAAATGCTTGCTGGAGATAGAGAGAAATGGGTTTACAGAAAGAAAGGCCCTTCGCAGAGGGAAGCATGGATCACTCATGTGCTAGAGCTTTTATTTTATTAAACAGAGGTATTGAAAACATTTTTAAGAGAGGTGTATGCTTATGTCAACGAATGGTAAACAGACAATGCAGTACGTCACAAGCCAACTAGAATTCATAAGAGCGGCTCCCATATGAGGGACACAACTGGTGTAGAAGCTCATCCCTCATTCTCTTTTGTTTACAAAATTATGCGTTGACTTATAAATCAGGGGCAAAATAATGAAGAGAATTTGTGTATTAGTTTTGGGACTGGGCACCCTGCTGCCAGCTCTTCTACCATTTGGATAAGCGGATGAAGCCACTAGTTCAGGTGTTTGAAGTCCAATCAACAAGTGAGATAAAGATTCTCTATTTACGTCCTCATGAGCTAAAAGAGGGGCACAAAACAGGAATAATTTTGAAGGTTTTTAAGGTAGCACATGAGCAATTTACTTGGAGTGGCAGTTAAATACCACATGTAGGTAGGTATGGTGTACACAATGGCAATGTTTTGGGGCTCAAGGTTTTGGATGCACGAGAAGCATTCCTGTGACGCCCCGAGATCGGGCACTATGCAGATTTCAGCATTCCCGCCAAAATCCACATAATAACCGATTCCAGGTTGCCACTTGTGATAACATTACAATAGTTCATGAATAATCCACAACAACAACAGAAAGAGATTTACAAGATGACTCAAACGAGTCAGGGATACAACTGATACAATACAAAGATCCAAATAACAGCGGAAGAAACAACATATCGTCCGTCTACGGACAAGATACAAATTGGACTAAGAGTCCTGAAGATAACCGAGAGCGTCCAATCCCTGCCCAGGCCAAGCCGGAGGGATTCCCAAGCTAACGTCATCAGACTTCAAACCTGTTGACTGCAATATTGAATATGCAGCCACGAAAAAGATTCGTGGGTCAGTACGGTTAAGTACTGGCAAGTGGATAAACCATACTCACAAGATACCGGCGTAGCCAGTCATCACAAGATACAAATACTTTGGGATCAGCGGAAAGAAAGGGGGTTATTGCAAATAAGCGACAGCGGGCTGCACTAACCAACTACAGAGAGATACCACAACTTCCAACTAACAGATAGGGGATAAGATCGAGTATTGTAACCAACTGAAAGATAACTTCAAACAAACCCATCCTGGATCTCGCCCCTTATCCAAAGAAGCAATCCGAGGATAACTCACACCGTTGAATTAATGATGGTTCAGATTATTGTGTCAATAAGCCTATTACTAGTCAAGTTGTTAATCATTGGGTGTAAGGTTGTTAATCATTGGGTTTAAGTTGTCCTGAGTACTTGTTAGCCAGTACTTTCACCAAGTAATCCATAACCGCGGAAAACACGGCTTCTCGAGAAGATTATCCCTGCAGGGTTGCACCAATTTAGCCGTACACGCAAGAATAACCCGCCAGATGGGGGATCAACCCACCAAGCGGGGTACTCTACACAACTCAACTCTTCTTCGCATCAAGCCCAAAGAACCTTGGGCGCACGGCTAATCGAGCCCAGAAGAAAATGGACCTTCATAGCACTCTAAGAACGTGTCCCCCTATATGCAGACTACGAAAGTTCCACCCGGGATCCAAGGGCTCGCAAGATCATGCATGCAGCAAATGGAAAGCCCGAACTAAATGAGGCGATTTGGACGAGATACGAATCGAGTCAAATTGAGGGGGGCGCCCATACTCGCTTCCCACATGCGGGTAGTGCGCTCATCATGGATCAGTAGACAAGACCCTTTTCCTATTAGGGTCGACACTAGCAGGCCTCAAAACCACAAAGGGCCTCCTGCCGGTGCCTTATCATCAACTTATTATTATCATTAGCATTAACAGGATTGATTGATTGATTAACCTCGAGCCCCCAAAACATAATAGAGTAGTAACAGAAAGTAACGGGTAACAGACTCGAGCAAAACAACCCTAAGCATGCTAGTAAGACACGGGCAACAAGCAATGGTTATAGGTATGGAGGTGAGGCAATATCCAGGTTAAGGGATTCATGTGATGAGTTCGTAACAGAAACAACTACTACTAAGGCTAGCAGAAAAGAACAACGGAAAGAATCGGTAACAAGTGATGAAAGGCAGCCATATGGCAGCAAGTGAGTATACTTGCCTGAGATCCCGCAAGGTAGCAGAACTTGTCGTTGCTCACATCATCTCAACGTCCTATCCGGGAAGAAGCAACGAACCTCGAACAAACACCGTATGCAACAGTTACTACTACGGCAAAAGATCCAGCATGATCCTATTTTATATGCATGACATGGCAAGATGCAACAGGGGAAGCAACTTAAGCAATTTAATAGGAACCGGAGTCCGGAGAAATATGAATTGGTTCAAGTTGTTTAGCTAACCATCAATATTAAATGTTGTTTAGCATGGAAAACAGTAAATAGGTGAGTTAGCAATATTAAATGGAATAGGGCAACAATTGAATTAAATACCCCAACACATTCCATATTTATTCATTAGGTGAACATACATAACACTACTACAAATGCAACATGCAAGTTGCAAACACGAACATGGATGGCATGAACAGATTAAGTGCATTTTTCTGGTATGAAAACATATTTTATTTGTTGGATTTGGAATTAAAATGAGCAAGTTATGAATTTCACCATTTAAATGATTTAATTAAAGCATTAAGTAATTTTATTAATTTTATTTATCCAAAACAGAAAACAAATGTTATATTTGCAAAGTTTAGAGGATTTTGATTGGAAAACATATTTTAATTTTCAAATTTTGAGTTAAGATGAATTAGTTATGATTTATGCAATTAAATCAATTTAAATTGAGCCGGAAGCCCAACATTTCATTTAGGAGGTTCACGTTATTTATTTACCCATCGAGATTAAATGTTGTTTAACATGGCGAGATAATATAAAGATGAGCTATGCAATTTTAAATGGAACCGGGATAATATTTAATTATTCCAACTCATTCCATATGTAATTATTAGATGATATTACTATACCCAGAAACCCACAAGATGCAATGCAAACATGATGCGATGACATTTTAAATATAGTTGATATGTTATAGAAAATAGGGCATAGTTATAGGGGTTTTAGGGTTTGGGTTCGCACGTGTGGAGAGGATCTTTGTGTTCGACGCCGGAAAGAGGAGATCTTCGGGGCGACGCCGGTGCCTTCGGGGTGTAGGGGAAGTAGAAGGGGAGGAGGAAGTAGAGGACGTAGTCGGCATCGAGGACGTAGTCGTTCCAGGGTCATCGTCGTGGAGGTAGTCGTTCACGCCGTAGAGGAAGTAGTCGTTCTCGAACCACACGATCGTCGTCGTCGAAGTAGTCGTTCACGGGTGGTAGAAGGAGTAGTCGACGTCGAGGAAGTAGTTGTTCCGGGGTCGTAGTTGTGGTGGAATCGCAACATCATATCCGTTGTTCTAGAGTCGTCGTGGTAGTTGGCGTAGTAGGGAAGTAGTCGTTGTAGGCATTCTCGTTCCGTAGTGGAAGTAGTCGTGGCCGAACCTTACATCGGCATCTCCGGGGTTGGTGGCGAACTTGACAGTTTCGGTCTCAGAATGGCAGAACCACTTCGACGGAAACAGGCAGCAGCAGCAGGTTTGGGTCCTCGTCTAGGTTGGGGTTGGGATGCTCGCATGCATATTGGGTACCGGTCCGAGCAGCGGGGAGACCCAAGCAGGAGGGCGCATGCCGTCGCCGCCATCCAGCAAGAGCGCCGTTGTACATGTCGCCACACGCTGGGAGTTGCACAGCTCCTAGCTTAGTGCCTCATAACGTCGATGAAGGAAAACAGCAGCAGCATGCATGGGTGCTCGGCTAGGTCGTGGCGGCACGCATCTCAACTCCCGGTTGGAGCGGTGGCGAGGCTCGGGCAGTAGCGCGCGTGAATTGGCCGCCGTCCGGCAAGACCGCCGTTGTACGTGCTCACCACCGTCCGGCGAGTTGCAGAGTTCCTCCCGCCCAACCTCTCTGCATCTGCTGCAATCGAACGCGAGCGGTGGCAGTTGAGGGCGGACTGGAGATGAGGAACGAGGAGGACGATGATGGCCGGAGACGGAGCTATCCACGACAGCGCCGGTGAGGACCGCATCTGCTCCCCGTGATGCAGCCGGTCGCCGTGCCACGCCACCACCCCCAGCTTCCGGTCGGCCGCCGCCATGGACGCCAAGATATGGCCTTCCCCTCGTGCTTCTCTGTCCGGATGGGCTCTTGGGAGGCTAGGGTTTGCGGCGGGGCCGTGGGTCGATGGCTCCAATCCGAGGAATCGGGAGAGAGGTGGAGGGGCTGCTGCGCTCGGGAGGAGTAGAGAGGCGGCGCTCGGCCGGAGATGCAAGGAGGAGGAGGGCGGCCGGAGAGGATGGGCGGAGCTCGAGGAGGGTTAGGCCGGGCGCGGCTTGAGGGAAGAGAGGCGGAGGGAGCTCGGAGGTGGAGGGGAGCCGGGGCGGCCGGAGAGGATCGAGTGAGCGAGAGGTAGGGGACGAGGGGATGGGGTCGAGCGGGGGAGACGAGGGACAACGAGCGAGCGGGGGCAGGGAGATCGAGCGTTTCTCTCTCCCGTGCGATGTGCGTTCGCTGCGTTTTCCTTTTTTTTTCACCGGTGGGAGGACCTGTTTGCAAAACCAAGAAACGGCGGGGGGGGGGGGGGGGGGGGTTCGTGAGGGGAGAGGAAAGATTTAGGGTTTGGGGGGGCTGGTGCGGTGGGGGAGGCCGGCTGGGCCTAGTGGGCTGGCCTGGCTTGGCTGCTGGGCCGCTCTCTCCCTGTTTATTTTTTTTTTGTGTTTGCTTATTTATTTATTTTTCCAGAAATTGTTTAGGCAATAAAAAAATGGAGTTAAACATCAAATAAATTGCAGTGAATTTGTGAAAACATGATTTGATTAATTTCAAATAGTTTGCAAGTTTTAAACGGCTGATGATGCATGAGGATGCATGATGCTATGATGCGAAAAATAAAAAACAGACAATTTTTATTTTGGGGGAAAACCCCCGGGTGTTACAGACGACACCACTAACAAGGGATTGCGCCCTCGCAATCCACCTGCTAACCCGGAAGGGGAAAGAAGTTCGACTATCGATTCTTCACGCTTCCGGCTGATCTCCTCGACACCACTAACAAGGACTTCTCGACACCACTAACAAGAGATTCTTTCTCGGAGTGACGACGATGTTCTTCCACTATGAATCTTCCGATGATCGAACCTATTAGGTTAAGGGCTCAGAAAACGTCCACCCACGTAGGATCCTAACACTTTGAAAGATAGACAAGAGGGGGAGACTCCAAAACAAACAAGATGGGAGGGGAAATAGAATAGAGGTAAGGAGAAAAACAAGAATCCTATTGAGATGTTTTTCCAAAATAGTCTAGCAGAAATAGTTTGGACATTCTAGAAACAACGACCGTTAGCTAGGTTAACCTACAGGCTTTGCGGACCCGTTGCTTCGATAACCATTCGTATCGAAACAATCTCGGGAATCGGAACCAAGGCTCTGATACCATTTGTGACGCCCCGAGATCGGGCACTATGCAGATTTCAGCATTCCCGCCAAAATCCACATAATAACCGATTCCAGGTTGCCACTTGTGATAACATTACATCAGTTCACGAATAATCCACAATTACAACAGAAACAGATAGATACAAGATGACTCAGACGAGCCAGGGATACAACTGATACAATACAAAGATCCAAATAACAGCGGAAGAAACAACATAGCGTCCGGCTACGGACAAGATCCAAATTGGACTAAGAGTCCTGAAGATAACCGAGAGCGTCCAATCCCTGCCCAGGCCAAGCCGGAGGGATTCCCAAGCTAACGTCGTCAGACTTCAAACCTGTTGACTGCAATATTGAATATGCAGCCACGAAAAAGATTCGTGGGTCAGTATGGTTAAGTACTGGCAAGTGGATAAACCATACTCACAAGATACCGGCGTAGCCAGTCATCACAAGATACAAATACTTTGGGATCAACGGAAAAGGAAGGGGTTATTGCAAATAAGCGACAGCGGGCTGCACTAACCAACTACAGAGAGATACCACAACTTCCGGCTAACAGAAAGAAGATAAGATCGAGTATCGTAACCAACTGAAAGATAACTTCAAACAAACCCATCCTGGATCTCGCCCCTTTATCTAAAGAAGCAATCCGAGGATAACTCACGCAGTTGAATTATTGATGGTTCAGATTATTGTGTCAATAAGCCTATTACTAGTCAAGTTGTTAATCATTGGGTGTAAGATGGTTAATCATTAGGTTTAAGTTGTCCTGAGTACTTGTTAGCCAGTACTTTCACCAAGTAATCCATAACCGCGGAAAACACGGCTTCTCGAGAAGATTATCCCTGCAGGGTTGCACCAATTTGGCCGTACACGTAAGAATAGCCTGCCAGACGGGGGATCAACCCACCAAGCGAGGTACTCAACACAACTCAACTCTTCTTCGCATCAAGCCCAAAGCACCTTGGCGCACGGCTAATCGAGCCCAGAAGAAAATGGACCCTCATAGCACTCTAAGAACGTGTCCTCCTATATGCCGACTACGAAAGTTCCACCCGGGATCCAAGGGCTCGCAAGATCATGCATGCAGCAAATGGAAAACCCGAACTAAATGAGGCGATTTGGACGAGATGCGAATCGAATCAAATTGAGGGGGGCGCCCATACTCGCTTCCCACATGCGGGTAGTGCGCTCATCATGGATCAGTAGACAAGACCCTTTTCCTATTAGGGTCGACACTAGCAGGCCTCAAAACCACAAAGGGCCTCCTGCCGGTGCCTTATCATCAAATTATTATTACCATTAGCATTAACAGGATTGATTGATTAACATCGAGCCCCCAGAACGATAATAGTAAAAGAAGTAACCGACAACAGACTCGAGCAAAAGCAACCCTAAGCATGCAGCTACGACACGAAGGCCAACGAGGTAAACAATCAACAGTAATAGGAAGTGGAAGGAAAGGCTATATCATGGCTGCAAGGTAAACATACGATAGGATCGAGACACAAGCATCGTATCAACAGGCTAGAATAAGAACAACGGAAAGAATCGGTAACAAGTGATGAAAGGCAGCCATTTGGCAGCAAGTGAGTATACTTGCCTGAGATCCAGCAAGGTAGCAGAACTTGTCGTTGCTCACATCATCTCAACGTCCTATCCGGGAAGAAGCAACGAACCTCGAACAAACACCGGATGCAACAGTTACTACTACGGCAAAAGATCCAGCATGATCCTATTTTATATGCATGACATGGCAAGATGCAACGGGGGAAACAACTTAAGCAATTTAATAGGAACCGGAGTCCGGAGAAATAGGAATTGGTTCAAGTTGTTTAGCTAACCATCAATATTAAATATTGTTTAGCATGGAAAACAGTAAATAGGTGAGTTAGCAATATTAAATGGAATAGGGCAACAATTGAATTAAATACCCCAACACATTCCATATTTATTTATTAGGTGAACATACATAACACTACTACAAATGCAACATGCAAGGTGCAAACACGAACATGGATGGCATGAACAGATTAAGTGCATTTTTCTGGTATGAAAACATATTTTATTTGTTGGATTTGGAATTAAAATGAGCAAGTTATGAATTTCACCATTTAAATGATTTAATTAAAGCATTAAGTAATTGTATTAATTTTATTTATCCAAAACAGAAAACAAATGTTATATTTGCAAAGTTTAGAGAATTTTGATTGGAAAACATATTTTAATTTTCAAATTTGGAGTTAAGATGAATTAGTTATGATTTATGCAATTAAATCAATTTAAATTGAGCCGGAAGCCCAACATTTAATTTAGGAGGTTCACGTTATTTATTTACCCATCAAGATTAAATGTTGTTTAACATGGCGAGATAATATAAAGATGAGCTATGCAATTTTAAATGGAACCGGGATAATATTTAATTATTCCAACTCATTCCATATGTAATTATTAGATGATATTACTATACCCCGAAACCCACAAGATGCAATGCAAACATGATGCGATGACATTTTAAATATAGTTGATATGTTATAGAAAATAGGGCATAGTATAGGGGTTTTAGGGTTTGGGTTCGCACGTGTGGAGAGGATCTTTGTGTTCGACGCCGGAAAGAGGAGATCTTCGGGGCGACGCCGGTGCCTTCGGGGTGTAGGGGAAGTAGAAGGGGAGGAGGAAGTAGAGGACGTAGTCGGCATCGAGGACGTAGTCGTTCCAGGGTCATCGTCGTGGAGGTAGTCGTTCACGCCGTAGAGGAAGTAGTCGTTCTCGAACCACACGATCGTCGTCGTCGAAGTAGTCGTTCACGGGTGGTAGAAGGAGTAGTCGACGTCGAGGAAGTAGTTGTTCCGGGGTCGTAGTTGTGGTGGAATCGCAACATCATATCCGTTGTTCTCGAGTCGTCGTGGTAGTTGGCGTAGTAGGGAAGTAGTCGTTGTAGGCATTCTCGTTCCGTAGTGGAAGTAGTCGTGGCCGAACCTTACATCGGCATCTCCGGGGTTGGTGGCGAACTTGACAATTTCGGTCTCAGAATGGCAGAACCACTTCGACGGAAACAGGCAGCAGCAGCAGGTTTGGGTCCTCGTCTAGGTTGGGGTTGGGATGCTCGCATGCATATTGGGTACCGGTCCGAGCAGCGGGGAGACCCAAGCAGGAGGGCGCATGCCGTCGCCGCCATCCAGCAAGAGCGCCGTTGTACATGTCGCCACACGCTGGGAGTTGCACAGCTCCTAGCTTAGTGCCTCATAACGTCGATGAAGGAAAACAGCAGCAGCATGCATGGGTGCTCGGCTAGGTCGTGGCGGCACGCATCTCAACTCCCGGTTGGAGCGGTGGCGAGGCTCGGGCAGTAGCGCGCGTGAATTGGCCGCCGTCCGGCAAGACCGCCGTTGTACGTGCTCACCACCGTCCGGCGAGTTGCAGAGTTCCTCCCGCCCAACCTCTCTGCATCTGCTGCAATCGAACGCGAGCGGTGGCAGTTGAGGGCGGACTGGAGATGAGGAACGAGGAGGACGATGATGGCCGGAGACGGAGCTATCCACGACAGCGCCGGTGAGGACCGCATCTGCTCCCCGTGATGCAGCCGGTCGCCGTGCCACGCCACCACCCCCAGCTTCCGGTCGGCCGCCGCCATGGACGCCAAGATATGGCCTTCCCCTCGTGCTTCTCTGTCCGGATGGGCTCTTGGGCGGCTAGGGTTTGCGGCGGGGCCGTGGGTCGATGGCTCCAATCCGAGGAATCGGGAGAGAGGTGGAGGGGCTGCTGCGCTCGGGAGGAGTAGAGAGGCGGCGCTCGGCCGGAGATGCAAGGAGGAGGAGGGCGGCCGGAGAGGATGGGCGGAGCTCGAGGAGGGTTAGGCCGGGCGCGGCTTGAGGGAAGAGAGGCGGAGGGAGCTCGGAGGTGGAGGGGAGCCGGGGCGGCCGGAGAGGATCGAGTGAGCGAGAGGTAGGGGACGAGGGGATGGGGTCGAGCGGGGGAGACGAGGGACAGCGAGCGAGCGGGGGCAGGGAGATCGAGCGGGTCTCTCTCCCGTGCGATGTGCGTTCGCTGCGTTTTCCTTTTTTTTTCACCGGTGGGAGGACCTGTTTGCAAAACCAAGAAACGGCAGGGGGGTTTCGTGAGGGGAGAGGAAAGATTTAGGGTTTGGGGGGGCTGGTGCGGTGGGGGAGGCCGGCTGGGCCTAGTGGGCTGGCCTGGCTTGGCTGCTGGGCCGCTCTCTCCCTGTTTATTTTTTTTTGTGTTTGCTTATTTATTTATTTTTCCAGAAATTGTTTAGGCAATAAAAAAATGGAGTTAAACATCAAATAAATTGCAGTGAATTTGTGAAAACATGATTTGATTAATTTCAAATAGTTTGCAAGTTTTAAACGGATGATGATGCATGAGGATGCATGATGCTATGATGCGAAAAATAAAAAACAGACAATTTTTATTTTGGGGGAAAACCCCCGGGTGTTACAATTCCCTCTCAGTACAGTGTTTTGGCTAGCAAGGTTGGGTAGAAAGCATAAGAGCTAAGGAAAACAAACAAATATACATATGATGAAACCAATCATGCAATCTTCATTCAAAGCCTAAACGATCTTAACTTGTGAATACTAAGTTTACGAGCTAATAGGCAAATTCCTATTTCTTATACTAGCATCTCAAATTATTATTTCTGCTGACCCAAGCTAAGTTTGCCAAACCCAACTAGATTACTTTGATGATCTCTTGAGTGATACCAAATACTAATAACAAGCTCAACCATATGACAGAAAGTGAAAGCTAAAATAATGTGTGCAGAAAATAAATGATGAAACTTCTTATTAATATTTCGAACCGGCAACTCACACCAACGGATACAACGATAACCAGCTAGGGAGAGACTGTCGGGGGGCTACCCCCGAGTAGGGGTAAGGCCGGTGGTAAAACAGAGATCAAGGTACTGTTTGCCGGGTAGGCCGCTACCCGGGTATCTGGTATCCGGTAGACGCTACTCAGTGATGAATACAGAAGGCCAGGAGAAGATAACAAGTGAAGTTATGGATCGACCGGGTAGAGCTCGGGAGGTCTGAGTAGATGGAAGCTCTCCTACTCAGGCGAAAGTCAATGGAGCCGTTGAGGGGAGATCCCGCGTATCCCGCAGTCCTACAGGCGTGCGGTTCAACTTACTAGGAACATGATTATCTGCGCCACGGCGTGGGCACAGTGAGGGTAGGCGCCTGTCAAGTCCTGTCACTGACAAGGGGGACATGACTTGTCAGTGACCTACTCTGGGAGGCTGACAGGGTGGACAAGACCTGTCAGCCGGACGACGCGATGACTTTCGGCACGACGTCAGTGGGAACACGGAGGTGTGTGACGTTTGCACAGTGGTGTTGTCACTTCGTGTACTTTTATTTATTGTTTACTCGACCGGCCACCAGTATATAAGGTGGCCAGCCCCCTCCTGCGCGAGGGACGTTGGTTGGAGAGCATTTATTGCAAGGCTTAGCACAACACAAAGAGAGAGAACTAGAGGTTGGCTACTCGGCAGAGCGCCGGAATTGTATTCTGGCTACTCGGTTGAGACATATACAGAGAGATAGGCAGGAGTAGGGGTGTTAACTCCACACGAGGGCTCTGAACCTGGGTAGATCTTGTTGTTTGCAGTGTTACTGAGCGCGTCTACTCGACGTGCGATCCCTCCCCGAATACCTATAGCGTCCATCGGCCCCAACTTTAGCCATCCTATGGCATCTGTCTTCTTGACACCACGACAGTTGGCGCCCACCGTGGGGGCAGCAGCGGTGCTGGCTAGGGTTCATATTCGGACGGGACTGATTTCTTCATCAGGGGAGTGCGTGGTTCGTGGCCTTGTCCACAGATTCGGCTCCTTCGACTTCGTCACCGACAACGACAGCGATTTGCAGGCGGCTCCGTCCTCTTCTTCGGTGCGCATCTGGTGTACGTCGCCACCACCGTCATCCGCGAGTTCCCGGAGGAGGTGCTCGTCGCTGATGATCCTCCTGCTATACTCGCTGTCCGCGGGAAGCCGGTTGGCTTCTCTACGAGCAGCGTGGAGGTGATGATGACGGGCCCGGCTATCAATGTCGGGAAAAGCGCGCCCGCTATGCCTGAAGTCGTGGACGAGCCGGCTTCTCATGAGGTCCACAAGCCCTACGACATGCCCCGGAACATTCCAGGCTACGTGGATCCTTCCACGTCAACAGCGGTACCGGCTGCTCGCGTCGGCGCCACCGAGCAGCTGGGCATGCCACTCGCCACAGACACGGATCTCGCGGTGGTGAGGGCGCAGCTCGAGCAGCAGTGCCAGGTGCTACTCGTGGAGGCCCAGGAGCTGGATAAGGTTAGGCTTGATCTGAACCTAGAACAAAACGAGTACAATAGGGCGCATGGCTTTACTCCTGTCTCTAGGCTTCCTAGCAAGTTAGGCACTATTCGCCGCAACCTGGGCGCTGAGCTAGCTAGAGATGGCAGGGATGCTAGTCAGTCAGCTAGTTTGAATACCGCTGGTAGGCCAAAATATAGCTTCCCTGCCAAAACACTTAGGACTGCAGAGGCAGTCGCGGCGAGGTACCGCATCTCACTCGTGATGCTCGCGCTAGGCAGCAGGAGCGGCTCAATGAGCTAGTTCTAGAAGCTGGCAGGCAGAATAAGGAGTTTCGAAAGGCCAACCCGGGAGCCGGTGCGTCCCATGTTTTTCACTCGCATGGGGTTAGATCCGTGGGCCAGGCCTCATCGCCGCTTCCCGGCAGTGAGAGGGCCCAGAGTGTGAACTCTGGGAGAAACAAACAGATGCAGGTGTACGACCCGGCTGTCGCCGGAAAGCAGCCCGCTGTAGAGCGGCAGCCCGGCCAGAAACACAATGCTGCAGGAGCTGGCTATCAAGCCACCAAAGCTCGCCGCGAGGGACAAGGAGGAAACCGAGATGGTCCATCTCGGCACCAGGCTGACAACCCGGTTCAGCAGAGGGTGCAGCCGCAAGCAGTTGTGGCAGTGGCCAACCCGGTTGCTCAACCCGGTCTAGTGCAGAAGGACCGCTATGACGACGGGTACTCGACGATGGAGCAAGCCGGGTACGCCGACCCAAGAGATGTCACAGATCGCCTAGGTGGCAGGATGCTGGAGCCCAGTGATGCAAGATACAAGCTGGACCGGATTCACCGGTCTGAGCAGATAGAGGCAAAGGGGCCACCCGGCCCAAGCTGTTTTGGTCACAGGATCATGGGAGAGCCTGTTGTGCCCAAGTTCCAGCTAGCCAGAGGGACCAAGTCCTATGATGGGAGCACCAAGCCGGATGACTGGCTGAATGATTATGTCACCGTCGTGCACATTGCTGGCGGTAACCGGAGATGGGCTGTGAGATACGTCCCGCTGATGTTGGAGGGCCCTGCCCGGATCTGGCTCAGCAATTTTCCACGGGACAGCATCAACTGCTGGCTTGACTTCTCAGAAGCCTTCATCAGCAACTTCACCAGCACGTACAAGAGGCCGAATAGGCCGCAACAACTCTCAGCATGCAAGCAACGGGAAGAGGAGACTGACCGAGTGTACCTTACTCGGTGGAGCACCCTGAGGAACACTTGCGACGGAGTGAATGAGTCACAGGCGATCGCTTGGTTCGCTCAAGGCTGCAGGCATGGCAGCATGCTGTGGCAGAAGTTGCAGAGGGAAATGCCGAGTACGCTCGCTGAGACGATCAAGATAGCTGACATGTATGCACTCGGTGACCCTACTCAGCCTCTGCTCGATTCCTTCGAGCCGAGAAGAAGAAACCATGATGCCAACAGGCGCAATTACCGCCAAGACTTCCGCAACAAGCGCCGAGATGATCGCGCTGATACTCGGTATGGCTCGGATCAAGTGAATGTTGTGAACCAAGATACTCTGGCTGTCGGGAGCAGCCAAAGACAGAAAACTGCTGGAGACTAATTTGGGCAGAACCAAAATCAGGGCCAAGGCTTCAAGAAGCAATACAATGCTCCCCAGCAGGGCAATGCCACCCAGGAAGCTCGAGATGCTCAGAGATTTGTCTTTGAGAACATGAAGGATGGGCCTTGCAGCTTCCATACTCGGCATCCGAGTAGGCCAGCCAACCACACTACCCGACAATGCAGCTGGTGGGACCGCATCAAGAGTGAAGGCTTTGGTCAGCTGCCCCTCCTCCTCCCCTTCCGCTTGCGGGATCCAATGTGCAGCCTATTCGGGCAGCTCCTCCCAGGCCGGCATAGAATCCAAGAAGGGAGAATGTGAATCAAGTGGCTCAGGGAGCCAACCGCAACTACAACGACCGCAACAACAATCGCAACTACTACACCCACTACAACAACCGGAACAACAACAAGAACAACAATAGTGGCAACAACAACAATGGCAACGATGGTGGTGGAGACCGGAACCAGTACCAGGAGCATCATGAGAGCTACATGGTGTTCACCACTGAGCCGGATGACAAGCAATCTCAGCGCATGCGTGCAATGGAAGTGAATGCAGTGATACCGGCTGTGCCGCATTACCTGCACTGGTGTGACCAATAGATCACTTGGTCTAAAGATGATCATCCCCGGGTGATGCCCAATCCTGGTACATATGCACTGGTGGTGGATTCCACCTTCCTGGGGACCAAGAAGAATGTGAAGTTCAGCAAGGTGCTGATTGACAACGGAAGCAGCATCAACATCATGTACCGAGATACCTTGGAGAAGCTTGGCCTTGCCGAGAACATGCTGCTACCCAGGAGGACCACCTTTCATGGCATTGTGCCGGGAGTGTCTTGCGCTCCAATTGGCCGCATCTGGATTGATGTGCTATTCGGCACCAGGGAGAACTGCTACACCGAGTGCCTGCAGTTCGAAGTGGTTGATCTTCAGAGCCCCTACCATGCTCTACTCGGCAGGCCTGCACTCACCAAGTTCATGGCCTCAACGCATGCAGCCTACCTGAAGATGAAGCTTCCCAGTCCTAATGGTGTCATCACCATCTCGGTGATTACAAGCGCTGCCTCGATTGCGCGTCTGTTGGATCTCTGCTGGCCGAGTCATTGGTCATCGATGCTGAGAAGAAGAAGATGCACGAGGTGGTGGCGATGGCCCAGGCAGCTCAAGTCGGTATGCCCGACATGCCAAGTTCTCAGTATGGAGCCACCTTCCAGGCCTCCCAAGAAACCAAGAAGGTGCAGGTTGACCCAGAGTTCCCGAACCGTGTTGCCATCATTGGCACCGGGTTGGGCGAGAAATATGAAAGCGAGCTCATCCACTTCCTCCGTGAGAATCGGGATGTCTTTGCATGGTCCAATGAGAACTTGCTGGGTATCCCGAGGGAGTTGGTTGAGCACTCGCTACATGTGCGCCCAGACACCAAGCCGATTAAGCACGCAATGCCCCGCTTTGCGGCAGATAGAAGAAAAGCTATCGGCGATGAGATCACCAAGCTGTTGATAAGTGGATTCATCATGGAGGTGCTGCATCCGGATTGGCTGGCCAATCCGGTCATGGTTGAGAAGAAGGAGGACCCCAAGGCCGCGGTGGCATGGCGCATGTGCGTGGACTACACCGACTTGAACAAGGCCTGCCCCAAGGACCCGTTCCCGCTACCCCGCATAGATCAGGTGATCGATTCCACTACCGGGTGCAAGCTTTTGTCTTTCATTGATGCCTACTCTGGTTTTCATCAGATACCTCTTAACCCGGCTGATGAAATAAAGACCGCTTTTATTACCCCGTACGGGGCTTATTGCTATCGTGTCATGTGTTTCGGGTTGAGAAATGCTGGGGCTACTTATCAGAGGTGCATGCAAAGATGTTTGCATGACCAGATAGGCAAGAAGGTGCAGGTGTACATAGATGACATTGTCATCAAAACGAAAGAAACACATACTCTCCTAAGTGATATTGAGGAAACATTTGCCAGCTTGCGCAAATATAGGATGAAATTGAATCCAACCAAGTGCACATTTGGCATCCCGGCTGACAAGTTACTCGGTTTCTTGGTATCCAGTTGGAGCATTGAGGACAACCCTTCAAAGATAAAAGCTATAGAGAGCATGTCTTTGCCAAGATCGCTGAAGGATGTGCAGAAATTCACTGGATGCCTGGCGTCCCTTAGCCGCTTCCTGGGAAGAATGGGTGAGAAGGCCTTGCCTCTCTATCAACTCATGAAGAAAAGTGACAAGTTCATCTGGACACCACATGCTGATGTGGCCTTCAAGGAACTCAAGACCATGCTGGGTAGCGCTCCCATCCTGGCGAGCCCTCTGACCAAGGAGCCAATGCTGCTTTACATTGCAGCTACCAACCGGGTAGTGAGTGTTGTGGTGGTGGTAGAAAGAGAAGAGGAAGGCAAAACTGTGCAGCGGCCAGTATACTATCTCAGTGAGGTGCTATCCAGCTCCAAGTAAAACTAACCGCACTACCAGAAGATGACATATGGCGTGTACCTGGGTGCCAAGAAGCTCAAGCACTATTTCCAAGAGCATCCCATCACAGTGGTGAGCACTACTCCCATCTCGGAGATCATGGGCAACAAGGATGCAAGCGGCCGGGTAGCCAAGTGGGCAATTGAGCTAGCCGCGTAGACTCCTCTGTACGCGAGAAGAGAAGCAATCAAGTCACAGACCCTGGCTGATTTCTTGGTGGATTGGGCCGAGATGCAGTACGAGCCTCCCTTGCCGGAAACCAATTTCTGGAAGATGCATTTTGATGGCTCCAAAGTAAAATAAGGGCTTGGTGCTGGTGTGGTGCTCACTTCACCCAAGCGAGATCAACTCAAGTATGTGTTGCAGATCCATTTCTCGGCATCCAACAATGTGGCCGAGTATGAAGCACTGGTACATGGCCTGAGGGTGTCCAAGGAGATTGGAGTCCGGCGCATTGTGTGTTATGGTGACTCAGACTTGGTGGTCCAGCAAGTTTCCGGCAATTGGGATGCCTTCGATGCCAACATGGTGTCCTACCGATTTCTGATGCAAAACATGACCGGGTTCTTTGATGGGTGTGAATTTCATCACATACACCGAGCTGAGAATGATGCAGCTGATACCCTGTCCAAATTGGGATCTTCTCGGCAGTTCATCCCGCCTGGAATTGCCTTGGATCATTTGAGAAAGCCATCCATCAAGCCGTCTCCCAACTCGGAGTCCATCTTCATTCCATCTTTGCCAGGATCATAGGCTGTTCCCATGGAGATTGATTGGGAAAATGCAAAAGAGAACCCGGGGACTGCCGTATGCAACCCGGGGACTGCCCCTCTTGACTCGGGGACTGTCGCATTCATCGAGGGGATCATTTCTCAGTACTCGGGGACTTGGGGACTCGTCTCCAACTTAGAACAAGTCATGGTAGCTGATCCAATGGAAGTGGACGAACCAGTGTTTCCCATCCGGGAGACACCGAGTTGGGCTCTGCTCATATTATCGTTTCTAATGGATGGCACATTACCGAGTGACAAGGTAACCGCCCGGCAAATACAGAGAATATCCAAGGGCTACACCATCATCAACAACGAGCTACACAGAAGAAGTCCTACTGGCATGCTGCAACGCTGCGTTGAGCCAGAAGAAGGAGAAGAGATCCTCAGAGAGATACACCAGGGAGAATGCGGGCACCATGCCTCTTCTCGGGCTCTAGTCAACAAGGCTTTTCGGCATGGATTCTTTTGGCTCACTGCCTTGCGACAAGCTGAAGATCTAGTGAGAAAATGCAATGGATGCCAGAGGTTTGCAAGCAAGATACATATGCCAGCATCCGAGTTGAAGACCATCCCTATTACTTGGCCATTTGCTGTCTGGTGCTTGGATATGGTAGGCCCTTTCAAGCCAGCTAGAGGCAACATGACTCACATCTTGGTCATGGTTAATAAGTTCACCAAGTGGATTGAGGTCAAGCCTATCCGGAAATGTGATGGAGTCACAACTGTGAGCTTTCTGAAGGACATCATTCTGAGATACGGGTACCTGCACAACATCATCACAGATAATGGAACAAACTTTGCTGAGGGAGCATTTGCAAGGTTCTGCAAGGAGAAGCAGATCCGGCTAGACGTTGCGTCAGTCGCGTATCCGGCCTCAAATGGGAAAGTTGAAAGAGAAAATGGCATGGTCCTATCCGGAATAAAGCCAAGGCTAATTGAGCCATTACAGCGAACCCCTGGTTGTTGGCTGGACGAGTTGCCGGCGGTGTTGTGGAGTCTAAGGACTACCCCTACCGATCAACCGGATACACACCATTCTTCCTGGTATATGGAGCTAAGGCCGTGTTGCCCACTGACCTTGAGCATGACTCACCCAGAATAATCCTCTATATTGAGGCATAGGCAAGAGAAGCCCGAGAATACGATGTGGACCTGCTTGAGGAAGCAAGAGAGTTAACTCTGTCCCGCTCAGCTGTATATCAACAGAATCTGAGGAGGTATCACAGCCGGAAAGTAAACCCAAGGGTTTTCCGATAAGGAGACATGGTCCTTAGGCTCGTGCAGCGCACAACCGGGATGCACAAGCTATCCCCTCCGTGGGAAGGGCCTTTCATTGTGAGCAAGGCTCTGCACAATGATGTCTATTATCTCATTGACGCATAGGCACCGCAGAAGAACAGGTCAGATAGGGACGGAGAGGAATCCAAACGTCCTTGGAATATAGCTCTACTCCGCCGTTTTTATTCATGAGCAAACGTCCTTGAAATTCAAGTCGGCACTCCGAATTCAAACTCGGGGATTTCCCTTACCAAACTTACTTTGTGTCATCTACTCTGTTTTACTTGGTCTACTCGGTTGGTTTACGTAGAATTTCACGCGCATATTTAGTAATGTGTTTAAACCCAAGGGCCAACTTTTCGACTCTGCTGCTGTCCGCAACCCGGCTTCATGGCAAGCAAGAGAACAAGCCAAAGGTCAATGAACACACAAAAAATTGCTAAGGAAAAGAAAAGTGTAGCAACCGAGTAGGGTGTTTTTTACTTCTTTGTTTTCTTTTTGGCTAAGTGGTGGGCAGCGTTAATATTCAAATATCAAAGTGTTTTAGTATCTGAAACATGGTTTTTGAAATCTTGTGACTCGACTACCAAAAAAGCCACAAGTGGCAGGTAAGAGCAAAGACAAAAATACTAAGTGGATGAGAAATGCAACTCGGGGACTTGCATCTTAACGCAATCCGCATTAAGCTAGTCTTGCTAAAAGTGAACTAAATAAAACTGAGTATCGAGAGGAACCATGAATGTATTCATTACATCTGCACCCGGCATCCCGGGGATCTGATAAGTGTTTGAGGATAAAGCTGCAGGAACTTAAACAACACTTGAGGTAGCGTCGGTGCTGGTAGGCGCCACAGACTCGCTTGCAGGAGTTGTGGAGGTTGGCTCTGGGGTAGACGAAGTTGGATCAGTGGAGGTCGGCTCAGATGCTGGGTTGGTGGCTTGAGCAGTGGAGGCGCTGGGAAGCGGGTAGACCTCAGAGGCGGTGTTCTAGGTGGCGGTTTCGGTCGCGCTCAGCTCAGGAGCGGGATCGTCAATCACCATCTCGGTGGTGACAACTCCCTCCTGCGTGGCGTACTGAGACTCAACTCGGGCCTCGTCAGAGCCAGCTGCTGGCTTGACGATATCCGAGTCCGCCTCCATCCCGGGCTCCTCTGCGGTGCTACGCTGCTCGGTCCCTTCATCTTCAGCTTCCTCGTGCTCTGCCTCCTCGTACTCGGCCTCCTCGTCGTTCAAGTGGCTGTCTTCACCAGCATCTTCACCACCCTCAGGATCTTCCTCCTCCTCGTCATCTTCTTCAACGTCAGTATCCGGCCCCTGTGGGGCCATCGATATACTTGTTGGTCTCTGCATAGGAGGCAAGCTTGTACGCCACCTCTTTCCGGCGCAGGATGCAAGAATCGCGATTGGTCCACTTGGAGCCATTGCAGAGTGTGCCAATCATGTCAAGGTTGAGGTTTTCATACCATGAGAGGATGAAATGGAGGGCCTCGTCCGCACTAGCCCGGGCCGCGGAGGCGCGCCATTTCTTTAGCTCTTCTTTGACATGGTTGAGGTTGGCCGCCATCTCGTTGATGGTATCCGGGACATGGCGCTCTGGCCAGAACAGCTTGTGCAAATTCATCGCAGTGGACACCATGGAGGTTCCCAGGCCTTTAAGGGATTGTACCCGGGTCTTGATGTTGACGAGATGATCTTCGATGCTGGCGGATTTGTCAGTGTTCAGGACAGAAGTGGCCCTGACTCTTCTCAACTTTTCCACATCGGTCTTGGCTGCGTTGTTGAGGTCCGGGAAGGTATCTGGGTCGGGGCATGCTGGTATGAGTCAGAAAAGAGAACAGAGAAGAGGGAAACCGAGTAGAAGAAGACAAAAGGATAAAGACCAAGTAGGGTGAAGAGTAGCGAGAACTCCCAGGCCAGTTCTAGCACAAGGGCCCCTAGTCGGGTCCTCCAGTCTTCCGCAAGTCGGAGATGTTTATCCTGGACGCGGCGTGAGTCATTGACGATGCCTTCGAGAGTTTCATTTATCTCTCTGAGAGTTCTGATCTCCCTATCAAGCTCCTGCTTCTCGGAGGCAGCCTGCTTCAGCGCTGCGTTCTTCTCATTCTCGGCATTAATGTCAGACTTGTAAATCTCAGTGAGCTCAAGCTTGAGCTTCTCAACCTTGGCCTTCTCGGCATCCATTTCCTGCTGCAGCTGAGCCTCGTGGACCTACACTTGGTGGCGCGCTTCGACCGGAGTGAGGCACTCCAGGTGCTGCTCTCAGAATTTCTTGTATTCTTCTGCGGATAGAACATCGCAGTTAGCAAAGTGACCAAGAAAAAGAAAGAAAGTGAAGAGAATAAAAGAGTTTGCTCACCTTGCAGAGAGGAGATTATGCTCTGCGCGGATGCAGCCATGACCTCGCAGTCTTGGTGCCTATCCACGAGCGCCTTGAGCTCACCTATAGAGAAGGCAATGATCAAACAAAAGCAAAAAACGGGCGTAAACAAAAAACGCACTAACCGAAATGCTAGTTACTTACTTTCGACAACGGACAGCTTGATGGTAGTGTCCGTGGCGTTCTTCTCCAGAGCATCTCTCTCGCTCTTCTCAAATTCCAGAGTCCGGTTCCTATCTCTGACTTGTCGGTGCGACCACAGGAGCTGGCGAAAAACCTTGGTCCGGGCCTGGGTGCTATCCTGCAGAGAAGAAGGAAATTTTGTAAGTTTGGAAGATTTGGCCCGAGTAGATGGAAACTCGGTTGAGCTTTACCTACTCGGTCCGAATCTCGGGGACTGGGTAGTGGATAGAAGATAAGAAGTAAAGAAGAAACCTGGCAACTCGGAAAGAAACTCGGAAAAGTCAAAAGTGGAAAAACACTTACCACATAGGTCTGTTCAAGATCTTCAGCAGTTTTGCATAGGCACAACAGCTTGCTAGCCAGGGTGCTGCTGGATCCGTCTACGGCCATGCCAACAGGACCAATATCGCCTTTGTTCCACGCCACCCGATAGTTATCAAGGTTCCTCAGCTCAACACCGTCCCATGCGGCGTGGCCGAGTACTTTGCTGTCCCAGACCTTCTCAATGAATCCTACTCGGTCAAGGATGGCCTCTACATCTTCTTCTAGGGGCTCTTCTTCGTCCTCTGCGCGGGGAGCGTTTTCGCTGATGGTTAGGGAGGTACTTTTCCCCTTGGTTCCGGAGCGGGCCATGGCCCTTCGCTCCTTCAGAGCAGCTATCCGCTTAGCCTCTTGCGACATTTAAATCTTGTGGCGCTCCTGCAACTCGACCCAGTATTCTGGGAACGTGGGAGGCTTGTCGACGACACTGGCGCCTACGCCGGGAGCTTGCTCTTCAGGAGGACCAAATTTGATATTGGCCTGTACCAATTTGGTGTTTGGATTGGGGACTTTCTTGATGTGGTTGAGTGCCCATTTGGTCTTCTTGGGTGGCGGTATCGGCTGCTGGGCCCTGAAGGCTGAAGGATCACCTGCGGTTGCCCAGCCTGCCGCTGCTCGGCTGGCTGTGCACCAGCCTGCCCCGCGCCCCGTTTGGGCTGGATCCTGGTCGCCTGCGGAACCGTCTTCACTGTGGGAGGCGATGGCTGCTTCCCGGAGGTGGGCGTGGGAGCCTGCTGCGATGGCGGAGGAACTCTGCTGGTGGGCGGCGCCTGAGGCTGGATAACCGGTGTAGCATCCGACTGTACCTGAACTTGGGGCGGCGGTTGCTCCACGACCCGTTTCTCTGCAGGCGGGGTCCTTGGCCGCTCCTCGGCACGATTTTCTTCCCACTGCTCGGCAGCAGGATCTGGCCGCTCCACGGCGGTGTCGCCTTGCCGCTGCTCGGCAGCGTTATCTATTGTCTCCTGAGCAGAGGCAGTTGGAGGAGTTGGTGGTCTCTCGATGGTGGTGGTGTCCTGAGCAGCATGCTGGGTGTTGGGCTGCAGCTGCTCAGCGATGTGCTCGGTCTCCATCTCGGCGCTAGTGTTCTCGGCGCCAAGATCTTGTTCTTCTCGGGGAGGGGAGGACGCCTGCGTCCTGCCCTCTGGTACTCTGTCCCCTTCGTTGTCAGAGAGCTCCACGACGTCTCGGGGCGGGCTTCTCCTCCCTGGGGAGCTGGTTCATTGGTGGCCTCAGCATCCAGGGCTTCACCAAAGAAAAATAAACATAATAAGAAGGAAATCAGAAGGTATGCAGAGAAGGAAGCCAAGAAGAAAACAGTGAAGGACTAGGATCAACTCGGAGGCACTTACCCGTCAACTGTGGGGCAATTCTTGCGCAAGTTGGGATTCTTTATACCCGCTTTCTTCCTTATCCTCTTGGCAGGGGTCTCCGGTGGCCCGCTACCCGTCCTCTTCCTGGTGCTGGTGGGAGCAGCCATGGACACATGAACAACGTCCATTGGTTCCTCCCCCTCTTCTAGTTCCGGTTCCTCTACAGATTGATAGAAGCAAGAGATCAGAATAAGAAGGAGAGAAGGATCCAAGTATGCTGTAGGCGAGCAAAAAGGTGAACTCGGTCACCTTCTTCATCCTCTGACCAGTCCCGGATAGAGGCATCGACTCGGGACTTACCGTCCTGACCGGCACGGGGGATACAGAGGGTGTCCTGGACATCGTACGCTGTCGCGTCGTCTTCTGTCCGGTCATCATGCCAGTTCTTCTAAAAAATGGCATTATCCTCCAGCTTATGGCGAGCAATGTGCTGAGAGTGCAAGCATAAAGCACAGTAAGTTGAGTCCCAACAGAGTAGATGTCTTAGTCGGTCTAGCGTGCAAACATAAAGCACTAAATGCTAAGACCTAGAAGCAGTAAACAGGTGAAGTTTCTACTCGTCCTAGCGTGCAAACACAAAGCACTGAATGCTAAGTGTCCTAGAAGAGATAAACAAGCTAAGGCTCTACTCTGAACAGCATGCAAGCATAAAGCATATTAAGCTAAGTGCTAACAGAGGAGCCCTACTCAGTGCGATGAGCGAACATAGAGCATTTGAGACTAAGTCCTAAGCAGGGGCACGTATGGGAACTCTATTCTGAACAACATGCAGACATAGAGCATATGAAGCTAAGTTCTAACAAAGGAGGTCTATCCGGCATCGAATGCAAATATTAAGCATATAGAGAAGGAAACTCACCTGGGGGATGCGTTTAGTGCGGCTATACGACACGGAGCCGTAGAACCAGTTGTCGGTGAGGGTGGTCCGCAGAATGGACTTGGCCCAGATCGCCACCTCTTCTCTGGAGAGCTCGAAGGTGGTCGTCCGGGTGCAGTCACGGGAGCCACCCATGTAACACATCTTGTGTACCCGGTGCTGGAGCGGGAGTACTCGGCGCTCCACCCACCAGGCCACCAGATCGTCTTGAAGGAGTCCTTCCTTCACCAACTGCTCCAGGCGTTTGTCAACCTGGACAGCATCATTCACTGTCTTCTTGGGGTTGTAACCCCAATTCTGCCCCGTGGGAGGAATATTCTAGAACTCGGGGAGATTGATTCTGTCCGCGGCTTCTTCTCCTTCTGCGGGAGGGGCATTCTTCACATAGAGAAAACCCCTTTGCCACTTGCGGCAGGTCTCTAGTCCGAGTACCCGTGGATGGTGCCCGGTGGAGCGCTGTAGCATCATGGCGCTACCCATCTGGCTCATTGCTCTTGGGGCTAGAGGATTGGAGGGATTGGGGACACTCTGCGGGCGGAGGAAAAAGTATTTGGCCCATGTGTGGATAGTGGGATAAACACCCAAGAAGGCCTCGCAGACTACGGCGTGGGTGGAAAGCATAGCAACAGCATTGGGGGGCAGGTGGTGAGGTTGAAGGCCGAAATGGCGCCAGAAATCCTGGAAGAATTTGGAAGTGGGTAACCCTAAGCCCCCTTTGAAGTGGCTGAGAAACACGACGTACTTACCGGGTTCGGGAGCAGGGACGAGCTCCCGTCCAGGCGAGCGGCAGATGACGCCGGGAGGGACGCGGCGCGTATTGACCAGCGACTGGCAATCCGCGGCCGTGACATCGGAGCCCTCCCAGCCGGCGCGCGCTGGCGCCGCCTCCTCCTCATGGTCTCAGGCAACAGTCTCGATCTCCATTGATGTGCTTTCGGTGGAGAAGCGGGAGCATCGAGGATGAGGACGGTGGCGAAGACGGAGGTGCGCAAGAAGTTTCCCTCTCTTCCTCCGCTCTCAGAACGGCGGCGCGCTGCGAGCTCACTGCGGCGCTGGTCTCTATGGTAGAGGCGAAGGCGAAGAGGGAGAGTGAAGGCGAGGAAAGTGCGAGCAAAGAGGTAATGAGGGTGGCACGGGGGTACTTATCTCACTGCGGTTGTGGTTACTGATTGGGATTGATCGTGGATATGATCGTGCGGAGGGGGAGTTAACTGGCCCATTAGAAACGCACGCAGCGCGAAATGCGCGTGTAACAGGCACAGTTAATCCCACGACGTGCGTCATGGGCTCTCGAGTACACGCAGGAAGTGACACAACGGGCCATGGGCTCCAGGCGCAGTGATGGGCGCGTGGCACGCTGTAATGCCAGAACCGAGGCGTCGGGGGCGCGTTTGCGTGACACGTGCTCACCCTGGACACGAGAAGATAGATACACTCTGGATCGAGCGGGAGCGTGTTGAAAATTTCGCTAAGTATAAGTTCTCGGCAGAACTCTGCATCGCGTGATCTACTCGGTGCCGAGAAGAATTCTCCGAAGACCGTGATCAGAGAAGTTCGAGTGAAGAGTGTGGATGTCCGAGTTGAGGAACAACTCGGCCACACTTCTTCACTGAGGCAATTTGGTTTAAGCTGGCAGGGCCCAACGAACAAGTTCGCTGGACTCTACCAGCTTCGGGGACTAATGTCGGGGGGCTACCCCCGAGTAGGGTAAAGGCTGGTGGTAAAACCGTGATCAGTGTACGGTTTGCCGGGTTGGCGGCTACCCGGGTACCCGGTATCCGGTAGGTGCTACTCGGTGATATGTACTAAAGGCCAAGAGAATATACAAGTGAGATCCTGGATCAGCCGGGTAGAGATGAGGTGGTCCGAATAGATGTGAAGCTATCCTACTCGGGCACAAAGTCAATGGAGCTGTTGTGAGGAGATCCCGCGTATCCCGCATCCGTACAGGCGTGCGGTTCAACTTACTAGGAGCATGATTATCTGTGCTGAGACGTGGGCACAGTGAGGGTAGGCGCCTGTCAAGTCCTGTCACTGACAAGGGGGACAGGACATGTCAGTGACCTACTCTAAGGGCCTGACAGGGTGGACAAGACCTGTCAGCCGGACAGCGCGGTGAATTTCGGCACGGCGTCAGCGGAAACACGGAGGCGTGCGACATTTGCACAGTGGTGTTGTCACTTCGTGTACTTTTATTTGTTGTTTACTCGACTAGCCACCAGTATATAAGGTGGCCATCCCCCTCCTGCGCGGGGGACGTTGGCTTGGAGAGCATTTATTGTGAGACTTAGCACAACACAGAGAGAGAAATAGAGGTTGGCTACTCGGTAGAGCGCAGGAAATTGTATTGTGGCTACTCGGTTGAGACATATACACAGAGATAGGCAGGAGTAGGGTGTTACCTCCACACGAAGGCCCTGAACATGGGTAGATCTTGTTGTTTGCAGTGTTACTGAGCGCGTCTACTCGATGTGCGATCCTTCCCCAAATACCTACAGCGTCCATCGGCCCCAACTTTAGCCATCCTATGGCATCTGTCTTCTCCACACCACGACAGAGACACTTCCATACTGCAAACCATCCTGTATGATAACCTCTCTACTCATGATGTGACTCTACTGAAAAAGTAAAAGATGAAAGATAGTGATGTGATACCGCGACACTCCCCCAAGCTTGGAACAAGCCGAGGGGATGCCAAACCCAATGACGAATCAATTCTTTGGTGGAGGTGTTGAATCCTTCTCATCCTCGGCCTTCCAAGGTAAAGGTTCTCCATCCACACATGATGTCTTGGGTTCCATCATCCTGAAACTAGTAGCATATCTTATATGTTTAAACCTGCGCTCATACTCACAGTTCTGGTTATGCACATCATAGAGTTGTAGATCATTGGTGGTCTTGGTGAGTGAGAAGATCTCCTCCCAAAGCTTCAAATTTTCCCTCTTTTATTCAGCAATCTGCTATGTCTTTATCTTGTGAATGATCTCGACTTCACACTCCGCCATCTTCTTGTACCTAAAGACTTCTTGCTCTAGCTCCTTCATCCTAGCCTCCAGACTGCCTTCTCCCTCAGGGCCCCGAACATCTTCAATCTGCACCTTCCTGTCCTTAAGTAACAATTCCTTGGGATGCATCTTCAACTCGTTCATATACGGGTTGACGACGTTCTCAAAGAAACTGTCCTTAGGAGCTCCAGGAGATCCAGGAGAGGACATTGTGGCCCTAGATGTGAAGATGTAACCTGGCAGAGATAGCTCAAAACAAAAAACACGACGAGAAAACGATATACGGACCTCGGGGGATCCGGGGTATTATATAGGAAAAAGCTTCATAACAAAAGGAAAGTCCAAGTCAAAAACAAGTCGGAGAGGGGCTCCGGGGCGCCCACACCTAGGGCTGACGCGGCCAGGGGTGGGCCCGCGTCACCCTATGGTGTGGAGCCTCCAGGCTCCGTCTCCCTCTCGTTTCAGGCTCATAATTTTTCATATTTTCCAAAAAGAGTAAAAAATATGAGTTGGAAGATGTTTCGCGAACATTTTCTTACCAAAACTGTTACCTATTCGAAAACTGACTCTACAGTTTCTGAAATATGCTTCCTTATAGACTTCTCTGGGATCATGGATTGAATACAATCAACATTTTCATTATAAGGATCTCCGGAGATATAATGCTTGAGTCTTTGGACATTCACCACTTGTGAAGAGTTGTCTTCAAGGGAAACAATTTTAATTGCCCCCAAAGATATACCTCTTCAATAATAAAAGGTCCTTCCCATCTGGAGAGTAATTTTCCTGCAAAAAATATGAGACGAGACCTATACAATAGCACTTTCTCACCGACATGAAATTTCTCTTTTAATAATTATATTATTATGCCATCTTTTAACTTTCTCTTTAAAGAGCTTAGCATTTTCATATGCTTCACTCCTCCATTCATCTAAAGAACTTAAGTCAAGTAACCTTTTCTCACCAGCAAATTTAAAATCTCTATTTAGGTCTTTCACTGTCCAATAAGCTTTGTGTTCTAATTCTAAAGGCAAGTGACAAGGTTTTCCATAAACCATTTTATAAGGAGACATGCCCATGGGATTTTTGTATGCAGTTCTATAAGCCCATATAGCATCATTTAATTTCTTAGCCCAATTTTTCCTAGATTTGTTAACAGTCTTTTGAAAGATAGATTTGATTTCTCTATTTGATAATTCTACTTACCCACTAGTTTGAGGATGATAGGGTGAGGAAATTCTATGATTAACATCATATTTAGCAAGGGTTTTTCTAAAACCACAATGAATAAAATGAGAACCCACATCAGTCATAAGATATCTAGGCACACCAAACCTAGGGAAAATAATGTCTTTGAGCATTTTTAAAGAGGTTTCACCATCAACAATTTTAGTAGGTATAGCTTCTACCCATTTAGTAAGATAATAAACAGCAACAAGAATATGAGTCCTTCTCTATGTAAGACTGAATAAGGAAATACAAAGAATGGAAGAAAGGTCCAAAGCAATTGTTTGTCTTGCATTGCTGCAATCAAACCAAAATCAAGTATTAAAGGCTGTTGAAACACCTCTTTTCTTGGTAGCCTAGCTCCCAAAGCTGTTTCAGTCCCTGCCCATAATTCAGCACATAAGGCAGACCTTGAACCAAGAGCCTTGTGAAGGAGGGAAAGGACCCATAAAGTCAAAACCCCAACAGTCAAACGGTTCAATAGCTAGAGAATAATTCATAGGCATTTCATTACGTCTAGAAATATTTCCGACCCTTTGACATTGCTCACAAGATAAAATAAATTTTCTAGCATCTTTAAGAGAGTAGGCCAGTAAAAACCTGATCGTAGAACCTTATGTGCGGTTCTATCTCCAGTGTGATGTCCTCCATAAGAACTACTATGACATTTTCTCAATATCTCTCGTTGTTCATTTTCAGGAACACATCTTCGCATAATACCATCAACACCTTCTTTATAAAAGTGTGGGTCATCCCAAAAATAATGGCTCAAATCATAGAAGAATTTTCTTCTTTGCGGAGCTGTAAAGGTAGGAGGCAAATACTTCGAAACAATAAAGTTAGCAGAATCAGCATACTGTGGACTCTCTTGAGAGCTCACTTTTATTGCAGCTAAGTGTTCATTAGGAAAACTATCATTAACAGGAATAGGGTCATCAGGGATATTTTCTAATCTAGACAAATTATCAGCAACAGGATTTTCAGCACCCTTCCTATCCACAATATGTAAATCAAATTCTTGTAAAAGAAGCACCCATCTAATAAGCCTAGGCTTAGAATCTTTATTTTCCATTAGGTACTTAATAGCAGCATGATCAGTATGGATAGTAACTTTCGAATCAACAATATACTGCCTAAATTTATCACAAGCAAAAACTACAGCTAGGAATTCTTTTCAGTGGTATCATAATTCTTCTGAGCAGCATCAGGAGTTTTACTATCATAATGAATAACAATTAACTTCTTGTTTGTCCGTTGTCCAAGAACAACACCTACAACATAATCACTAGCATCACACATAATTTCAAACGGTAAATTCCAATCAGGGGGTTGAACAATAGGAGCAGATATTAAAGCCTTCTTTAAAATTTCAAAAGCTTCTCTACAATCTCCATCAAAAACAAAAGTTACATCCTTTTGAAGAAGATTAGTAAGAGGCTTTGATATTTTAGAGAAATCTTTAATAAACCTTCTATAGAAACTAGCATGACCAAGAATACTACGAATACCTTTGACATCCCTGGGACAGGGCATTTTCTCAATGGCTTCAACTTTAGCTCTATCAACTTGAATGGTTCTTTCAGAAATTTTATGTCCAAGAACAATTCCTTCATTAACCATAAAATGGCATTTCTCCCAGTTAAGAACAAGATTAGTCTCCTCACATCTCTGCAAAACTTTATCAAGATTCTGCAAACAATTATCAAAAGAAGTTCCATAGATGGAGAATCATCCATGAAAACATCCACAATTTCTTCACAAAAACCATGAAAGATAGCAGACATGCATCTTTGAAAAGTAGCAGGAGCAGTACATAAACCAAAAGGCATATGTCTATAAGCATAGGTTCCATAAGGACAAGTGAAGGTTGTTTTCTCTTGATCAAGCTTTTGAACAGCAATTTGAGAGAACCCAGAATAACCATCAAGAAAGCAGAAATGAGTTTTCTTAGACAACCTTTCTAACATTTGAACAATAAAAGGTAAAGGATAATGATCTTTCTTAGTTACTTTGTTAACCTTTCTAAAATCGATGCATATCCTATAACCAACTACTACTCTTTGAGGAATGAGTTCATTATTTTCATTAGGCACAACAATCATCCCTTTTTCTTAGGGACACAATGCACATGACTAACCCATCTACTATCAGCAATAGGATAAATAATGTGAGCATCAAGGAGTTTCAATACCTCATTTCTTCCCACATCCTTCATTTTAGGATTTAAACAGCGTTGATGTTCGACAACTGGCTTTGCATCAGGTTCAATATTAATAGCATGCTGACATATAGCAGGAGAAATCCCTTTCAGATCATCAAGAGTATAACCAATAGCACCTCTATGTTTCTTCAATATCCCCAATAAT
The DNA here is from genome assembly GCA_028641055.1 of Alopecurus myosuroides. Taxonomy (NCBI): domain Eukaryota; kingdom Viridiplantae; phylum Streptophyta; class Magnoliopsida; order Poales; family Poaceae; genus Alopecurus; species Alopecurus myosuroides. The sequence continues at coordinate 122,286,474 of CM054058.1, forward strand.
CTCTCCTCTTCTTTATGAGAAAGTTGAGAGCTAATAATAACAGGATATAATTTCTTATCATCAATATGAGCATATTTAAGATTATCAGGCAAATGCTTTAAATCAAAAACAGGATCTTCCTTGGGTGGTAATGTTGTACCCAAGTCTTCCACAGGTAAATTATGTTTCAGCATTGCTGGCTGATGTAGGAAAATCTCATCAATTTGATTCCTTTCTTCCATAAAGACATCACTTTCGTGGTCTTCCATGTATTGCTGCAAGGAATTATTAGGAGCAAGAGCAATAGCAGCCAACTGTTCAACTCTATAATTTTCATTAGGTAATTCAGCTTCATATGGTGCTTTAGCAAATTTGGAGAAATTAAATTCATAAGATTCTCCATCAAACTTTGTAAGGATTTTCTCCTTTTTACAATCTATAACAGCACCACAAGTATTTAGGAAAGGTCTACCAAATATGATAGGACAAGTATCACTAGCAGAAGTGCCTAATACTAGAAAATCAGCACGATATTTAGTTTTACCACATAATACCTCCACATCTCTAACAATACCAACTGGAGAAATAGTTTCCCTATTAGCAAGTTGAATGATCACATCAATGTCTTCAAGTTCACAAGAACCAATTTCATGCATGATTTCTTTATAAAGCTCATAAGGAATAGCACTAGAACTAGAACCAATATCACATAAACCATAATAACAATGATCACCTATCCTAACAGATAGCACATGAACACTAGGTTTCCTAGATTTACTAGGACGAGAGACAATATTAGAAGCATCCTCACAAAATATAATGTGTCCCTCTTCTACATTTTCGGAAACAAGGTCCTTTACTATAGCTAATGTAGGTTCTACAGTTATTTGTTCCTCAGGTTCTACAAGTTTCTTTGCACTTTTATTAATCACACTAGCTAACATAGAGTGTTCTTTTACCTTAGAAGGGAAAGGCATTTTCTCAATATATGGTTCATGCACAATAGAATCAACAATATGAACATCTATATCTCTAGCAGGAGCACAATTAATAGTATCTTTATAAGGTTCATGGTACTTATCCCATTCCTTTTTAGGAATATCGATGTAATAAGAAAATGCCTTATATAAGTTTGCAGCAACTTCAGAATCAAGACCATAAATAACACTAACATTATGAAAATCCTCGGATGACATACAAGTTTTAATGCATTCATAGTCATAATTTAGACCTGGCTTTCTACCTTTATCATTCTCCCATGCTTCAGTGTTTTCTTGAATACTGTCAAGAAGATCCCTTTTAGCTTCATCCTTCATACGTGTAAATGATCCAGAACAAGAAGCATCCAATAAATCCTTATCATGAAGAGGAAGCCTTGCATAGAAATTATTAGTAACAATGTTACTGGGGAGCTCATGAATGTGGCATTTGAGCATTAGTAACTTCAATCTCCCCCATGCTTGGCCTATAGTCTCTCCGTCGTGAGGCAAAAAATTATATATATAATTCCGATCTCTATGGATTTCACTTGGAGGATAGAATTTAGAATAAAAGAGAGGTACAATTTCCTCCCATTCAATAGTCTGGCTATTTTCAACAGTTTGAACCATTCTAAGGCTCATCCTGTCAATGATACAGAGAATAATTTCCTCTTCACTTGGCTCATAGTAATACCTGCACACTTGAACAACTCGCGTAATTCATGTAAAAAGAGAAAATGATCACCAGTTTGGACATTTCCATCACCTGAATAGCAGTTATCCATAACATGTTTAACAATCTTTACAGGTATTTTATAAGGATCCAAATCATCAGGCGGTGGGTCACTTACTACCCTAGCAGTGGCAGCAGTGCCCGCAAATAAGGACTCAATAGGAGTTCCTAACATAGCGTAATAAAGTAGTAAACAGTAATAAAAACAACACTTACAACAGAAGCTTCCTTTATCAATCCCACTTCCCAATAGCGCTTCACTCCCCGGCAACGGCGCCAGAAAATAGTCTTGATGACCCACAAGTATAGGGGGTGTATCGTAGTACTTTCTATAAATAAGAGTGTAGAACCCAATGAGGAGCAGAAGGTGTTGACAAGCGGTTTCGATGAAGGAATAACTGTAAATACTGGAAAATAGATTTGTAGGGTTTTTTGATATTGCAGATAAATAAAGTGCGAGTAAATAAAATGCAGTAATAATAGGCCCAATCCTTTCTTTAGCAAAGAACAAGCCGGTGAGATTACTTATGATTAACAAACGTTCTCGAGGACACACATGAGGTTTCTATCAAGTGCTTTTATTCCATGCAACTGTATAATTTTGATGTTTAGATAAATGTTGTGTGGGTGAATCTATGCTAATGTACCATTCCATCCAAGACTAATACATAATTGTAATTATACCCCTTGCAAGCATCCGCAACTACAAGAAAGTAATTAAGAAATAAATCTAACCACACCACTAAACTCCGGGATCCTACGCTCCCTCATGTAATGATTTCCTAATGGGGGTTTAAGTTTCTGTCACTCCGGCAACCCCACAATTAGTATCCAAATACATGATGCATTCCCCTACGCCCATAAATGGTGAAGTATCAAGTAGTCGACGTTCACATGACACCACTAGGAGAATAACACCACAACTTAAATATCAAACATTAATTATTATTCGACATTACTTCACTACTAACAACTTGACTTCTCCCATGTCCTCAAGAACAACACGAACTACTCACAACACATCATATGGATCATGATCAGGGGTGATATAATGAATGATAACAATCTGGTCATAAAGTGTAAACACCGATAAATCTCACAAGCATCAACTACTAACAAGTAATCCACACCGGGAGAGAGATCTAATGCAAAACAACGATAGAGGCCCCTAATTGTTACATCGGGATGAAGGTGGATGATGAGGGTGATGGTGGTGGTGGTGATGATGATGATGATGACAATCTTGATGATGCCCGGAGTGATGACGGTGATGATGGCGATGATTTCCCCTCTCCGGAGAGGAATTTCCCCGGCATAATTCTCCCTGCCAGAGAGCTTTTCTCTCTCGGGTTTTTTCAGCCCCGAGGCGGCGGCGGAATAATTCTTCGGGGATTGAATGAGGCTTAGGGTTTCCTAGGGGTCAAGCATGCCAAAGATGACCCCCAGAGGTGGGCCAGCGTGGCCACACCCCTAGGTGGCGCGACCAGGGGGAGGGCGCGCCAGCCCTAGGTGTGGGCCCCTTCTGGTTGTGTTCTTCCTCTGGACTTTTAGGAACCCCCGGATGTCGCACCCTGACCTCTAGAGGATACTCACCGTCCGAACTGGATAGCAGATGTTTGGATTACGGGGCCTATCTGCTCCAGCATCCTCTTACGAGTAGGCCAGCACTTATGTGCGACAACCAAACTCCGCTATTCCATCGTCGATGTAAACTATCCACTAGAGATCGCAGGTACTACCATTGACGTACTTCATACCAATCACACATGGTACGTCAACGACGTTAAACGAAACGGTAGCACAACATATCTCTAAGACACAAAATATTGAAATAAGTTGCAAATGGCCTTCACTAAGGCAGAGAATAGCAAATACAATCATCCAGAGGACACATGTCCCAACATAACATCATTACATAGCAGCGGAAACACTCAATGGGTCTGAGTACAGACAAAATCCAAATAGGCTTAAGAAGCCGGGAATGAAAAGAAAACGGAGCCCATCCACATCGTCTCGGATCCTGCTCGGGTCCGCTATCTACTCGTCAACAGCCTCGTCGTACTCCACGTAGTAGCCTCCAAGGGGATCATCGTAGCCGTACTCTGCGTAAACCACAGCCCCAACGGGGTCAGTACATACAAGTACTGGCAAGCAAGACTCACACTTCACCAAGGTGTACCCGGCAACACCGGGCACAAATGCTTTAGGTACAACGGAAGAATAGGCGATGTAAAAAATGCTGCAGCGGGCTGCTCTAACCAACTACAGAAGAAGATAAGATCGAGTATTGTAACCAACTGAAAGATAACTTCAAACAAACCCATCCTGGACCTCGCCCCTTATCCAAAGAAGCAATCCGAGGATAACTCACACAGTTGGATTAAAGATGAATCAAGTTGTTGTGTTCAATAAGCCTATTACTAGTCAAGTTGTTAATCATTGGGTGTAAGATGGTTAATCATTAGGTTCAAGTTGTCCTGAGTACTTGTTAGCCAGTACTTTCACCAAGTTAACCATAACCGCGGAAAACACGGCTTCTCGAGAAGATTTATCCCTGCAGGGTTGCACCAATTTGGCCGTACACGTAAGAATACCTCGCCAGATGGGATGCCTCCCACCAAGCGGGGCACTCAACACAACTCAACTCTTCTTCGCATCAAGCCCAAAGCACCTTGGGCGCACGGCTAATCGAGCCCCGAAGAAAAGGGACCCTCATAGCACTCTAAGAACGTGTCCCCCTATATGCCGACTACAAAAGTTCCACCCTGCGCTGGGCTCGCAAAAACATGCATGCGGCAAATGGAAAACACGAACTAAATGAGGCGATTTGGAAAGTATTGGTAACCAGGATCGAATCAAATTGAGGGGGGCGCCCATACTCGCTTCCCACATGCGGGTAGTGCGCTCATCATGGATCAGTAGACAAGACCCTTTTCCTATTAGGGTCGACACTAGCAGGCCTCAAAACCACACAGGGCCTCCTGCCGGTGCCTTATCATCAAATTATTATTACCATTAGCATTAACAGGATTGATTGATTAACATCGAGCCCTCAGAACAATAATAAAAGATAGTAAAAGAAGTAACCGACAACAGACTCGAGCAAAGCAACCCTAAGCATGCTAGGTAAGACTAAGGCAACAAGCAAGGGGTTTTGGGTATGGAGGTGAGGCAATATCAGGGTTCAGGGTATCATGTGATAGGTTCGCAGAACAAGCAACGATACATTTGGCTAGCAGAATAGACAACGGAAAGTATTGGTAACCAGGGTTGAAAGGAACACAGTGGTTCATGTGAGTGATAACTTGCCTGCAAACTCAGTAGCCTGGTACTGAGCTAACTCCTCGGTAGTGGTGTCGTAAACCTCGTCAGACTCAACAGCGTCGTCTAATCGATAAGAAGCAAACAAACAATCGAAAAGAGACGAACAATCAATACATGATATAATGCACAATCATGGGATGATGCATGGCAATTTAATTGGTGCATCAAAGGTAAATTACTTGACAAAGTAACAAGTTTAAATGGACCCATATGCAATTTTGGATTGCATATGGCAAGCACATGAATTAAGGTTGAAACAAATGATCTACAAGTAATTATCAGGTGACAGTTGTTTAACATGATGCATGCATGATGGAAGCAATAAGAAACAACATTAGATGCCAAAGAAATGGAATTTAACAAGTGTGGGATTTTATTAAACAAATTAAGAATTTTTGGCTCCCTAGTGATGTTACACAAGCAATTGGTTGTTTTCATTAAGTTAAATTGTTCCAAACAGATAACAAAGTTTATATTTGAAGAGAGCACAAAATTTTAGGTGGATTACATGTTTCAATTATTAGAAAAGAAATTACAATGAATTAATTATGAATTAAACAATTTAAACAAGATTTAAATTGGAATTAATTCAAATAGGAATATTAATTCAATTTTAATTGCTCAAAACATTAATTAAAATTCATATTTGAAAAGATTATGTTTTCTGGTTTGAAAACATATTTTACATGTTCAAGAATAAATTAAATTAAGCAAGTTATGATTTTTACAAATTTAAATGAATTAAACAAGGTTTAAATTAATTAGGCAATTTAAATTATTCAAAACATGAAACACAAATTATATTTGAAAAGGTTATTTGAAATAGCATGGAAAACATATTTTATTTGCATTATTTGGATTAAGAATGAATTAGTTATGGATTTTAGCAATTTACAATTGAATTATTTGAATTCAAATTTGAAATGCATTTGGAAAATTCAAAACAGAAAACAAATGTTACCAATAGGTAGATAATTGAATTTGGGGCAGTGCACATATTTTAGTTTTATTATTTGAGTTTATAAAACAAAAGTTATTAAGGTTTTCATTTTGAGGACTAATCTGTGAATTAAAAGGACTTGGATTTAAAAGAATACGTTGGAATTCTTTCTGTTACCGCACTGCCATCTAACCCTAGGCACTGCCCCTGGGCCTGGGGCCAGCGTGGCATGCGCGTGGCCACGGTGTGGCTGACAGGGGGGCCACCCTGTCAGCGCACAGTCGAAAAAAGGTTGGGAATAACCCGCGGCGCCAGGGTTCGAACCCACGCCCTGGGCGCGCGAGGAACAACGCACTGCCACTGCGGCTCGATCGCGTGTTTGACAGTATACACAACGCGGACAGGTTATGGTGTAGGTTCGTTATCTGAATTTCAAATGAACGCGCGCGACTGAAACTCGACAGGGACCAACGACGGCGGACGGCGGCGATCTACAGGCTCATGCTGCCGTGGGCACGGATGTGTGTGCTGCGGTGATGCTTGTGCAAGACAGAGGGGAGGAGGAGGACACGGTGGCGCTCACCGCGGATGTAATCATGGCAGCGGCTCGGGGCAGACGAGCTCGACGGCGACAGCGGCGTGGTCGAGGACGGCGGCGGCGTTCCAGAACGTCTCCGGGGGTGCTAGGGTGTTCAAACGGAAGAGGGAGGAGAGGTGGACTCGTTCCAGCAGCTAGGTGGGGTGGTGGCGCAACGAGGTGGAGGGGAGCATGGCGGATTCAGAGAAACGCTCCGGTGAGGGGCGGCAGAGAGAGGGGATCCGGCGAGGGAGAGGGAGAGATGGCGGCGGAGCTCGAGGGGATAGGGGGTCTAGGTGGTCTAGGGCTAGCAGGGCTCGGGGGTAGGGTTTTTATAGGGGGTACAGTGGGCTCCTGGCCGTCGGAGCGCCACTGCTGCCGCCGTGGCACCGGTGGGATTGCCGCCGTACAGAAAGACGACGGGGGCGGCAGCGCGAAAGGGTACAGGGCCAGCGCGGGAGGTAAGTGGGCTGGGCCGGCTGGTTAGCTGCCGCGCGCGCGCTGCTCTTTTCCTTTTTCTATTTTTGTTTTTCTGTTTTTTTTTTGCAGCAAATAGAAATAGGAAGAAATTGGGGTTTTTAAGTTAGTAAAAATTAGGGAAAAATTTGTGGGAGTTTTTTAGGTCAAAAGCAACCGAATGCCAAGATTGGATTTCTAAAAAGTTCAAATTCTTTTGCTGTTTGCAAATTGATTCCATTTTTTATTGAATTTGATAATTAAATGATTAATAATGGATTTTTATTAAAAGCAACATGTTTATTAGGGTGAACCCTATTGGTTAAATAGAACAAATGGTTTGGGTTATATTGCTGATTTTTATAAGTTGAATTTGGGTACTGTTTGAATGTTTTTGATTTGAATTTGAAATACCATTGGAAGTAATTAATTGAAATAAAAACCACCATTTTATTAGTTGATCATTATGGAATAATTGGAAACAAATGGTTGTTTTCATTTGGACTTTTATTTAAGAGGTTGTAACATAACAAGTATGAATTAATGTTTGAAATAAGTTTGAATTTCAAATGTGAAAACAGAGTAAAACAGAAACAACAAATGGAGAACAAAGTAAAGCAATGCAAACAAGAATAAATATGATGACATGATGCAATACTTTAATAAACAAGACATCAAACATTCTAAATGGTAAGTTTTAATACTTGGGATGTTACAAAACGCCCCCCCTTGAAGGAATCGCGCCCCGAGATTCCTACTGAGAAGAGAAAAGGTCCGGATACTTCTTGCGAAGATCCTCTTCGGTCTCCCACGTTGCCTCTTTATCGGAATGATGAGACCACTGCACTTTCAAGAACTTGGTGCTCTTGTTGCGAGTGTTACGCTCGGCCTCATCGAGAATACGAACAGGGTGCTCCTCATAAGAGAGATCATCTTGCAGTTCAATGGAATCATGATCAACTGCACGATCTGGATCTTTGAAACACTTCTTGAGCTGTGACACGTGAAACACATCGTGCACCTTGGATAGTTTTTCTGGAAGTTCAAGACGATAGGCATTTTCCGCACGTCTTGAGAGAATGTTGAAAGGACCAATGTATCTTGGTGCCAGCTTTCCTTTCACACCAAAACGATGAGTGCCTCTGAGGGGAGTTACACGGAGATATGCTTTGTCACCAGGAGCATAGATCATATCTCGGTGCTTGCTGTCATAGTAGCTCTCCTGACGAGACTGAGCAATCTTGAGATTGTCACGAATGATGCGAACTTTCTCTTCGGCTTCCTTAACAATGTCAGGACCTAAGAGTGAACGTTCACCAGCTCCAGACCAATTGATTGGACTCCTGCATCTGCGGCCATAGAGTGCCTCAAATGGTGCCATGCCTAGGCTTGCCTGGAAACTGTTGTTGTAGGAGAATTCAGCATATGGAAGACAATCCTCCGATTTCATGCCAAAGGAGAGACCACATGCTCTGAGCATATCCTCGAGAATCTGATTGACTCTTTCGACTTGCCCTTGAGACTGAGGGTGATAAGCTGTGCTGAACAGAAGTTTAGTGCCCAAAGCATCTTGGAAACTCTTCCAGAAATGAGAAGTGAATATGCTTCCACGGTCTGAGCTTATTTCCAATGGAACACCATGAAGGGGAACAATCTTTGTTGTGTAGAGTTCTGCTAACTGGCTAGCTGAGATTGTCTCTTTGACAGGAAAGAAGTGAGCTACTTTAGTGAGACGATCAATAACAACGAAGATTGCATCGTTGCCCTTCTTGGACTTTGGAAACCCAGTAACGAAGTCCATTTCAATCATGTCCCACTTCCACTCGGGGATTTTCAGAGGTTGGAGAAGACCGGCTGTTTTCTGATGAACTGCCTTAACACGTTGACAAACGTCGCATTCAGAAACGTATTGAGCAATTTCACGTTTCATGCCAGGCCACCAATACAGAGTCTTAAGATCCTGGTACATCTTTGTACTTCCAGGGTGGATGGAGAGAGGAGTTTCATGAGCCTCCTTGAGAATGATATCTTTGAGACTTTGAATCTTAGGAACTGCAATGCGTCCTTTGAAGAACATAGCTCCTTTGTCATCAACTGAGAAGGACTTGAATTTATCATTGCCCTCTTTGATGTGCTCTACCATCTTCTTGATTTCAGCATCACGAAATTGTTCAGAACGAATCTTGTCCTCGAGAGTTGGACTGGCTGTCAAGCTAGCAAGATAACCTTGAGGAACAAGACCAAGGTTCAGCTTCTGGAATTCTTCATGAAGTGGAGGTTGGCTTTCCATGATCATGAGATTATTGCAATAGGACTTGCGACTGAGAGCATCGGCCATGACATTAGCCTTACCTGGAGTGTAAGAAATGGTGAGATCGAAGTCTTTGATCTTTTCAATCCATCTCCTTTGCCTGAGGTTTAGATCTGGTTGAGTGAAGATGTATTTCAGACTCTTATGATCTGAGAAGATTTCAGTGCGGTTACCCAACAAGTATTGTCTCCATTTCTTGAGGGCAAACACAACTGCTGCACGTTCAAGATCATGAGTGGGATAGTTTTGCTCATGTGGGTTCAACTGACGTGAAGCATAGGCCACAACTTGACGTTCTTGCATAAGAACATCACCTAGGCCTTGGAGAGAAGCATCACAGAATATCTGGAAAGGTTTGGTAGTATCTGGGCCAACCAGAACTGGTGTAGAAGTGAGTTTAGTCTTGAGGAGATTGAAATTTTCATCACATTGTGGAGACCAAACGAACTTCTTGTCCTTCTTTGTGAGATCAGTGAGGGGTTTGGCAATCTTGGAGAAGTTTTGGACGAAACGACGGCAATATCTAGCCAAGCCAAGGAAACTTCTGACTTGCTTCACCGTCTTAGGGGGTTTCCAATCAACAATTGCCTTAACCTTTTCTGGGTCAATGGCTATGCCCTTGGCAGAGATGATATGACCAAGGTAGGCAACTTCTGGAATCCAGAACTCACATTTGGAGAACTTGGCATATAGACGATGCTCGCGAAGTTTCATGAGAGTGAGACGAAGATGTTCTCCATGCTCTTCCTCGGATTTTGAGTAGACAAGAATGTCATCAAGATATACCACAACGAACTTGTCGAGGTATTCATGGAAGACAGAATTCATGAGTCGAGAGAATGTCGCCGGTGCATTGGTGAGACCAAAGGACATGACGGTGTATTCATATAGACCGTAACGAGTGGTGAAGGCTGTCTTTGGAATATCTTCCTTTCTGATCTTTATTTGATGGTAACCCATCCTCAAGTCCAACTTTGAGAATATTGAGGCTCCAGCAAGTTGATCAAAAAGATCATCGATACGAGGAATTGGATACTTGTTTTTGATGGTTTTCTCGTTAAGAGGACAATAGTCCACAACGAGTCTCTTTGTTTGATCCTTCTTGGCAACGAACAGAGTTGGGAAACCCCAAGCCGAAGAACTAGGCTGAATGTAACCTTTCTCCATGTACATATCGATTTGCTCCTTTAACAATTTCAGTTCAGGAGGAGCTATCTTGTATGGATGCTTAGAGATTGGAGCAGTACCTGGCTCAAGCTCGATCACGAACTCAACTGCTCTGTCCGGAGGCATTCCTGGCAATTCTTCTGGAAAGACGTCAAGGAATTCACAAACCACCGGAACATTTTCGAGTAGAGGTAGAGGTTTTGCATCGAGTGTGCATAGCTGAACAGAACTTGATCCATATGGAGAATAGACTATCTGGCCAGAAGGGTGGGAGAGAGTTATTGACTTTTGAGCACAGTCAATTTTAGCTTTGTGGGTCTTCAACCAATCCATACCCAGAATGACATCAATGTCAAAATTTCCTAGCAACATGAGTGAAGCAAGGAATATGCGACCTCCAATTAGGATTTGAATGTCCATACTTATCTTGGAAGTCAACATTTGAGGTCCCGGGGAGTGAACGGTGATTTGATTGCTTAGTGGAACCAGAATTAGGTTGTATGTTGAGGCAAAGAATTTTGACACAAAAGAATGCGATGCTCCGGTATCAAACAACACTTTAGCTGGAATAGAGTTTACGGGTAATATACCGAGAACAACGTCGGCAGATTCCTCAGCTTTGTCAACCTTGACGTGGTTCACCCTTGCGGTCCTCCCGACAGGCCTGTTGTTGGAGTTGAAGGCCTTGTGCGGAGGAGCGCGCACCATTGCCTGGTTGGTGTTGGGGCGAGGTGGTGGTGGAGGTAGCTGCCTCTGAGTGCACTTGTCGGCGTAGTGTCCCGTCTCCTTGCACTTGTAGCAAGTGACGACACGAGGAGGACCTGGCCTTGGCTGCCCCATTGGAACCCTCTGACTCTGCATCTGAGCTAGGCTGGGTGGGCGGGGAGCGAAGCCTGGAGGAGCTGGGGCGTATGGAGCCCGAGTGACAGCGCCATTTGGCACCCAGATGCGGCGCTTCTGCGGAGGGGTGGTCATGTTGGAGGAGGAACCACCCTCACGCGAGTGCTTGCGAGAATCCTCGAACGCTTTGCGCCCATTTTCCTCATTGAGCGCGGTGTTCACGAGCTCCTCGAAGTCTTTGCACTTGACATTTGTGAGAGCGTACTTCAGTTCCGGGTTAAAACCTCTGCGGAACCTTGCCATCTTCTTGGCCTCAGTGGACACCTCGTCTCCAGCATATCGAGCGAGGCGATTGAACTCATTCTGATAGCCGATGACGTCCAGCTTGCCTTGCTTTAGAGAGCAAAACTCTTCACGCATCCTTTCCATGAGACCATCTGGGATGTGATGCTTCAGGAAGGCATCCTTGAAACAACCCCAGGTGATAGGATAGCCAGCTCTCATAGCCTTGTAGTTTTCCCACCACGAAGCTGCCTGACCCTTCAGTAGGTAGGAAGCATAGTTGACTTTGTCCTCTTCAGCAACATGTGCAATCTCTAGAGCCCTTGCTACGTCACGGATCCAGTCATCAGCATCCAGAGGCTCACGTGTTGCCACGAAAGCTTTCGGGCCCAGACTGAGGAAGTCCTTGATGTTGACCCGTGGAGCAGTCTGGTTATTGTGCTGATTGTTCTGAACCTGGACCATTTGTGCCATGACTTGGGTCATCTGAGTCAACAGCTCCGCGATTGGCGGCGGCTCAGGCGGGCTGTTCCTTGTTGGCGGCATCCTGAATTGGAATTCATTTTAGCACAACAACAGAAAAGGATAGACTTGGTAACCGAAAGAGAGATTATTCCGACGCATGAATAGATAACCAACAGGTACATCATCACGAGTTCAAATACATCAGAATATCCAACAGACCATAAATGGTTCGAATACGAAAGGATAACTAAACATAGCTAGGAATGGATACATCGGTACTCCCATGCTCATCACGCAGGACGGCGTCTAGGAGTACGGCGAGAGATACGGCGAGGAGCACGCTCACGGAAGTAAGTAGAACGACGATCCACATAGATCGGAACTGCTCTGAGAGCGACTCTCAGTGTGGTGAAGTAGAAAGCGTCGTCTCCCTGTGCTCCAAAGCGGGGAATCCCAGTGTAACCAGGACCAAGGTCGAGAAGTGGACCTCTGATCGGCTCGTAACCTCCATCATCTGGTAGACTACGCCCAACTGGCTGACTGAAACGTGCAAAGCGCTCATCTCCAACAAAGTCTGTGGTGTACGTCGCCAGACGAGTCAGAGCAAGGTAGAGCTGCTCCCTGACTGAAGCCAACTCCTGAGATAGTGTGGTGGCAACGGCGTCACTGTGCCTCACAAACTGAGCGGTGGTGTGCAGCCTGGAGCTATCATGCTCATAAGTATCCAAGTTGTCATAGAGAGTGAAGTGAACTCCCGCTGAGGTGATGTAACCACGGGGGATGTGGCGATAGATGGAATCATCAAATCCCCAGTAGTCAGCACGAAGGACGGTCAGACTCACGTAAGCTGCCTGCTGCACGGCCATATCCACTGTGGAACCTACTGCCTCGTAGCGGTGGACTACGCTCCTGCCATCATCTGACAGAATGTAGACGATAGCCTGGTAGTAGGTCTTCTCAAACTCTCGCTGCTGCTCGTAGACCTGGTACTCTGGTGCCCAATGGAACCCCAGATAAGTGACCATGTCTCTCAGCATCTCCGGATAACCGGCGGTGCTCTCACAACGAGTCATCCGAACCACCTGCGGGTAGAACCTGAGATCCATCTGCAGATGATTTGGGAGGTTTTGGTTAGACGCCGGTAGAAGAAACTGAAGTGGAAAGCAACAACAAGGTTTCAATGGACGAAAGGTTCTTGAGAAGAACAGGATATCGAAGCAACATCCGGGAAACACGAGACCAAAAATCCTGAGGTACTACGGAGAACCCAAAACACGTGAAATCCTAACTTGAAAGTTTAGATGAGAAGAGAAAAACAACGTTGCACTTCCTTACCAGAAAAAGGGAGGGTGGGTGGGGAAAGAAGAAAAAGAACAGAATTCCTACTCTCACGTTTCATTTTTCCTATATAGCTACAAAATAGTTTCTAGACTCAAACTGCGACCAGTAAAAGGGATCCTATAGGCAGACAGGCTCTGATACCATTTGTCGCACCCTGACCTCTAGAGGATACTCACCGTCCGAACTGGATAGCAGATGTTTGGATTACGGGGCCTATCTGCTCCCGCATCCTCTTACGAGTAGGCCAGCACTTATGTGCGACAACCAAACTCCGCTATTCCATCGTCGATGTAAACTATCCACTATAGATCGCAGGTACTACCATTGACGTACTTCATACCAATCACACATGGTACGTCAACGACGTTAAACGAAACGGTAGCACAACATATCTCTAAGACACAAAAGATTGAAATAAGTTGCAAATGGCCTTCACTAAGGCAGAGAATAGCAAATACAATCATCCAGAGGACACATGTCCCAACATAACATCATTACATAGCAGCGGAAACACTCAATGGGTCTGAGTACAAACAAAATCCAAATAGGCTTAAGAAGCCGGGAATGAAAAGAAAACGGAGCCCATCCACATCGTCTCGGATCCTGCCCGGGTCCGCTATCTACTCGTCAACAGCCTCGTCGTACTCCACGTAGTAGCCTCCAAGGGGATCATCGTAGCCGTACTCTGCGTAAACCACAGCCCCAACGGGGTCAGTACATACAAGTACTGGCAAGCAAGACTCACACTTCACCAAGGTGTACCCGGCAACACCGGGCACAAATGCTTTAGGTACAACGGAAGAATAGGTGATGTAAAAAATGCTGCAGCGGGCTGCTCTAACCAACTACAGAAGATATACTACAAGTTCCGGCTAACAGAAGAAGATAAGATCGAGTATTGTAACCAACTGAAAGATAACTTCAAACAAACCCATCCTGGACCTCGCCCCTTATCCAAAGAAGCAATCCGAGGATAACTCACACAGTTGGATTAAAGATGAATCAAGTTGTTGTGTTCAATAAGCCTGTCGTGGTGGTGTCACGGCAGATGCCATGGGATGGCTAAAGATGTGGGGACGATGGACGCTGGAGGTGTCCGGGGAGGGATCACGCGACGAATAGCCGCGTGAGGTAAGATCCACACAACGCAAACAACACGATGTACCCAGGTTCAGGGCCCTCGTGAGGAGGTAAAACCCCTACTCCTGCCTCTCTGTATGTATTACGATGCCTCTCCGAGTAGCCACAGTACAAATGATATCGCTACCGAGTAGCTTCTCTCTTCCCTCCGGGTAGAACTAGGTCAAGAACTTAGGGTTTCTAGGGTTCACTGTGAGCATGTGTGAGCGTCTATGAGCATGCCTCGCGCAGGAGGCGGCGGGGCACCTTATATACATGGTGCCCAGCCGGATACGTCCAAATCTAGACAAGTGTCGACATAGTGTGCACACCGTCCTTCTTCCGGGTACCCGCTGACAGCTTTGGTTCCTAATCTTGGCTGCTTCTGTAAAGTCGTTGGGCAAAACTAGGGGACAGACTGGTATCACTGTACCAAACACAGAGTAGGGCCCCCTTATCCTGCCACGGCCTGCTTCCATGCTGTCACTGTCAGGCAGGCCGGTCCCAGATGAACAGTAGTTCGAATGCTGCCAAGTACGGACCTAGGATACGCGGGATCCTGTGTCAGAACGGCTCCTTTGACTTTCTGGCCCGAGTAGGTTCCCGCCAATTGTTCCCGCCAATTGTACTCGGGCCAACCCTTCTACTCGAAAGGATAGAACTTGATTGATATCTCCTTCTGGTCATCTTGAGGTGAGGCCGAGTAGCAGTCGACCGGGTAGCGAGTACCAGGTAGTCGGCTACTCGACCAAACCTCTCTTCTGTAAGCTGCCTTTACCACCTGCCTTTACCCTACTCGGGGGTAACCCCCCGACAGCAGTCCCCGAAGCTGGTTGAGTCTTGCAAACTCGTTCACTAGGCTCTGCCAGCTTAAAACCAATTTTTGCCTCGTAGCCCTCGAACCTCAAGATGTCGAGTAAATGGCCTCCGAGTAGTATTCTGACAAGTATCTTCTGTCCCTTGTCTTCCGAATAGCACTTGCTTTCTACTCTGTAGCCGAGTAAAAAGACTTAGAGAATTTTCTGGAATTGAGCCGTTGCGGCGCAGAGCACAATCCAGCCCTTCGCGCAGCAACTGCACACGTGTCAAGCATCCACGACCTTGTCGTTTCGTTGCCCAGGACACGACCTGCCACGCGTCCAGTTTTCACGCAATGGGCCCACCGGCCGTCATGTCCCATCAAGTGTAGTTATAGGCCACGATTCGGTGGTGGGATCAACTGCGGCCGTTACGCGCGCAACCGGCGCTTGTGTGCGTTTCTAGCCGGCCACAGGATCCACCACACGCCACAATCGATCCCACTCCCACGACGGTAACGGTAAACTCGCGGAGGAGATATAAATACCTCCGCCGGTAACTTCCTTTTCCCCTTCCCCTGCACTATTCTTCTTTCGTCTTCTGCCCTTCTCCGCCACCGAGCTCTCCGCCGCCGCGCACGCTCTTGCGCCGCCGCGGACTCAATCCACCGCCCAATTCCCCTCGAAATCTTCCACTCCTTCCACCCGCAGCAATGGCCAAAGCTGGCTGGGCCGGCTCCTCCGTCACCGCCGAAGATTGCGCCTGGCTCGTCAATACCAGGCGAGTCCCTCCCGGCGTGGAGTGCCGGGCGCCAGACGGTGAAATCGTGCCATCCCCGCGGGAGGGTGAGCGCGTGGTCTTCATGTCGCATTTCGAGCGCGGCTTCGGACTACCAGCCTCCGAGTTTCTCCGTAAGTTTCTCGATCACTTTGGCCTCCAGATGCATCATCTGCCGCCGAACGCTGTAGTCTTCCTCGCCTACCACGCCGTGGTGTGCGAGGCCTTCCTCGGCATCCACCCGACGTCGGAGACCTGGCTGAGGTACTTCCACCTCCGCCAGCAGACTGTCAGGAAGAAGGACAGCGCGGGCGTGGCCGGCCGCGCAACCGACACCGGCTGCGCCATGATGATACAGCGGACCGGGACGAACCACCCCCGTATCAAGGGGCTGGACTCCGTCAAGCTGTGGCAGAAGACATTCTTCTATGTCAAGAATATCCCCGCCGCTGAAGGAGCCCAGGTACACGACAGGATCAATCTTCCCCCCTGGAGCCTCCGTGCTCCCACTAAGAAGAACTGGAAAGAGAAGCCCGCCAACGACGACAACGCCATCGAGATAGAGAACAGGCTTGGCTGGCTGATAAGCCAAGGCCTCAAGAACGATGATCCGGTGGCTTGCTGGATTCAGCGCCGAGTGCTGCCTCTGCAGGAGCGCTGCCATCTCATGTGTTACATGGGAGGCCCCCGAGACTGCACCAGGACGACAACCATCGAGATCGACAACATCGATGTTCCTGGGCATGCAAGGGCTATCTTGATGACAAGCCTCAACGATCATTGGCAGTACGGGTTCGTCCCGTACAGCCGCACGAAGCCGATTGAGCGGGTACGTTCTCCTTACTCCGTTCTCTGCATTTACTTTTCGAGTAGATAATTCCTCCTCTTGCCGCGAGTAGCGATCGTCTTCTGCACCGAGTAGGGTACTTAGCCGAATTGCGTAGGCTTAATGCGCTTCGTGCTTGCACGCCTTGCCGGATAGCCTACTCGAGAACAATTCTTAGGCTCGATGTGCTTTATACCTGCCCGCCCTTCCGAGTAAGACCTTTCAGCAAACATGCTTAGGCTTAGTATGCTTTGTGTTTGCACGCCTATCCGGGTAGAATGCTTAGTAAACCGCCTAGGCTTTGTGTGCTTTGTGTTTGCACGCCTATCCGAGTAGAATTCTTAGTAAACTGCCTAGGCTTTGTGTGCTTTGTGTTTGCACGCCTATCCGAGTAGAATTCCTTCTCGATACTCGGCTAATCTGTGACTCTTCTCTGTCTTTCAGGTCCTTACCCGCCAGAAAATTGAAAGCTGCGAGCGCTTCGATGGCAACTTCTCTGCCGATCGCGAGGAGGATGATGTGCCCTCCTTCGAGGCCGCGGATCAGATCAATCTCTCATGCTCCCCAACAACAGAGAAACGCGAGACCGAATCATCCCTCCGCGACTGGCCGGAGGACGAATCTGAAGGTAATTGCGCACTTGCTTTGCTTGTTCTCAAAAGACACCAATCCACCGATTACTGTTTCTGACTTGCCCCTTTTCTTTCCTGAATCCGCAGATGAATTTGCTGATGAGCACGAGGATGAGGACAAAGACGAGAACGAGGACGATGCGGTCCTTGTCGTCAAACCTCTGTCCGTCGCAGCCCCCAACACCCGCAAGCGGACCGGCAGCGACGCCCAAGGGCCTCCAGCAAAGAAGAAGAAGCCAGTCGAGAAGCCGAAACCGACCAAGACAGTCGTGAAGAGATTAAGGCGAAAGCTCCCTTCCACCACTGCGTAAGTCTTCTTCTTCTCGGTCGTCTCTCTTCTCGCACCGTGCTGTTTTCCCCAATCTGTTTCTGATTTCTGATCCTCTCTTTCTCGACAGCCCTGCCATGGACGCGAATGCCGCTCTCGCGCCCGACCAAGCCAACAAAGCACCAGTACCTCTGATCAATCTTGACGATGAGGAGGATGATGCCACCAACATCCAAGGATCAGAAACAGAACAGCAGAACCGTGCGTCGTCAGCAGCACAGGACACTGCTGCTCATCAGGACAGAGCGCCTTCTCCTCCGGCCAACAATGCCGAGGAGGGTCAGGACCAGGAGATGCATGACACCGCCACCCACGAGCAGCCAGACGCAGAGCAAGAGCAGCCCACCACTGGGGCTGCCGCACAAGAGAATCCTGCTGGCGAGCAGCGGGTAGAGGACTCCACCACCACGGATGCCACCATGGCGGACTCCTATCCGCTGAGCGACGCGCATCCAGGCGCCGCACCGACTAGCGCTCAGCCCGATGCCGCGCAAGGTGATGCTTCCGTGGTACCTCCAATCGTTCAAGGCACCACACCGTCGGCTTCCTCCTCAGTGCCACAGAGCCAGGACCCAGCCAGGCAACAGGCCCTAGATGCCCTGAGGGATGAAGTTGACAGAAGAGCAGTCGAGAAGGAAACTGCCGAGAAGGCCAAGGCCGAGAAAGAGGCAGCCGAGAAGGAAGCCGCCGAGAAGGCCGAGGCCGAGAAAGAGGCAGCCGAGAAGGAAGCCGCCGAGAAGGCGAAGGCGAGAGCTGAGGGGAAGAAAATCGAAGATCCCGAGAGGCAGAGAGCCGAAAAGGAGAAGGATAAGAAGCGGGCCAGAGATCAGAATCAAATGCCGCCGCCAGCCTCTGGTGGAGCACTGGTGATTCGAGATTCCGGCCCGGTTGCCACTGCGACCGCTGCCGCCGCCATCGCCGCTGGCCAACCTTGCTTCCCGGACTACATGGTTAAGGTTAGCCATTAAAACATAATTGGCTTCTCTCCCCAGGACAAGCAGCTTGCCCTTCTGAGGGGACGAAAGGCCGTAGCCAGGAACTCCCCTCCCCCAGATCCAAATCAGAACCAGTCCGTCACCCTTGCTTCTCGGGGAGTCCAAGATCCAGCGATAAAATCTCGGAGCCTCGAACAGGTGCTGGATACCATTGGATATATCGACGCCAAATGGGACAGCAAGGTTCTTGGCACGGACAACTGGCACGGTCTTGGTCTCGGCACCATTGACCACATGCGCGTCGAGTGGAACAAAGTGGATCTGGGATACAAGCCCATGACCGTCTCCACCGAGACTGCCACTCTCGCCGCCAAGATGTTCCTTCACCGCAAGAACGCCGAGGACATCGAGCAATCCTATGCAGTAAGTTTCACTTGTCCTTCTCTGAGTTGAATTTTTCTTCTCTTCTACTTGCCTTCATTCTTCTTTACCATCACCCAGTCCCCGAGATTCTGGCCGAGTAGGCGGATACTCCCCGAGTAGCCTCCTACTCGGGTCGAATCTTTCACTTCTTCTTTTAACTTGTTTTCTTCTCGCTTCTCAGGATAGCGTCCTGAAGCGGACCAACTTATACCGCATGCTTCTCTGGAACCACTCTATCGCCAGGAGGCGAATCGCCGCGTTGGAGAAGGAGAAGGCAGCTGCGGAGGCTGCGAGCAAGAATGCCAACGACAGCACTCAGCAACTGGCTGAAGTGAAAGGTACGCTTTTAGCTATGCGGTTACTGCGTTTCTTGTTTACGCCCGCGTCTGCTTTCTTTTGCGCAAACCTTTCCTACTCTGCAGAGAACCTGAAGAACTTAGCTGAGGAGCACGAGAAGTGCCGCGCGTTTGTGGAGAACGCCGAGGCCACCATCAAGAAGTTAGAAGGTGAGTAGCCGTCTACCCGGCATCATTCTTGTTTCTGTTTCTTCTCTGCTTCTCTGCTAACCATGCCTTGCTCTTTTCAGAAGATCACAAACTGTTTGTTGAGGAACACCAGGACTGCATCAAGCCGGAGGAGGTGCAGAAGCAGCTGTCCGACCAGGCTGTTGAGTTGGTGAAGGTCCACACCGCAGAAGTGGCGGGATTGCAAACCCAGCTACGGACAGCACTCCAGGATGCTGTTACAGTTGGTGAAGAGAAGGACAAAGTAATTGCCGAGAAGACCAAAGCGGAGACAACCCTCAAAGCCAAGATCAAGGCCCTAGAGCTGGAGTGCGAAACACTGAAGACATCCAATGCTGGGTACTTCACTCAGTTGGATTCTCTGCGCCAGATTCAGGATAAACATATATCCAATGAGGAATCCTGGAAGACCCAGCTGCAGGCGCTGCGCGTCGAGCTTAAGAGTAAGCTTTCTCTTCTCTGCATCCTTTTCTTCTCGGTCAAATTTCTTCTCGGTTCTTCCTCTACCCGGTTGTCTTCTCCTCTGATTTTGAATCTCCTACTTGCTTTCCCAGAAATTTTTCCTGCCATTATGTCTTCCGGCGTGCCCGCTCTGGCCAAGGCCCAAGCAGCACGTGCTGCAAATGGCGAGCCAGAGGACACCAGGGCCGAAATTGAAGATAGCATGCTGGTGATGCGAAGCCAGTTCCAGCGCCTATCCGCCGTTGGTTCTGACCTCGTGCGCGTGGGCTTTGAGCTTCATAAGCTCTTCTGGCCTGAGGAACCTAAGCCAACAGCCATTCGGGGCCTCACACTTAAGCTGCAGAATGTGAAGGCCGAGTTGAAGAAGTGGCGTGCTTCCGGAGCTCGTGCAGGCGCGGACCTGATGCTTCTTTGCATCGCCTCCTGGTATGAAAATCTTGACATGCAACGCATCCGCGGGAAGCGCGACAACTCCAAGTGGGAGACGGAGTCCAGCTGCGTGGCCACGCGGAAATCGATCGCGTATGGAGTGGCGGAGTGCGCTGAGACGGAGATCTACATCGACGGCCCCCCCGAGCCCGACACCGAAGTGGAGGAGGACGAGGAGGAGGAAGATGAGGAGACAGAGTCCGACTTGGAGGGCCTCTTCGATTCCCCCAGGAGCAGTGCCGGGAAAGGGAAAGGCACGGCCATCTCAAGTAGCGATGAGGAGGCCGAGCACATCGAGACCGCCCCACTCGACTTCGGCACCTCTTCAGGGGCCGCTCTTGACGACACGATGCCCGCCCCCGGCCGAGCCTCCAGTTCCTCTACAGCTCCAGGGCCCATCTCGGTGGCCACGGACACTTCCGACCCGGCAGCCACCGAGCAGGACGTCGAGATGAACGAGTCCGCCACCATCCAGTCGGATGCGGATGCCACCCACGCCAGCGCTGAGGAAGATGCGGCAGCCAGGGCCACCACTGATGATGCAGCAGCCAATGCCAGTACCGACAACACCGTCACCTCCACCTGATTTTATCTGCAAACTTTTTCACTTGAACACTTATCAGATCCCCGGAATGCCGGGAGCAGATGTAATAGACTATCTTTGTTTTGCTTGCTACACAGTTTTTATGCCCACTCTGTTTATTTCGAAATTAATCAATTTGAACGACGCTGGCTCAATGCCGAGTTGCGTTTCCATGCGAGTCCCCGAGTTGCATTTCTTATTCACCCTATCTTTTCATCTCTGCTCTACCCGCGACTTGTCGCTTTTTTGGTATTCGAGTCACAAGAATCAAGTAGTAGGGCTGCAAATACTTAGCCGCTAGAAACAATCATGGTAACGCAGCCCACCACTTAGCCGAGAAGACGAAGACAGGGAACAAAAGTAACAAACAATCTACTCGGTTCCTGCACTCTTTCTTCCTTAGCGATTTTCGTGTGCTCATTGACCTTTTGCTTGTTCTCTTGCTTGCCATGAAGCCGGGTTTCGGACAACAGCAGAGTCGAAGAGTTGGCATATAGGTTTAAACACAGTACTCAATGCACTTATGAGTTCTGAAGTGGAGCAACCGAATAGACAAAGGATCAAGCCGAGTAAAAACACTTAGAGCAATTTTGGACGAGGGCAGTCCCCGAGAACAATTTCAGATTGCAGAGTAGAATTTCAACTCGGATAAGAGGGTACATACACATCCTTGCTCACGAATGAAAACGACGAAGTAGAGCTACA
Source organism: Alopecurus myosuroides (assembly GCA_028641055.1). Classification (NCBI taxonomy): domain Eukaryota; kingdom Viridiplantae; phylum Streptophyta; class Magnoliopsida; order Poales; family Poaceae; genus Alopecurus; species Alopecurus myosuroides. The sequence goes on from CM054058.1 coordinate 122,308,410, forward strand.
TTCCAAGGGCGCTTGGTTTCCTCTCCAGCTTTATCTGCCCTGTTCGCCTGCGATGGGCGCACATCTACAAGGTAGTACGCATCATTGTGCAGCGCTTTGCTCACAATGAAAGGCCCTTCCCAAGGAGGAGACAACTTGTGCATCCCGGCTGTGCGCTGCACCAGCCTAAGCACCATGTCTCCTTCTCGGAAAACCCTTGGGTTCACCTTTCGGCTATGATAACGCCGCAGGTTTTGCTGGTAGATAGCCGAACGTGACAGAGTCAGCTCTCTTGCTTCTTCAAGCAGGTCAACGTCGTCTTCTCGAGCTTCTCTCGCCTCCACCTCTGTGTAGAGGGCTACTCGGGGGGAGTCATGCTCTAAGTCTATTGGCAACACGGCCTCAGCCCCGTATACCAAGAAGAATGGCGTGTAGCCGGTTGACCGGTTAGGGGTAGTCCTTAGACTCCACAACACCGCTGGCAACTCTTCTAGCCAACACCCAGGTGTTTTCAGCAATGGCTCAATCAGCCTTGGCTTGATGCCTGCCAGTACCATTCCATTTGCTCTCTCAACTTTCCCATTGGAGGCAGGGTGCGCGACTGACGCAACGTCTAGTCGGATATGCTTATCTCTGCAGAATCGCACCATTGCCCCTTCTGCAAAGTTGGTGCCGTTGTCGGTGATGATACTGTGCGGGTAGCCATATCTCATGATCACATCCTTCACGAACTTCACAGCTGTGACCCCATCGCACTTCCGAATAGGTTTCACCTCGATCCACTTGGTGAACTTGTCCACCATGACCAAAATATGTGTCATATTGCCTTTAGCTGGCTTGAAAGGACCAACCATATCCAAGCACCAAACAGCAAATGGCCATGTGATAGGAATTGTTTTCAACTCGGAAGCAGGCATGTGAATCTTACTTGCGAACATCTGGCAGCCGTTGCACTTCCTCACAATATCCTCAGCTTGCTGCAGTGCAGTGAGCCAGTAGAAGCCATGCCGAAAAGCTTTCTTGACCAAAGCCCGAGATGAGGCGTGATGCCCACATTCCCCTTTATGTATCTCCACCAGAATTTCTTCTCCCTCTTCTGGGCTCACACAACGTTGCAGCACACCAGTGGCACTTCTCTTGTGCAGCACATCTCGGACTATGGTGTAGCCCTTGGACCTTCTCTGAATCTGCCTCGCAGTCACCTCATCTTCAGGTAAAGTGCCATCCCTTAGAAAGGATAATATGGGCATAGCCCAACTCGGTGTCTCCCGCATGGGGAACACTGGTTCGTCCAGTTCCATTGGGACAGGCTCTTGCGGTTGCACAGGAGGAGTAGGAGCGCTTCTTTGCAGCCCAGACCGATTGGCGAGAACTTCTTCAATGAATGCAACAGCTTCTGGGTTGAGGGCGGCAGTCCCCGAGTAAGGAGTGGCAGTCCCCGAGTAAGGAGTGGCAGTCCCCGAGTAAGGAGTGGCAGTCCCCGAGTAAGGAGTGGCAGTCCCCGAGTAAGGAGTGGCAGTCCCCGAGTAGGGAACGGCAGTCCCCGAGTAGGGAGTGGCAGTCCCCGAGTAGAGGACGGCAGTCCCCGGGTTCCCTGCAGCACTCTCCCAGTCAATTTCCATTGGGTCAGATTCTTCACTTCGCAGGGAAGGAACAAAGATGGATTCCGAGTTGGGGGAAGGCTTGATGGATGGCTTCCTCAAATGCTCCAAGGCAATCCCTGCCGGGATGGACTGCCGAGAAGATCCCAACTTGGATAGCTCGTCTGCTGCTTCGTTCTCTGCTCGGTGAATGTGCTGGAACTCACAGCCTTCGAAAAATCCAGTCATAGACTGCACCAGGAAGCGATACGATGCCATGTTGGCATCCAGAGCATCCCAGGTACCTGAGACTTGCTGCACCACCAGATCTGAATCGCCATAGCATATAATGCGCTGCACACCAACCTCCTTTGCTACTCGCAAACCATGCACCACCGCCTCGTACTCGGCTACATTGTTGGACGCCTTGAAATGGATCTACAGCACGTACTTGAGTTGATCCCGCTTGGGTGACGTGAGCACGACACCGGCACCAAGGCCTTCCTTCACTTTCGAGCCATCGAAATGCATTTTCCAATAGTTGGAAACTGGAGCAGGAGGTTCATACTGCATCTCGGCCCAGTCCACGAGAAACTCCGCCAGGACCTGAGACTTGATTGCTTCTCTTCTCGCATACGCGGGTGCGTACGCGGCTAGCTCAATCGCCCACTTGGCTACTCTGCCACTCGCCTCCTTGTTACCCATGATATCCGAAATGGGAGCAGAGCTCACGACAGTAATGGGGTGCTCCTGAAAATAATGTTTCAGCTTCCTGGCGCCCAGGTACACACCATACGTCATCTTCTGGTAATGCGGATAGTTTTGCTTGGAACTGGACAGCACTTCACTGAGATAATAGACTGGGCGCTGCACACTCTTGCCTTCTTCTTCTCGTTCCACCACTATCACCGCGCTGACTACTCGGTTAGTCGCAGCAATGTACAGCAGCATAGGCTCCTTGGGTAGCGGACTAGCCAAGACGGGAGCGCTAGCCAGCATTGCTTTCAGCTCACTGAACGCCACGTCCGCTTGCGGAGTCCAGACAAACTTGTCACTTTTCTTCATCAGCTGGTACAGAGGCAAGGCCTTCTCGCCCATTCGGCCCAGAAAACGGCTCAGAGATGCCAGACAACCCGTGAACTTCTGCACATCTTTCAGTGATCTCGGTAAAGACATGCTCTCAATAGCTTTTATCTTAGAAGGATTGGCTTCAATGCCCCGACTAGAAACCAGAAAGCCGAGTAGCTTGCCAGCCGGTACACCAAAGGTGCACTTACTCGGATTCAGTTTCATTTTGTACTTGCGTAGGTTAGCAAAGGTTTCCTCCAGGTCGGCAAGCAGAGTATGTGTTTTATTCGTTTTGATGACAATGTCATCTACGTACACCTGCACATTCTTGCCGAGCTGGTCGTGCAAGCATTTCTGCATGCATCTCTGATAGGTTGCACCCGCATTCCTCAAGCCAAAACACATGACACGATAGCAATAAGCCCCGTACGGGGTAATGAAAGCAGTCTTTATTTGATCAGCAGGGTTGAGTGCAATCTGGTGGAAACCATAGTAGGCATCTATGAAAGACAACAGTTCACAACCAGCAGTGGAATCGATCACCTGATCGATGCGGGGTAGCGGGAAAGGATCCTTGGGGCATGCCTTGTTCAAGTCGGTGTAGTCGACACACATGCGCCATGCAGTGGCAGCCTTGGGATCTTCCTTTTTCTTCTCGACCATGACCGGGTTGGCTAACCAATCCGGATGCAGCACTTCCATGATGAAGTTACTTATCAGCAGCTTGGTGATCTGATCACCGATGGCCTTCCTTCTCTCATCTCCGAAACGTCGCATAGCCTGCTTCACGGGCTTGGCGTCAGGACGCACATGCAAAGAGTGCTCAACCAACTCCCTCGGGACTCCTGGTAGATCTTCATTAGTCCAGGCGAACACATCCCGATTCTCACGGAGGAAGTGGATGAGCGCGCTTTCCTATTTCTCCGCCAACCCGGAGCCAATGATGGCCACGCGCTCCGGGAACTCGGGGTCAACCTGGACTGTCTTGGTCTCCTTGGCAGCTTGGAAAGCAGTGCCATGCTGGGTACTCGGCACACCTTGTGCGCCAGCTTGTGCGGACTGAGCCATGGCCACCACCTCGTACATCTTCTTCTTTTCGGCAGCAATCACCATCGATTCCGCCAGCTGGGAGCTAGCAGAGGCACACTCCATGGACTTCTTGTAATCTCCCGAGATGGTGATGATGCCATTGGGGCCAGGGATCTTCATCTTCAGATAAGCCACATGTGTAGAGGCCATGAACTTGCTCAGAGCAGGCCTGCCGAGTAGAGCATGATAGGGGCTCTGATGATCCACCACTTCGAACTGCAAGCGCTCTGTGCGGCAGTTCTCCCGGGTACCGAATAGCACATCAATCCACACTCGGCCAATCGGGTTGCATGAGATCCCGGGCACAATGCCGTGGAAGGTGGTCTTGCTGGGCAGCATCATGTTCTCGGCTAGGCCAAGCTTCTCGAGTGTGTCCTTGTACACAATGTTGATGCTGCTGCCGTTGTCGATTAGCACCTTGCTGAACCTCACATTCTTCTCGGGACCCAGGAAGGTAGGATCCAGCACCAAAGCATAGGTGCCCGGATTGGGCATCACCTTGGGATGATCTGCCCGGGTCCACCTGATCTCCTGATCACACCAATACATGTAGTGGGGGACAGCAGGGATCACTGCATTGACCTCCATGGCCCGCCTGTGCTGTGATTGCTTGTCGACTGCCTCAGAAGTGAAGATCATATAGCTCTCATGGTGCTCTTGGTACTGGTTGGAGCCATTGCCCCCATTGTTGCCATTGTTGCCATTGTTGTTGCCCTGATAGTTGTTGTTGCCTCTGTTGTTGTTGTTGCGGTTGTAGTTGTTGTTGTTGTTGCGGTATCTCTCATTGTTGAAGTTCTGGTTGGCTCCTAAAGCCACCTGGTTGACATTCTCTCTTCTCGGGTACACTGGCGGCCGAGTTGCGGGTGTGCGAGTAGGCTGAACAGTAGCATTGGCGGCTGGCAGAGGAGGAGGAGGAGGCAAGCCATCACTCTTGATCACATCCCACCACTCGCACTGCCGAGTAGTGTGGTTAGCGGGCCTCGAGGGATGATGAGTGTGAAAGCTGCATGGGCCATCCTTCATGTCGTCAAAGACAAACTTCTTCGGCTGCTCGGAGTTCCCGCTACCCGACTGAGAGGCGCGAAATGGCTTCTTGTTGCCTTGGCCCTGGTTCTGGTTCTGCCCGTAGGCTCCAGCAGGTTTCTGCCTTTGGCCACCACCGCCTCCAACATTCACTGCATTCACCTCTTCAGGATCATACCGAGTATCTACTCGGCGCTTGTTGCGGAACTCGTTGCGCTTGCTGCTGTTGAAGTTTCTTCTCGGCTCAGAGGAGTCCATCAGTGGCTGAGTAGGATCACCGAGTGCGTACTGATCCGCAATCTTGATGGTCTCGGCCAGGGTGTTCGGCATTTCTCTCTGCAATCTCTGCCAAAGCATACTGCCATGTCGGCAACCCTGCGCAAACCAAGTGATGGCCTGTGCTTCATTCACACCCTCACAAGTGTTCCTCAAGGTGCTCCACCGAGTAAGGTATTCGCGGTCCGTCTCGTCTTCTCGCTGCCTGCAAGCCGACAGCTGCTGTGGCCTATTCGGCCTCTTGTATGTACTCGTGAAGTTGCTGATGAAGGCATCCGAGAAGTCCAGCCAGCAGTTAATGCTGTTCTTGGGCAAGTTGTTGAGCCAAGTGCGAGCTGGACCCTCTAGCATCTGCGGCACATAGCGCACCGCCCATCTCCTGTTGCCATTCGCGATATGAACCGCGGTGACATAGTCATTGAGCCAATCTTCAGGCTTGGTGCTACCATTGTAGCTCTTGGTGCCTCTTGCGAGCTGGAAGCCCTTCACGGAAGGCTCGTTCATGATGCGCGGGCCAAAGCACTCGGGGCCAGGAGGACCCGTGCTCTCAAGCCGCGCCGACAAGCTGATACGGTCCAGCTGGTGCCTTGCATCTCCAGGCGCCAACACGCGCTCACCAACACGGTCATGAATATCATAACCAGCCATCTCCATAGCCGAGTAGCCATCATCATACCTATCCACCTGCATAGCTGCGGGCTGCTCCACCGGGTTGGCGACTGGTGCCGCTGGGCGCGGCTGCTGCCTCTGCCGAGTAGGCTGAGCTGCGGGTTGCCGAGAAGTACCCGGACGCGCGGCTTCTCGGGCACGGCTTTGAGCTTGATGGGCTTGAGAGCCTGCTCTTGCAGCGTTGTGTTCCTGCCCGGGCTGCTGCGGCACAGCAACCTGTTTCGCGGCAGCAGCCGGGTCATACACCTGCATTTGCCTGTCTCTACCCGAGCGGCCGCTGCGGCTCTTCTCGCGGCTGGGATGTGGAGACGAGGCCTGATCGTTAGATCTAGCCGCGTGCGAGTGAACCACTTGCGAAGCTCCAGCTCCCGGGTTGGCCTTCCGGAACTCCTCGTTCTGCCTAGCGGCCTCCAACACCAACTCGTTGAGCCTCTCCTGCTGCCTGAGACGCGCCTCTCCATCCAGGCGCGGCAACTCGGCAGCCACGGCCTGTGCAGCTCTGAGCGTCTTGGCGGGTGTGCTGTACCTTGGCCTTGTGAAGGTGTTCGCGGTGGCGGACTGCGCGGGCACCTCCGCAACTGTCGCCATCTCGACACCCAAGTTACGCCGCGTAGCGCCTACTCTGCTGGGCCTCCTGGCGACCGGCGTGAAGCCGTGAGCCTTGTTGTACTCGAGCTGGTCCAAACTCAGCTCAAGCCTGATCTTCTCCAACTCCGCCTGCTCGGCAAGCAGCTCCTGGCGTTGCCGCTCGAGCTGCTCCCTCGCGGCTAGGAGCTCGATGTCGGTGGGAGTGGGCATACCAGCTCGCGCAGCAGACGCGGGGATGACCGTTGACGTGGAAGGCGGCAAGTTGCTCTCCTTCTCGTAGGGCCGGTGATTCCTGCCACCAGCAGGCGGTTCGTCAACCTCCTCGACAACGGCTGCAGCGCCAGTAGCAGCTGCGCCAGTGTTTGCCGCCAAGCCCGTCACCATCACCTCAGCGCAGCTTGCAGAGCTGCATGCAGGCCTTCTGCGAGCAGCAATCACCGCAGGGGGATCCTCCGCGTCATGCACCAGCTCGGGGTAGGCGCTGTTGGCGACGGTGGCGACGTAGACGAGGTGAGAGCCGAAGGAGATCACCGAGCCGCCCTCGGGCATGGCCATGCCGCCGAAACAGCCGGCGTTGTCGGTGACGAAGTCGAAGGAGCCGAATCTGTGGACAAGGCCACAAACTACGCGCTCCGCTGATGAAGATCCCGTCCGAACAGAAACTCCAGCCAGCGCCGCTGGTTGCCCCACGGTGGGCGCCAACTGTCGTGGTGGTGTCACGGCAGATGCCATGGGATGGCTAAAGATGTGGGGACGATGGACGCTGGAGGTGTCCGGGGAGGGATCACGCGACGAATAGCCGCGTGAGGTAAGATCCACACAACGCAAACAACACGATGTACCCAGGTTCAGGGCCCTCGTGAGGAGGTAAAACCCCTACTCCTGCCTCTCTGTATGTATTACGATGCCTCTCCGAGTAGCCACAGTACAAATGATATCGCTACCGAGTAGCTTCTCTCTTCCCTCCGGGTAGAACTAGGTCAAGAACTTAGGGTTTCTAGGGTTCAATGTGCGCATGTGTGAGCGTCTATGAGCATGCCTCGCGCAGGAGGCGGCGGGGCACCTTATATACATGGTGCCCAGCCGGATACGTCCAAATCTAGACAAGTGTCGACATAGTGTGCACACCGTCCTTCTTCCGGGTACCCGCTGACAGCTTTGGTTCCTAATCTTGGCTGCTTCTGTAAAGTCCTTGGGCAAAACTAGGGGACAGACTGGTATCACTGTGCCAAACACAGAGTAGGGCCCCCTTATCCTGCCACGGCCTGCTTCCATGCTGTCACTGTCAGGCAGGCCGGTCCCAGATGAACAGTAGTTTGAATGCTGCCAAGTACGGACCCAGGATACGCGGGATCCTGTGTCAGAACGGCTCCTTTGACTTTCTGGCCCGAGTAGGTTCCCGCCAATTGTTCCCGCCAATTGTACTCGGGCCAACCCTTCTACTCGAAAGGATAGAACTTGATTGATATCTCCTTCTGGTCATCTTGAGGTGAGACCGAGTAGCAGTCGACCGGGTAGCGAGTACCAGGTAGTCGGCTACTCGACCAAACCTCTCTTCTGTAAGCTGCCTTTACCACCTGCCTTTACCCTACTCGGGGGTAACCCCCCGACAAAGCCTATTACTAGTCAAGTTGTTAATCATTGGGTGTAAGATGGTTAATCATTAGGTTCAAGTTGTCCTGAGTACTTGTTAGCCAGTACTTTCACCAAGTTAACCATAACCGCGGAAAACACGGCTTCTCGAGAAGATTTATCCCTGCAGGGTTGCACCAATTTGGCCGTACACGTAAGAATACCTCGCCAGATGGGATGCCTCCCACCAAGCGGGGCACTCAACACAACTCAACTCTTCTTCGCATCAAGCCCAAAGCACCTTGGGCGCACGGCTAATCGAGCCCCGAAGAAAAGGGACCCTCATAGCACTCTAAGAACGTGTCCCCCTATATGCCGACTACAAAAGTTCCACCCTGCGCTGGGCTCGCAAAAACATGCATGCGGCAAATGGAAAACACAAACTAAATGAGGCAATTTGGATGAGATGTGAATCGAATCAAATTGAGGGGGGCGCCCATACTCACTTCCCACATGCGGGTAGTGCGCTCATCATGGATCAGTAGACAAGACCCTTTTCCTATTAGGGTCGACACTAGCAGGCCTCAAAACCACACAGGGCCTCCTGCCGGTGCCTTATCATCAAATTATTATTACCATTAGCATTAACAGGATTGATTGATTAACATCGAGCCCCCGGAACAATAATAAAAGATAGTAAAAGAAGTAACCGACAACAGACTCGAGCAAAGCAACCCTAAGCATGCTAGGTAAGACTAAGGCAACAAGCAAGGGGTTTTGGGTATGGAGGTGAGGCAATATCAGGGTTCAGGGTATCATGTGATAGGTTCGCAGAACAAGCAACGATACATATGGCTAGCAGAATAGACAACGGAAAGTATTGGTAACCAGGGTTGAAAGGAACATAGTGGTTCATGTGAGTGATAACTTGCCTGCAAACTCAGTAGCCTGGTACTGAGCTAACTCCTCGGTAGTGGTGTCGTAAACCTCGTCAGACTCAACGGCGTCGTCTAATCGATAAGAAGCAAACAAACAATAGAAAAGAGACGAACAATCAATACATGATATAATGCACAATCATGGGATGATGCATGGCAATTTAATTGGTGCATCAAAGGTAAATTACTTGACAAAGTAACAAGTTTAAATGGACCCATATGCAATTTTGGATTGCATATGGCAAGCCCATGAATTAAGGTTGAAACAAATGATCTACAAGTAATTATCAGGTGACAGTTGTTTAACATGATGCATGCATGATGGAAGCAATAAGAAACAACATTAGATGCCAAAGAAATGGAATTTAACAAGTGTGGGATTTTATTAAACAAATTAAGAATTTTTGGCTCCCTAGTGATGTTACACAAGAAATTGGTTGTTTTCATTAAGTTAAATTGTTCCAAACATATAACAAAGTTTATATTTGAAGAGAGCACAAAATTTTAGGTGGATTACATGTTTCAATTATTAGAAAAGGAATTACAATGAATTAATTATGAATTAAACAATTTAAACAAGATTTAAATTGGAATTAATTCAAATAGGAATATTAATTGAATTTTAATTGCTCAAAACATTAATTAAAATTCATATTTGAAAAGATTATGTTTTTCTGGTTTGAAAACATATTTTACATGTTCAAGAATAAATTAAATTGAGCAAGTTATGATTTTAACAAATTTAAATGAATTAAACAAGGTTTAAATTAATTAGGCAATTTAAATTATTCAAAACATGAAACAAAAATTATATTTGAAAAGGTTATTTGAAATAGCATGGAAAACATATTTTATTTGCATTATTTGGGTTAAGAATAAATTAGTTATGGATTTTAGCAATTTACAATTGAATTATTTGAATTCAAATTTGAAATGCATTTAGAAAATTCAAAACAGAAAACAAATGTTACCAATAGGTAGATAATTGAATTTGGGGCAGTGCACATATTTTAGTTTTATTATTTGAGTTTATAAAACAAAAGTTATTAAGGTTTTCATTTTGAGAACTAATCTGTGAATTAAAAGGACTTGGATTTAAAAGAATACGCTGGAATTCTTTCTGTTACCGCACTGCCATCTAACCCTAGGCACTGCCCGTGGGCCTGGGGCCAGCATGGCATGCGCGTGGCCACGGTGTGGCTGACAGGGGGGCCACCCTGTCAGCGCACGGTCGAAAAAAGGTTGGGAATAACCCGCGGCGCCAGGGTTCGAACCCACGCCCTGGGCGCGCGAGGAACAGCGCACTGCCACTGCGGCTCGATCGCGTGTTTGACAGTATACACAACGCGGACAGGTTATGGTGTAGGTTCGTTATCTGAATTTCAAATGAACGCGCGCGACTGAAACTCGACAGGGACCAACGACGGCGGACGGCGGCGATCTACAGGCTCATGCTGCCGTGGGCACGGATGCGTGTGCTGCGGTGATGCTTGTGCAAGACAGAGGGGAGGAGGAGGACACGGTGGCGCTCACCGCGGATGTAATCGTGGCAGCGGCTCGGGGCAGACGAGCTCGACGGCGACAGCGGCGTGGTCGAGGACGGCGGCGGCGTTCCAGAACGTCTCCGGGGGTGCTAGGGTGTTCAAACGGAAGAGGGAGGAGAGGTGGACTCGTTCCAGCAGCTAGGTGGGGTGGTGGCGCAACGAGGTGGAGGGGAGCATGGTGGATTCAGAGAAACGCTCCGGTGAGGGGCGGCAGAGAGAGGGGATCCGGCGAGGGAGAGGGAGAGATGGCGGCGGAGCTCGAGGGGATAGGGGGTCTAGGTGGTCTAGGGCTAGCAGGGCTCGGGGGTAGGGTTTTTATAGGGGGTACGGTGGGCTCCTGGCCGTCGGAGCGCCACTGCTGCCGCTGTGGCACCGGTGGGATTGCCGCCGTACAGAAAGACGACGGGGGCGGCAACGCGAAAGGGTACCGGGCCAGCGCGGGAGGTAAGTGGGCTGGGCCGGCTGGTTAGCTGCCGCGCGCGCGCTGCTCTTTTCCTTTTTCTATTTTTGTTTTTCTGTTTTTTTTTGCAGCAAATAGAAATAGGAAGAAATTGGGGTTTTTAAGTTAGTAAAAATTACGGAAAAATTTGTGGGAGTTTGTTAGGTCAAAAGCAACCAAATGCCAAGATTGGATTTCTAAAAAGTTCAAATTCTTTTGCTGTTTGCAAATTGATTCCATTTTTTATTGAATTTGATAATTAAATGATTAATAATGGATTTTTATTAAAAGCAACATGTTTATTAGGGTGAACCCTATTGGTTAAATAGAACAAATGGTTTGGGTTATATTGCTGATTTTTATAAGTTGAATTTGGGTACTGTTTGAATGTTTTTTATTTGAATTTGAAATACCATTGGAAGTAATTAATTGAAATAAAAACCACCATTTTATTAGTTGATCATTATGGAATAATTGGAAACAAATGGTTGTTTTCATTTGGAGTTTTATTTAAGAGGTTGTAACATAACAAGTATGAATTAATGTTTGAAATAAGTTTGAATTTCAAATGTGAAAACAGAGTAAAACAAAAACAACAAATGGAGAACAAAGTAAAGCAATGCAAACAAGAATAAATATGATGACATGATGCAATACTTTAATAAACAAGACATCAAACATTCTAAATGGTAAGTTTTCATACTTGGGATGTTACACCGGATGTCTTTCTTCTTCTTCTGATCTTCTGAAATATGGTATCTCGACGGTGCTTTTTGCATCAGATTTCTGGTCCCGGTGTTTATTCTCCCAAAATTATAAAACATGCAAAATAAGATGAAATAACATAAGAGATGCATCATAACATGAAATATATTGATGAATAACAGAAGATTATGATATAAAATAGTGATGCAAAATGGACGTATCAGATACCACAATACCATACCACATTATGAACCAAACAACACATGTGACATATCAATAACACATTACACACTCTTAACTATTTGAGACTAATCATAAGAAATCTGTTGGAACACGTAGAGATAAACAAAACTTTTTCCTACGCGGTACTTCCAAGATCTAGCCGAGGTAGAAGGCCACGAGGATTACCACCAGACGCGCGGTTGCAGATTATCGAAGAAGCACGTCGATGCAGTGGAGTCCCACGATCCGATCCAGCCGATCCAATCCCACAAACGTCGAAATGCTGAACGTACAACACCTCTGCCGGTATCCACACGTACGAGGAGGAGCTCCGACAGCGGACTGCTAGGTCCGGTGCGATGGCTGGACTGAGTGGGGCTAGGGTTCCCAACGCATGGGAGTGGAGTAACGTGCCCGTTGGACAACCTGCGCCCCTCTTTATATAGCGAATGGTAGTGGGCTTCACAACACTTGTGGCCCATTCCCTCTATGAGTCCGACTCACAAACTCAGTCCATTTCTGGTTCGGGTCCAACCCGACCAATACATTTGCTCCCGCTCTTAAGTGTGTGACCCTGCAGACTCATGGCGACTTGGACACGATTGGAGTCCGACTCCCATCGATCAATCGGTAGCGGCTCCTAGCAGAACGTGCCGACTCCCAAGTCCCATTGAGTCATGACAACATACCTTCAATGTGACTTTCATCTTAGTCCCATTTGCCTCACGATATACCTTGTCAAACTATAGGCGATTTATCGTCATCCCTTAATAGCTCAACTCTCTTCTCGGTCTGTGATATATGATTCATCTGACTAACTCGTAGTCAACAGACTCAGTTAACACTTAACCGAGTTGTCCAGGGCCATGCTTCCGGAATCATATCACTCGAGAGGGCCCAGAGAATATCTCTGCATTCGGAGGGGCAAAATCCCATCTTGATTATCCACATCACGCAGCTTGCTTCTCATTCGACCCGAACTCTGCCTTTATAACTGCCTTGTCACGGAACAACGTTTGACAGAACCTAAGTCGGTGATCCACAACTCGGATTGTGCGATAACCTCAGGTCTAAGGATTACATTGATTGAGACAAGCAAATGACGACTTACTCGTTGCATATCAATTTGGGTCAGTCCGACTTGCTAAACTCTTTAGCCAAGTATGTGAACGTTGGAATGGCATCACCATGCCCATGACAAGTGGAACCGTGTCATCAGCCAACACCCACATTAGTCTAGGGTGTGTGTCCAGCACAACCTAAATGACCAAGGACAATCTAGTACGAACAACATGAATACATAGTTCCACAATCGAATCACATATTCAATGACATGTATCAGATGTTCAAAACAAGGACGACTTAATACCTTTATGAATACATTGGGAATACATCATACATGATTGCCTCTAGGGCATATTCCCAATAGTCTCCCACTTGCACTAGAGTCAATCATCCTGACATCATATGCCTAGGCATCGAATGCCCATCCCTCTCATGTGCGCCTCATGCTTTGGCCGTGGTAGCGCCTTTGTCAACGGATATGCAATGTTTGCATCCGTGTGTACTTTGCATAACTTGATATCACTTTGTTCGACAAACTGGCGAATAAGTTGGTAACGCATGAGTATATGTTTGTTCTTCTGGTGTTGTCTAGGTTCCTTGGCTTGTGCGATAGCACCATTGTTGTCACAATATACGTCCAAAGGATTGGACGCGCCCTGAACCACACCAAGATCTATCAGGAGGTTCCTGATCCAAACAGCTTCCTTTGCAGCCTCTGAGGCAGCAATATACTCAGCCTTTGTTGTAGATGTAGACACTGTATCTTGCTTGGAACACTTCCAGCTCACAGCCCCTCCGTTCATTACGAACACGTATCCAGATTGCGAACGAGAATCATCTGAGTCGGTGAGATAACGCGCATCCATGTAACCCTTTAGACTGAATTCCTCATCACCTCCATAAACTAGGAACATTTCCTTAGTCCTTCTCAAGTACTTAAGGATGTTTTTAACCGCTGCCCAGTGGGCTTTGCCAGGGTCAGCCTGGTATCTGCTCGTTACACTTAGAGCATAGGAAACATCTGGCCTAGTACAAATCATGGCATACACGATGGATACGATTGCCGAAGCATACGGGATCACAATCATCCGACTTCGCTCATCAGTTGTCGAAGGACACTGAGTCTTTCTAAGTTTTATACCATGGGACATCGGTAATAATCCCTTCTTAGACTCTTCCATTCTGAATTTCTTCAAAACTTTGTGCAGATATGTACTCTGACTCAATCCAATGAGCCGCCTTGATCTATCTCTATAGATCTTGATTCCTAATATGTAAGTCGCCTCACCCAAATCCTTCATTGAGAAATTCTTTTCCAATGATTCTTTGGTTTCTTGCAACATCATGACATCATTTCCAATCAGTAATATGTCATCCACATATAAGATTAGAAAATTTACTTTTCTCCCACTAAAATTCTTGTATAAACAATAATCATGATCGCTCTTGATGAAGCCAAACGATTTGACTACCTCATCAAAGCGAATGTTCCAACTCCGAGATGCTTGCTTCAACCCATAAATGGATTTCTGAAGTTTGCATACCTTGTCAACGTTAGCTGGATCGACAAAACCTTCGGGCTGTATCATATACACGTCCTCAGTTAAATTTCCATTAAGGAAAGCCGTCTTGACATCCATCTGCCATATCTCATAGGCGAAATAGGCTGCTATGGCTAACATGATCCGAACTGATTTAAGCATCTCTACGGGAGAGAAAGTCTCGTCGTAGTCAACTCCTTGAACCTGTCGGAACCCCTTCGCGACAAGTCGTGCTTTATAGACGGAAATATTTCCATCCATATCAGTTTTCTTCTTAAAGACCCATTTGCACTTGACGGGTCTTGCACCGTCAAGCAGATCAACCAAATTCCAAACTTGGTTTTCATCCATGGACTTTAACTCGGATCTTATGGCTCCAAGCCATGACTCAAAATCAGATCCCACCATCGCTTCCGAATAAGTTGCCGGCTCATTACTGTCTAACAGTAAAACATCACGAGCATTTTGTAATCTGGCAGATCTCCGTGGTTCAGGTGTTGTTATCAGTGTAGGTACCACGACTGGCTCAACCTCCAAGGCCCTTGCCGACTCGCCCCTAGACGGTTCCTCTCGAATTTCTTCGAGATGCACTGTGCTCCCACTGACTCCCCGATTGAGAAACTCTTTCTCAAGGAAGACACCATTCCGAGCGACAAACACTTTGCCCTCTTCCTGTTTGTAGAAGTAGTACCCCAAGGTTTCCCTCGGATACCCCACGAAAATACACTTATCTGACTTGGGCGTGAGTTTGTCCGACTGAAGTCGCTTCACAACCCCAAATCTTAAGAAAAGACAAACTTGGCCTTTTGCCAGTCTACATCTCATGCGGTGTCTTCTCTACTGACTTTGATGGTACTCTGTTTAGTGTGAACGCTGCAGTTTCTAGACAATAACCCCAAAATGATAAAGGTAGATCCGCCCGACTCATCATTGATCGTACCATGTCCAACAAGGTCCGATTTCCCCGTTCTAATGCACCATTTCTCTGCGGTGTACCTAGCGGAGTGAGTTGGTGAACTATTCCACAATCTTCTAGATGGTCATCAAACTCATGGCTCATGTATTCGCCTCCACTGTCCGACCGCAGAAACTTTATTTTCTTGCCGAGTTGATTTTGTACCTCACTCTGGAATTCCTTGAATTTCTCAAAGGCTTCCGACTTGTGTTTCATTAAATAGATATATCCATACCTACTTAAATCATCAGTGAAGGTAATGAAGTACTTGTAACCACCTCTGGCTGTCGTGCTCATTGGACCACATACATCACTATGTATTAGTTCTAACAAGTCGGACGCCCTTTCACAACTCTTTGCAAAAGGTGTCTTGGTCATTTTGCCTAGTAGGCATGATTCGCATGTCTCGAATGACTCTAAGTCAAACGAAGTTAGAAGTCCATCATCATGGAGCTTCTTCATGCACTTCCAACTTATATGACCAAGCCGACAATGCCAAAAATAAGTCATATTCAGATCATTTGGTTTCAACCTTTTCATATTTATGTTATAGACCGATTCACTATCAAGATTCAAAATAAATAACCCGTTCTGAACGGGTGCAAAGCCACGAAACATATATTTCAAATATAAAGAACAACCATTATTCTTAATATTCGACTCAGAACCTTGTCTCATCAAACATGAGGCGGAAATAATGTTTCGACTAAGCACTGGAACATAATAGCAATTATTCAGTTCCATTAAAATCCTAAAGGTAAATGAAGTTGCATCGTGCCGACTTCCAACGCAGCGACTCTCGCCTTGTTGCCGACCCAAATATCAACCTCTCCTCTTGCCACGCTCCTAGTTCTTACCAGTCCCTGCAACGAGTTGCATATGTGAATAACTGATCCGGTATCATATACCCAAGAACTATTAGGCGCATCAACAAGATAAATGTCTATAACATTGCACACAAGCGTACCTGAGTTGGCAGTCACACCTCCACTCTTGGCTCTGTCTGCCAAATACTTGGTGCAGTTCCTCTTCTAGTGGCCATCCTGCTTGCAATAGAAGCAATTGGCTCCGGCTGTAGGAGATGGCTTAGTCTTTGAGGAAGCACTCTGGACAGGGCCATGGGCGCTACCTCCTGAATTATCCTTCTTCTTCTTAGTCCAAGAAATCTTCTTGAACTTAGCCTTATTATGCACAATCAACACTTGACTGGCGTTTTTCTTGAGATCGGCCTCTGCCGTTTTGAGCATCCCATGTAATTCAGTGATACTCTTATCCATACCATGCATATGGTAGTTCGAGATGAATGGACCATACGCAGTAGGAAGAGAGTTCAGAATTATATCAGTAGCGAACTCTTCGTTAATTGGGAAGCCCAGCCGATCCATAGACTGTATGTAACCAATCATCTTGATTACATGCGGACTCAGTGGATCGTCGTCTTTGAGCTTACAGCCCAGCAAAGCTTGAGAGACTTGATACCTCTCGGTCTTTGCCTGAGCCTGGAACATACTTTTGAGGGCTTTCGATCATATCGTAGGCTCAACATTATCGAACTGCTGCTGCAACTCCGGTTCCATGTGTGCAAGCATAAGACAGCTGATTTCCGTAGACTCATCTCTAGTCTTACAGTAGGAATTCATGACAGCGACAGTCGCATCGTCATCAGGCTCATCTGGAAGTGGAGTTTCTGGAACATGTTCTTTCTTGTCATGCTTGAGTACTATCCTCAGATTACGATACTAGTTGGTGAAATTAGTTCCATTTAGCTTATCTTTCTCTAGGATTGACCTCAACGCAAAAGTGGACAACTGAGGAAGGTTGCTAGGTGCCATTGATCTACAACAGAAAATATGAAGAACACTTAAGACATGTATTCATAAAAGAGCAGGCATATTAAACGCTTTAATACTTATGCTCCCACTAGAACCAACACCCCTCCGATGGTTTCTCAGTGATTCAAGATCCTAAATAAGCAAGCCGACTAGTGAGCTTAACCATCACCGCTAGCCGTCAAGTGATCTAGGTAGGCAACACCTTGCCAATCGTATCCAATACGACTCCTGTTAGTCGGGTGGCATCACATGCCCCGGCTCCCAACCTACCTCGCCCCGAGCCCCACAACCGTTGTGATGGACTCGTCTAGCTTACCAAGTGCTTCCGCTGTAAGAGTCCGACTCAAAACCCACCTAATCGGAAAGAATTGGTAGTACCTCAATTTTATGAGCCCACTACCAAAAATGTCCGTCTTGTGATGATGCAGCACTGGCG
Source organism: Alopecurus myosuroides (assembly GCA_028641055.1). Classification (NCBI taxonomy): domain Eukaryota; kingdom Viridiplantae; phylum Streptophyta; class Magnoliopsida; order Poales; family Poaceae; genus Alopecurus; species Alopecurus myosuroides. The sequence goes on from CM054058.1 coordinate 122,325,931, forward strand.
GGGCGACTGACTAGACCTTCTTTGAGGGATTAAAATCTACCAACTATCTAAATATAGGTAAAAGAGACATAACAATAACACAAATAAAGCAATTATAATGTGAAATGGTATGGCTCTCTTCATGGTGATCTCCGTCTCCACAAAGCTTGTAAGTTGACTCGTGCCAACTCTTGTCACGTCCCATCTTACTCCATGTAGCCGACGTGTACATCGACTTGCAGGTCATCCGGGTTCTCCAACAAGCTACACTAGCTTAGTGAATGAAAAAATTACATAGAGAATCTGACACGCAGACCGGTATACAATAAAATGACAGCACCTAGGCTCCAGCCGGCTGACAAGAAACATGATACACAGATCATCTATGGATTACACACATCACATGCACATAAGCCATACCATTCACAACTTCCTGCAAAAACAAGTTATGCATAGACACGATATCTACCGGCGTTGTGAAACTCGTAACGATATCTAAGGCGTAACTATATCCGAAAATGGATTTCTTCATTGGATAAAACAATTTTACCCAAATCTGATCCGTATTCCGATTCGATCAAACTCTTTGATCTTCGATCACCGCAACTGGATTTATGTGTCACGGTATACCCCGATGCTGGAAACCGACCGGTAGGGGTAAGTTGTTCCACGACCTTAGTAGTATGATCACGGAAACAAGATCATCAATTACCCCCGAGTACGATTGATCCAATCAACCTTGTACAAAACCGATCTATCTCATAGACCGACCACCAAAACAACAATTAGATCACACCTAACGCTAACTACATATCACATATGTGCGGATCTCGGGCATAAAACCAGAAGCTACCGCTCTGATACCACTGTTGGAACGCGTCGAGATAAACAAAACTTTTTCCTACGCGGTACTTCCAAGATCTAGCCGAGGTAGAAGGCCACGAGGATTACCACTAGGCGCGCGGTTGCGGATTATCGAAGAAGCACGTCGATGGAGTGGAGTCCCACGATCCGATCCAGCCGATCCAATCCCACGAACGTCGAAGTGCTGAACGTATAACACCTCTGCCGGTATCCACACGTACGAGGAGGAGCTCCGACGGCGGACTGCTAGGTCCGGTGCAACGGCTGGACTAAGTGGGGCTAGGGTTCCCAACGCATGGGAGTGGAGTAACGTGCCCGCTGGGAAACCTGCGCCCCTCTTTATATAGCGAATGGTAGTGGGCTTCACAACACTTGTGGCCCATTCCCTCTGTGAGTCCGACTCACAAACTTAGTCCATTTCTGGTTCGGGTCCAACCCGACCAATACATTTGCTCCCGCTCTTAAGTGTGTGACCCTGCAGGCTCATGGCGAATTGGACACGATTGGAGTCCGACTCCGATCGATCAATCGGTAGCGGCTCCTAGCAGAACGTGTCGACTCCCAAGTCCCATTGAGTCATGACGACATACCTTCAATGTGACTTCATCTTAGTCCCTTTTGCCTCACGATATACCTTGTCGAACTATACGGGATTTATCGTCATCCCTTAATAGCTCAACTCTCTTCTCGGTCTGTGATATATGATTCATCTGACTAACTCTTAGTCAACAGACTCAGTTAACACTTAACCGAGTTGCGCAGGGCCATGCTTCCGGAATCATATCACTTGAGAGGGCCCAGAGAATATCTCTCCATTCGGAGGGGCAAAATCCCATCTTGATTATCCACATCACGTAGCTTCCTTCTCATTCGACCCAAACTTTGCCTTTATAACTACCTTGTCACGGAACAGCGTTTGACAGAACCTAAGTCGGTGATCCACAACTCGGATTGTGCGATAACCTCAGGTCTAAGGACTACATTGATTGAGACATGCAAATGACGACTTACTCGTTGCATCTCAATTTGGGTCAGTCCGACTTGCTAAACTCTTTAGCCAAGTCTGTGAACGTTGGAATGGCATCACCATGCCCATGACAAGTGGAACCGTGTCATAAGCCAACACTCACATTAGTCTAGGGTGTGTGTCCAGCACAACCTAAATGACCAAGGACAATCTAGTATGAACAACATGAATACATAGTTCCACAATGAAATCACATATTCAATGACATGTATCAGATGTTCAAAACAAGGACGACTTAATAACTTTATGAGTACATTGGGGATGCAAACTAGTCCATGTTTTACTCCAAGACAGACAATAATTCGGGTGCTACTCACACTCCTTGTGTTGTCCTGCTGTGCTGGCTATCATTACGGGTCACGGCCTACCTCCGTGTGGGTACCCATATCCCATATCCACGACAGTGAGCTTCCAGAGATTTTGTTTGTTAGTGACAGGGTTCATCTGCTCTGCTTTGGCATCAGGAAACATTATCCTGATCGTCATTTGTGCACTGCTGCTATTTGCCTTGCATCTGTATGCATGGAGCAGATTTGAACTCCTGATTGTAGTATGTTTTCTATCAGTGTCCATGAAACATCATCTTTTTATGATTTGGCATCAGAAAACATCATGTAGATCTTTATTTATGCACTTATACTAGTCTCCTTGCATCCGTATGCATGGGGGAGCTCATGAACCTTTAATTGTAGTATGTTTCACAACGATGTGTGACTTTTGTTGTTATCTGTATCATGGCAACCTTTCCTTTTGGCTTACTCTTTGTTGTAGTCCACATGAGTTTTAGATGCATCCTTTTATAGGGAGTAAAAGGTGCTTTTCAAAGTCCCAGGTCATCTGAGTTAAGTGTGATCCAAGGCAGAAGATAAGGAGCACATTGCTTATTTCAAGGCCTTGTAAAGAAAATACTAAATTGCTACAAGAGATGCAATAGGAAACATAAAAAAGAAAAAACGTGACAATCTCCTTTCATAGTAAGACTTGCGGACAATAGTATGATCTAAAGACATGGTCAATGGGTAGCACAATGCAGATTCAGTGAGCTCTCAGGGGTAAGCTTTGCGTGATTTCATTTCATTATGATGGAAGATGAAATATTCTCCTCGGCAGTGATAAGTAAAATGCTTGGCCCGAATACTGAGTGTCTGTTTCTCATTATGACACCCCAGACCTTGAGAAACCCATTGAATTATTCTCCTCGCGGATTGAACAAGGAATGCAATATCGTGAGGTATAGGCAACAAATCAAAATTCCACACAAAAAAAATACAGAGCACAACAATGAGTACCTTCCACGATATTGTATCCGCAGGATTCCGAGAAGTCTCGGATCTTTCTTTGGTTTCCATGGAATAACCACCCTATGAAGGATCGCTAGTACAATACCAGCATTGGATTATCCAAAGAATAAAAAAAACAGCCGAAGAATGATAATGAGTTAGCATTTCATTTAACTGGCGCAAATAGCACTTCAAAGCAACTAAACGACAAGATAAAATATGTTACTGATTTTAAATTCTGGCAGTAACATGAACAAGTCCGCACACAATTACCATGGAGTGAACAACATTTGGTAAATGATGTTTATTTCTTTTTAACTATGCATGAAATGAAAGGGTTTCTACTAGTGTAATATTGTTATCCCATGAAAATCCGATTATCTTGTTTTTATTTTGCTCTTTTTAGAATGAAAGGGGTGACCCCAGATTTCATTGAAACCACGGTCACAAGTAGAGTTTAAACAACACATCAGCCACACCGAGTTCGTGGGAACCCAAAACACAAAATACAAACTAGGAATAACAGTAGAAACAAGTTTTCATAGGCACATACGACAGAGATAACGATGGAGCTCGTTGATCTCGGGCTTTCTTGGACATTAATTTGGCCATCAACATCGTGCACGTCTATTTTTGAGCTTCATCTTTGTTGGGAATCATTGTCATGCTGTCCCAGGATCGAGGGAGGAGTGCCAGGCGATGCACAAAAGCTCACAACACCTATTGTTCAACAGAAGAGTGAACCTAGAGATCAGAGCCAATGCAGAGTCGTTTGGGAGGATCTTCCAGGTTTCCAGCTCCACCGATGTGCGCCTCCAGTGGTCGTGCAGGCCTGGCCAAACTTTTCCTTGAGAACACAAATCGTTACAGAGTTTCCACAAGGAGCAAAGCACGACAGTGCACACAATGTTGATATGAGAATTCTTCTTATCACTCAACCACCACCTAGCAATAGATTCAAAATCAGTGCCAACCTGCACCCCCAGCAAAGGGGAGATTTCAGGCCAGATCAGTTTAGTAACGAAGCACTCAAAAAAGAGGGTGTGACAGGTTTTCTGCTTAGAGCAGAAACGACAAGAACCATCAAGGACAACCCTTCTTTTAGCCAAGTTATCTCTAGTCAGCAATCTATTGTTTCTAAGCAACCAAAGGAACACATGAAGGCGTGGAGGAACCTGTAGCTTCCATACTGCAGTGTATAAACCGGGGTAATCCATATATTATTCATTACATCATAGAAGGAGCTCACACTGTAAGCCCTAAGGTATCCTCTTCATCAGTAAAAGCAACAATGATTACTAACTGATGAAGGTCTAACCATCTTCGGTATCCTTCAGGATAAACATTTCTTCTAAAGGACAATCTAAGATCATTGTTCTGGAAGGCTTGAGCAACAGTGATGTTCTGTTCATTGTTAATAATAAAGAGACCCAGAAGTAGGTTGCAAGGCAACAATTTCCAACCCACACATCACTCCATAATTTGATTTTTGATCCATCTCCAAGATTCCATATGAATCCACATTTAGCAGATTTTGCTGCCCACATCACCCCTTTCCAGAAAGGAGAGCACAAGTTAGGATGAGAGGAAATGAAATTTGGGTTTGGTTATATTTAAAAACAACTATTTTCCTCCTAATTTTATTAGAATATGCATGGTATCTCTTCACACAGGAGGCCAATAAGCAAAGATTAAAATATCCTAGATTTTGGACACCAAGGCCCCCAAATTCCTTCTTCATGCAGACCAGATCCCAATTTGCTAAATGATATTTTTTGTTGTTTCCATATGAATCACTCCATGAGAAGTTAGCCATTTTGGAATTAATGGCCTTAATTGCCCATTTTGGAAATTTAATCACGGACAAGAGATACATAGGTATACTTGCAATGCAAACTTTACGCAGGACTAGCCTCCTCTCATAGTTCAAAAGTTTACCTCTCGCCAGCAAAACGTTTACATGTTTTATCTACCGCGGGTTCCAAGTCTTCTTCCTTTAGCTTAGTGAAGTGAAGGGGAACACATAGATATCTTCAAGGGAAATAAGCAATTTTGCAACAAAAATTTTGAGAAAAATCAGGAATGGAGTCCTCCTCAACATGAATTGTCATTAGGTTTGTCTTATGGTAGTTGATTCTCATGCGTGGCATATTCTCAAAGCAAGAGATGAGCCATTTCACAATTCTAGCAAAAGTGGTATAAGCCTCTAGAAACAAGATGGTATCATCTGCGCACTGGAGGCTAATCATACCTCCTAGTATCACCTGTGGGAGTAGTCCCTTGATTAAGCCAGCAGCTGCAGCTTTTTAAAGCATTTTGGAAAAAACATCTGCCACCAAGTTGAACAGTATAGGATAGCTAGGATCTCCCTGCTTCAGCCCTTTTCCTACTTTAAAGTAAGGGATATTCTCATCATTAACCCTGATACAGATAGAACCCCCCACAAGAAAATTCTTAAGCATGCCTCTAATATGGGCCCAAAGCCTCTAGACTGGAGCATGCCATCTAAAAAGTCCCAATCTACCCTATCATAAGACTTTTCATAATCCAACTTAAGGACACGGGCTGACTCACCCCTACTATGAGAAGCATGGATTAGTTCCTGAGCTGACACCACACTTTCAAGGATGAATCTACCTTTGATGAAAGCAGTTTGATTACTAGAAATAATCCTACTACCCACCTGAGAGAGTCTATTGGTAATAGCTTGAGAGATAATGTTCAAAATGCAGTTCCCAAGACTGATAGGCCTAAATTTTCTCATCTCCCTAGCATCATGTTCATTATGCATTAATGTGACTATGGCATAGTTAAGTATGGCAACAAACAAAGATCCCCTCTCAAAATCTCTCACAATGTTCATGATATCATCTTTAATTAGATCCCAAAAAGTTTGGTAAAAAAGAGAAGCCATCAGCTCCAGGTGCTCCAGCAACATAGGAGCTGAACAATGACTCTTTAATTTCATCTATAGAAAAAGGTTTCTGGAGGATATCATTCTCCTCTTGGGTAACCAAGTTATTGGGGTCCCAAAAATTAGGACTCCATGACAAATTCTGTCTAGTTTCAGCAGCAAACAGAGACTTGTAAAACTCCTGGGCCACTTTTAGCATATCCTTAGTACTTTCTACTAGACTACAAGGTCCATCTAGGACAACAGTCTCCTTCTTCCTTCTTCTTTGATTAGCAATAGCATGGAAATAAGAACTATTCCTATATCCTTCTTTAATATATCTATCTCTCGATGTTTGCCAAGATTTGTCCTCATCAAGTCTAAGAATCCTATCAAGATCATTTTTTATTATGGTTTCGTTTGTTCTTCTCCTCTGTAGAGAGCAGAGAAGATTCAGAAAAGGTGTCTATGATATCAAACTCTTGAATGAGATCATTTTTTAGCTTCTTATTGGATGAATCTACATTAATTCTCCACCCCTTACAATGTCTCCTGAGGATCCTTAGTTTAAACTGCCATCTATCAATAGAGGAGTTTAGGTTGCAAGGAGAATTCTAGACTTTATGGACTAGCACATGGAAATCAGGATACTCCAACCAGCACTTCTCAAATTTAAACAATCTTGGTGGAGGGGTGGCCCTAGAACAGGTATCAATAAGGATGGGTGTATGGTCACTTATAGGTTTGGGTAAGGCTCTTACAATAATAAGAGGAAATCTAGCTTCCCAATCAGTACTAGCCAGCGCCCTATTAAGAGTGTCCATAATGGGCGTGTCCTGGTTATTGGACCAAGTATATCTTCTGTTGGCTAACTTAAAGTCAATAAGAGACCGCCTGTTAATCCAATCATTGAACAGTAGTGTCCAATTGGGATTGACCACTTCATTACTCTTCTCAGCTATCCCCCCTAACCAAGTTGAAGTCACTTCTCAAGAGGGTAGCAATAGAGCTTAATTCCATTATGTCACGAAGTTCAGTAATATACTGCATTTTAAATTCTAGATATGGAGTTCCATAGACAACAATAAGTTGCCAGGTGAAGTTTTCCAAATGGTCTCTTAGCACTACAGAAACACATAATTCAAAGCAAGTATGACCAATAACTTCAAACCTTCCTTTCTAAAACCAACAACAATACCACCATGTGTATTCTTGGTAGGTAAAATTGTCCAGGCAAAGTCACTAGGTCCAGAAATATAATTGAGAAAATGAGTTCGAAATTCCATCCTTTTAGTTTCTTGGATCCCAACAAAATCTAGCTTGAATTTACAAATAAATCAGCTAAAGCTTTTTTGCGGCTAGGTCTCCCTGTTCCCCTACTATTCCAAATGCCTCCTATCATTAAAGCTATTTTTCCTTTTTAACTGGAGACTAAAGTCGGGGTCACATAGTTGATCCGTTTTGTGGCAAGCGGATCTATCAATCTTCTTAGAATAATGCCTAGATAGTTGTTCATGATCTATAATATCAATAGAGATAGGGAGATAAAGAACATGATTATCCAAAGCAAATTTATGTTTGAGTACTACTTCTTTATCTACTAGGTGTTGGATAATAGACTCTCTCTCAGGCTCAGAAGAGCTACAAGCAATATAAATAGAACTGAGCATATCTCCAAGGACCTTAGGGTCAGGAAGGGAAAAAGAATTACCTTTAAAGGCAGGAGGGATCTCTAGGTTACTTTTCATCTGGCATGTCTCTGTTTTTTCAATCATATTCTGAGAGGCATGATTTCTTGCACTCCTTATGGTGGCTACAACAAGGCCCCATTTAGTTGGTTTTTGGGGAGCAGGTGTAGGGAGAGTAGTATCAACTAAAGCACCATCAAGGAAGGGGAGAAGAGTCATTTTCACACGACTTAACTGAGAAACGGAGTGGACATCTAGGAATTGAGTGCATACTTCTTGTTGATCTGGACCATCTTCTTCTCAGTCCATCCCAGCATCAATTATATCCTTGTAATGGTCCAGGTCAATAGAGGAAGAACCAACCTGAAGGATGCATTCATTTTCCACCTTATCCACATCAAGATGGAAAGGATTGAAGGGGCCTTCCCCAGCCCAAGCATCATCATCCAGGAAGCCATAATCCAACTTATTAGGTAAACAGGCATAAGGGAAGCTGTTGTGTTGGATAGCAGATAAATCAGGACAACTAGAGGAGGGAATCATACCATTCTTCTTGCCAACATCAGTTGAACCTCCTAGATTTGGATTGATTACAGGAGCAGGGGCAGGAGGTCGAGTAAGATTACCAGCTGAAGAATCAGTTTCTGTGTCAGAAGAAGGAAGGGCTCTTCTATTGTTGCCATCAGGGACATTCCCAGTATCATGGCGGTTTGGAGGATTAGGGGTGCCAATATAAATAGACATCATGTAAAGAGCTTGATCCACAACCCTTTGAAATGGGATTCTAGATTGCATTTTGACTTCTGAGTAAAGAGACATGAACAATACAGTCCAGCCAATGTCCATGAGAGCCCCTAGGATAGAAGAAATTTTCATTGGATCCCAGCAAACACACCATATAGTATCCACAACCCTCCGGAGTGATATAGTTTTCTTTCTCTTGTAGATATTGCATGTCCAAGAGTTTTTGTAAAACTTTGTTTAGAAAAGAAATTTTTTCTTTGCAAAACTTCTTGTAAAACAAGTTCTAGCTTTTCTTAATACGTACCTCACATGTACAAAGTTTTCTCCTTTTAGTACCTCACAAGTACAAAATCCCTCTTCAAAATATCCTCTTTGAAAACATTGACACAATGCTAGCTACATGGAAAGTCAACTATCCATATCCAAGGACGCGGCTATTCAGAATATTTTGACTCTACAGAGGTGTACACAATCCACAAGCATGATAGATAATCATAAGTGTATTAGCAAGCACCAGGATGGCTTGCCTTGAAACTCTTCGTGTCCCTGGCTTTAAAGTAGCTCGAACTTGACACACAGCTCTACAACTCCTTCTTCCTCTTCTTCGTTTTTTGACGCCGTAAAAGAATAAAAGGCACACACTCAGAACCAAATGAAGGAAACCAATAATACAAAGCAACACATACAACAAACAAACTTATACTAATACAATCACTAAAAAAAATATCGAGAAAACTACCACACATACGCCCATGGTGTAAATGCTATCACTAGAATACTTATGGTTGGGAAACCATATTTAAACATCCTAAATTATCATAGGTTGAGTGGTAAATACCAAGACATTGAAGAAGCTAAAAATAGCCCTTGGGTCTCAAGGGTGAGACTACTAAAGTAATAACAAACATTCAAAGAAATACCCATGTTAGTGGGTATTAACAACAACACAAGCAAGCATCACTAAAAAAGTTTACCACTAACTCAAAGCATAGATAACAAGATAATCCTAAACACAACCATACCACAGGTACAATACTCATGCTAAGGTAGTCCCTCAGAATATTCCAACTAGCAAAACAAAACACATATGAACTCATATCTACACAAGGACTAAAGAATCAGTCAATCATAAATATAAATAAACAAACCAGTGGCTCAAATAACTGTAGCAAGTCATTGGACACACTCTAGAACACAATAATCACATGAGGTAATATAGATAGAAAAAGAATAATAACAGGGGTTCAGTAATAGCAATACTAATATGAAAGATTACTACACAAACATGCCATAAGAAATAATGCATTCCACAACCAATAACAGCTAGAAACTAAAATAGCTATGCCCTAATAACAGGAGTGGAAACATGCTAAACATGTTAGGCTAAACATACACCCATAAAATAGAGAGGCAATAATAATAGAGAAACTCATTATTTCTAGGGGTACCACTAATACATTAATAGAGAAGCAATCAACACTACAAGAATGCATCTTTCTAAACAAGCAACACATCATTATAAATAACCACTAACAGAACATACACCTTACACATGTTAGTAAATAAATATATTAAACCAATTCTATGAAAACAACTACTTAGCAAGAATCAACCAAGTCTAATAATCCATGCTTTTCTAACAACCAAATAACAAACATAAAAATTACATGTTATACAACCAGTAGCTATGCACTCAATATATGTTCAAATAAAGACTTCTAGAATTAAACCACTCAAGGGAATTTCTATCAACAAACAATCCTCAATACTAGGAAATACTTCTATTAGTGCAAACACTCAAATTAATTCAAAGGCAATAGTCCAACCCTTTTTAATATGATATTCACAAGGAACATCACATAAAAAAGGTACCTCATCTATACATACTAGTAGTCACAAAAATATTACTAAACACTTCAACAAAACAAGTAGAGCAATGCTCCATTTTCCTTGGTAGAAAATACTAAACAAACATATGGTAATATATGCCACTAACAAGTGTGTGTATGGTAGGGAAATTGTATCCCTAAACAAAATGAAATGGAACTAGTGGATGTTCCACTATTATATCAAAACATTAAGAGGTCACAATGCCTCTGGTATCACTTGAGAAAATAATAATCTACCAAAGCAAACATCACACAACTACTCATACTAGTGAAAACAATAGAGTGAAACAAACAAACAATGCTACACATGCTTTCCTATAAATTAATGTGCAAGCTAACAGAGGTGATACCATCCTACAATAACTACCAAAATGATACCGGACTCAACATATCCACATAAAAACGTAGGTATTAAACATAACAATACTTGCTCGTAAATTCAATTCAATAAAAATACTAGAAAACAATACTAAACTATTCTCTATTTCTATTTGTTTCCAAACATGACCAAACTTCCTAACATACTAGTACTATAAGAAAATATCCTAATAACAGAGATCAACACATCTACACATGCTAGAAACAAGATTTCATAACACACACATTTATTTAAATCTATTTGCACAAAATCAGATCTACAACTTGGAGGTTAATGCTTGTGTCGGGATACCCCAAGAGGAGGGTGTGATGAGCACAGCGGTAGGAATTTTCCCCTTAGTTAAGAACCAGGGTTATCAATCCAGTAGGAATTTTCCCCTTAGTTAAGAACCAGGGTTATCAATGCTCGGAAGGTTGATGCCACTTACGGTGGTGCTGGCGCTCACCGGTGTCAGCAACAACGTGGAACCTACACACAACACAACCAAAATACTTTGCCCCAACGGTAGGGTGAGGTTGTCAATCTCACCGGTCTTGCTGAAAACAATGATTATATATATAGTGTGGAAAACAGTTGTATGCTTGCAGAAAGTAGAGAGAGTAGGAAATTGTTGTGGTTTGTTTAACAGTGTGAAAAATGTACCGGGGTTCATAGGTTCACTAGTGGTGTCTCTCCATAAAAATAACATGCTGGGTGAACAAATTACAGCTGGGCAATTGACAAATAGAGGTTGCACCGTGGTGCACATTATAACATGATGATTACTATGATATTTAGTGCGGGCATTACAACAAGATACATAGACCGACATCCATCTGCATCTATGACTAATAATACACCCTCAGGTTATCATCCGAACCCCCTAAGGTATTAAGTTCCAAGCAACAGATAATTGCATTAAAGAAAGTGTGTAATGTAAGCAATGATTGTACACGCGGGTACTCTCAGCGTTGTTTTCTTCTTAATGGCAACAACACATCCTCCCCCTTCATGTTTCTGTCACCCGAGCAAGGCAACAAGGAGGCATGAACCCACTATCAAGCATAAACACTCCCTCTTGGAGTCACTAGCAACTACTTGGCCAGAGCAACCACTAGCAACGGAAAGCATGCAAGATCACAAATAGCATATCCAATAAAGACTATAATCAACTTGGCATAAGGTCAATATTCATTGGATCCCAGCAAACACACCATATAGAATTACATAAGATCAATATCGATCATGATAGACAGCTCACGGGATCTAAACATGGAGGCATATGAGGAGGAGACAACCATCTAGCTACTGTTATGGACCTGTAGTCCAGGGATGAACTACTCACGCATCACTCCGGAGGCAGGCATGGTGATTTAGAAGCCTCCGGTGATGATTTTCTCTCCGGCAGGATGCCGGAAAACAGCTCCAGAACCCTCCTTATCTAGGGTTGATGGTGACGGCGGTTGCGAAACTTTTTCGGGGATTTTGATCAGGTACCTAGGGATTTCCATCCGGGGTGATTAAATAGGCGAAAGGGTAGAGGCGGTGGAGGTCCAGGGGCCCCACACCACCCCTAGCGCGGCCAAGGGGGGAACCCTATGGTGTGGGCCCCCTGATGCCCCTCTTCGTCTCCTCTTCGGTCTTCTGAATGCATCCGGGGAAGATAAGGCTTCCGGGCTTCGAACTTTCCAATTCCGACATTCTTTCAAGAACAACTTTTCTTAAACTAAAAAACAGCAGAAAACTGGGAACTGGCTCTGTGGCATCTTTCCAATAGGTTAGTCCGGAAAATCGATAAGAATGACATAAAGAAGGGAGAAAACATGTAGCAATTGGCATAATATCATCATGGAGCATCATAAATTAGGGATACGTTTATGACGTATCAAGCATAAAACAATAATTTCTGAGGTGACATGCTACTAACATAGACTTGATCAATCTAATGTAAAAGCATATGCACGCTGAGATCATAAAACTTTAAACACATGCATGCTAAATAAAACTTTAATAATAAAGCATAGCAATTACTTTGCATCACGAAGAGTAACTCAAATAAAGGATCATGTATAATAATGCAAAGAAAGGTAAAATTTTGTTTCAGGTATAGAGAAAGCATGGCAAAGTGATATTTCGATAGTCCTTAAGAGTGGGGCAAAACATAAATGCCAGGACACTTTCAAAGTTCATGAGGAAGACTAGAACAAATAACTTAAGAACAAATAATATCACATCATGAAGTAATTATTGATGTTTATGGGACAAATGCACATAGAACTCAGAATGGCAAAAATGCTCTCTCAACTGTGCATAAAGTTAGAAGATGGAGACTCAACATAAAAGTAAAAGAAAGGCCCTTCGCAGAGGAAATCATGGATCACTCATGTGCTAGAGCTTTTTATTTTATTAAACAGAGGTATTAAAATACAGTACAGAGGAAGGAATGTCTATATTTTAGGAGGGGTGTATGCTAGTGTCAACGAATGGTAAACAGACAATACACTACGTCACAAGCAACATGGATTCACAAGAGCGGCTCCCATGGTGAAGGACGCAACTGGTCTAGAAGGTCATCCCTCTTTCTATTTTGTTTACACAATTATGCTTTGGCTGATATGACCAGGGGCAAAAATAGTGAAGAGAATTTGTTTGTATTAATTTGGGGCTGGGAACCCCGCTGCCAGCTCTTCTATCATTTGGATAAGCGGATGAAGCCACTAGTCCAGGGTGTGAAATCCAATCAACAAATGAGATAAATATTCTCTATTGACGTCCTCATGAGCAAAAACAAGAACACAAAGAAGGAATAATTTTAAAGGTTTTAAAGGTAACACATGAGCGATTTACTTGGAATGGCAGTTAAATACCACATGTAGGTAGGTATTGTGTACACAATGGGAAAAACTTTGGTTTAAGGGAGTTTGGATGCACGAGGAGAGCTCATACTCAGTACAGGTGGAGGCTAGCAAAAGACTGGGAGCGACAAATCAAGAGAGCATAAGAGCCATAATCATGCATAGCGATATAAGCATCATTAATTAAAACATAAGCAGTATCACAAGTTCAAAAACTAACTGGTCATAGAGGCTATTCGTGACTGTTTTACGTCATAAACATGGTGTGAGCATGCGCCAAGTCAACCAAATAAAACATTCGAAAGAGAATACCATATATTGATGCTTCACTATGACAAGAACAACTCATGAATCTTTCAATACATATTAATCACTCTCAGCTATTTGAGGCTATTCATGCTACTTAATAACCACAAGGCTTTAAAACTAAAATAACATTTAGCATGACATGAAAATTTTTTAGCCACAGTCTATATAAGCTTCTACTAGTACTGTTATAGATTCTACTTCAAGCAGCCATTTTGTTTCTCCCAACAAGCACCATACGAAATATTCTTTAACAAAAACAATATTTATGATACACCAAACAAACATGAGAGTACTCAAATAACACTACTAAAACTAACAGCTCTGATAAGAGATGCATGCAAAACAGGAGCTAGATAAATGCAGCAGCCAAACAGAGACTAAGAATACAACGTATTCTCATGAAAAATCGGAGCGTGTCACTCTCGAATAAAAGAATGTTGGGGTCCAAACAAGCTTATTATTAAAGAAACATAAAACTGAAAACAAAAATAAAAGGCTCTCCAAGTAAAGCACATAAGATGCGACTGAATAAAAATATAGTTTCACTAGAAGTGACCTGATAATTTGTTGATGAAGAAGGGGGTGCCTTGGGCATCCCCAAGCTTAGACGCTTGAGTCTTCTTGGAATTTTCTGGGATGTACCACCGGGGCATCCCCAGCCTTATTATTTTCACTCTTCTTGATCACATCATATCATCCTCTTCTCTTGACCCTTGAAAACTTCCTTCACGTCAAAATTCTCACAATCTTCATTAGGAACGTTAGTGCAATTGAAATAATAAACTCACATGGTTCAGTTTAAACACAAGACTAGCAATAAAAAACACATTAGCTACTATCACAATTTTTAAAATCTCTTTTTCTCAAAAGAACACCAAAAGAAAGAGATTATGATGCAAATGCGATAAATGGCAGAAATCTGTCAAAACTGAACAGCAGGCATGGATTGATTTTTTCTAAAATCATATGTTTCTAAAATAAAAAAAAGTGTTGAACTAAGAAAAGTTGCGTATATAACTCAGGATTAAGCATAAAAAACTCAGGTCATTTTGAATTTTCTCTAATTTTTAACTGAATTAACAGTGGACAGCAGAAATCTGTTTTCCGCGCAGAAATTAAAAATATAGTGTCAACTTTCCACTAGAGCCTTTACTTGGATCAACAAAAACACAAAAGAAAAGATACAGAGGGGTTTATAAATAAATATAAAACACCCAGGTGTAAAGAACACAAAAGAAAACACAGAAAAACTGAATGAAAACAGAGAAATAAAATGGGTTGTCTCCCGGTAGCGCTTTTCTTTAACGCCTTTCAGCTAGGCATAAAAGATCAACTCAAGTATTTTCAAGTGAACAATCATCAAAACAAAGCTTAGAAATCTCCTCAACAATGAATGGTATTTCATCTATAGAAGTTTTTGACGTCCCTTTATCAGCACTTTTAGGCACACTACTTTCATCAAATGGGTTTGCAGGAACAATCCAATCAAAATTCTTTTCTATAGTTTCATGCATTCCCACAAATTTAAAGGGTATTGGTATTTTAGTTTCTTTAACTTTGGCTTCACCCGGTGTGCTATTAACATATACACAAGAGCCAGACATCTCAAATCGATTACAAACTTTTCTAGCCTCAATAGCAACATCACCAAATACTTTTAACAAAGTTTCTAGGATAAATTCTCTTTTTTCGCTATCCTTAATGCTATCAAGGTTGAGAACATTTGTTGTATTATGGTATTAAGGTTAACAAACCTAGCTTCTAGCATACGAACTAGAGATGCCGCAGCGGTTTCATAATTTGGAGCAAGTTCAGCTAAGGATCTATCCTCAAATTCTTCATGCATATTAACATAATTAAAGAATTCTCCAATATTATCTTTCCCAATTATATCACCGTACATCTTTCAAGGTAAACTCGGGTAGAATCATGATTAGAGATTAACCTAAGAGCAGCAAAAGCAAAAATAACAGCAAGCAAATAAATAACAGCTATAAAGTAAGCTAATTTTTTTGTGTATTCAATATAGAGAATAAAAACAATACAAAAATAAAACAAGACAATAAACAAAATAAAGAGTTTGAGAGTGAGAGACTCCCCTTGCTAGAAGACTTCCTTCTCCCCGACAACGGTGCTAGAAAATGTCCTTGATGCTTGCGTTGGGATACCCCAAGAGGAGGGTGTCATGAGCACATCGGTAGGAATTTTCCCCTTAGTTAAGAACCAGGGTTATCAATCCAGTAGGAGAAAGAGGACATTCGGAAGGTTGATGCCACTGACGGTGGTGCTGGCGCTCACCAGTGTCAGCAACAACGTGGAACCTACACACAACACTACCAAAATACTTTTCCCCACGGTACGGTGAGGTTGTCAATCTCACCGGTCTTGCTGAAAACAAAGACTATACGTATAGTGTGGAAAATAGTTGTATGCTTGCAGAAAGTAGAGAGATGAGGAAATTGGTGTGGTATGTTTAACAGCGTGGAAAATGGACCGGGGTTCATAGGTTCACTAGTGGTGTCTCTCTATAAAAATTAACATGCTGGGTGAACAAATTACAGCTGGGCAATTGACAAATAGAGGTTGCACGGTAGTGCACATTGTAACATGATGATTACTATGATATTTAGTGCCGGCATTACAACAAGATACATAGACCGACATCCATCTGCATCTATGACTAATAATCCACCCTCAGGTTATCATCCGAACCCCCTTAGGTATTAAATTGCAAGCAACAGATAATTGCATTATACAAAGTATGTAATGTAAGCAATGATTATACACGCGGGTACTCTCGGCGCTGTTTTCTCCCTAATGGCAACAACACATCCCCCCCTTCACGTTTCTATCACCCGAGCAAGGCAACAAGGAGGCATGAACCCACTATCAAGCATAAACACTCCCTCTTGGAGTCACTAGCAACTACTTGGCCGGAGCAACCACTAGCAATGAAAAGCATGCAAGATCACAAATAGCATATGCAATAAAGACTATAATCAACTTGGCATAAGTTCAATATTCATCGGATCCTAGCAAACACAGCATATAGAATTACATAAGAATAATCTCGATCATGATAGGCAGCTCACGAGATCTAAACATGGAGGCATATGAGGAGAAGAGAACCATCTAGCTACTGCTATGGACCCATAGTCCAACGATGAACTGCTCACGCATCACTCCGGAGGAAGGCATGGTGATGAAGAGGCCTCTGGTGATGATCTCCTCTCCGGCAGGGTGCCGGGAGACAGCTTTAGAACTCCCCTGGTCTAGGGTTGACGACGACGGCGGCTGCGGAACTTTTCGGGGATATTTGATCAGGTGCTTAGGTTTTTCCATCGGAAGGGAATATATAGGCGAAAGGGAAAAGGCAGTGGAGCCCTGGGGGCCCCACACCACCAGCTGGCGCGGCCAGGGGGGCGCCACCCCATGGTGTGCCCCCCTGGTGCCCGTCTTCGACTCCTCTTCGGTCTTCTGGATGCTTCCGGGGAAAATAGGCACTTCGGGCTTTGTGGGGGCCAATTCCGAGAATATTTCCAGAACAACTTTTCTGAAATAAAAAACAACAGAAAACAGAGAACTGACACTTGGCATCTTGTTAATAGGTTAGTCCCGGAAAACGTGTAAAAATGCTATAAAGAAGGGAGAAAACATGTAGCAATTGGCATAATATTATCATGGAACATCAGAAATTATAGATAGTTGGAGACGTATCAAGCGTTCTCGAGTTCTCCCCGGCACCCTGCCGGGAGGGGAAATCATCACCGGAGGGCTCTACACCACCATGCCCGCCTCTGGAATGATGCGTGAGTAGTTCATCCATGGACTACGGGTCCATAACAGTAGCTAGATGGTTGTTCTCTCCTCTTTATGCCTCATGTTTAGATCTTGTGAGCTGCCCTACATGATCAAGATCATCTTATTGTAATGCGATATGTTGTGTTTGCTGGGATCCGATGATTATTGAATGCTATGTCTCTTGATTATCAATCTATGATGTTATCTTCATGTGTATGTTATTTATGATCTTGCATGATCTCCGTTGTTAGTGGATGCTCTGGCCAAGTAGATGGTAGTGACTCCAAGAGGGATTATTTATGCTCGATAGTGGGTTCATGCCTCCTTTGAATCTGTGCTCGAGTGGCGGAAATGTGACGGATGGAGGATGTGCTGTTGCCATTAGGGAGAAAACAACGATGTTTACATTGTTTACATTACACACTTTGCTTAATGCGATTATCTGTTTATTACAACTTAATACCCAATGATTGCTCGGATGACATTCTAGGGGTGGATTATTAGTCATAGATGCAGTTGGATAACGCTCTGTGAGTCTTATTGTAATGCCCGCATTAATCACATAGTAATCATCATGTCATGCATGTTTCAATATCTATCAATTGCCTAGCTGTAATTTGTTCACCACACATGTTATTTATCTTCCATGGAGAGAAACCACAAGTGAACTGTGGACCCTGGTCCATTTCTTCATACTGATAATATAACCACTGCAATTACTGTTTCTACTGTTTTCACACAGCTACTACTGTTTTCACATTGTTCTCCTACTGTTTTCCACACCATACGTTTAACCGCTTTGTTTTCAGCAAAACCGGTGAGATTGACAACCTCATTGCTTTGTTGGGGAAAAGTGAATTGATTATATTGTGTAGGTTCCACGGTGCTGTTGAACCGGTAGTGCGCCCTACCATATCAACTGGATCAACCTTCAGAATTTGCTTCTTTCTCCTACTGGTCGATTCAACCTTGGTTTCTTTCTGAGGGAATACTTGCTGATGTGCTCTTCACACCTTGCACTTGGGGTTTAACAACGAGGTGTCAATTACACCATTAATTGGTTATAGATAAAATAGAGCTTGGGTTTCACACAGTTACCGATGAAGTGCCTTGGGTCTCCGCAGTTGAAGCAACAATTTGTTGTAGCGAGGGTCAAGGATTTGCTCCGTGGTGAAAGGGACCTCCGAGCTTGTAGAACGCGATGATCCTGAGCGACCAGAAGGAACTATAGACTATTGGGGCTGTGAATTGCTAGGTGCCATACCAGAGGTCTGTAAGGCCACCTGATTGCTGACCGCCGGAGTTGTTGGATCCAGACTACTGACCACTAGGTTTGAGTTGTTGATAGCTAGAGTACTGTTGTTGGGGAAAACGTTGGTACCTTTGAGGATTTTGCGGAGCTTTCCCCTGACCCACTAACCTAGATGGTGGAGGAGTTGGAGTCGACGCAGGTCCATCGGGTGGAGCAGCCGGTGGCGCCATCGGAGGCGGGCGTTCGCGCCCACAGCCGTGCCCCAGAGAAGCACGCTACACCTGCATTTGCCGAGATAGGACCTCAGCAAAGGAGGGAGGCCCCGAGGACGAATATTTGGCGCGGAACGGGCAGGGTTTTTGGTGGAGAAGAGCAGATCTATCGGCGGGGGAGCAGTCGCTGATGCGAACGTCGGCGTCGGCAAGCCCCTTCTGAGTCCAACACATGCAGCTCCTAGGTTTTGTCCGCCGCTGAGTGTGTGAAGACGAAATTGCCCATAGCTGCCCAAAGTGCTCTTCTACCTCATCGTGTCCCGCACCAATGACGATGAGGTGTGGGGCATAGCATGCGCTGGGGCCACCGAAGTTTGAAATCAACCCACGCCCGCCAACGGCGAGGTCGGGGAACGCAGCCCGATCTCCAGGCCATGGCGGAGATGGGACACTCGGCGAGTCGCGCAAGAGCAACTCCACCTCCCCAATCAAGATCCATGAGCCGCCGCGCGAGCTCCTTGAGGACCTCATAACTTGCGAGATGAAATCGAGGCAGAGGGGAAGAGCTCGTCGGGCGCCCGAGGAAGCTACGGCGGAGCACCGATCTCGGGAGATGAGCACGGGTGTCCCCCGTAGGGGTGTAAGTGGGCACGTCCACTTAGCCCACTTATGTCCACTTAAGTATATGTAGTCATCTAAATTTGAACTACATATACTACCTCCGTCATATACTATCTCCGTTCCAAAATGTAAGCCTTTTTAGAGAGCTAAACTAGTTTGCTAAAAAAGGTTTACATTTTGGAACGGAGGGAGTACTTAAGTGGACGTAAGTGGGCTAAGTGGACTTCCCTCTTACGCCCCTAGTCCCCCGCTCCAAAATCGGCGAGATTCCGCCTGCCGCAGTGGATGCGCATGACTCAGCATCCGCCTCCCCACCGAACCAGGGTGATCTCCATGGAGAATCGAAGCAAACTACGATGGGATGGCGGTGGGGAAAGGAGGAGAGGGGGGAAACGAGCGCCATCTGCTCGAGGTTCTTGGTTTGCGCGCAGGCGGTGATGAACGCGTAGTAGACACGCGGGGTCGGGGCGAGCTAGCCGGCGTCCAAGAGATAGAGGTCGCGGAGGACGGCGGAGATGGCCGGGGCGAGGTTGGCCACGGCGGCTGTGGTGAGGTTGGCGGCTGAGGTCCAGGGTCTGGTGTTTCAGTAGCGGAGAAGGTGAGGCTGGGACACTGTTCCCGTTTCAAAAAAAAAAAAGTAGGGGAGAAGGTAGTGGAGCAGAAGGGACTGTTTTTCTTTTGCTCAGTTTGCAAATGCATGTATTTTTTTACCAAAATATAGAGGGGCATTTACTGATGTTTTCCTGCTCAAATTCACTGCTGAGACTTGTGACCAAATCGTGGATGGATACACATACAAGCTGCTCCTTATCTCTGTTTTCAATCACAATCCCATCGGCTGATTGGTAATTAAGGACGGGTACAACACTACTCGGTACTAGTACTACACGGACACGGCATTCCATCGGGGCAGACATCCATCGCCTCTTGCCACCTAGCTCCAGCTCTCCGCGTTGCCACCTTCGCCCGCTGCAGCCTACCGTCCAACCTCGCCGTAGATTTCCCGAGCCTGCTATGTTTCCTACCACTGTTCATGAAACATCATCTTGCTCTGGTTTCGCATCAGTGTTCGACTCCGATACGCGTTCGGCTCCTTACCGCCTCACGCATTATTTTTGACGAAAAGGCAACTTGGCTGCTTTTCTTCATTATAACTAGCTGTACTACTTCTCTCCCGATCAGTCTTCCAAAAAGACAAGTTCCGCGATCCCATGGATCCACCGGCCTGCTGTGCGTTGCCGCGGATGCAAGAAGAAGAGCGCGAGGCGAGGGTGGCGATCGGTGTCCCGCTCATCATGGTACCACCGCAGCATGAGGCCTGGGTGGCTATCGGCGTCCCACTCGTGGAGCCTCTCCCCCGGCGCAAGCATAGCCACTGCGAGGTTCAAACTACCAGGGTAAGATATACTCAACTCGATCCAACTAGCTAGAGCCGATATTATTTGAAACCTACTCCTTCCTTCCTTCCCTATCAAAACATAAGATGGTTTCTAAACTGCACGTATCTAGACATGTTTTAGCGTAAGATGCACGTGAACCTACGCACTCTAGATATATACGTGTAGTTTAGGAAACGTTAAAACATCTTATACCCCTTTGTCTCATAATAATTGACTTGAGAAGATCCTCCAAAAATATTGTCTCCCTTCAGGAGGGTAACATCAGTTTTCATCCTGAAGAGTAGAACTAATCAAACTTCAACAATGCTTTCAACAAGACAGTAATGTCAACACCGCTATTACCAGGTTATAGACCAAGGGGGTTCCATCCGAGAGCTCTCTAGTAGTCCCGGTCTTAGGTAGCCCCATCAAACCTCAACTGCCATGTCATGTTCTTTCGACGGGAACATAGTTATTACATAACAGCCGTTGTATTTGAAAAGAATTATCTATAAAGGTCAGCTTCAATAAGATTGTCAAATTGTCTAGTGAACTTTGCTTTCATAATTAATGAACTTGATCTAACCGAAATTACAGATTTGTTATGTATTGCCTCAATATGTGGCTGTATTTTAAGATCAATGTTGTGGTGAGATTTTGATACATTATGATTTTTCTTTTGTCTCCATACGTTTCTTCTAAAAAGATGACACGCTTAGGTGCAGTTTCGAGAGAAAAATAAATCTTATGTAATACAATTATCATCTTCGCTCCTGTCATGGCTTCTCTCTCCCGCCCGAGCATATAATTGACCACTCTTACATTTGGCGTTTGCAGTGTTTGGCGATTGCTTGGGGAATCATATCTACCGCTCTTCTCTTCTATTTTGATGGGCCACTCATTGTGAAGTTAATTGGTGCGTGTATCATTTGGGCTATACCGATCCGCATACTTAGGTTCACATTTACATGTGAAGATCTTCCGTAGTATACAGTATAGATATCTTGTCTCCCCGGCCAGTTTTTCTTGACGGGTGTATTTGTATAGTGCCCTTGGAATTGAGAATGTACTATGTGTAATGTATAACCAGTAATACATTTTGTGTATTAAGCTACTGTCTAATTTGGTAGGTCTCTAATGTGAATTTCTCCCTTACAGGTAGACACATGCATGAATGTCGAATCTGCCACTTCATCGCTGAAATCATCACATTAATTGCTAAATTTGAATATTTAAAAAAAATTATCTCTTAAAACCGTTAATTCGACTAGCAATACGTATTTACAGCTGAGTTTGCATCGACAAGACTTTCAAATTTACATCTCGTGTATCTATTTTCAATAAAAGATTCTTTCGTCACAGCAGTTGCCATTTTATATAATGTGGTTGCCAATCTAAGAACGAATATTTGCCAAATTAACAATGCATATTTGCCGGATAATTTTATACATACTTATAGGACAAAAGTCGGAAGGACGGAAAAACAATGCCGCCTCCGAGATACCCGTCCGATAAAACCGGAAGATACGACCACTCTCACCGGCGTGAGAGATCCCGAACTCCTCCAAGGAACGCAGAACGTGTGAGGAGTAGAACTCCGCCTCATTCGGAAGGAAAGGACGCTAGAAGAAATAGGGACGAACCCAGAAGAGCGTATTCACGCAACAATGGATTAGAGTGGAGCAGATATTTCTCTGTTCATTCAACTGGAAGGTAAAGAGATGATTCATATTTCGGCGTAAAGTGTTTCACTAACAGGATCTGGAACATCAGTCTACATTCTGGTTTCGCCAAGTCGGGCCAACTTACCAAAAATATACCCGAAGTACAAACCCGGATACATGGCTCTCTGATTACTATACTGCCGTCCAAATCAACAACAAACCTGGAAGCCGTAAAATTTCTACCCCTATTGTTGTTGGACGGAGCTCGCGACTGGATTAATAGGCTTCCGTCAAGAACGTTGGAAAACTGGGAGGATATGGCTAGAGTTTTAGCTCAACACTTCCGTGGCACGTATAAACGCCCCAAAAGCATTAACCAGTTGAACCGTTGTGTCGAGTACGAAGACGAAAAGTAGATCGACTTTCGAATGGATGGACTGCAATGAAGAATAGATGCTCTGGTGTAAGTGACGTACAAGGAATGCATGCTTTCGTCAATGGTCTGGAACCCGCCCCCGTACAGTTCATGGTTGGTTCCAAAACACATAAGGACTTAGGTTCTATGCTCACAACCTCCAATGAGCATGCAACGACTAAAGACGACATTAGGGCAAGAGACGGAAATATTGATGCATTGGTACAAGTCAAAAAGACGTCTCGCTCTGAAAAGAAGGCCACTCCAGAAGCACAACCAAAGCCCAAACAACTAAATGCAATCTTTGGAAAGGATAACACCAGCAGATGAAAAGGCAAAAATGTGGAAAGCAGGGAACATATCTCCTATTCTAAGCAAGAGTGGGAAAAGAGGAATGTGGAACACTGTATTCACCATGCACAGTTTGGAAAGCCTAACCATACAAACCAGCAATGCCGGTTTAACAAGCACATGAAAGGAAGCGCTGGTGCTGGGAATAAAGAAAAGAATTCCAAAAGGAAATTCAACAAGCAAAAGCCGGAAGCTGATAAAGACGAAAGCGAGTCCGATACTGATGAAAAAATCCTGGAGCAGAAACAGAAAGGCGAACCTAAATTCCCGAGAGTCGAATGAGAATGAAACTTAAATTTCCTTGCGATCCCATCAACTAAACAAGTAAAGCGATCATGGAGAGAAATCAATACCGTCGTTCCACCAACTCCAAAGTACTTAAAGTATTCCAAGACGCCATTTACCTAAGATCGATCTGATCATCCCGGTAATATCTCGGAACCCGGCATACACGTATTGGTAGTATGCCCTATTGTGCAAAACATTAGGCTCAAGAGAGTGCTGATCGACGGAGGATCAATCGTCAACATTATGTACTTGAGTATTCTGAAGAAATTGCACCTGTCGCAAACCCAGCTCAAGAATAGCAATGTACGTTTTCACGACATTGTTCTTGGCAGGCAAGCACATTCCCTAGGAGAGATTTCCCTAAAAGTAACCTTCGGGAAGGCGGATCACTTCCGCCAAGAGATGATTTCATTTGAGTTAGTACCGTTCGAAAGCGTGTATCACGCAGTACTCGGACCTCTTGCTTTTGCCAAATTTATAGCTATGTCGTGCTACATCTATAACAACCTTAAAATGATAGGGCCAAAAGGTGGAGTAGTCACCATTGAAGGAGATTTTAAGTTGGAAAATGAGCTAGAGTTGGGAAACGCCCTTTGTGCCGAGCAGGTAATAGTAAAGGAAGAGTTAAAAGAGTTGGTTAAGAAGGAATCGCCGATAGAAAGGCTAGCATGAAAAGAAATACGAAAGTCGTCCGACATCTTCAAAGCATCTGAGAATACAAAACAGATTATCCTAGATCTCAAATACCTGTGAAATACGTCGTTGTGGGAACCGGAATGGCCGACAAATAGGAAAGTGAACTCATCGAGTTCCTCCTTGAGAACGAGGATATTTTCGCCTAGTGTCCTGTTGATATGCTAGGTGTACCCCGGGAACTTGCTGAGCATCAATTGAATGTTATTCTAGGATCAAAACCCGTCAAACAAGGTCTCCATCGTTTCGACTTAAGAAGACGGAAGACTATTGACAAGGAAATCATCCGGCTTTTAGAACCTGATTTTATTCGGGAAGTCATACATACCAATTGGTCTGTGATTCCGGTATTAGTCCCAAAGAAATATACTATTGTGCTTAGGATGTGTATAGATTATACCGGCTTGAACAAACTGTGCCCAAAAGATAGGTTCGCCTTACCGCGAATCGATCAAAAATAGATGACACTTCTGGCTTTGAGCTTTTATGTTTTTTGGAAGCTTATTCTTGGTATCATCAAATACACATGAAAGAAAAAGACCAAATAAAAAACCTCTTTCATAACACCCTACGGAACGTATTATTACATAACCATGCCTTTTGGCCTGAAGAATGTTGAAGCTACGTACCAGCGTTGTATGCAAAGGTTCTTGCATGACAAAATGGTAAAAATGTCCACGTTTAGGTGGACGATATTGCCGTCGTTTTCAAGGAAAAGCATACAATCCTGGAGGATTTACGAGAAACCTTTGACAACCTACGCACTTACAAAATGAAGCTAAATCCATTAAATTGCGTTTTCGGGGTTCCCTCGGGAAAAATTCTAGGTTTTATCGTTTCTCACAGAGAAATCAAAGTTAACCCAGAGAAGATCAAAGCAATCCTGAGCATCAAAACGCCTACGTGTATAAAAGACGTCCAGATATTGACGGGTTCCGGAGTCGCCGTAAGCAGGTTTATAAGCCGGCTTGGTGATAAAGCTCTGCCATTATACTAATTATTGAAGAAATCCGACAAATTTGAATGGACAGAAGTAGAATACAAAGCGTTATCCCGACTAAAGGAAACTTTAATGAAAGCTCCGATTTGGGCATCTCCAAAATACAAAGAACTCATGTTACTGTATCTAACATCAAAAAATAGGGTTATCAGTGAAGTGGTAATCGTAGAAAGGCGGAAAGACGAAGAAAGTGTTCCATATCAATACCCGGTATACTACATCAGCGAAGTATTCTCGGAGTCAAAACAAAGGTATCATATTATCAAAAGCTGGCATCTGGCGTATTTTTCGCATCTCGAAAACTCCGTCATTATTTCTAAGGGCATTCCATAATAGTGGTAAGCAAAGCACCACTAGGGGATATTATAAAAAATGCGGATGCAACGGGAAGAGTAGCCAAATGGGGCATTGAGCTCGCTGCGTTTGACATTAAGTACCCACCCCGGACGGCAATTAAATCACAGGTGTTGGCAGACTTTGTAGCCGATTGGACAGAAGCTATGGAAAACACGCCAATGTCGGAGCCGAAATATTGGATCAAGCATTTCGATGGATCCGAACTGAAAGAAAGCGCCGGTGCAGGTGTAGTGCTAAAATCTCCAAAAGGTGACAAAATGGAGTATGTGTTACAAATCAACTTCAATCCCAGTAATAACATGGCAGAATACGAAGCATTTGCTTCAAGACTTGCATATTGCAAAATAAATCGGTGTCAAACGCATACTATACTACGGAGCCTCGGATTTAGTACTGCACTAGCTTAACGAGACATGAGATGCAAAAAGCCCCATAATGGCAGAATAGCGGAGAACTATCGACGAATTCGCCATTTGCTTCCTAGGATTTGAGGTAAATCACGTCAAACAGGAAGAAAACTGGAATGTGGATGCTCTAGCCCGGACAGGCTCGGAAAGGGTCAAAACATTACCTCCTGGTGTATTCATCCAGCATTTGTACGAACCATCGATAAACGGAGGAGATGTTGACTATCCCCTGGTATCCGAGTCAATAGAGGTCTGTCAGTTATCCCAGATTGGACAATACCATACTTAAACTGCTTAGTAGATCACAAGTTCTCGGAC
The DNA here is from genome assembly GCA_028641055.1 of Alopecurus myosuroides. Classification (NCBI taxonomy): domain Eukaryota; kingdom Viridiplantae; phylum Streptophyta; class Magnoliopsida; order Poales; family Poaceae; genus Alopecurus; species Alopecurus myosuroides. The sequence continues at coordinate 122,352,575 of CM054058.1, forward strand.
GAAGCAGGTGAAGTCTTTCAAAGGAAGATAAAACGCCGATGCAAAGGATACACGATAATTAATGGTTACCCGTATAAACGCAGAACTACCGGAATTTTCCAGCGTTCTATTTCGTCGAAAGAAGGACGACAAATCCTGCAAGAAATTCATGCCGGAGATCGCGGCCACCATGCTCAATCAAAAAGCATAGTTAAAAAAGCATTCCGAACAGGGTTTTTCTAGCTTACGGCCAAGACAGACATGGAGCACATAGTTAACACATGTGCCAGATGCCAGCATTATGCCAAGCATACCAATATGTCGTCTCAAGCACTCAAGACTATCCCCATAACATGGCCGTTTGCGGTTTAGGGGCTAGATATGATGGTGCCATTCAAAACTGCAAGAGACGGAATTACACATCTACCTGTTGCAGTGGATAAGTATACCAAGTGGGTGGAACTTAAAACCATCAAAAAACTTAATGGTGTGACTGTCAGAAATTTTATCATGGACATATCATGAGATACGGCGTTCCACATAGCATAATCACAGATAACAAGACTAACTTTGAAATTAGAGATTTGGCAAAATATTGCCCACAAATGGGAATTCGACTTGATCTTGCATCAGTGGCGCATCCACAATCCAATGGCCGGGTTGAGCCTATGAATAGTTCAATCCTGCAAGGTATACGCCAAAGAATCGAATCTCCTCTTCATAGAGCAGCTCGAGCATGGGTAGAATAAAATACCTTTCGTGCTTTGGAGCACACGAACAACACCAAATAGATCAAACGGGCAGACACATTTTTTCCTGATTTATGGTGCAGAAGCAGTGCTTCCAAGGATCCATGATAACCCTAGAGTGCAGGCATACGTTGAGGCGGATGCCAAAAGTGCGCGACATGATGTCGTCAATCTTTTAGAAGAAGAACAAGAACTTGTGTTACAGATATCCTTCATCAAATATCGCTCTTTTAAGGAAGGAGACTTAGTGCTAAGTCTGGTGCAAGAAATAAACACAAGTGATACGTCATAAACGTATCTATAATTTCTGATGTTCCATGTTGTTTTTATGTTATTTGCTACATGTTTGATATAGATTTTATGTATTTTTTTATAGATTTCTCGGGACTAACCTATTGACAAGATGCCATAGAGCCAGTTCCATGTTTTCTCCTGTTTTTAGTTTTACAAAAGTTGTTGTGGAAATATTCTTGGAATTGGAAAATTCGAAACCCGGAAGTTTTAGAATTCTCGAAGGTTTCACAAAGTCCCAAAGAGGCCCAGAGAGGGGCCATAGGGGGCCGCAACATAGGGCGGCGCGCCCCTAGCCGCGCCTGGGGGTGGTGCGGGCCCCTCGGGTGTCCACCGCGATCACCTTTTCACCTATTTATTCCCCTCGATACGTTAACCCTAAGAAGATCCCACTTTTACTCGAAAAACACCCGAGGCCGCCGTCATCGTCAACCCGAGATCGGGAGGGTTATAGAGTTCTCCGCAGCACCCTGCTGGTTCTACTGTTCTTTTTTGAATTTAGCTACTTCAAGCATTTCCTTCTAAATGAGTGGCTAAAGAGTGCAGAAGCTACAAACCGGGTACTCTCAAACTTGATAAAACTACAACCCAACCAAATTCACAAACACCATGTAGTTTGTGTCTAGAAACCGCATCCTAAAATTCAATAGCTACATAATTGGAAAAAAGATCACGAACACCATCTACATAAAGCACAATGCATTTTCCGGAATGAAATTACATCCTAGACTTGTCAAATTACATCCGAATAAAATACACAAACTTCCAGGGAGCTATGTAAATGCATGCAGTTTGTGGACAGAAATTACATTCTGAAATTTAATAACTTCCAGGGAGCTATGTAAATGTATGCATGCAGTTCCTGGCGGTAGCCGGTAGGCACGCAGTAGTGGAAACGCAGGCCTCCACTTCCGCGTCACCTAGAGGTGCAGATGGCGCTGGGAGAGCAGGAGATCTAAGGGGATGGTCACGGGAAGGCGGCGGTCGGCGAGTGCGCGAACGAGGTGGTGGCACGCTGGCTGGAGGCGGCGACGACGGGCCGGCAAGAAGTGTAGGCGGGGCAGTGAGAAGTGGCTGCTCGGCAGAGAGACTGGGCTGTAGGGACGCAGGCGGACGTCCGCCAAACTCTACGTATCCAGCGCATGCCGTCCGGCAACGTCGCGCGTATGAGCATTTTTTCGATCGATGCCTTTCCTCCTTCCCTGCTGTAGGCTACGAACGTTGGCGGATGTTCCGCCCCGTCCAGCGGACGGGCGGCTTGCATGCCTACTGGGCTGGCCGACGAGATGGACAAGGACAAGGAACTAGTGGTGGTCAATGATACGGATTGTCTCATGAGTTCGATCACGATCGTACAATCAGCTTGTGAGACCAAATAATGCCAGGCAAGAATTAGATTTCTAGAAAATAGAAAGCTGAAAGCGTGTCTGGGTGATGCGAGCGGCTTTTTACAGTGAGTCCGTTTTCTTGCAAAAACCTATTCTGATAAATAGTTCGGTTAGCACACGAGATAATCATGCTTGCGTGCCGCTGGAATTCGACACGGAATCCAATCCCGTCCCGCACCGTCATATGGCCCTGCATGCCGCTCGCTGGGTCCGTCCGTTACGTTCGATTATTGCAACTACTGTGATCCGACTCGACCACAGGTAGACATACTACATCAACGCACACAAGTTGCAGAGAAACATAGATTCCGCTGATTTGAAATTAAGCAGGGCCGGGAGAAGAAGAAAGTCGCGGGGGAGAGCCGGCCGGAGACACTGCAGAATGGAGGACGCCAAGCTCGGTAAGATGGAAGAAGGCTGGCAAGCCGGCAAGGTGGTGATCGGTGTCCCGCTTATCGAGCCCAAATACCCTCCCCGACGCAAGCTTACCCAGTTCGAGAAGCACTTCCTAAGGGTAAAGCAGAAACATTCATTATACATGCATCAATGTCTAGACATGCTCAACGTTCAATCGAGGAGCTAGTTTTACTCGATCGAGTTCTCATGCATCGGTACCCCTTTTCGTTGATCCTAGTATTCGTCTGATTTTCCTCCTTGTCCTTGGGATTAATTCCCACGAGCGCCGCCGGCCACAAGCAACAGAAGCAAGCCCTACGTTACTTTCTGCAAGGGTAGCAACAGAAAACTCTTTTCTTCTCAAAATTAAGCATGTTTTCAGCTTCGCACTGAACTGACAGCAAAACCTTGACTACTTAAATGTGATGGGATCCTGTATTTAAGAGCAGTGTTCGTTGTGATGAGTAGAAACCACACTTGTCATCCCGATATAAGGCTGATCTAGACAATAGACTCCGTTTAAAATTTGCATGTACACATATGGAGGGACCGCTCCTTTTTTGACTTGAGACATTCATGAGTACTATAGGAGTAATAAAGATTGGAGACCGGAAGTCTGGTTTGGCTTGCCGTTACAAGAATTTATTGTTTGACATTAATTTATGATGTTTAGGTAATTTATTACTCTCCCCAATCCATAAAAAATGTCACTCATTTTGTACTAGTATTGTAATACAAACTTTGTACTTAGTGAGCGACACATTATATGGATCGGAGGGAGTACAACACTTTTACACAATGCTAATTTCATATCCTTTTGTTGTTTGCAGGGTCTTGCGGTCACTCTTGGAATTGCAGTGACAGTTTATATCATCACACTCAAGGAGGCCCCCGTCTGGTTGAAGATATTTACGTGGCCTCTAGCTTTGATTGGCCCCGTGGGCACCTTCGGGTGCACGTTCAATGACTCTTCAGATGACGAATCAGAAGACGCGTACTAACTTACCTTTTTGTACTTAGTTACAGAAGTTGCTTCCTTCGTTCCGATGACAAGATGTTTTAGATATCAATATGAACAACGTACATGAGTGAATCAACACACTGAAACGCGTCTAGGTACATACATTTCAAGAAAAAATATAGAACATTTTATAATTCGGATTGGAGGGAGTACGTGTTCTGTACTTTGTGCAATATTATGTTTTTTTTTAGAAATGGGAGCCTCTGCCCCGGCCTCTGCATCAAAGTGATGCACACAGCCGGACTTTATTAAAATAAGGAAAAAACCAGGTTCAGATTCAGTTACAGTTTACGGATCACTCAAGGTGGCCACAAAGATCAGCCACTCAAAAATAAGCAAAAGTAGATTATGCATCTATCCGTCTTGCATTAAGCCACCCACCCCGGCTGTAGATAGCCCGCACGACCGCCAGCAGCCGGGTACAGCCTGAATCCATAAGTCCTCGCTGATCGACAGGGAGAAGGAAGGACCATGTCTGTAAGGAATATACCGCCTTGTTTACAACCTGCAAAAAGTGAACATTGTTTCGTTTGTTAAAAATCACGTCATTACGGCTGTTCCAAATCTCCCATAGGAACGCCGCCACTCCGACCCGAATGCGTGCCTTAGTTTTGTTATCAATGCCATTTAGCCAACTACCAAACATATGCGCAATGTTAGTCGGAGGGTAAATGTTGAAAGTGAAGTGAACCAGACGCCAAATATCATGTGCAAAAAGACAGGAGATAAACAAATGCTCAACTGACTCATCTGTGTCACAGAAGACACACTTTTTACAACCAATCCAATTCCTCTTTAACAAATTATCTTTGGTGAGCACAACTTTTCTATTCAGAAACCATAAGAAGATTTTAATTTTTAAAGGGACCTTTAATTTCCACAAGTATTTTCGCAAAAATCTTGTAGAACCATGAAGCAAATCAGCATAATACGATTTTACCGAAAACGATCCATCCATCGTTAATTTCCAACGGAAGGTGTCTATTTCGTTATTAAGAGAGACACCCATTAACCTCTCGACCAAGTGTAACCAAAGTCCTCTTCTGTCACCAAAAATAGTCCTCCTGAATCGAACATCCAGTGGATTGTGTGATAATACCTCAGCCACCGTGACATTTTTGTGAACCACTAAATTAAAGAGGGATGGGTATGATTGTGATAACGGTTCATCACCTAACCATGTATCCTCCCAAAACCTAATATTTTGTCCGTTCCCAAGTGTGAACTTACCCCGTGAAAAGAACTCGTGCTTCACCTTCATAATCCCTTTCCAGAACGGAGAATCTAACGGTTTTGCTTCTACTTGAGACAACGTTTTATCCCCCAGATATTTGTTAGATAATAACTCCTGCCAAACTCCCTCCTCATGCATCATCTTAAACAACCATTTGCTCAATAAACACATATTTTTTATTTCTAAAACCTCAATACCTAGACCACCCTGATCTTTTGGTCTACAGACGATATTCCATTTCGTAAGGCGATATTTTTGTTTCTTGGTATCACTTTGCCAGAAGAATCTAGAACGATAAAAATCTAGCCGCTTCCTGACCCCAATCGGTATTTCAAAAAAAAAGAGAAGAAACATAGGTAAGCTCGTTAGGACGGAATTAATTAAGATGAGGCGGTCCCCATATGATAAAAGTTTCCCAGCCCAAGAACTTAGTTTCCTCTCAAACCTATCCTCCACAGGTTTCCACTCCTTATTTAAAAGTTTTCTATAGTGAATTGGGATACCAAGATATTTGAACGGTAAACTGCCTACCTCACAACCGAAAATATGACAGTATTCATCTTGTGCATTCTTTGCCTCCCCAAAACAAATAATCTCGCTCTTATGGAAGTTAATCTTAAGACCCGATAATTGCTCAAACAACGCAAGTATGAGTTTCATATTTAAGGCCTTTTGTAAATCATGTTCAAGGAAAAGAATCGTATCATCCGCATACTGAAGGATTGAAACCCCGCCCTCGACAAGGTGTGGTATCAACCCTCCAACTTGGACATCCTCCTTTGCACGATCAATTAGGATAGCCAACATATCAACGACAAGGTTAAACAGTATAGGAGATAGAGGATCCCCTTGCCTTAAACCTTTTAGAGTTTGGAAGTAATGACCGATGTCAACATTCACCTTAATACCCACGCTACCTCCTTGAACGAAACGAGCCACCCATTCACACCACACTGTGGAAAAACCTTTCATTCTTAACACTTGCTGTAGGAACGACCAATTGACCTTATCATATGCCTTTTCAAAATGAATTTTAAACAGAACCCCATCCATCTTTTTCCGTTGCAACTCATGAATTGTTTCGTGTAAGACAACCACTCCCTCTAAAATATTTCTACCTAGTAAGAACGCTGATTGGGTAGGTCGGATAACTCGACTCGCAATCGATGTTACCCGATTAGTTCCTACTTTGGTGAACACTTTGAAACTAACATTTAGTAGACAAATTGGCCGATATTGCTCAATACGACTTGCATCCTCTTTTTTTGGAAGCAACGTGATGACTCCAAAATTCAGCTTAAAGAGAGGTAGGTCGCCCTCATAGATCTGACGAAACATAGACATTAAGTCATCCTTGATGACAGACCAAAATTTTTGATAAAACTCAGCAGGAAACCCGTCTGGTCCCGGAGCTTTATTCTTCTCCATCTGGGAGATAGCTTCGAATACTTCCTTTTCGGTAAAAGGAGATGTAAGAATACTATTTTCCTCAGGAGAAATCTGTGGCATGTCATCAGTCATCTCCTCGATCAAAGAAACATAGCTCGGTGCCGATGCGCCGAACAATTTCTTATAATATTCAGAGATGAAAACCCGCAAGTTGGCCTCTCCTACAATCGTACCCTCGTCCTGTTCTAACTGAAAAATTCTCTTTTTCCTATGCTTTCCATTAGCGATAAGATGGAAATACCTCGTGTTGCTCCCACCCTCTTGAATATATTTAACTTTCGCTCTTTGAGCCCACTTAGACTCTTCATCGCGTTTTAGATTAGCTAAACATTCATCTGCTTCCTTCTTGGCAGCCCGTTCGGCCACAGAGAGCGGAATAGACTCAGCTTTGATATCTAGTTGATCGATCAGCAGAGTTAACTTTTCTTTTTGTTTCTTGTAATCACCACTCAGATTTTTTGCCCACCCACGTAAAAATTGTCGCAAATGTCTAATCTTATTTTGCCATCTCTCAACTGGGTTATCGCCGAGATAGATCGATATCCATTCTCGTCGAACCAGTTCAAAGAAACCCTCCTGACGCATCCATGAGAGTTCAAAGGAAAAATGACTCTTGTTGCCAACGTGTGCCTGAGCCCCAGAATCCAAAATAAGCGGCGTATGATCTGACCCCGTTCGGGTTAGAGCATGCACTGAGACAAGGGGATATTTCTGTTCCCATTCAATACTCGCAAGAAAACGGTCTAATTTCTCATACGTCGGGTTATCCCCCCAACTGGCCCAAGTAAATTGTCGTCCAGACAAATGCAACTCCTTCAAATCTAGGCTCTCAATAATCGCATTAAAAATAAAAGGCCATCTTGCATTAAAATTATCGTTACTCTTTTCTTCTTACCGTCTAATAATATTAAAATCTCCTCCAACCAAAGTCGGTAGTGATTCGTGTTCGCAAATACGAACCAATTCCGCCAGAAACTCTGGTTTCTTTGAGTCCTGTGCTGCCCCGTAAACCACCACAAAAGCCCATAAGAAACCATCCTCTTTAGTTTTAACATGGAATTTGGCGCAAAAATCTCCAGACACAACGGTTTGTGTCGTAAGATTTGCATCATTGAAACCTATCAGCATCCCCCCGGAACGACCATGAGGCGGAAGACAAAACCAAGTAAAACTTTTGCCGCCGGCAAGAAATTGCAAAAAATGAGTGGCAAACGTAGATCTACCTGTTTCAAGTAACGCAATAAAATCTAAATCATGCTCTCTAACGAACTCATTCACCGCCTGATGTTTGGCATGATCACCAAACCCATTACTATTCCAAATTAAACCTCTCATTTTACTTTTTAAATTTTTTAATCCTATCACTTCTTCTAGGCTTAGAGGAACAACCAACTAATTTCTTCCGGTTACGTTTAACCGTTTTCAAAGTAGTTAGAAGATCCGTATTATCCTCTATAGTGTCATCATCAAAATCATCTAGATCTTCACTCAAATTAGACGCATTCCTTATAACCAAACTAGTTTTAGACTCCAAAGTATCAAGTCCAATATTTTTATTAAGATAGGTAATAGATCTAATATGCTCCGAGTCCAACATGCCCACGATAGAAGAACAAATTTGATCCTTGTTCTTGCCCAAAGATACCCCAAGTTTATCCGCTCTAGACTTAATTTCAGAATGCGAAAAGGACAGTAAAGACAAGCTAGAAGCGGTAGAAGTACCTGCAACGAAGGCTAGCTCCTTCTTTTGCGCCAAAGCCATTGCCCGCAGCTCCTGGGGCAAATCCGCGTCGGGCTTGGCTCGCAGCCTAGGACTGGAGCGTACCTCCATCTCCGCCGCGGTAATGCCAGCATAGGCCACGACCTCGGCCTCGGTGGGCCTGGCCGAACCTGGATGAGCCACAGCTAGCCCCAACCCGCCTGGTTGAGGCGAACCACGTCCATCGCCACGATCCGAGGCGGACAGCACATCACGCAACCCGCCTGGTTGCGGTGTTTGTGGTGCCACCCCGTCGAAAGCCCGGTCAAGGCACCTGGCCACCGTGACAGCACCGCCACGCGTCGCAGTAGATGGTCGTGGCGACGATTCGCCACGTGTCGGTCCCGCCACGCGGACCGCAGCCACCGCCGCGGAGCCCCGACCATCAGCCACTCCCGCACGTGTGGCCGACGCGGACCTGGGAAGCGACATCGCTCCGGTCACCGGCCGCAGCTGGGACCCACCATCCGCCACGCCCATAGCAGCCGTCAACGCGGAGAGAAGAAACCACCGCCGATCCAGACGGTTTCACCGCGGCAGAAGGCAGCGACGCAGCACCATGCTGCTGAGCCCGTCGCTGTCCGAGAGACCTAAGATGACCATATGCGTCGTGAACTGAACGGGCCACCATCGGTGAGAAAACCACCCCGGGAGAGAAAGATTTTTTTGTTCCGACGTCCTCCACTCGCTTACCGGCGGCAGTAGACGGCCCATCGGAACCACTCTTTTCCTTCTCTTTTGGTACCCCTTTATCTGCCGCATCATCATGTCCCTCCTTCATAGAATCAGCCCCATCAAAATCATTGTCATCAGATTTTCCTTTGTTTGAATCAATAGCCATCGGTGTCTCATCATCAGACTTAGGATCCTCCACAAAAAACTTTAGCTCATAGAATCCATCTCTAATAAAAACCGGCCATTCATCAGGAATGACCGTATAATCCATACAGCCCACCAAAATCCGAAGCACTCCATGCTTCCTAGTGAATTTCATGTCCACCTTTATTGTTTTGCCGAAAAGTGAACCAAGACTCCAGAGCAATAAAAAATCACCCCTATGAGAAGCGGGGATATCAGACACTCTAATCCAAACCTCAGGCAGAGTCCACAGGGGCTTGGAGACAGCCGCCCAAACCTCGACCGTAATCACACACGAACTGTTAGGAATATGACATGCCCCGAAGACTATCATGCGATCAAGCTCACTCCTGGATGGGAAAGATACCTTGAACACATTATCTCCCACCTCGAGGACCTCCCATCTGAATTGCTCGGAAGGAACCAATCTCTGTAGCTGGGTGAAGACCTCGTCCACTGAAAGCGATCCTCCAGTGACTGAGAAAGCCATGTGTGATAACCTGCTGCTTCACAACAGATAATAGATGACACTCCTCGGGGTCATGACCAGAACCCTCACAATAATCGCACACAACAACCGTACATTCAGCACTGAGATGCCCCTGCACACCACATTTGAAACATTTAGCTTTATCTTTCTTAGGTTTTTTCGTAACCAAATCATCATCACAATCGGAAACCGAAGCCACGTCCAAACTCACCGTCGCCGTTTGCAACGTTGATTGGACCCCTTCTCCTCTGGCCACATTAGTTGGTGCACGTCTTGCAGCAAAATCAGCTCCGGTGACAGGGAGAATCACCGGCCCCGGCGCCCGAACAGTAGCTGTAGCAGCAGAAGCGCTCGGTAGCGCATGTGCTGCTGCAACATGCTGCACTACGGCAGCTGCCGGCGTTGCAGCCGGTGTTACAGCCGTTGCCGCAGGCTGCTGCACCGTCGGAGCCCCTTGGGCCCTAAGCGCCTCGGTCACCTGCCTGACCACGGCGGCCACGGTATCCTCCCGGAGCTCACCGTTGAGCCCATCGGAATTTCTGGCCGGCACCGGGCTCCGCCCTCTTCCACGACCGCGGTAGTTGTTGCGTCCGCGGTTGAAGCCACGACCACCATAGTTGGCACCATAGGGCCGACGGAAACGATCACCGCCGCCACCACCTCCGCCTTGGCCTTGGTTGAACCCAACTCCGGCGTTGAATCCGCCGAAGCCCGCAGCGTTACCCGGCGGAAATTCGTTCCGCTGGTACTGCCCTTGTCCCGCCACGCCGCCGGGACCCGCGTTGCCCCGAGCATATCCCCGGCCATCACCGAAACCACCGCCGCCGCCGCCCCTTCCATCGTATTGACCGCCGCCGCCCCCCTGGTTCGCCATCGAGCGGAGGACCGGAGCAGTGCGCTCGTGCGACGTGAACCCTACCCGAGCCGGTGCTCGATAGGGCCACGTAATACGATGCCGCTGTCGCGGGCCCGCATGGCCCTGACAAGCTTTGCGATGCAACATCCGATAGGGGCCCATTGCAATTCGGTGAGAACAGCCCGTTTGGCTTACAGATTTTGACGGATCAGCGGGATGACGTGGATCTGATTTTGAAAATTGAACTGCGTTGATTTCGCTGGGCAAGGTCGCCGACGGCGACGGTTCGCCGTCGAGGACATGCCGCAGTCTTCCCCCGACGCGGCGGACGACGAACCACGGTTGGCCATCGTCAGCGCACGCCATCGAGCTGGAAGATGGCCTCGGTTGAGGTCCATTCTTATCCCGAGTTGGAAAAACATCGAACGTCGACGAATCTTGAGATGTACAAACCTGCGGCGGAGTAACCCGCAGAAGCGCCGCCGCCCAGCGCTGCCTCTTGATCTTCGACAGACGCTTCTCCTTCCGTTTCTCCGTTAGGTCACGTGAAGACACCGGCGATGGCGTCCTGCAGTAATACCCCAGCGTAGTAGGAGAGCGAGAAGACGCCTCCCCCTCGACGTCGCTGTCGTCCTCCGCGGTAGACGTCCAGAAGCGGCCACGGATGGGGATGCCGGGGACGCGTAGGCCGCCGGAGTCGCCGGGGACGGCAGGGATAGCCGGCGCGTCGCCGCGATCGACGGGATCGCCGCTACTGTCTCCCTCCATCGCCTCCTCAGTGTAGTACGGAACAGAGATGCTACGGGTTCCGTCAACCAGCACGCTGGCTGGAATATTATCGTTCCCGTGTCTCCCTCCATCGCCTCCTCAGTGTAGTACGGAACAGAGATGCTACGGGTTCCGTCAACCAGCACGCTGGCTGGAATATTATCGTTCCCGTGCAATATTATGTGATTAACAAGCTCATGTGAAGTTCGCCTCAATTAGCATCGTCCGCGTGTAGATATCCTTAGCTTACAACCTGTGTGCACCTTTTACTTAAGCGTTGTTTGAAACACAACGAATGAAACAACACATAAACAGGGCAACACAGAGAAGTTTTCTTTCATGCCAGGTTCCCTCGTTTGTTCTCTATTGTTAAAAATCAAGAAGCTTCTGCACGTTCAGTCCTCCAAGTGAACGAGGCAGGCCAATGAGGAGATGCAGCAAATGTCTGAATTACTACTGAGCTTTCCAGCTACGCTAGTCAAGGATGTTTGGTCTTATTCGTGGGGAGATAAGTACACTTCTGCCAAATTCTATGCAAAGATTCATGCTCATATCTCGGTCCAATCAGTTTACCATTGGATATGGAAATCTGCTTGCACCATGCAGTTAAAAGTTTTTGCATGGCTTTTATTGAAAGGTCGTGTAAATACTCAAGATCTTCTCAAAAGAATGCACTGGAACGTGTCTGATAGCGCTGATTGTGGAGTGCTGCCGGATGCAATCTTCAGTGGAGAGAGCGCTCAAGTTGATAGAGGCGGAAGCAACCTTGTGGAGTGCTGCCGGATGCTTTCGGGGTGGACTGCGTCATGTGGATAGGTGGAGGTTTGGCGAGTAGTTCGCTTTGTTGCTGTGTGAGTGAGTGGGTTGCGTGTTGTGCGACTGTGCCAGACGCGTTGTATTTGGCCTTGGCCACTCCTTCTTGAAACCGATAAGTCTCCCAGGATGTATCCTTAAAAAAGATAGCGCTGATTGTGTGCACTGCCCGACAGCTGCTTATGAAGATAGAAAACATTTGTTTTTTACCTACAACTTTAGTTAGAGGATTTGGATGAAGTGGTGGCCTTGATCGGAGTCGTGTCCTGACCTTACACACCAACACATATCATCTAAACCGGTTGCCTCCACCAAGCCGCCCGACGGCGAGCCGGGAGCACATACCGGTACAACATACCCGCAGTATACACCGTATGAGTACACTCGAAGGTGTTGTAGCCTTCATCCCTCAAACCATCTTCTCTAAAGATTGACGCAAGAACTTTGTTCAGGCTTGTCATCAACCTACAACGACGCCAAAGAACCTCACCTTCCTGCGCGTGTCCACCATTCCACGTCCAAAGCTGAGACCCCACGGCCCCACGCCGCCAAGGCTCGCCATCATCGATGTGGCGGATGAAAACACCGCTCCACCTGCCGCTTCGACCAGACAACATATGCTCCAAAACAATGCCCTCGGGAGGGAGGATGCCACAAATAGCACCACCATCATCCGATCTGGTAGACCTGGATCTAGGGTTTCCCCCGGAGCATCCTGAGCGAGAGGACGAGAACTGCAAAAAAAGATCCCTTCTACAAGGTAACGACACCATGAGGCACCACCATCGTCTTCGGTTTTCACCGGCAGTTTGTGCCTACCAGACTCCATAGCTCTCTGGACCTGCCATCGTTCCACCACCAATGGTCGATGTGAGCCCAGGATACGCCACACCAGACAATTAACCGGGCGACCACCGCCGAAGGAGAAGATCGCCGCCACCAAGTCCGGCTCTATTGCCCCGGTATCGACGCGCCTCGTGCCGCCGCACACCCAAACGCGTACGTGGGATGCCACTTAGTAAGAGCATCTCCAACCACCCCCAGGAGCCCCCCAGGTCGCCTTTTTAGCGCCGGTGCGCCGTTTTTCGCCCACTCGCCCCCAGGAGCCCAAATAGCACCGATTTGGGCCGTTTTAGCGCCCGGCGAACCCAGGCCAAACCCAGCACATCTGGGGCAGCTGGGGCGTCGGATGAAGGGAAAATGGCGCGAATCGGCGCGAAAGAAGTTCCCGCCGTTTTCGCCCGCCCGCGGATCCGCCCTGTCAGCGAGAGAGCGATATGCCTTCCTCGTCGCCTCGGCTGCCGCGCGCATTGACGCCTCCGGTCAGTCAAGACGACACGCGGCGGCACAAGCAGTCCAATCACCCACACGGCGAAGTTATGGTGTTGCCGCCGCTCCGTCTTGCCCACCCGCGGCTACAAAAATCCCGTCCCCATCGCCTTTCTCGCCATTCTTCCCATCTCTTCGCCATTCTTCCCCTGTTATCCTCGCCATGGTTCACAGGCACAACCTCGATGGCGCAGCCGCAAACGGGTTCGGCCGCCGGACACTGCACCTCTGGGAGGCGAAGCTCCTCTACGAGGCAAACTTCCACGCGCCGCCGGGCATGAGCGCACCGAGGACATGGTGACTCAGCACAGGCGGCGTGCCTGTGCCTCCGCCACTGACCAGGCCCGAGCATGTCGCCGAAATCGAGCAGATTCAGGCGCGCTTGACGCTGGAGGCGCGGTGCCAGCCGTAGTGGCATCCGGGCAACGATGCCGCCTGGACGGAGTTCTTCGAGGCCCGCTTTGAGAAGGAGCTCAGCGACGTCCCCGGCAATGCCCCTGCTTCGGGGCGCAACAATGCGGGTGTCCGCCGTGTCTGGTGAAGCAAGCCCGGGCACAACCTCGCCCGGGTCCTCGACCAAATCCAGCGGCAGATGAGGCGGGGAAGGAACCGCCGCACCACGGCCAAGCCTACGCCCACCCCGCTCCCGTTCCTCTCGCCGTCGTCAAGGCGTAGCCAAAGGAAGCGCCGCCGCGCCGGTGGACCAGGAGCCTAACCCTCGTCATCAGAGAAGGGGGAGCTCCTTCGCAGGCGGCGGGTGATGTCATCCTCCTCTCCGACAGCGACGACGACGACGTCTGCCCTCCCCTGCCGATGTACGTCGGCGACCCAGGGCAAGGCAGCAGCCGCGCCGCCCTGAAGGCGGAGTCGCCGAGCGACTCCGATGACGACGACGGCGGCGACTACACCAAGATGTACAAGGCCCTCGGTATGTAGATCCCTTCTTTTTTTAAATTTCGTCTAAATACGTAAAAATTCGCCTATATTCGTCCAACTTCAATGAAATCGTAGTAGTTTGCCAACATTTTCGTCGTTTTTCATTCGACTTTTTCAAATCTCGCCGCTTGGGGGAGGGGAACGGCTGGGAACCGTGCTTCACATTAGACAAAAATAGCGCCGGGAGCCCCCAGGAGACGCTATTTAGTGCCGAAAATCGCCCCTGGGGGGCCGAACGGCTGGAGATGCTCTAACACACCGGCAAGGCAAAGCCCGTAGATCATACCATCCCGCACATGCACCTCCAGCACCACCACCTGCTTGGCCGATGCCGATCCGCCGCACCACCGTCGGAGAAGGAGTCAACGCCGCCTTCCCACTCCAGATCGGAGCCCAAAAGATTCCGCCTGGGCTTTGCCCGGCGACTTCACCGCGGCCGCAAGAGGAGGGGAGGGTGGAGGGCCGGGGGCGCCCCGGCGTGGCTGCACAGGAGCAATATGGAGATGGGGGTATCTGGACAGAGGAGGAGGTTTCCTACCAAGAAGTTTGTGCCGGCTATTGTATTTTAATTAGCAAAATCAATCGCATGCATATACCGATTGAGTCCCTCGTGAGTACACGCTAGCCGAATCGAGTCCCTTGGAGTTCATTATGCATCAATCTAGCAGCATGCCTCCATGTTGCAAATAGAAGGACCATCTTGTACACCATCGTGGATATATGCAAGCAGGATGCGATCAATTGTGAAGGTGCTCACCAAAGGTTAACGACCGATCCATCGGAAATCGAGAACATGAGGTCTCGACTGACGCTTTGCCTCTGTCAGGGAAGGCATGGAGCGCAACATCCGTTCCTCCTAGCGCAAGCGCGTATGGCCCATCGCTTCGGACTCACCACCGTCCGGTCTTCCCCGCAGTGTTGGCATCTGGCCGTACATCTTAACGCACACCTCGTCGTGATGAAAAGCACCCAGCCCGCGAGACTTCAACCGTACCTCTCAGCTTGTCACTGACCAAGCCCGCTAGATCCCATTTAAATAGGACTAGAACACGAAAGCGCGAGTTGCCGCGCCCGTCCATTTGAAGAAAGAACAGTGGGTATACTTAGAAATCTAGCCAGTCAAAAATATTTAACAAAAAATGAATGTTTTATGTAACACCTCAATGTATGTATTTGGACATATTTGTTTAAAGTGCTAGTCAATCTGAATCAGATGTGCATCACAAATGGCTCATGACAAGCACTCGGTGGTTGGTATAACAAATCCACATTCTATATAGATACAACAGGCATTAGTGTGAGAATGCATAAATAGCCAAAACTAATATTTGAGCGCACAACGATTTGTATAGCACACTGAAAATAATAATCCAGACATAATCAAGCACTCTAGCCCATGTGACTATGTTTTGTTTTTTTGAGGGATCTGCAAAGCGTGAACCTTTCTTTAAAAATGACAGCAGCAGTTACAAATAGAAAAACGAATAGAAACTACGAAAATCAGAACCCATATTGAGAGCTGATGAAAAGGAAAGAAAAAGAAAAGAAGAAAAATCATTCACATGAAGAGGAAATAATGTAAAAAAAATTAATTTAGGGATGCGAGATTGAATAACATAACAACGGAATCTCAAATTGTCGATCTGTGGACCGAGTTTGCAGATCTATTCATCCATAGAAACAGATCACATCTTTGAAACACCAGAAATTGGCTTGTTGTCATTTCTGGATACCATGGCATTACGGCGTTTCCATATGTTCCGTAAGGTGCAGGTGATGAACGATAAATTTAACCCCATAAATTTCTAGTGTAAACGAAAATGACTCACGTGGTGATACAAAGAAAAGAAATTATAAACATTGTGTCCCAGTTCCAACCCCCTATGTAACTATGGTTATATATATTCTTTTTATACTTGTTGGGTGAGCTAATTTTCATAGAACCAACAAAATATTATTTTTGTACTTGTTTATCCAAAATTAACATATGTAGTGCATGAACTGAAAGGCAGATAGTACATTAAGAGTGGTTATATTAATTTCTTCAACTCATTTTAGTAATTCAGGCTAATGCCTCTTGAACATAGTTTTAATTATGCCCTAACACAGTTAGCAAACAAACAAGCAGTTAAATAAAATCAACATTTTAAATCTATAGCTATGCTTTTTTCGAGAACATGCAGGAGATATGCGTAGACTATCAATATGGCTAACTGTGCGTACACAGCTAACAAACAAGCAGTCTTGTAAGGTTCTGTTTCTTAACTTTGAGCTTAATCCGTAGCTATGTTTAGATAGTGTGGTAGCAGAGGCAACAAAATATGTTCAACCGCTTAGGACAATGTCCAAGCATTTTGACATAGGCGGCAACTGCTTATCACCTAATAATGTAAACATGATCGTTAGTAAATGCAGACAACAAAGAGCGGAGTTTTAACCGCAAGAGGATAATTTTTTTTTCCATAATCAAGACAGTCCACTTTCTCCTGTGTAAGAAACAACACTTTAAGGGCGAATTACTGCACTTGGCCTCTTCTATATCTGAACCGATAGTGCATCTTATGAATACAATATTCATTTTTTTTTGAAACATTTTCTACTGCAGGGGAGTCCCCCACAGCCCTTTATTGCCAACCACAAGCGTTACAGTTACAAATATGTACAAATAAACATGGGATTAGACTAAGACAGTCTATCCCAGGCTAAATTAAGGAATTAATCCATAAAGCTAAGTCAGCAGCCACAGCAGCACTCAACCTATGCTTAAGCATAAGGAGATCAAACATGAAGCCCACTTTCCATCCCATAAAGGAATGTCTTTCTGATTTAAAAATTACTCCATTCCTCTGCTTCCAAATATTCCAGCAAGCAAGAATCACAATCTCAGTGAAACATGGCCCCTTGAAAGACTTTTTGGCAGCAGCAAGATTTTGCACAAGTGTGTTATCACTCCAACTAATTTGCAAATAATTCCAAATTCGAGAGCTAAAAACACATTGAAAGAACAGATGTATACAGTCCTCATTGCACTGTGTACAACAAAGAACACAATGATCTGTACCTTCAATCTTCCAGTTTCTCCTTTTGATCATATCCTTTGTATTAATCCTATCCTTGAGAATCAGCCAAGCAAAGAATTTATGTTTTGACATACATTTGGATTTCCATATCCACTTTGCAGGCCCATCAGGATTTAAATGACCAAATTGCAGCTGATAGAATTTTCTGGAGGTGTATACCCCTTTATTGAGATTGCATCTACAACTGTCCTCAGTATCAGTCAACTGAACATTATTTATAATGACACTCAGATCATTAAACTCCTGGAAAGCTTCAATTGAAAGCGGCAAAATAAAGGCATCTGAGAGGTCTGCCATTAAGAGAATGTCTCTTATAGAGGACAGAGGATCCTTGGCGAAGGAGAATAACCTCGGGAATTTTATAGCCAAAGGTTGTCCCATCCACGAATCCTTCCAGAAAAGCCCAGTAAAACCATTACCCAAAACACAAGAGGACAAGGAACACCAAGTTTCTGCCAATTGCATAACACCTCTCCACCATAACGAACCACAAGAGGTGACAGCATGCGGTACTGTTTGGAAATAATAAGCATTCTTTACTAAATGGACCCAAGGGATATCCACAGAATTATAGAATTTTGCCAGGAACTTCAGTAACAGAGCTCTGTTTTGAATCTGGATATTGATGATCCCTAATCCTCCTTTGTTTTTGGGTCTACATATCATATCCCAGGCAGCTAAAGAGTTCACTCTTTGTTCATTCTTGTCCTTCCTCCATAAACATCTCCTCCTTGCTTTATCAATTATATCAATGACACCTTTAGGAATTACAAGAGTGCACATGTAATAGGAAGGCAAGGAGGAAAGAACCGAATTCACAAGAACCAAACTATCCCCATAAGAAAGGAAAGAGACAGTAGCCGATAGTCTCCTCTCAATTCTGTCAATTAATGGAGCAAAATCCTTGATAGTTGGCTTTGTGGTTCCCATAGGCAAGCCTAAATAAGTAAAGGGCATAGAAGCCACAGTGCAATCTAGGACAGAAGCCAAGTTAACAGTTTCCTGCTGGGATAAATTAATCGGTATCATCGACGATTTGTTATAATTCACTTTTAGCCCAGTGAGACGAGCATAAAGATTAAGCAGGTCCTTAAAAACCAATAACTGAGCCGGTTCAGCAGGAAGAATGACTAAAGTGTCATCAGCATATTGTACAATAGGAAAGTCTCCACCAATTGGAATTGGCAATCTGAGTCTTCCTTCTCTAAGTGCCAGGTTTACAATACTTTGCAACAGATCCCCGCCCAACACATAAAGTATTGGGGACAAAGGATCCCCCTGCCTGACACCTCTTTTACAAACAAAAGGTTTACCTGGGACCCCATTCAAGAGAACCGATGAAGATCCAGAAGCTAGGATTTCCTTAACCCATTTGACGAACAATCTTGAATAGTTCTTGATTTGATGAAACCATATTGATTAGCATGGATGCATCCAAAGATTTTGTCTTGAAAACGATTAGCCAGAATTTTGGTGATAAATTTCAAACATGTATTGGTCAGCGAAATAGGTCTGAAATCATTCACCGTCTCAGGAGAATTAATCTTTGGAATCAGAGTGATGAAAGATCCATTAATGCTCTCCAAAGAGATCTTAGCACTGTGAAAATCATTGCAAAGCTTGACAAAGTCCTCTTTTATTATACTCCAGCAATGTTTAATAAAAAGCCCTGTAAAACCATCTGGTCTAGGCGCACGGTCAGGTTTTAGGTGTTTTACAACACCCTCAATCTCTTCAACAGTGAAAGGGTTAGCCAGAATCTCTAGGCCATCTACCACAGGCAGAAAAACAGACAAGTCAAAATCAGACATGGGTGGGCAGGAAACACCCATTCTGTTCTTAAAACAAGACCAGAAAGCAGCAGCTTTATCCATATGATCCACCAACAAATTCCCAGAAGTATCCGAGATGGATGGAATAGAATTTCTCCTAAATCTCTCAGTGGCTCTGGCATGAAAATATTTAGTATTCTCCCCAGAAAGCCTAGCCCAACGAATAGTACATCGTTGCTTCCAGTAATCAGATTGCAAAGCAAGCAAGTTCTTGATATGCTTCTTAACTATAAGTCTGAAATTAAATTCAGGAACACTCAACTGCCGCAAATCCTCCAATTGGTCCGAAAACAAAATCACCTTACTACTCATATCAATAAGAATCTTTAACTGTGATAAATTCCTTCCCCAATCCTTCAAAGCATATTTGAGGTTCTTTAATTTAGCAGTGATTTTGGAGGTGATTGATTTGGCCAGAACAGGAGTATTCCAAATCTTAGTCACAAGGTCCATGAAACCAGGTTGCTTAACCCAATGATTTTCAAACTGAAAAATCTTTGCCTTTGGGATGTTGGTTCCAATTTTAACCATACAAGGCAAGTGGTCAGAGGTTATTTTAGACATGGGTAACACCATAGTATTAGGGAAGTCTAGTGTCCACTGGCATGAAGTAAAGAACCAATCCAATTGAACCAAAAGTGGATCACTTTGCATATTTGACCAAGTGAAATTCCTGCCCTTAACTGGCAGCTCCAATAAACCCAGATGGCTGATAACATCATTAAATATAAACATATCATTTAGATCAGCCCCCGGTTTATTTCGATTATCCAGTGATCTAATGAAATTAAAATCACCAAGAATCATCCAGTTCTGATGAATCGGGATGGAAAGGTTATATAACCAATTAACAAAATCTTCTCTTTCCACCCCCTTGCAAGGACCATAAACATTCACCAAATTCCAAGAAGTAGAATTGTGAATAGAAGTGAATTTAATGTGAATGGCAGAGCGATGAACTTCTAACAACTCCCCACTGAAGATGGAACTGTTCCATAGCACAATTAATCCTCCAGAAGCTCCAATAGAGGGAGAGAAGACAAATTGATCAAATCTTTTAGGGCAGAACGACCTAATAAAGGAATGATCAAAATCTTGGCATTTTGTCTCTTGTAAGCAAATGATAGAAGCCTGACTTTCCTCAATTTTATTATAAACTGCATCTCTTTTAGCTTTATCATTTAGTCCTCTCACATTCCAGTCAAAAACAATCCAATCCAAGACTAGATGGGCCTTATTATCCATGGAAAAAATATATAGTAAAGGAAATTGCTGATAATCATAAGATACCAGCACAGTAGATATCCAAAAGATAAAACCCATAAAGTAGTACATATGTCATGTAACATAACAAAATGTAACAGAAAGACCCAGCAACAACTCCAGGGACCAAACAGGCCCAAAAGAAATAAAGAAGGCCCACTAATCATCAGAACTTGATGGAGTGGTGGGCTTCTTTGGAGCAGCTTCAAGCTTCTCCACCGTTAATTCCGAATCTTCTATCTGGAGTATGTTTCCCGCCCTCCGCAGAACAGCAACAGGAGTGAAAGGAGGTACTCCCCCTGTAGAATCTTGAGGACGAGCAGACTTGGCCTTTTTCCTAGGTTCTGGCTTGTCTGATGCAGGCAAAACCCTGAACCCAGCATTCTTGGCAAGGCTACGCGTCACTCTACGCTCCTCAAGGACAAGTGGAGTAGACACCTTCCTGGTCCTCTTCTTGGTAACCGGCTGGGAGTCATCGGTTCAGTAGCAGGGCATGAATCCAGCAGCATAGGAACAGGAGCAGCAGAGGAAACTGGCAACTCAAAAGGCAGCAGAGACGACATAAATTCAAATCTTCTGTCAAAAATAACCCGAGCTTTGTGCTCCAGGAAATATCTGGACCACTCCACCACAGGATCAGGTAACAGGACTTGAAGAATCTGCACTTCATGATCTGCACCAATTTCAGGGGGTGGTGGAACAAAAGGAACCATAGCCAGCTGGTTATGTTCCACCTGTTGCTGCATCTCCACAAATTGTTCCGGGCCCTCAGCTCGTGCAACATTCATGGAATCAATGGAAGCGCCAGAAAATTGAACAGATACAGAAGACTGCACCTGCTCAGGTTCCGGTTCCTGATCAACATGCTCCTCCGGCGCAGCATTCTCTCCCTGCTCCTCATTGTTCCAGTCTCCCCAACCATCTTGCTGTGGTTCAGGCTGAGCCGGTGGAACCCAAGCATCTGGAATTGGGGCCTCAGGAGCACCAAAAGCTGGGTGTGGATTGTCCCCAGGAGGGAGAAGGTCTTCATCCCCCGGCAAAGCATCAGCAGCATCACTGTCCAAAATAAAAACAGGGCAGGTCCAGGAAACAACGTGACCACCGTAACGCTGAACCTCCCTAATCACAAGCGAGCGGGGAATATCAGCACCGCTCCCATAAGTAACCTTGAGCAAGGTGCGAACAGGAGAAGCGTCCTCCCTCCACCAGGTCCGGAGCTTGCCAAATTTGGACACAAACTCCCTAAGAAACTCATCGGTGTGATAGTCCATGTGCAGATTCAGAATCATAATCCACCCAGTCCTTGAATAAGTTGTTGCTCTAACATTATCTCCTTCATCATGCCTAACGAAGGATAGCATCCTACCATCAGGAAAGATAAAAGGAGGAGAGTGTACCAAACAATCTCTGGCAACTTGATCCGCCATGCGGAACATGCCAACTCCCACAGCGCTCTCCGAGAAGGAGACAACTTGCAGATGTAATTCCTGGAAGATGTAATCGACGATTTGCTGCAGGATATCGTCGAGCTCTTCTACCGGTGGCCGCGGAACCAACTGAGCAATGGCCCAGGATTCATGGCGGCGAGGTGGAGCCGCAGAGGAGGTGATGAAGAGGCGAGCAGGCCGCTGCTCTGCCGCCCATACCTACTCAACATGCATCCCCGCCGGGACGAACCTGGTCAGATCACAGGGGAAGTTCGCCATTGCAGGAGGTTGCGATTCGAGCGGCTAATCCGACGAGGGTTTTCCAGGAACAGTGGCAGGGGCAGGGGAAAGAGCTGAGGCAGGGGACTCCTCAGTTCCAATAGTCGGCGATTTCACTACCCAGCGCAGAGTTCCATTAATTCCCGGGCAGTTTCTGCGGATATGGCCCGAACGTGAACAAGACCAGCACCGTATCCGGCCCGTACACTCTTTCGTTGCATGTTTAGCTGAGAGGCAGTTAGAGCAAGGCCAAACTTGGGCCGCCATTTTATCAATTAATTTTGCGAAGCCATCATCAACAGGCATAGAGGCCACGGTAGGGGTTACAGGGATATGATCCTTAACAGACTTAGTAACAATAGAATCAGCATTAAAAGATCCAAACTTAATAGCAGGCAGTTCATGATCAATATCAGAACCAATTTTGTTAGGAATCGTGGGGGGAGTAGTTGGTGCACGATTAGCAGAAGGTTTTATTAAAGGCTTGTACCGTTTAGGTTTTACCTTCTTTTTCCTCGTGACAACAGTCCACTCATTAATCTGATCGTGGTTCCACTTTTTCCATTCAGCCATCCAATTTGGACCACCGAAACTCCAAAGATGAAAGAAGCACTTGAAGTGGAAGCAAGAAAACCATTTAATCTTCATAATATGAGATCCAACCTCCTTAGAAGCGACATCAAAAGAGAAAACCCGATCATGAAGACAGGTAACATTCAAAGATCGACAATACCCTCCAATCGCCGCCTCAAGAGCCAAAGCAACAGTATTAACATCAATTTTGAAAGCAGCACGGCCAAAAGATACCACCATTTTGAAAGCGCCGAAATTTTTAGAAGCGTGAACGTCCGATCCGAAGAGAATGCGGACTTCCTTAGCAAGAGCTAGACCTCTAGAGAAATCCAGGTCTAAGACTTTGGCTGCATGTACTAAACCCACCGCAGGATCAATGGGAGTCCGATCCAAAAGCGGCACCAAAGAATCCACGTCCAGAATAGGAACGATGGCATTGTTATGATCCAGGAGAGAACCCTTTCGTGGAACCAGATGATCCTGAACCCTGGCACAATGACAAGCAAATTGGATCTCAGATCCAGGATGAATGCTTTCACGTACCTTGAGAAAACATTGATCAAGCACAAAGCCCGCTTGATCTACAAGTTGGATCCGCTTGTCCTTCGGATCTAACAGAACAAAACCCACGTAAATGGGATTGAACCTGAAATCCACATCGGTGGAGAAGATCGTCCTCCACCGCCAACAAGAGCGATCAAAAAGAGATTTTGCCTTGGTCATTGAAGAGAAGGGGGTGGACGACACTGCCGGAGTGGCAGATGTCGTAAGGGAGGATGCCGACTACGCCGGAGTGACGATTGTCGGAGAAGAATGGCTAAAACCCTAGATCTCAGCGGAGTCGCCATGAGCGCCGCCTAGAGGGGGAGTCGCCATGAGCGCCGCCTCACGAGGAGTTTTCTTTCTCTCCTGATACCCAATTTTGTGGCTATAGTTACCTAATACAATATTCATTATAATGAACTGTCCACATAGCATTTGTCTATTAATCCAAACTCTTATTGTTAGATATATTAGCGGTTGTTGCTTCATTACTACAAATAAACTTGTGATTATTGACTACTCATGTGGGGATTGCAATTCGCTCATAGTATAGACCGGAAGATGGCGAAATTTCCAGCCCAGAAAATCCAACAGTTTGTAACTCTGAAGCAAAGTCCAACCGTTGGTAATTCTTGGTTCTAACGGTGCTCCTGGCCTTGGTTGGAAATCACTTCTCATTCTTCACCGGGATTAGTAGAGAAGTTTTCTAAGGACGCAGAGAATTGCAGCTTTTAGTAGGTAGATTGGAATCGGACCTTCAGAAGAGTTTGGTATAACCAAAGTCCTAGCAGGTTCATTACTATCTAAATGTGTGTTCATATGCTAAAATCATCCGCAGACCACCCGAGAAGGGTATAATATAAGCAATAAAGACTCCACATCTCATACAACTATTCAATCCGTGAAATACCAGTTCTCAGTTGATTTTGTAATGTGGAGCTTCAGTGCCAGCTAAGTGAGTACCATTAACCAATTTTAGTGAGAGCAAATATGTGGCATTTGAGTTCCTTTTTATCCCCAATTTTCGGTATACCATGACTCAGTATGCTATCTTATTATCAACACAAGGAAATAATATTTTAGTACAACTATCACGCGACCATGCATGCATCATCTCATGACTTAAATCTAAAGACATCAACAATCAGCAAGAACAAAACTCATATTCTTTCTATATTAGAACTTGCCTTCTGATTAGTTATTTCATGACAGGGAAATTTGTAGGATTACTGAACATAATATTAATGTTTCACCTCGGTAGACCACATATAAAATAAGAATTGCAGTTTCTTCATTTTGCCACGTCGACCTATATGACTCTGCTACCTTTCCATTTTGCTAATGCCTTTCCAAGTCTGTTTCAATATCTGAAAACAATATTATTAGCAGTCAAAACCCAGCAGATCAATAGAGTTAAAATATCACTTGGATTTAAATGATGAACAAAAATCTATCTTGCGTTCATAACAGTTTACCGTGTGACAGTGTAGATTTCTGATAAGAATAAATCTCTTGTTTCTGTAAGATTGATGACCAGACCAGGTCTATGCTTCTCTGTGTTACCAACCAGGTAAACAAAAGGGACAATCAAACAATTAGCCATTCTGTAATATTACCATGACTACAGGTTTGAAGGTGGATCAGTAAGTACAGTACTCAGATGTCAGATATTTAGTTCTCTGCAATAGTCATCCACCATTTGATATTAAAGAAAGCTACCAGGCGTTTCAATAAAAAAAACTTGAATTGGTACCTGATAGTATAAGGGGAAAATATACATATATACTCTGAAATTTCATGTAAAGGATGTGAAATTCCATTACCAAATACAGTGAATTGGAGTAATCATCTTCATACCCATATAGCGAAAAGTATAATGATGCTCCTCTGCAAATAATATAGAAGGTGTTTACTTGCTATGACTTGTGAGTATCAGTTTGAATGATTCTCACTCTAAAGCTGCATCACTGTAGGTGCAGCTCAACCCACACGAAAAAATTGTAGGTGGATTCTGATACAAATATCTGGAAATTTCTGTCAGAGATGCGTACCTGAGATGAACCCCACGAGTTTGTCAATGTGTGCGAATAATTTTCACCGAGACAAGCAAATTCTAAGCGAAGAGCATGTCTTAGAACGCCAGTAGATCAAAGGACGAGACGAGAAGGACACACGATGATTGTTATGGACAACATATATAGGAAATCTTGGAGAGGAGGCGTTCTGGCATGAAACCGTCGCCCATAATCTCCAGAAGGAAAGGATATTGAATGGGACGCACCTGCTACACCATTAATTCAAGCAATAAACAGCGGCGGCGCCATCACCATGAGTATCCGTTGCCGCTGCTTGGCCTTCCCTCTGCAGCCACCAGCCCTCCCAAGTCCTAATTTGGTCGGCACAAACTAAAGGAGGAGCCGAGGAGAAATTTTAGTGACCAACATATGGGCTCGTGATGAGCATCTGTAGAGGCCCATCCTGAAACAACTATATGTTGTTTGGTGTAGGCCCGGTTAACCACAAGGAGGCCAACTCAATTTCTGGAGCAGCAGCCCATCAACGGTACGCTGTCCGAACGCACGTACCTGTGGTAGAAAAGACGTAACGGCAATCGGTGGAAGGACAAACGAATCCAGAGCCTTGAACGACCAGATCGGACGGTTAGGAGCGTCAAATCGCTGTGAGCAGCTGTAGCTAGGTGAGTTTTACTGTTTCTTAATGTTTTGGGAAGAATCTGTAATCTCCACTACTTAGGGCATGTGCAGTCGTTGCGACGCCCTGCGTCTGTAAAAATTGTCCAGGTCACTTATAGACTTCCCAGTATGCAGGCTATACAATAGCAAATATTTTTGGGCAGACGGTAACCACAAAATAGCATGGGGGTTACAGCTTTGATTCCGTGGAAAACGGATCTAAAGTGATCCAGTATAGACAGCCCCGCTCGGTACAACGGGAGACAGCCCGTCTATAACAAACTATTTTTATGCTAATAGATCGTCTATATTTGTACAGACGGCCGGTACCATTTTTCCTATTCTCTCTCCGCCACGTAATATTATTTCCTACGTGGACTCTCTTATAGACTGTTGATTAGACATTGTTGTACATGCCATTATAAAAGACCAAACTTTGTGGGAAAATTAAATCTTGACCGTCCGTGCAAACTCATCGAACAGCCTGTATTCATTTGTTCTCCCCACCCCCCTATTCAATTGCCGTTACATCATGTCTGCCTATATTCACGGAAAAAAGAACTGCCCCGCGTCCATCACTCCTGCCATATGTGGAGCCTTCTGATCAATGCCGAAGATTACTCGCCTGAAATTAATCAGCTCGCTCGAGAACGCTAACCATACCTAATCCCGAACTCTTTCTCGCTCGCCCTGCCGAGGCCGATCGAGTGCTAGGGCTCCCTCGCCGCCCCCACATATCTGCGGCCTCCAATCTCCCACGGATGCCCTAGGGCGCCTCACGTTGTCCCCGAGGTTGCAGGCCACCCCAGGCACCCGCCGTCCGCCTCCAATATCCCATGGCCGCGTTCCACCGCGACCAAGTGCTCCACCCTGACACCCGGTGCTTGCACGGCCACCGCAGTGCCCGGCCCTCCGTGCGCCTCTATGGACTGAGCTAGACGGGAACCACCCCGAGGCCCCATCTTCAGTGGCGAAGCCTGTCATGAACCACGCACGGAGGCCTTCCTCACATGCTCACACGCGATCCCTGTGACGCCCCGAGATCGGGCACTATGCAGATTTCAGCATTCCCGCCAAAATCCACATAATAACCGATTCCAGGTTGCCACTTGTGATAACATTACAACAGTTCACGAATAATCTCCACAACGACAACAGAAAAGATATATACAAGAGGACTCAAACGAGCCAAGGATACAACTGATACAATACAAAGATCCAAATAACAGCGGAAGAAACAACATAGCGTCCGACTACGGACAAGATACAAATTGGACTAAGAGTCCTGAAGATAACCGAGAGCGTCCAATCCCTGCCCAGGCCAAGCCGGAGGGATTCCCAAGCTAACGTCGTCAGACTTCAAACCTGTTGACTGCAATGTTGAATATGCAGCCACGAAAAAGATTCGTGGGTCGGTACGGTTAAGTACTGGCAAGTGGATAAACCATACTCACAAGATACCGGCGTAACCAGTCATCACCAGATACAAATACTTTGGGATCAACGGAAAGGAAGGGATTATTGCAAATAAGCGGCAGCGGGCTGCACTAACCAACTACAGAGACTCACTACAACATCCGGCTAAAAGAGGGGGATAAGATAGCGTATCGGAACCAACTACAACTACTCACCAAACAATACCCATCCAATGTCACCCCCTACTAAGGAAGCAACCCAAGGATAACTCACACTGTTGGATTAATGATGTTCAACTTATTGTGTCAATAAGACTATTACTAATCAAGTTATTATCATTAGGTGTAAGTTGTCTGAGTACTTGTTAGCCAGTACTTTCACCAAGTCGTCACATAACCGCGGACAACACGGCTTCTCGAGAAGATTCATCCCTGCCGGGTGTGCTCCAGTACCCGTACACACTCAAGCCTCCAACTAAAACTCAGGTTGGCTTGACACGACCCAAACCGTCTCTACAACCCATCCTAGGAGCCACGGAGCTATAAGGTCCCGGCCAGTCCGCTAAGCGCAAGGGTGAAAACCACACCCCCCGGCACCACAGGCCTCGTCCTATATGCATCATCATCATCATAAGTAACCATGGGTGATCAACCCATTATGCAAGGAGCAAATGGAACACCTGAACTAAGTGTGGCTCTTCGGACAAGTTGCAGATCAGGTCTAAGTCGAGGGGGGTCCCATACTACCACCCGGATGTGGTGAGCACGCTCATCATGGATCAGTAGACAAGACTCTTTTCCTAATTAAGGTCGACACTAGCAGGCTCCAAAACCCTAACCCGGGCCTCCTGCCGGTGCCTTAACATCAAAATTATTATTACCCAAAACATTAACAGGTTGATTGAATGGAAACCCAACTATCAACTAAACAGGTGATAAGACGGACAACAAGACTTGAGCGCAAACAACACTAAGCATGCAACTACGACACGAGGGCCAACAGGGTAAACAAACAACAGTTAATAGGAAGTGGAAGGAAGGCTATATCATGGCTGCAAGATAAACATATAATAGGATCGAGACACAAGCATCGAATCAACAGGCTAGAATAAGAACAACGGAAAGAATCGGTAACAAGTGATGAAAGGCAGCCATTTGGCAGCAAGTGAGTATACTTGCCTGAGATCCAGCAAGTAGAGGTACATCCACAGAACTTGTCGTTGCTCACATCATCTCAACGTCCTATCCGAGAAGAAGCATCGAACCTCGAACAAACACCGGATGCAACAATTACTACTACGGCAAAAGATCCAGCATGATCCTATTTTATATGCATGACATGGCAAGATGCAACAGGGGAAACAACTTAAGCAATTTAATCGGAACCGGAGTCCGGACAAGTAATTATTGGTTCAAGTTGTTTAGCTAACCATCAAGTTAAATGTTGTTTAGCATGGAAAACAGTAAATAGGTGAGCTAAGCAATATTAAATGGAATAGGGCAACAATTGAATTAAGTACCCCAACACATTCCATATTTATTTATTAGGTGAACATACATAACACTACTACAAATGCAACATGCAAGGTGCAAACATGAACATGGATGGCATGAACATGTTAAGTGCATTTTTCTGGTATGAAAACATATTTTATTTGTTGGATTTGGAATTAAAATGAGCAAGTTATCAAATTAGCAATTTTAAATACATTAATTAATAAATAGTTGTTTTCAGCAATTTAATTTATTCAAAAGGGAAAACAAAGTTGATATTTGCAAAGTTTAGAGAATTTTGATTCGAAAACATATTTTATTTTTCAAATTTGGAGTTAAAATGAATTAGTTATGATTTATGCAATTAAATCAATTTAAATGGAGCCGGAAGCCCGACAATTAATTTAGGAGGTTCGAGTTATTTATCTACCCACAAAAATGCAATGCAACACATGAATGAGATGACATTTTAATTATAGTTGATATGTTATAGAAAATAGGGCATAGGTATAGGGGTTTGGGTTCGCACGTTGGAGAGAGGATCGCCGGGGTCAACGTCGGAAACTTCGGAACATGGAGGAAGTAGACGAAGAATGGAAGTAGACAAAGTCGTCGATGTCGTGGAAGTAGTCGACGTAGTCATAGTAGAGGAAGTAGTCGACGTCGAGGAAGTAGTCGAAGTAGTCGTTCTCGTTCCGTAGCCGAGGTAGTCGTTCACGTCATCGGTGGTCGGAGGTGAACTTGGCGGTTCCACGTATCCGTCACACTCGGCATCGTCGGGGTTGATGGGGTTCACTGCGTCGGTGTACTTGTCGATGTTTCTCGGTCGGGCTCTCGTGGACACGCACGAAGGCGGCCACCACAATAAGTCCAACGGCGGCGGTGTCGGTGTTCACGGTTCGTCGAGGAAGTAGACCTTGGCGATTCCATCGTCGAGGTTCACAATACGCACAAAGGCGGCCACACAAGGAGAACACGGCGGGACGGGTACGGACGGCGGCGTAGATGTTCATGGGTTGATGACGTGCTTGTCGATGTACATGGTGATGCGGGCGCAGCTGTATCGAAGTGGAGGTCGGAGCGGTGAGCATCGGCAGCCGAGGAGGACGGCGGTGAGGCGCTCGGTTGCGGGGCGGCAGCACCACGTCGGGGCGCAGCAGGGTGCCGTGTGCGTGCCGCCGGGAGGACAAGGGGCGACGGCGCCTGGAGGTGGGCAGCAGCCCTAGGGCTGCGAGGACGGGGCGGCTCGCCGGAGAGGAGCTAGGAGGAGGCCGTGGCGGCGCCAGCCGCGCCGGGAGGGAGCTGTGGCGGCGCCGGCCGCCCTCGGACGGAATGGAGGGAACGGCGGCGGGGGGCGCAGGGGCTCGGCCGTCCGCTGCGAGCAGAGAGATGGAGGGGCGGCGGAGCTCCGGGCCGCGGGAGGAGGCGCAGGGCGGGGATGGCCGGCGAGAGGTGGGTGGAGGCGGAGGACGAGAGGAGAGGGGAGGGGCTCGGCGACGGGCGAGGTGGAGGAGGAGCTTGGCGGCGGGGCGAGCGGCGGTTCCCGGCCGGAGAACGGGGAGGCAGAGAGGGAGGCGACGGCCGGCCGGGGAGGAGCAGAGGGCGGCGATGGGAGAGGAGGCTCGAGCGAGAGAGACACAGCGATCGGGGGGATCGAGCGATGCTCTCCCTCCCGTGCGTGCGTTTCCTGGATGGGTGGGAGGACCCGTTTGCAAAAAGGAAAAAGGGGGCGGGGGCGGCTGCAAGTGGGGAGGGGGGTGGAGTAGAAAACGGGTTAGGGTTTGGGGGAGGCTGGCTGGTTCGGCTGGGCCTTGGGCCTGGCCGGCTGGCTGCCTCTCTCTCTCTTTTTTTATTTTTTTTTATTTTTTTCTTTTCAGAAACTGGTTAGGCACCAATAAAAAATGGATTTTATACACCAAACGAATTCCAGAAAGTTTTATAAAATTGGACTGGATGTAATTTAATTTGATTGCAAGTTTAAATCAATAATGATGCATTATGCCATGTTATGCAAAGAAAAAAAAAACAAGCAACATATTTTATTAGGGGGAAAATTCCCCGGGCGTTACAATCCCCCCTCTTCTTCAATCAGGAGCTGCTGGTCCCTCTCTATCTCTCTCATTCTCAATCTTCACTGCTGATCTCACTCTCTGTTCGATATACAGTTATACAAAAACATTTTCTAGGTTTTTTTCAGGAGACTAACAGCGGTGCAGGTGCAAGCGGAAGTGGGAATGCTGACATTAGTCCAGGCGAGTGTTCCCCATGAGCTGCAGAATCCTTGCACGGCTACTTCCACATGAGGTCCACATAAACTGCAAATTTTCGGATCATAAAACTGAACATTTAGTGTCAGACATATGGTAATAGCTCGAATGGCCTTTTATTGGCAAGCAAGTGCATAATTCCTCCAGTGTCGTGACTGTAATTTGAGTTAGTTTGTTCCAGTTCTACCAAGTTATGTGTAGAACGGAGAGTGAGTACAGGAGTGGTAATGTACTTGCTAAGTTACAATTATTCATATATGATTTTTACTTTTTTTCCTAGCATATACAGGGATGACAAAAACACACTATCTTGACCAAGTTTCAAAATTTGACACTATAATTATAGCTGCAAGTTTCACATGTTTAGGATTCAAACCATGTAATGTCACTGTACATACTTCAGGTCCAACTGGTGATCAAAGTGGTGCAGAAGGAGCTGGTTTTTGGTGAAGGACAGCTACGTCATGCGCTGAGCTTATTTGGTCACCAAGTCAGCATCTCTTTTATATTGCTCATTCCTCAAGATATGATAGCTTACTTTCTATTTGCAGAATAGCCGTCCTGATAGACTATGCAACTGACTTCGCCCTGGAACATATATGGTGTATTGAGCCTGCCTCCACTATAGTGATGTTATCACTTCCATTGGCCTCCTGCAGGAAGAGCTTCTGCTAAGGCAAGTAGGCAACACGGTTAGTATCTCACAATGCTCTTTCAAGCCTCTAACTACTTAATGGGGAGGCACTAGCATGGAGCTCCTACATTCTATATCAATCAGCCGAATCTGGTATTTTTCTTTTCTTCAAAACGAGTGAATTGGGATGACAAGTACTATTATAATTTTTATGAAGCTGGCTCACGTTTTCTGTCAAAATAACTCAGATGCATGCAAATTGCTTGGCAAACTAACTTTATGCATGTCTTCTGTGTACATTCAATTGATCTTCGCAAAAGAAACACTCAGAGGATAGTGGAAACGTGTTTTTTTTAACACTAGAAGGATACTACGCGCGTTGCTGCGGGACTGCTTTAGAAAATATATTTTAAACAAAGTTTTATAAGAGATTTTGTACATTATGGTTGGTTTCTATGTGAATTTTTAAAATTCAGTTGATCATAGTATATTTATATTTTTAAAAATTATTAATATGAATAATTAGATGGTTCAAAAATGAATGATATGCAGCTTGCATGTGGTGATTAGCATATTGGTGGTGATGACATGGCTATATATTTGATTGGTTAGGAAAATGGATGATGTGGATAGCTTGCATGTTAAGATAGAAAATCATTAATACATGTTAGTGAGGTTTTATTTTATAAGAAGTATAGATAAAATATGAAAGTGCAGTACGCCTAATATGCCAGAAATTAGAAAGTTCTTTTGTTGATTGACATTAACCTGTGATTCTTCTTCATCCGCAATTGCAGTTATAGTGAAAGCAATTTGGAAGAATGGTGCCATGTTATTATTTGGAAACATTTCTGCGATGTTTACCGTTCTTTACTTCTAATGAAAGTAAGAACGATTTTGAATAATTACATAACAAAATATATAATACAAAATGCAGGATATTCTCTGGGATTTGGCAATAATGGCTAGGATTAGGAGCCTAGCGCTTACGCTAAGCGCCTTCGTTGTACATGTCCTTACTCCTTACTGACAATTTATTTTGGTGTTTTTTTTCATTCCAATTTATGTAGTGAAGAAAAAAATTCAAATAAGAGAGATTTATTGTTTGGCACCATAGATGAATTATTTGTATCTATTAATTAAACTTGAAATTTAGATAATTTGCTACCTATCTTGAACATTTGTGCATTAGTCTACACGTGCATTGCACGTACATGATTACTAGTGATACGGAAACAAACAAAGAGTCCAGAACTTCTTTTTTGGAACTACAAAGAGTCCAGAACTTGATACAATAGGACGATGGACAAAAGAAAAAAGTGATGGAGTACAACAGACGCACCAACCAAGCAAGCCAACGAAGGAAGCTTTAATGACTTTATTATTAAAAAAAATAAAAAAGTATTATATATAGGTATAGATATAGATATATATAGTATAGATTCTAGTAGTATTTTTCAGTGAACTAATTTTTCTGGATCTCTAAACTTACCACCATGAACAACAAATTAAGTCTACGATCATGGAAAGTCAATGATTTTCAGTTATACAATGCAATTTTTTTTTTTGAAGCAACCGACAGAGAACCAATGCAAGCTTCTCATCGAGATAATGTATACTTAAAAACCTGTAGATAGCCTGAATATAATGGCTAAGTTACTCGCTCTGTACCCAACGAAAAGGAAAATCCTGAATTTCTTCCTGACCTTGAGCCTTTGGTGATAGTTCGTCGTTGCTCTAGTGCCCTGCTCGCTGCACCATAGTCGCTGCAGCCCAAGAGTTGCCACCACCGCCGATGACCATACAGAGCAGGAGAGTTACAAAAAAAAAGGGACAGAAAGAGGGAAATTATACGGGAAAAAGTTAGCAGAAAGAGGGAATTTGTGCATATAGACATATATAGATGAAACTATTTTGAGAACGCTTATCAAAAATATTTATTTGGAGAAATTGATTGAGTTTACTCAATGAGATAGCTAGAGCTTGAAATTAACAATTTCTAAAATATGAGAAAATCAATCCAGACCATAACAACATGCAGAGCAATTCTAAGAGTCATAGCTTACCTTTGCCATGATTTTCGTAGATGGCAAACCAGTTGCATCCCTAATTTGCTTAGCCAACTCCTGCTCTCAGATCCTTAATTTTCTTCATCCGTACAACCCACCATTGTTAGAAAGGAAGGTAGGATCAATTCAGAAAGGAGGTATACATGTTTAATTTATTAATTAGCAGTATTTACATGGAACTATGAAATAGTTCAAAGTTTTCACACATAGAAACCAGGGCTTGACTGTAACCTCTTTGGCCACCATCTTTATTTCAGACAAGCTAGTGCTGCTTGACCATGGTCAAAGCTTCATGTTCTTCCTCTCTGATAATGCCACAAACAGGACTACAGAAAACTTTCATGTTCGCAGAACCATTGCCAGTTCCACCAGCTACTGCATGTGTACGCATTTCGTCCAAAGTTTCGATGCGTACTTTGTCATAAACATTACACACACAGTTTGTGACCCCGACATGCCACGAGCCGAACACCGCCTCCACCATCGTGTCCGGCGGCACAGTCTGTGCTCCGCAGCGGCATTGGCTCCGACCTTTGGCGTCCATGCGGAAAGACAGTCCACGACCCCACGTAAGCCTTCGCCCACCTCTTCTTGGAGTCCAAGGAGGACATCAGTCGCTAGGGCCGGTGCTATGCGTCAGGGCCGGTCCCGAG
The DNA here is from genome assembly GCA_028641055.1 of Alopecurus myosuroides. Lineage (NCBI taxonomy): Eukaryota > Viridiplantae > Streptophyta > Magnoliopsida > Poales > Poaceae > Alopecurus > Alopecurus myosuroides. The sequence continues at coordinate 122,387,113 of CM054058.1, forward strand.
ACTTTGGGGGCCAGGGGAGTATTTAGCATAAAACCACCACTTTACTATAGAATGTTCGAAAAACCACCACTTTACGATTTAATCGCAAAAAACCACCTCTATACTACTGATAGTTTGCAATTCGGACAAACTACGAATTGAGCGTGGATTGCCACTGGTACTGACTCGTGGCACCCGGGGCGGACACCGACTTGGCAAGGGGCGGAAACACTCCGGACAGAACCGTGGGGAGACCAGGTTGACTGCACTATGCCCGGAGTCTCGTGTCTCGTGCCATCGTACTCTGGCTGGCGCCTGGCGACGGCGAGGCCAAGCAGGCGACGACCGCGCACGGGCAGCACCCAAGCGCCACGCAATCTGCCACGGCTACCGCCGCGCACAAGCGGCACCTGCACCCCGCGCCCGCTGTCGTCGGCTCCCTCTCCTCGTGCTCTATGGCACCGGCTTCAAACCTCCGTCGCGTCGGTGCCGGCAGCGCACCTTCTTGCCCCTGCGCCTGGCCAATCGTACTAGCACAAACCAAGAAAGTGTTTGTGTCTGCGCGCGCGCTCGCGGTCGATCACTGAGACACTCCTGCTTCGGTCCTCCCCCCGGCCTCTCCTAAACGTACAAATACGAGGCAAGCCGCAGCTAAACGAGGCAAACCGCAGCTAAACGAGCCCAGCTGAATGAGCCGCGGTCAAAACGAGCCGCTCGGCTGGCTTGGATACAAGCATGTCTAAAATAAGGAAACAAATTAGCAAAACCCAGGATTCGAACCTGGGTCTCCAGCTAGCCGCCCGCATAGCAAACCACTGGACTAGAGCCACTTATCTGTTTTGGTAGGCCTATTGGGCTTTTTATTTATACCTTTCAATCGAAATCAACCTAGGTTTTTTTCTTTTGTATTAGAATCATAATGGAACTCGGTTTCTGTGACATGCAGCACGCACGTTCTTTTGAACCGGCCGATCGACGTAGCGGCCGATCGACCCGACGTAGCCTTCCCGCCGGCCGATCGACATCCAGAGGCCGCCGCGCGATTCAGGCGCCAATTCCGCCGGCCGATCGACATCCAGAGGCCGCCGCGCGATCCAGGCGCCAATTCCGCCGGCCGATCTAGGCGGCAGTGTGGTGTCGCCGCAACTTTGGCCCCCGCAACTCGCCGCCCCCTCGTAGGCCGCGCCGTCTACTTCCTCTCACCCGATCGCCGTCTTCACGAGGGCGACGTCGTCACATCCCCTCGATCTCCGGTTGATCGGCGACCTCTTTACCATCAAACCGCTGTATCTGTACCTCTACACGAGGAGAAAGTCTACATCTAGGTCGAAGTTCTATTTCTTCACACGGTGAGTGCTTTTCTGAACTATGTTGTCACGAGTAATGTCACATCACTAGTATGTCAGCATAGTATAGCCAATGCCATATTTGTCTAGATGAAGTTGCGAACAAGAAAATCTTGCAGTTGTGTAATTATGTCTAATTCAATAGTTTGTAAAAAAAATATTGTGTACATAAAATTGCAGGGATGGATGAATTCAGCTCTTATAGCAATGATGGTATAAGTGAGAATGCCAACGACGTCTCTAATGGCAGCGCTGAATCTTGGTCGTACGAGGACGACCATATAAGTGTGGATGGGAATGATGACGTGGTCGATTCTTGGCCATCATACGCAACTGATCCTCCAGAGGAGAACCAACTTGTTGGTACTAATCAAGATAATGAACAAGAGCAAGTGCCTTATTCTTCCTTCTCAATTTTTCCACCGGAGGACGACCATGTTGTCGGTGATGAAGCTGATAATAATAACGTGAGTCGTGTGTATTTCGATTTTTCTCTATTGCAAGTGACAACATTGAAACTTACAGTCCTTTTGTTTTTAAATTATGTAGGTAAATTTATTGTATGTAAATGAAATTGAGTACACCGATTCAGAGGGAGAGACGGACGAATCGTGCGCTGATAACATGAGTCAGGTATGGTGATAATTTTGTAAGATCCTCAATTTTGTCGCAATTGTGTTACAAAAAGTTCTACACTCAAGTTATAAGTGTTTTAATTGTCTGTGCAGGTGGTTGGTTATGATGACCACGATCACGAACTGGTCATAGACATAGAGACTGTTGAAGATCAGCAAAAATCACTGGATAACTACTGGAAGATAATGTCCACGACATTTAACTCCGACGGGGAGTGGTACGATTTCTATAACAACTATGCGAAACAGCGTGGCTTCAGCATCAGAAAGGAGGGGCTTAAGAGAAGAAAAGGTGGTGCAAAAGAAATACGGTTGAGAAAGTTTGTGTGCTCAAGGGAAGGGAAACGCCAGAAAGAGAGGTTGACCATGGAAGGTCGCACACGGAGGCTAAGACCAGAGAGTCGGTGCAACTGCAAGGCGGAGCTCACGGTGAAGTTTCATATTTCCCGTAAGGTTTGGTATGTTGCAAAGTTTATGGACGATCACAACCATGTCCTAGCTCGATTTGATGAAGTCCCATTTCTCTGGTCACATAGAAAGATCAAAGATTTTCAGAAGGCAGAGATAATAGCACTAGGAGCGGCTGGGATTAGAAAACATATGATCATGCAAAACTTTATCAGCAGATATGGAGGTTATGACATGGTAGGATTTACCAGGAGGGATATATATAACATGTGCTGTATGGAGAAGAAGAAGCTCCTACCGAACGGACATGCTGCCACAGTCGTTGGCATCATGGAAGGAAGAAAGGAGAGGGATCCCGAGTTCTTCTTTGAGTATAGGACGAATAAAGAAGGACGTCTGACGAGCATGTTCTGGTGTGATTCCCAATCACGTCTAGACTACCAAGATTTTGGTGATGTAGTGATTTTTGACAGCACGTACAAGATGAATCGCTATGCAATGCCATTCATTCCATTTGTCGGAATAAATAATCACCGTAAGACAACGTTTTTGCATGTGTTGTTGTATCAGATGAGAAAGTAGAAACATTTGAGTGGCTGCTGGAGACATTCTTGAGAGCAATGTGTCAGAACAAACCGAAGTCGATAATCACTGATGGAGACGCTGCGATGATGAAGGCTATCCGGAAGGTTTTGCCAGACGTGAGGCACCGGTTATGTTCATGGCACATTGAAAAGAATATGCAAAAACACTTGAATTATAACTCTTTGAAAGAGTTCAGGTCACTTATATACAACACGTCATCACATGCAGTCTGGGAGACGGGATGGAAAGCGTATGTTCGAAAATGGCAAACACCCCGAACAAAGTCGTGGCTGGGAAGGATGTATAAGATGAAGCGGTATTGGGCCGCCTCTTATCTTTCGGATGGATTTTTCCTTGGCATGAAAAGCAACCAGAGAAGTGAAAGTCTGAATTCATGTCTTCATACTCACCTAAACTTCGGTCTGACACTGGTCGATTTGGTTTTGCACTTTGAGAACTGTACTATTCGTCTCCGCGAAACGGAGGCACATGACAACTCTATTACTAGACATTCTACACCAGTGCCAATTACCGATTCAAAGGATGTTGAGAAGGCATGTGCAGATGTATTCACTCATGAGAATTTTTATATTTTGCAAGGAGAACTGAAAAAGATCGGCAGCCTAGAAATTGGTGAGGAAATAGTGGGGAATAATGGATATAGAAAGTTTCTGGTGTCATGGAAAGATAACCGCAACCTACACCGCACATTTATTGTGGAGTATACCCCCCGCTGATTTGGTTGAATCTATAAAGTGCAATTGCAGGAGAATGCTTCGGAAGGGGATCCCATGTAGGCATATTCTGCGTGTATTGAAGCACATGAAATTAAGTAAGATGCCTAGCTGTTGTGTTCTTAAACGGTTATCAAAGGAAGCAAGAGGTGGCTTGCCATCAAAGCGCGTGAGTGATCTGTTCAGCTGGGGTTGGGCAAGCGTAGAGGAACATGTAGCATATGGTGAAATTAGCCAAATACAGGCAGAAGGAGCCTCCGTAGCTGTCAAGAACCCATTCCTGATGAAAAAGTTGAGAGATGCTTTAGAGGATATAATATCATATCAGCATGTACCCAAGGTTAACGAGGATGGGACCAGCAATGCTAGCAAAGAGAATTCAAAGACTTTCAAAGTACGTTCAGTTCCAGTTGGTGATCCTCAAAAAGTTTCCACGAAGGGCGGGCGTAAGAAGGGCATGCAAGGTGACGAGAATGCCGATCATCCGACGACGAAAAATGGAAGACCGTTGGGGTTTGATGAGGCGCCTCCCAAACGGTTGTGCGGACTTTGCAGAGTATCACGACATAACATGTCCACATGCGCTCTTAATCCAAATTAAGAGAATATTTTTTTCGAGTTATTATTACGGCTGATTGATTACATTTTCTTATTGCTTATATCTCTTGAATGCAGGAACCAAGCATGAAGTACAAGTTGGTACTGGTTTTTTAGTTGTTTTCATGTTTCAGAGTTTTAGTTTCGGATTTTTAGTTGCTTTCATGTGACATATTGCCCTAGGGACTGTAATAATGTACTTCTGTTAAGTGAGATCAGAAATATGGACGTTGCGGGCTTTTCTGCGATGGATCGGTTGGTAGCCGGCAGTATAACCGGAAACCCCTTAGATAGTGCCGGAACACAACCAGGGAATCCGGCTGCTGTCCCGGCATGAGTATCGGTTGACCGGTAACAGGCCGGTCTTTAGACCAGAAACCGCTTGTGTGAACTTATTTTTTTTTCATTTTTTTCTTTTCTACTAATGTTTTCTACATGTTAGAAACCTTGTACTAAAATTTGGGGTGATTTAGAGTTGGTCGAAAAAACTCAAAATTTTAGGGAGAGGCCGTCTGGTCACTTAAACCAATTTTTGTAATAAGGTGGTTTTTTCGATCTCCTCCAAATCATTTGAAAATTGGCACACATCATGTCATGAATGAACACATATAGAATTTCAAGGTTTCACACTTTTTTTATATTTTTAAATATTTATAATGACTTAGTGAAACTGGGTTAAAATCTCGGAACTTACCTTAAGAGGAGGAGGAGGAGGAGGAGAATAGTTGTCATGGATGAAGTTACACATGCGTCAGCCTGTGGTATGAGCGCTTGTGGTCATACCATGCCCTGTGAAGATTCTATTCTTCTTATGCCCTTTCTGGTGACTTGGGAATTCCTCCATTCCATGATACTTTCCATATGTGCTATCATTTCAACATTAATGAATGCACTTCTACGAGCAAATAAATAACCAAGAGGAATGACACATCTTCGAATTTATTAGTGATTAGCATGCAACTAGAAGAAACGATCTTAGGAAAATCTAAAAACTACTTGGTTTAAACAAGGATAAAAATGAGCATTAATTCACCACCAAGACCGCCAAGTTTAAACCTTGATCGTTCTCAAGCAAGAAAAAAATTATACGAAACTCATGGTTTAAACCAAAATAACGAGAAGTTGGTTCACATAAGATTGTAATTGCCTAGATAGCTCACTGCTCCTTTCACATGAAAGGTTAGCACAACTATAGTAGCGGAAATGTTATTATATATACAACTTTATTAGGCCAATACAATTACATGAAGACTAATATAAGCAGGTGCAATGTTTTGAATAGACATCGTTATACTTCTTCTAGCTAACACTTGCATGTCGGAACAAGAGAAATATTTGCAATAAAATATACTCTCTCCGTGCACTTTTATAAGGCATTTTAATTTTAATCACACATATTCTAAAATGAGTGAACCTAAATTTATTCAAAATTGAAATGGTAAGTAGCGTGCCTTATAAAAGTGGATGGAGTGACTATAAAACTACGAGAGCTTGTCAAAAAGCATAGCACTACAATATCTTATTAACACCGATATAATTAAATCGAGAAAATCGTGCCTCCTCCGTGTCGGTTGTGTTGTGCAAACCCTTTGTTGCATGCTATTTGCATGCTATATGTTGTTTTTCGTCTTGTTGTTTCTGCTGTCTAGCTTCGATGCGTGTTGCGTTCTAACTTAGCTTCGTTTGCGAACCAACCTATGGTTGGATGGTTAGGAGCGTGGTTGTACCTTTCAGTAGGAGGCGACGTTCCCGTCGACAGCGAGACGCCTATGGTGACTTCGTCAATCTCAAGATCCGCCAGCTCAATTTCTCGGAGGTGCTCATAGGGTAGGATGTTGTGTGCATTCATATGAGTGAGTTGTATGCGCGTATATGTGAGCGCTTGCGTTTGTACTGTGTTTCTGAAAAAAAAACTTAGCTTCGTTAGGCTGTTTTTTCGACGGTTGAGTCGCTGATGCTGGGTCCTTTTGGTATGGGCGTATGGCTAGTTCGCATTCTGGTGTCATGGCCAATGCGTGTTCAGTGCTGGTTGGCAGGAGCTTTCTGCTCACCTTAAGGGCACACAGGATACAGTTACTGTTCATGATCGTTCTTTCTTGTCCGGGAGATTATCCATGCATGTATGCTTTACTCTTGATTAATACAGGCTACCATTTGTTGCAGATTATCATGTTACCATCGAAAGAGAGGAGGGTGAGGTTCAGTGGAACTGCTGTATAACTCTGATGCATCAAATTCGATCTGAAATTCTGAATGACATGAAGAAGTAGAAGCATGTGAGAAATTAGGAAGTGCGATATAAACAGCTCACCATCATCATTCAGGATTGAAGATGCAATAAATCAATCAATCAATAATGTTTGTAGGGGGATTGGCGATTCCTTCAGCTAATATACTAGGCCTTCAAATGAATCAAAGAATTCTTCCAAATTCCTATCTAACCAAACCTCAATTTGAGATTGTCCTTTCTTCTTCCTCTTTTAGGGATCTAACTCATGCAAGTCGGCAACAGATCGTCCTTTCTTCTTCAACTGCTGCCACGGCAAATCAAGCATTTCAATGTCACATAGGCACATTTCCATCAAGGGAACTACTCAGACAACAGACATAAATTTATTTCTGTACTAAAGATGAGACATAAGATCATGTAAGAGTTACCCTCGACCTCAGTCAAAATAACCATGAGTAAACTTGCTCCAAAACTTTCCACGAGTAGCTTCTCTTCATTCTACCGGTTCATCACCTTGACCTTTGTTGATTCATTCAGTCATGCCATAGATCAATCATACAGGGTAAGTCTGCAACTGAAAGATCAGCGTGTTAAAATTTGCAACAATATCTTATGGTCTAACATTAAATCTACAGATAAGGGAAATATAAATTTTCTGCCTGCTGATCAAGATGGCTGAAGTAGCTACTCAGGACTGAGGCCTTCACCTGCTCTACTAGCAAAATTACAATTTTGTTTGTACCTGGCTTATAGAAATTTCATTCAGCTGAAGATAATGTTCCAGACCTGAGATAAACGTAAGGACAAATAACATCATATTATTAAGAAGCAATTCCCACCACTGGGCCTATTTCCTGACCTGAAATTTCATTCAGTCTGCCTATTTACTGGAGTAGGAGTTGTGAATGTAGTAGCTACAACTTTCCTTGGTAAATATAAGGGGAAAAAAACCTCTCATTCCAAGTGCGGTGGAGATACAATATGCAATACAAAAGTGCACTTGGCACAGAAATGTGAAATACTGTACATTCTTTAGTTGGCTAACTAACATATATTTCCTATCGGTCTTCAGCAACGAGGAACATTCGACAGCAATGCATGTACATTCTACAACCATGAGTAGTTTACACGAATTTTATGAGCGAGTGCAGCGTAGCACGCATACTTACAATTATAACATACATACTACTCCAGTTGAACTCACACAGAACAAATCACATGTTTCATAAAATTATTGCTGCTGCCATTGCCATAACATAATGAGAACAATTGCAACTATGGTGTTTTGCAATAGTGAAAGATGCAAATGGGAAAAAGGAGACCATTCTTGATGATGTCGTGTCATCTCGCGATGGTGTACGCAGTCATGTTCTCGGCCTTCGCCGGTGGTGATAGGTCATAATTCCTTTCCGTGGCAGGTACATTATAGAACTGGGCCAAATACTCCAAGGCTTCTTGGTTGCCGTTGCAAACCTTCCACAGCGATGCCACTTCCCCTGGAGCAACTGCGCCCCAGTCCTCGCAGTCATTCAGAAACTCCAGCAGCTTGGAGTAGTACGAGTCGTAATTCATGAGCAGCAACGGGACAGGGAGCATGGACCCGATCCTCTCTAGTTGAATGAGCGCCATGATCTCGAAAACCTCATCCAGCGTCCCGATCCCGCCGGGCAACGCGACGATGGCGGTTTTATCCGTGGCGTTGTTGCGTACCACGGCATCCACTAAGCCGTGCTTCCTCGCCGAGAAGAACCTGAAATGCAGATAGCCCGGCCGGCCAGTCCAACTTGCTAAGCTATGATGGAACTCTATACTTTGCAGCAAATAGATTGAAGCAAGATTGAGGTACCTGCAGGTGAGGTACGAGTGTGAGGGCAGGTAAGGGTGGAAGTTTGAGGTTGTCCATTCGCCCGCCTCCTTGGCAATCTTGAATCCGCCGACAGGTTTATCTGCCTGGAGGGCGCCTTGGTTGGCGGCATCCATGAGGCCAGGGCCGGCACCGGTCCATGTGGTGCAGTCCAGCAGCTTGGCTATCTGTCGATGTGCAAAGACAGGTTTCATCCTAAGTCGTCATAGCAGATTCTGCGGGAGGGCTAGTTCTAGTAGAGTTGTGTGGTGATTTGTGGGCACAGTCTATTTCACCAGTTCATTCTCGTCAATTCGGCAGAGATGCTGAAAAGCAGTAGTAGGAGAAAGAGAGGGAAGCAGATAGGAGGACGAGGGATCTTGCCTCCCTGGCGAGCTCGGTGGTTTGGTGGTAGTGGGGATGCGTGGGCGGCACCCTGGAGGAGCCGAGATAGACGGCGCCCCTGCCGAGGCGGCTGACTTGCTCGTAGCACCTCGCCATCTCCTCCCTCACCTGCAGTACCGATGGAGCTCGCTGGCGTAATTGCAAATCGTAACCGGAAGTGGGGAAGGAAGGAGGAGCGAGAAGGTCACCTCACGGGGGCTGCCCCTCTCGGGTTCCATGGCGGCGCATATCGCCTGCCCCACCTGCTGCTGGGGTGAGCAGCTGCGGAGGAGGCGCGAGGCCGGCCATGGCGGACGCCGAGACGAAAGACGGATATGACAAGGGCAGCTGGGTCTGAGCCAAGAGTGCGCGAGCCCGAGCCCGGACCCGAATCCGGAGCTCGCCGTTGCCGCTTCCATGAATTCCCACGCCTCCTGATTCCCGAGAGAAGCAAACGCGGTGTGCGTCTCTACTTGCTTGGCATCTTGTTCCACATCTCAGGATCTCCGTCCGCGCCGCCCCAAAAGCCCAAACGGACTAGCGGACAGCCCGCATAACTGAGACGGATTCCGCCAGGTATTGGTTCAGAAAGTTCAGATCGGTAGGAAATCGGTACTATTTAGTTTGACTGTTTAATTGGTAGATTTGTTTTGCTCAAAAAAAAAATTGGTAGATTTGTTAATATTTTGTTGTTAACAAGATTTCAATTTGAAGAGCTACCTAGCTAGCTCCATGGCATTTCTTATTCAGTGCTTCCTGAAGAGCTTCTCAGGAACTGACACCATCATCAGTCAACTGTAGCACCGATCCTTCTGTCTAGGCCCCAATCTTATAAAATATTTTTTACAAAATAAGTTACATTTTATTTTATTAGAGCTGGCCCCAGGTAACTGGAACTTAATAGTCTTGTACTCATCTTTTGGATGCACACAGGAAATGCAGTATATCTATTGCACTCACCTAAACAGCAGCAGTTTCAGGTAAGTTGGCTATCAACCACTGCAATGTCGTGGTGGTCAGAAACCCTGTCAACCTTAACCTTGTTTGGGTTCCAGCTTATGGGGCTCTGCTACAACACGATGGGCTGGAGCAGGATGCCAAGCTAGTTACTACTCCCTCCCTTCCAAAATAGATGGCTTCCACTTTTCCATATATGCATGTATCTAGACACTAAAAAATGTCTAGATACATGCATATATGGACAAATGGAAGTCATCTATTTTGGATCGGAGGGAGTACTTGGTGTTCTCTCCGTAAATTACTTCCATCTGATTCCTCACTAGCTGATCTATAAATTTCAAAGCAACTATGTATTTGCTACATAAAACAGCTGTATGTTTACCGAATTTAAGCTTGTGATATCTTCCTTGACTTGTCTACTCAAGCTACTTTTTCCAACCAGACTTTCCATTTTTTGCATCCCAGGCGCGCTCTCGACAATGTGTGCTCCTCATTAGCATGGAGGCAGCTAAAAGTATCAGTCTTCTGATCAACCGCAGACCTCTTGCCGCGGTAAAAGCACTGAACGAGTTGAAAGCTCCTCTCATTAGCTAAAACGAGCAACACGTCCACGTGTATATTTTTTATCCAATGAATACAGTGTCACAACATCCACAATGTTTGCACAAGATGCGTCATGTTCACCTAGAACTACACGATTTTTTTTGCCTCGCGACTTATTGGTGGGGATACCGTGCATTCTTATTCTACCTCCAAAGAAGAATTAAGCAGGTTTCTCAGCTTGTATCTCCCAGTGCTTTGATGAACGCATCCTTGAGGTACCCATTTGACCCTGCCATTCTTTGCGCCATCAAATCAAACTCACCACCACTCCTGCAAGTCAGAATAAATGGATTATAGTAACACGGAACAAGAAAATAACAATACTGTATCAGATTATGTATTGTACCAGGAGCCAGTAACTAACTGTCTAAATTTGACAACTTACGGATCAAAAACAAAACCCCCAGCTTCCTGCAGAATCAACGCTCCAGCCGCCACATCCCTAGAGGAGAAAATGAAACATTAGATGATCCTATTGCTATATATTTTCCACCGTTAAATAATTTAGTAACCATACCAGGGGCCACCAAATCCGATCTCATAACATAAATCTAGCCTACCGCAAGCAACTCCACACATGTTTAAGGCCAAAGAGCCACACATGCGTATAGATCTAACCTGGTAAAGAAAAAATGAATACCATGTCAGAACATGCTACAAAATAACTTTCTCTGACATAAATATGTTACTTCTACAAGGGTTTACCTTGAATAGTAACTTGTTGATTCTGTTGGTTGTATCATCCAAAGTGGACTTGTCCCGTTTGGTTCCTACCTGCTCAATTGATACGGTTATTGGTTCGACATTCCAGTAAATTCTTTAAAAGTAAAAAAAGTCCAGATCTAAATTTTCATGGCATGATACCACAGCTGTTATTTCCTTGATATTAATTATTAGTGAAGAAACATACACAATCGGAAGCTACCATATATTAGTCCAAATTTTCATCACTACGAAAATGTTCCACCTATCGATGGTGCGCTACATCAAGTATGAAGGGCTTAAACTAATTGTTTCCAACGAAGCACATATTGTATATTGAAACTAACACGGCAGGTAACGCCAACAATATGGCGTGCTCCCAATCCAACAAAATGGCCAGAATTGAGCATCATAGCTTATATTACGCGGTCTGATAATATGATAATTCAAGCACCGATACGTGTTTCCAAAAGGTGACACAGAACAATATACAAAAGGCCAGCTGACGAGACAATGACAGATTTGACCCACACAATTCTGTTTGTCTCATCTACAAATGGGAAGTTCAAGCAAATACATGGATGGTCATATTGGTATGTGTACCACCAAAACATTAGCTCATAGTAGCTACACATCAGTAGTATATTACCAAATAAATATCAACATTTCGACAGGTGCATGGTACTTCTGTAGTATAAAATTTCTGCAAAATATCATGATTAGGCTGGATCAAAAGATTCTAAAAAGAAAATCCTAGATTACTGAAGCTCATTCATGCACTTGGCTAGTAAGGTCCACAGTTAAGCTTTATGTAAGGTAAGGAAGCAGAAGTCCTTGATTACTCCTGCTCATTCATGCACTTGGCTAGTAAGGCGCCGAGTCAAACTTTAGGCCTTGTTTCGGAGTTTAAAATTTGTGTGCTCCCCGGTATTTATTTCACCGGAGGGCACATAAAAATAACATACATTCTAAAGAGGCCCTTAAGGTAGGGTGTTGGACCAGGAAAATCTGAAGAAAAACTAGTAGTGTTCATGTATTTCGTTATTCTGATCTATTCAATGCATGATCTATTACAACTAAACTTTTGTGGTGAAATCTTAATGGGGATAGCAGCAAAGCCGCCGACACAGTCCAAACACACATATGGCATCACGAAGTCATGTATCACAACATATCAATTGTTTCTGCCTAATTGAAAGTGTGAAGAACGTGGAAACAAAAAAAATGCCAGTGTCTGTCACATACCTCTGTTACCATAAGGGCCTTCACCAACTCATCTTGAGGTGATGCTACACATGAATGGTGTATATTCAAATTAGCACGGGCAATCAGAAAAGAAAATTGTGTAATCTTCAGATGCTTCTTCTATTGAATGTCAAATGTCAACATATCAGGGCCTAATGGACAAAAGAAGTGCTTACTTTTGATTGGAGAACCATTGAGGAAAGCACCTTTTCCACGAACAGCTGTGAAAAGCTAATTGAAGAAACACGAAATTAGACTAAAATCTTTTCAAATCAATTCCTTGTGTTCCCAGATCATATTGTTGGAATTGAAGGTTTACAAAGCAAAAATTTCAGTCTTTATTATAAGAATACAACTCCTACAGATGAAAATATGAAATGCTTGCTTGGTTGTAAAAAATTATATAACGGTTTTGCTATATCTCAGGCAACTGAGAAATAACTATTCTTAAGTAACCGCTGAGAACCGTCCATTCACACTTTAAGGTTCATGCAAGTGCAAAAAGGCCAATTATTTCTAAGTCGACCAAGCCATAGCCTCACATAGTATACAGAAAACAAGTCCTTGCATTCTTCCATACATTGTATGGCTCTAGAAACTCATACACTGTCTGCTGCTCCACAAATAATTAGGAGAAAAAATAAAGTAAAGAATCAATGTTTACCTCATTCATGATGGGGTTGTACACGACTCCAACGGTGGGAATTTTCCCAATGGTGAGGCCAATGGAGACGCACACAAAAGGGAAGCTGTAATAATGTAAAAAGAAAATGAGTAATGTTGGCATCAGATGGGAGAAAGGAAGATAACAAGGGTACCACAGCAGAGTGTGCATTACCCATGGACGAAATTGGTGGTGCCGTCGAGGGGGTCGACGATCCAGGTGGGTTCGTCGGTGAGGTCGGCTGTGGAGCCGAGCGCCGCGGACGTCTCCTCGCCGATGAACTTGTGGTCCGGGTATAGCTTCCGGAGTTGGTTGAAGATGAGGTCCTCGCAAGCCTTGTCAGTCTCCGTCACCAAATCCACCTGCAATTCGTACCACCACGACGACCAGATCCCGGTCCAATCAAAGGCAGACAACAGCTCCCAATCAAAAAGGGGCAGAGATCGTCAGGATGTGTAAGGGGAAAAGGAGGAGCGGGGGAAGAGACCTGGCCCTTGTGTTCCACATTCTTCGTGAGGTAAAAGCCCTTGCGGATGATCTGCCCAGACGCAGAAATCAGTCGAAGATTGAGAGGAAAGGCAATCCCGAATCCATAGTTGGTTCGGGATGGGGGGAGCCGGATCGGGTTAGTGCTATAGGAGGATTACCTCGCCGGCGCTCTTGGCGGCGTCCACTGCCGCGGCGAGGAACTGCTCCTCCGCCATGCCTTCCGAATATCCCGCCTCCGCGACTAGGAAGAGGGAACTTGATCCTTCCTGTACTGGATCGCTCAGCTGTGCGGTGCGGCGCGGACTGGTTTTAGTTATACGGATGGGTGGCTAGGAGGACACCTGAACCGTCGTGGGCATCGAGCGCGATGATACGGGATGCTCCGAAGTTTTAGAGAGCCCCTAAATTGAAAGGGCACTGCTGTGCGTCCCCCGGGGGATGGAAAATTTCCATCCCCGCATCCCCAGCTGACACGTGGTAGGTTTTTGCCCAAAATCCCCTACTTGCTCTGTGTAGCAAAAAACACCTCCGCTTTTGCTCCATGTAGCAAAAAAACGTTTCACCCCTCCCAAAAAAAGGAAAAGTCAGACCTCGCCGGAGTTACTGTAGCATTTTTTTTTGCTACAGTAGCAAAAAGTCAAACCTCGCCGGAGTCACTGTAGCAACTAAAAAATGCTACTGTAGCAAAAACAACTTCGCCGGAAAACGGCGCCGGTAGGATCTCGCCGGAAAATCTCAATAGCAAAAAGTTTGTGCTAAAATAGCAAAAACTTACAATTATTGTACCAAAAAAAATGTTCTATGAAAGCAAAAATTTGACCTCGCCGGAGATATTGCCGGAGTTCTCGTAGCAAAAAATTTACACAAAAAAAGCAAAAAAATACACAAAAGGAGCAAAAAAAAAATTTGAAACCATGCGGCATCCCGTCGACCTTGCAGAGGAGCACGGCCTCCATGGTGCTGCAGCGGCGCCGCCTCCCCCGGCGTTCTCCACGGAGCAGATGCGAGCAACTCCGTGCCAAGCCCAAGCCCCGGCCGCTCCGCCGCCACCGCCGCGCTGTAGCGCCGCCGCGCGGCGTTTCCTGTACATGATGTCGGGCACGACCCTGCGGTCCCGTTCGGCGGACCTAGCCGTCGCCGACGCCGGCACCGGAGGCGGCGCGCCGCGCGGCGGACGCTGAGGCCGCCTCCGCCCCCCTCCACCGCCGTCTCCATCTCCAACGCCGCACAGTACATACCGCCGCGCGCCGCGGAGCGCACCTCCGAGGTCGCGGGCGACGGCCGGTCGTGGTACTCGTGGAACGGCGCTCGCACCAAGGAAAAGGACCGCCGCCGCCCTGCTCCTTCCCCGAGGCAGCAGCGGCCGCCGGCGGCGGCTCCGCTGTATCCGCAGACGAGGCCGTCGCCGCAGCAGCGGGTGCAGCCGGCGCCGAAGGTGCGGCCGCCGCTGCCGCACGTGGAGGCCTCGCCGTGCCAAGCCGGAGCAACTCTCCCTGTGAGGTGGAAGACTCGCCGGAGACTCGCCGCGCGGGAGATGACTTGTCCTGGGAGGAGTTCGCTCCACTCGCGAACAGGAAGAAAATGAGTGGAGGTGAGGCATCGTTGGAAGAAGATAAGGGTAGCGGTGGACCCCACCAGGTGCGGCCGTTTTTCTTCTGCCACGCAGGGGAACGCGTGGCGTAAGCAGAAACCGGAGGACGTCGCGCGCGTCCCCCGGGACGATTACAAGCGTTTCCCAAATTGAAAACAGGACAAAACCGTTTTTCAGTTCACGTCTTACCTAATTCTACATGTCGCGGTGGTGGTAGCAGAAACTTGAAAACATGATTTGCAAATAGTGCGTTTCATTGATTTGGCGGAAATACACAAGGACTACTCGCTATTTCTCGCCGATTTTGCAAAATAAAAATAAATTACACATAAGCACCCTACATCTACTAGGGGCAAAATGCCCGGCAGTTGGAGTCACCGGGGCTTCATCTTACTCGTCCGCGGCGTCGCCTTCAGCTGGAGGAGGAGGAGCTGTAGCTGGCGCCGACCTGCTCCACCTGCGACGCCACATTAGCGTCCTACTAACGTTTCTTTCTCTTCGTCTCCTCGTCAACTCAACGATCCGGGCGGACTCGATCCGTTTGGGATCAATCGACTTCACCAAGCACTCAGCAGGATCCCGCTCAGCGTTTCACTCCCTTAATGGGGGCATTGACCTCGCGTTTGGCAATCTGAATTTTCGCGCGAGCCGCACCGGAATATTACGCCTGCAAGACTCAGATTGGATTCAGTCGGAAGAAGCTGTCATGTCGGAGTTTTCGCTGCTCTCACTCGAAGAGGCGGACCCCGAGTACTGTTACCCCATCAATCCCCATGTCCACTTCGTTGCAATCGCGAGACGCGTCGAGCATTCGTCCTCGAAAAGCGACGGAGAAGACAAGATAACCGACCCGCTTAGGGCCACTGACGCGACACACGCAATTGAGGAAGACGAGAGCGGAAGCGAGGAAGACAGCAAGGAGGACCCGTCGAAATCCCCACCACCTGAAGACCAGGACCCGATCGACAACGATGATATACTTGACGAACTCCCTTCACCTGCTAGTTCGGGATCTGCAAGTAAAAGTAAGAGGGACAAAGAACGCTCCAAGCTACTCGTATCAACGGAAACAATGGGGGTGGTCATCGCGCTAGTCGAGCAGGGTCTTCCCCTCCAAGCAGGATCCATCTCCGAGGAACGGCTTACAATTGGAAGCTATCCCAGCATAAAAATAAACTGAACAAGATGTATAAAGAACTGGACAACACGAGACTTCCGGAGATGCACTCGAAGGAAGCTTCGGGCAGCGGGGTGCAGAAACCGACCGTGCCCAAGCGGCAATCGCGAACAACAAGCATGAAGACCGAGTCCATGAGAGGAACCCAAAAGGTGTTGGATTTAGATCACGACCAGAAAGTACCCAATCCGCCAGAAATACTGACACCTAGAACGCCTTAGGATTTCTATAGATCCAAACGTATCTAATGTCCACAACTCACGCGCCGGGTGACCCCCATGGAGAAATACACGAGAAGATGATGCGAGGCCTTGATGGTTGACGTTGCTAAACCCCAAGAGAAAGGCCGTGAAAGAGTGCAGCGGCAAGTTTTCCGTCAGAAAGAAGCCAAGGTTGAATCGACCAGTAGGAGAAAAAATCACTTCCGGCGGTTGATGCAGCTGATATTGGCAGCGCGCACTACCGGTTCAGCAGCAACGTGGAACCTACTATCGGGGGGTTACCCCCGAGTAGGGGAAAAAGCAAGTACTAAAGGCAAGATCAAAGGAGAGGTTTGGCTGAGTAGCTGGCTACCCGGTACTCGCTACCCGGTTGACTGCTATCCGGCCGTACCTGCTAATGGCCAGAAGGAAGAATCAGGGAAGTTACATTCTTCCGAGTAGAGGATATGGTCTGAGTAGAGGAAGGTGAGCTTCTACTCGGGCCAGAAGTCAAAGGAGCCGTTCTGACACAGGATCCCGCGTATCCTGGGTCCGCACTGGCGCACTGTTCATCTGCAGAGCGCGTTCTTATCCTCGCCAGGGTGTCAGCAGGGCGGCGCAGGTTAGGGGGCCTACCCTGTGGTCGTGACAGTGATAACAGACCGTCAACTTGGTTTTGCACAACGAATTTGTACACAAGACAAAATAGGAAACCAAAGCTGTTAGCGAGAAGCCAGAAGGGTGCAGTGTGCACACTATGTCGACACTTGTCTGTACTTTTCATCTTGGATGTATTCGGCTGGGCACCAGTATATAAGGTGCCCTGCCCCCTCCTGCGCGAGGGACGTGGCCTGGGTTCATATTCTAGACCTAGCTTTTCACACAGGGGGAAGAGTGGCTACTCGGCTGTAGGCCAAGTTGTACTGTGGCTACTCGGTAGAACATACATAAAGAGAGAGAAAGGCAGGAGTAGGGGTTTTACCTCCACACGAGGGCCCTGAACCTGGGTAGATCTTGTTGTTTGCAGTGCTTGATTCACCCCACACGCGGCTACTCGATGCGTGATCCCTCCCCGAGCACCTCCACCGTCCATCGACCCCAAACAATTAGCCATCCTATGGCATCTGCCGTGATACCACCACGACAGTTGGCGCCCACCGTGGAGCAACCAGCGGCGCTGGCTGGAGTTCATGTTCGGACGGGATCCATTTCTGCTACTGGGGAGCGCGTGGTCTGTGGCCTCGTCCATAGATTCGGCTCCTTCGACTTCGTCACCGACAACGCCGGCGATTTCGGCGGTAGGGCCATACCGGAGGGCGGCTCGGTGCTCTCCTTCGGCTCGCACCTCGTCTACATCGCCACCACCATCGTCCGCGAGTACCCCGAGCAGGTGCACGTCGCGGAAGATCCCCCTGCTGTCATCGCTGCCCGCGGAAAGCCAACTAGCTGTTCTGCGGACATCGTGGAAGTGCTGATGACCGGCCCGGCTATCGCTGCCGGGAAGGGCGCGACTGCATCCGCGGCAGTCGTTGAGGAGGTTGCTGGCCCGAGCGAGCCCACGAGAATGCACAAGCCCTACGAGCTGCCCCAGAACCTCCCGGGCTACATCCCTCCTTCCACGACATCGACGATACCGGCATCCGCCGTGCGAGTAGGCATGCCGCCTCCCACCGAGCTCGAGCTCATGACCATGAGGGCGCAGATCGACCAGCAGCGCCAGGCGCTGCTCGCCGAACATGTGGAGTTGGAAAAGGTTAGCCTCGAGGTTAACCTGGACCAGAATGAGTACAACAGGGCTCACGGCTTTACGCCTGTGGTTAGGAGGCCTGCCAAGGCAGGCACCACCCGCCGTAACCTAGGCACCGAGATGGCAGCAGTTGGTGAGACTGCTGGCCAAGCCGATAGCCAAAACACCGCCACCACCAGACCCAAATACAGCACCCCCGCCAAAACCCTTAGAGCTGCTGAGGCTGTAGCTGCTGAGTTGCTGCATCTCGCTGGCGACGCGCGCGTTAGGCAACAGGAGAGGCTCAATGAGCTAGTGCTAGAGGCTGCTAGGCAGAACGAGGAGTTCCGGAAAGCCAATCCAGGTGCTGGAGCTTCTCAGGTGGTGCATTCGCATGAGGCCAGATCTAACGATCAGGCCTCATCGCCGCATCCCAGCCGCGAGAGAGACAGGAGTGGTCAGTCTGGCAGAGACAGACAGATGCAGGTGTACGACCCGGCTATCGCCGCGAAACAGCACGCTGTGCCGCGACAGTCCGGTCAAAAACACAACACTGCAAGAGCAGGCTATCAAGCTCATAAAGCTCATAGCCAGACGCGAGATGGAGATCGCCCAGGCCCTTCTCGGCATCAGGTTGCTCAGCCTACTCGGCAGAGACCGCAGCCGCGTGCGATCACGCCAGCAGTCAACCCGGTGGAGCAACCTGCAGTCGTGCAGGTGGACAGATATGATGATGTCTACTCGGCTATGGGGTTGGCTGGCTATGATATCACGATCGCGTGGGTGAGCGGGTGCTGGAGCCCAGTGATGCCAGGTACAAGCTGGACCGGATTAATCGATCCGCGCAACTCGAGAGCAAGGGGCCGCCTGGCCCAGAATGCTTTGGCCCACGCATCATGACCGAGCCATCCGTGAAGCAGTTCCAGCTCGCCAGGGGGACCAAGTGCTACAACGGCAGCACCAAGCCGGAAGATTGACTTAATGACTATGTCACAACCGTGCACATTGCAGGCGACAACCAGAGATGGGCCGTGCGGTACATCCCGCAGATGCTAGAAGGACCAGCAAGAACTTAGCTCAACAACCTGCCCAGGCACAACATCAACTGTTGGCTTGACTTCGCGGAAGCCTTTGCAACTTTACCAGCACCTACCAGAGGCCGAATAGGCCGCAACAGCTATCCGCTTGCAGGCAGCGGGAAGAGGAGACGGACCGAGAGTATCTTACTCGGTGGAGTACTCTGAGGAACACTTGTGAAGGTGTGAATGAGGCTCATGCCATCACTTGGTTTGCGCAGGGTTGCAGGCATGGCAGCATGTTGTGGCAAAGGCTGTAGAGAGAGATGCCGAGTACTCTCGCTGAGACCATCCGGATTGCGGATCAGTACGCACTCAGCGACCCAACTCGGCCTCTTCTTGATGCTGCTGAGCCGAGAAGGAACTACAACAACAACAAGCGCAATGAGTTCCGCAACAAGCGCAGAGGTGACCGGATTGATACCCGGTACGATCCTGAGGAAGTAAATGCTGTGGCTATCGGAGCTGGGAGTAGCCAGAGGCCAAAAACTGCTGGAGCCTAGTACGGGCAGAACCAGAATCAGGGCCAAGGCATCAAGAAGCCATACAATGCTCCCCAGCAGGGTAGCGGCAACTCGGGTCCTGTTCAGAACTTTGTCTTCAAGGACATGAAGGATGGCCCATGCAGCTTCCATACTCGGCATCCCGCTAGACCTGCCAACCACACTACTCGGCAGTGCAGTTGGTGGGAAGAGATCAAGAACGAGGGCCTGCCTCCTCCTCCTCCTCTGCCAGCTGCGAATGCCAACGTGCAGGCTGCTCGCGCACCTGCTGCCCGGCCTCCAACTTTCCCGAGAAGAGAGAATATGAACCAGGTGGCTTTAGGAGCCAACCGCTACTTCAACAAAGATGGCTACCGCAACAACAACAACAACGACCGCAACCGCAACTTCTATACCCGCAACAACAACAGAGGAAACAACAACAACCAAGGCAACAACAACGACAACAATGGCGACAATGGCGATGGAGGCTGCAATCAGTACTAGGAGCATCACGAGAGCTATATGATCTTCACCTCTGAGCCCGTCGACAAGCAATCTCAACACAGGCGTGCCATGGAGGTCAATGCTGTGATCCCTGTTGTTCCTCATTACCTGCACTGGTGCAACCAAGAGATCACGTGGTCCAGAGCTGATCATCCAAAGGTGATGCCCAACCCGGGTAGCTACGCCTTGGTGCTGGATCCCACCTTCTTGGGTACTCATAAGAACGTCAGGTTCAGCAAGGTGCTGATCGACAACGGTAGCAGCATCAACATTGTGTACAGAGACACACTTGCGAAACTCGGTATGGCCGAGAACATGCTGCTACCCAGCAAGACCACCTTCCACGGTATTGTGCCGGGGGTTTCTTGTTCTCCAATTGGCCGTGTGTGGATAGACGTTCTATTCGGCACCAGGGAGAACTACCACACCGAAAGCCCGCAGTTCGAGGTAGTTGATCACCAGAGCCCCTACCACGCCCTACTCGGCAGGCCTGCTCTCAGCAAGTTCATGGCCTCTACCCATATCGCCTACCTAAAGATGAAGATCCCTGGTCCCCATGGAGTCATCACCATCTTTGGTGATTACAAGAAATCTATGGAATGTGCATCTGCTGGTTCTCAGTTGGCGGAGGCCATGGTGATTGCTGCCGAGAAGAAGAAGATGTACGAGGTGGTGGCCATGGCGCAATCCGCGAAAGGTGGCGTGCCTGGCATGCCGAGTTCCCAGTACGGAACTGCGTTCCAGGCATCCCAGGAGACGAAGAAGATCCAGGTCGACCCCGAGTTCCCCGACCGTGTTGCCATCATTGGCTCAGGGTTGGAGGAGAAATAGGAAAGCGAGCTCATCCACTTCCTCCATGAGAATCGGGACGTGTTTGCCTGATCCAATGAGGATCTACCAGGTGTCCCGAGGGAGTTGGTTGAGCACTCGCTACATGTGCGCCCTGACGCCAAACCAGTGAAGCAGGCTATGCGCCGCTTCGGAGATGAGAGAAGGAAGGCCATCGGTGATCAGATCACCAAGCTGCTAATAAGCAATTTCATCATGGAGATGTTGCATCCAGATTAGCTAGCCAACCCGGTCATGGTTGAGAAGAAGAAGGAAGACCCCAAGGCCGCTACCGCGTGGCGCATGTGCGTCGACTACACCGACTTGAACAAGGCCTGCCCCAAGGATCCCTTTCCGCTACCCCGCATCGATGAGGTGATCGATTCCACTGCTGGCTGTGAGCTTTTGTCTTTCATAGATGCCTACTCTGGTTTTCATCAGATAGCTCTCAACCCTGCTGATCAAATAAAGAATGCTTTCATTACCCCGTATGGGGCTTATTGCTATCGTGTCATGTGCTTTGGGTTGCGGAATGCTAGTGCTACTTATCAGAGATGCATGCAGAAATGCTTGCATGATCAACTCGGCAAGAATGTGCAGGTGTACGTAGATGACATTGTCATCAAAACGAATAAAACACATACTCTGCTTAGTGACCTTGAGGAAACTTTTGCCAATTTGCGCAAGTATAAGATGAAGCTAAACCCGAGTAAATGCACTTTTGGCGTCCTGCCTGGCAAGTTGCTCGGCTTCTTGGTATCCAGTCCGGGCATTGAGGCCAATCCTTCAAAGATAAAAGCTATTGAGAGCATGTCTTTGCCGAGATCCCTAAAGGATGTGCAAAAATTCACTGGTTGCTTGGCATCTCTGAGTCGTTTCTTGGGCAGAATGGGCGAGAAGGCCCTGCCTCTGTATCAGTTGATGAAGAAAAGCGACAAGTTCGTCTGGACACCACAAGCTGATGTGGCATTCAATGAGCTGAAGGCAATGCTGGGTAGTGCTCCTATCTTGACTAGTCCGCTACCCAAAGAGCCAATGCTGCTATACATTGCGGCTACCAATCGAGTAGTCAGTGTGGTGATCGTGGTGGAGCGAGAAGAGGAAGGCAAGAGTGTGCAGCGGCCAGTATATTATCTCAGTGAGGTGCTGTCCAGCTCCAAGCAGAACTACCCGCACTACCAGAAGATGACTTACGGCGTGTACCTGGGCGCCAAGAAGTTGAAGCACTATTTCCAAGAGCATCCCATCACCGTGGTGAGTTCGGCTCCCATCTCGGATATCATGGGCAACAAGGAAGCAAGTGGCAGAGTAGCCAAGTGGGCAATCGAGTTGGCCGCGTACGCTCCTGCATACCCGAGAAGAGAAGCCATCAAGTCACAAATTCTGGCGGAGTTTCTGGTGGATTGGGCTGAGGTGCAGTACGAGCCTCCTTCTCCTGCAACCAATTACTGGAAGATGCACTTTGATGGCTCCAAAGTGAAGGAAGGCCTTGGTGCTGGCGTACTGCTCACGTCACCCAAGCCAGATCAACTCAAGTATGTGCTGCAGATCCACTTCAAGGCGTCCAACAATGTTGCAGAGTATGAGGCCGTGGTGCACGGCTTGCGGGTAGCCAAGGAAGTTGGCGTGCATCGCATTATATGCTATGGCGACTCGGATCTGGTGGTGCAGCAAGTTTCTGGCACTTGGTATGCTCTGGATGCCAACATGGCAGCATATCGATTCCTGGTGCAATCTATGACGGGACTTTTTGAAGGCTGCAAGTTCCAACACATCCACCGAGCAGAGAATGAAGCGGCTGATGAGCTGTCCAAGCTGGGGTCTTCTCGGCAATACATCCCGGCTGGGATTGCCTTGGAGCATTTGAGAAAGCCATCCATCAAACCATCCCCCAACTCGGAATCTATATTCGTCCCTTCTCTTCCTAGTGAGGAAGCTGTTCCAATGGAGATTGACTGGGAAGGTGCTAAAGAGAACTCGGGGACTGCAGTCTCCATCCCAGGGACTGGCGCCTGCAACCCGGGGACTGCCCCTCCTTACTCGGGGACTGCCCCTCCTCACTCGGGGACTGCCCCTCTCAACTCGGGGACTGACGCATTCATTGAGGAAGTCCTTGCAAACCGTTCGGGGCTTTAGAGAATCAACCACAACTCAGAAGAAGATGTAGTGGTGGCTGTTCCGATGGAATTGGACGAACCAGTGTTTCCCACGCAGGATACACCGAGTTGGGCTATGCCCATATTATCCTTTCTATAGGACGGCACCCTACCAGATGATGAGGTTACCGCAAGGCAAATTCATAGAATATCCCAGGGCTACACCATCTTCAGAGAAGCACTGCATAAAAGAAGTCCCACTGGCGTGCTGCAATGCTGCGTGGAACCATAAGAAGGAGAAGAAATTCTGGTGGAAATACATCAAGGAGAATGCGGGCATCACGCTTCTTCTCGGGCTCTGGTCAAGAAGGCTTTTCGACATGGTTTCTTCTGGCTCACTGCCTTGAAGCAAGTCGAAGATATCGTGAGGAAGTGCAACGGCTGCCAGAGATTCGCAAGTAAGATCCACATGCCTGCTTCCGAGTTGAAAACCATTCCCATTACTTGGCCGTTTGCTGTTTGGTGTTTGGATATGGTTGGTCCCTTCAAGCCGGCTAGAGGAAACATGACTCACATTTTGGTCATGGTTGATAAGTTCACCAAGTGGATTGAAGTGAAGCCTATTCGGAAGTGTGATGGAGCCACAGCTGTGAGTTTCCTGAAGGATGTGATCCTGAGATACGGCTACCCGCATAGCATCATCACGGATAATGGCACGAATTTTGCTGAGGGTGCCATGGTGAGATTCTGCAGAGATAAGCACATCCGGCTAGATGTCGCGTCTATCGCGCATCCCGCCTCCAATGGGCAGGTAGAAAGAGAAAATGGCATGGTGCTTTCAGGCATAAAGCCAAGGCTGATTGAGCCGCTGCTGAAAACACCTGGGTGTTGGTTAGACGAGTTGCCAGCGGTGTTGTGGAGTCTCAGGACTACCCCTAACCGGTCAACCGGCTACACACCATTCTTCTTGGTTTATGGGGCTGAGGCCGTGTTGCCAATTGACCTAGAGCATGACTCCCCCCGAGTAACCCTCTACACTGAGGCGGAGGCGAGAGAAGCTCGAGAAGATGACGTTGACCTGCTAGAAGAAGCAAGAGAGCTTACTATGTCACGTTCAGCTGTTTACCAGCAAAACTTGAGGCGTTATCATAGCCGGAAAGTGAACCCAAGGGTTTTCCGAGAAGGAGACATGGTCCTTAGGCTCGTGCAGCGCACAGCCGGGATGCACAAGCTATCCCCTCCATGGGAAGGGCCTTTCGTTGTGAGCAAGGCTCTACACAACGACGCGTACTACCTAGTAGACGTGCAGCCATCGCAGAAGAACAGGCCGGATAAAGCTGGAGAGGAATCCAAGCGCCCCTGGAATGTAGCTCTACTTCGCCGCTTTCATTCGTGAGCAAAAATGTGTATGTACTCTCTCATCCGAGTTAAACTCCTACTCTGCAGTCTGAAATTGAACTCGGGGACTGCCCTCGTCCAACTAGCTCTATGTGTTTCTATTCTGCTTTACCTTTGTCTACTCGGTTGCTCTGCTCAGAATTTCATGAGCACATTTAGTACGGTGGTTAAACCTAAAAGCCAACTCTTCGACTCTGCTGTTGTCCGAAACCCGGCTTCATGGCAAGCAAGAGAACAAGCTAGAGGTCAATGAGCACCAGAAAAATGAATAAGGAAAAGAGGAGTGCAGGAACCGAGTAGAGTATTCTTTACTGCTTCGCGTCAACTTTTTTTGGCTATATGGTGGGTAGCGTTACTATGATTGTTTCTAAGTGGCTAAGTATTTGAAACTCCAACTTTGAACTCTTGTGACTCGACTACCAAAAAAGTAACAAGTTGCAGGTAAGAGCTGAGATAAAAAGGAAGAGCGGATAAAAAATGCAACTCGGGGACTTGCATGATAACGCAACCCGGCATCGAGCCAAGATTGCTCAAATATTGAAGTCTAAAACATCAAACTGGAATAAAAACTGAGTAGAAACGGAAATAATAATTGTTGGATACATATGCACCCGGCATCCCGGGGATCTGATAAAAGTTCTGGAGCATAAATGTTTTCAGGAAATCACTAGTTGGAAGTAGCAGTGTTGTCCAGGTTGGCGTTGGCAGCATCAGCTTCGGTGTTGGCGGTGGCTTGCTCAGAAGTGGCAGTGGCCACCGAGATGGGATCGGTGGTTGAGGTGGAAGCTGTGGACTGAGTGCGGAGTAGCGCCGTGTCATCAAGTGTCGCGCCAGAGGACGAGCCCAGCTCGGGAGCCGCATCCTGGATCACCATCTCGGTGGTGATGGTGGCATCTTGGCTCTCGGCTTCCGGCTCCTCGTCGCTATCCGCAACAGCCTTGCCCTTCCCCTTCCCGGATCCCTCCTCGGCACCAGTGTTTTCGAGGATACTATAGTCTTCCGACTCAGTGTCCTCGTCTTCATCTTCATCCTCGATTTCCGCCTCGGTGTCAGGCTCGGTGGGGTCGTCGATGAAGAGGCGGTGTCCGCGTAGGAGGCGATCTCGTACGCAACTGCCTTGCGGCAAGCCACGCAGTTGGGATCATCTGACCACTTGGAGCTCTGGCGTATTTCGAGGATGGTGTCGAGGTTCAAGTTCTCGTACCAGTTGCAGATGAAGCGAAGAAGCAGATCGTCCCCTGCCCGAGATGAGGATGCACGCCATTTCTTCAGCTCGGCCTTCGCACCATTGAGCTTCTCGGCCAGCGCGCGAATAGTCTTTGGCGCAAACTCGCGAGGCCAAAACAGATCGTGAAGCTTGAAGGATGTGGACACCAGGCCGGTGCCCAAGCCCCTAAGCTGGCGGAGCTGTGACTGGATGCTCGTGAGATTGTCCTCGATCGTAGACTTGGTGTTCACGGGCAATCCTTTCTCAGCTCGGGTTTCTTGAGCTTTGGCCAGAGCAGGCGTGCTAACCTCGCAGAGATCACGGAAGATATCTGAGAAAGCTATCAGAAAGAGTTAGAAATGGAAACAAAGCAGAAATGAAATCAAGAAGGAAAGAGGAGAAGCAAACAAAGCCAAGGGAAGAGAAGAAGGAAGCAGCCAAGTGCAGAGAAGCGCAAACTTACTGTTGAGATCAATGAGTAGCGCGTGCAGCTTGTTCTTCCAGGCCTCCTCATCGGCAACATGCCTGTCTTCGATTTTACGCGCATTGGCTAGCTGGAGCATGAGGTCTGTGTTGCTTTTCTTCAACACCTCGTTTTCCAACTCGAGGGCCTTCTCCTTAGCTTTGGCTGCTGCCTTGACGCGGTCCTTCTCGGCGGCTTGGTTTAGGGCATCCTGGAGAGTGTCTTTCAGCTTGACCTTCATCTGTTTGAACTCGGCGCGCTCTGCGTCGTGTTCTTTCTTCAGCTCTGCTTCTCGGGTGGCAAGCTGCTGCTGCACCTCGGCAGGCATCTGACAATTGAGATGCTCTTCCCGGAACTTCTTGTTCTCTTCTGCGGAAAGAATAGCACGGTTAGCAGAATAACAAAGGAAAAGGAGAAAAACAAGCAGAGCAGACGGCAATTCACCTTCCAACTCCTTGATTTTGCTTTCGGCGGAGGCAACAAAGACATGGCAGTGCTCGTGCTCCTTCGCCATCGCCTGAAATTTTCCTGTAGAGTAGAAGGAGTTAGAGCAAAGAGCAAACGCGGGCGTAAACACAAAACGCATTTACCGAATAGCTAGAAGTTTACTCTCAATTTCAGAAATTTGGAGGGCACGATCCACGGCGGCTTGCTCCATTTCGGCGTCATTCTTGCGCTCCTTTTCCAGGGCCTCGAGGCGTCTCCTTGCGATGCTGTGATTCCAGAGCAGCCGCCGGAACAGGTTTGTCCTCTTCATGAGGCTATTCTGTGAAGAAGAAAGAAAAGGAGTTAGACAATTTTTTAAAGATTTGGCCCGAGAAGACGGCAACTCGGTTGAGTACTCGGCTACTCGGCCCGAATCTCGGGGACTGGGTAGTGGCTAAGGAGAGAAAGAAGAATAGAAGAGAGGAAAAATCGCAACTCAGAACAAGCAGAAGAAACTTACATCGTATGTCTGCTCAATGTCTTCGGAGGCTTTGCGGTGAACGAATAGCTTCACGGCCAGCGTGCTGGTGTTGGAGGCGATGATCATGGGATTGTAGCCCATGTCAGCCTTGTTCCAGTCAATACGCCAGTGGTCCAGCGAGCCCACGGTCGTGCCATCCCAAGTCTTGTTGCCGTGGGCGGCGCTTTCCCACACCTGGTCGATGAAGCCTACTCGGTCAATCATCTGCTGAAGCCCCTCGGATTGCACCTCAGTCTCTTGGGCCTCGCGTGAGTAGAACGCAAGGGTTTTTCTTCTTCTCCGACAACTTGGCATCCACCGCCTTGGCCTGGACGCCCTTTGTAAGGGCAATCCGCTGCTCGCCCTTGGTCAGCTCAATACCGTGCTGCTTGGCCATCTGTAGCATGTAGGGCAGGAAGCTGGGTTCCGGCTGAGGAGCGCTCGATCCTTCGCCTGCGCCAGCAGAACTGCCAGGAGCGCCAAGTGTAAGTTGCACGCTCTTCGCAGCAGGCTTCCCGGTTGACTTCGGCGGCGGCATCAGAGCAGCATCCTGCGCAGCATGGCGCGGCGGGTTCCTGCGAGTTGGGGCGTCAGACTGGACGGCCTTCTTGCTGGTAACATCCGTCTGAGAAGCAGACGGAGTTGCTTGGCGTGAAGCGGGAAGAGGCTGCTGAGATGCAGTCTTCTTGGTGCCTTGCTTTGCTGGAGGGCTCGGTGCAGTCTTGGTTTTCTTCGGTGGTCGTGGAGGGCTTGGTGCAGTAGGTGGAGTAGCCTGCTGGGTAGGCGGCACAGGGGGCCGGCTACCCGGCGCAGCGTCTAGCTGCGCTTGGTCCTACAGGTCTTGCTCCACCGCGGTCGTCTCAACCCGCTGCTCGGCAGCGGGATCGGGTCGTACATCTTCTATTTCTTCTACCCGCGGCTGGGCCGCGGGGTCGTCTTGAACAGCGGCGCGTCTTCCGGCCGCTCCAGGTTCTCGTCTTGCCGCTCAAGGGCGGCATGGTCTTGGTGCTCGGTGTCTTGTTCGATATTCTCCCCAGCTGAGGCAGCTGGGGGAGAAGGAGGTGTTTCATCATGAGCAGCATCCTGCGCACTCTGTTCAGCGCGGGCATGCTGCTCCTGGTCCATGTCTTGGGCACCAGCGCCCGTGTCCTCGGCGTTGGCATCTTCTTCTTCTGCCTTCACGGGAGAGGGCGCACGCGTCCTATCCCGAGCTGTAGGCTCGTCCTCATCCTCGGAAAGATCAATGAGCGCCTCGAGGTCGATGGCAGATTTTCTCTTGGAGGTGGTGGGAGCCGCAGCAGCATCGGCATCCAAAGGATCGCTGAAAGAGAAGGGGAGTTCAGAAAAAGAGGAAGGGAAGGGAACACCGAGAAGCAGCAACAGAATGTAACTTAGAGGAAAATTACTTACGCCTTGCCGGTGGGGAGTTGTTTTCTGCTGGAGACCTTCTTCTTCTTCTTGGCCTTCATGGGCTTCTTGGCGGCATGCTCTTGGGCACCGCTACCCGCCCTCTTCCGAGTAGTAGGAGCAGCCACAGCAACAGGATCGACGTCGAGGGCGTCCTCGTCTTCCTCGTCCACCTCAGGGTCATCTGCATAGTAGAGAAGAAAAAGGGGTTGAGTAACGGAAAGGGAAGTTGGATTGAGCTACTCGCCACTAGAGAGGCGAACTTAATCACCTTCTTCGTCCTCGGACCAGTCCCGAATGGACGCATCAACTTGGTGCTTACCCGGCTGTTCGGCGTGAGGGATACAGAGGGTGTCCTGGGTGTCATAGGCGGTCTCGTCGTCCTCTTCCCGGTCACCGCTCCAGTTGGCCTCGAAGCGCTCCTCATTTTCAACAAGCTGGCGATCAATATTCTGGAGAGACAAGCAGGCGATACAAATCAGTTGAGCAAAAGGCTAAGGAATCCTACCCGGTACGGAATGCAAACACAGAGCATATAAGTACAGAAACTCCTATTCGGAGTAACATGCAAACACAAAGCATATTTGGCTAAGGTTCTCTACTCGACATGGCGTGCAAACACAAAGCACATAAAGCCAACGAGATGCTAGTGGTGTCCTACTCGGCGCAGTATGCAAAGACTAAGCATACTAAGCTGAAAAGCCACCTACTCGGCGCAGCATGCAGAAACTAAGCATACTAAGCTGGAAAGCCACCTACTCGGTATCAGAATGCAGAGATAAAGCATAAAGGGCTAACCTGTTCAATTGGCTTGTCACGGCTATACGGCACAAAGCCGTATTGCCATGTGTCGGTGAGGCCGGTCTTCATGATGGAGCGCGCCCAGACGGCTACATCCGCTGTGCTGAGCTCGAAGGTGGTGGTCCTCATGCAGTCCCTGCTGCCTCCCATGTAGCACATGATGTGGGAGCGGCGCTGAAGCGGGAGCACTCGCCGCGAGATCCAGCACGCGATGGGATCATCGCGCTTGAATCCTAGCTCCTTCAGCTCGGCGAGGCGCTTCTCAATCTGAAGGATATCGCCTTGATTCTTAGGCTTGTATCCCCAATTCTGCTGGGTGGGCGGCGTGTTCGTCCACTTGGGGAGCCATATCCGGTCCGTGACTTGTGCTCCTTCTTCAGCAGGAACGTTCTTCACGTAGAGGAAGGTACGCTGCCACTTGCGTACCGTGTCAAGCCCCTTGATGCGCGGGTGGTTGGCGGAGCCGCGCTGCAGCATCATGGCGCTTCCCGTCTTCGTCATGGTGCGGGAGCTCTCCGTGCTTCCGGGCTTGGGGACGCTTTGCTTCCGGAAGAAGAAGTAGCGCGCCCACGTATGAACCGTTGGGCGCACGCCCAGGAACGCCTCGCAGACCACGGCGTGGAACGCGAGCATCACCACGGCATTGGGGGGCAGGTGATGCGGCTGCAGCCCGAAGTGATTCAAGAAGTCCTTGAAGAAATATGACACTGGGAGGCCGAATCCTCGCTTGAAGTGGGCGAGGAAGACGACGAACTCGTCCGCCTCCGGCGTGGGGACGATTTCGCCGTCCGGCTGCCTACAGCGCACGCCGGGAGGGACACGGCGGGTATTGACCAACCATTGGCAATCCTCCGCCGTGACCTCAGATCCCGCCCATCCGGCGCGGGCGTCGTCGTCTCCGTGAGCCATGAAGAGAGATGGATTGGTGGAAGATTTCTAGAGATTTGAGTGGAGGGAGTGCTCTCTGTCTCTCCGGCGTCAGCACGGAGCAGCGGCACGGCAAGGATGCGCGGCGGTGGAGTGCTCTGCGGCGACGGAGAAACGAAGGGGCAGGAGATGAATGCGAGCAGGAAAGAGAAGGAGGAGTTACCGAGGGGGTATTTATCTCTCCCCTCGGGTTGCCGTTACCAGCGGAGTTAGTGGGATCAGTTGTGCGTGGAGATCGTGCGACGTGGGATGCGAGCCGGTTAGAAACGCACACATCACATATTGCGCGCGTAACGGGCGCAATTGATCCCACGTCGAGATCGTGGGCTGATAAATGCAGTTGAAGTGACCTAACGGGCCGGTGGGCCCTGGTCGCAGTGATGGGCGTGTGGTCTGTCATATCCCAGGCACCGAGGCGTCGGGGGTACGAGGGCATGACACGTGCCCAGTAGCGATGCAGAGAGATGGATTTGCTCTGCCACGTTGAGATTCTGTTCAAGATTTCGCTAAGTTTTCTTACTCGGCGTCAGAGAAGAGAAATGGTGCTACTCGGAAAAGAAGAGATTCAAGCAGGAATTGAAGGCTACTCGGAGGTGCTACTCGGCATCTTATGGTTCAAAGACAAAGATTTGTTTTAAGCTGGAAGAGCCCAGTGAACAAGTTCGCAGGACTCTACCAGCTTCGGGGACTAATGTCGGGGGGTTACCCCCGAGTAGGGGAAAAGCAAGTACTAAAGGCAAGATCAAAGGAGAGGTTTGGCTGAGTAGCTGGCTACCCGGTACTCGCTACCCGGTTGACTGCTATCCGGCCGTACCTGCTAATGGCCAGAAGGAAGAATCAGGGAAGTTACATTCTTCCGAGTAGAGGATGTGGTCTGAGTAGAGGAGGTGAGCTTCTACTCGGGCCAGAAGTGAAGGGAGCCGTTCTGACACAGGATCCCGCGTATCCTGCGTCCGTACTGGCGCACTGTTCATCTGCAGAGCGCGTGTTTATCCGCGCGAGGGTGTCAGCAGGGAGGCGCAGGTTAGGGGGCCTACCATGTGGCCGTGACAGTGGTAACAGGCCACGGACTTGGTTTTGCCCAACGACTTTGTACACAAGACAAACTAGGAAGCCAAAGCTGTCAGTGAGAAGCCGGAAGGGTGCAGTGTGCACACTATGTCGACACTTGTCTGCACTTTTCATCTTGGACGTATTCGGCTGGGCACCAAGTATATAAGGTGCCCTGCCCCCTCCTGTGCGAGGGTCGCTGCCTTGGAGAGAACACTTAGCATTCACATCACGTAGAGAGAAAAGTGGCTACTCGGCCGAAGGCCAGTTTATGCTGTGGCTACTCGGTAGAACACACATAAAGAGAGAGAAAGGCAGGAGTAGGGGTTTTACCTCCACACGAGGGCCCTGAACCTGGGTAGATCTTGTTGTTTGCAGTGCTTGACTCATCACACACGCGGCTACCCGCTGCGTGATCCCTCCCCGAGCACCTCCAGCGTCCATCGACCCCAAACAATAAGTCATCCTATGGCATCTGCCGTGATACCACCACGACACCTACACAACACAATCAAATCGCTTTGCCACGACGAAGCAGTGATGTTGTCAATCTCACCGGTTTTGCTGAAAACAAAGAGGTTGAGTGTATGGTATGGAAAACGGTACTTGTTTGGGGTTGATGAAAAACGAACATTGATGGTAGTAGGAAAACAGTAGTAGAAAAATGAAAACAATGATGGTATTATCAGTGTAACGGAAATGGACCGGGGTCCACAGTTCGCTAGTGGTGTCCATAAAAGATAGATAGCATGTTGGGTAAACAAATTACAGTTGAGCAATTGACAGATATAAAGGCTGCACCGTAGTGCATATGCATGACATGATGATTACTATGTGATTCATGCGGGCATTACAACAAGATTCATAGACCGTTATCCGCTGCATCTATGACTAATAATCCACCCTCGGAATGTCATCGGAGCAAACCTTGGGTATTAAGTTGCAAGCAACAGATAATTGCATTAAGTAAAGTGTGTAATGTAAACAATGTAAACATCGTTGTTTTCTCCGTAATAGCAACAACACCTCCCCCACCTGTTACGTTTCTGTCACTCGAGCATGAGTAAAAGGGAGGCAGGAACCCACTATCGAGCATAAATACTCCCTATTGGAGTTACAAGCATCTACTTGGCCAGAGCATCTAAAATAACGGAGAGCATTGATGCGCGTGTAACACACGTTTGTTGGGAGACCCCCAGAGGAAGGTATGAAGAGCACACCAGTAAGTTTCCCTCAGAAAGAAACCAAAGTTGAATCGACTAGTAGGAGGAAGAAGTAACTTCAGAAGGTTGATGCAGCTGAGATGGCAGGGCGCACTACCGGTTCAGAAGCAACGTGGATACTACACAACATAATCAAATCACTTTGCCCCCAACGAAGCAGTGAGTTGTCAATCTCACCGGTTTTGCTGAACAAAAAGAGGTTAAACATATGGTGTGGAAAACGGTATGAGAACAATATGAAAACAGTAGCAGCAGTGTGAAAACAGTGGAAGAAGTGGTTGTATTATCAGTATGAGAAAATGGACCGGGGTTCACAGTACACTAGTGGTGTATCTCCGTGAAACATAAATAACATGTGTGGTGAACAAATTACAGCTGGGCAATTGACAGAAATTAAGGCTGCACCGTAGTGCATATGCAAGACATAAAGATTACTATGTGATTCATGCGGTAATTACAACAAGATACATAGAACGTGATCCAACTGCATCTATGACTAATAATCCATCTTCCGAATATCATCCGAACAAACGTTGGGTATTAAGTTACAAGCAACAGATAATCGCAGTAAGAAAGTGTTTAATGTAAACAATGTAAACAAACTAAACACCGTTGTTTTCTCCCTAATGGCAACAACACATCCTCCATCTGTCACGTTTCTGTCACTCGAGCATAGATGCAAAGGAGGCATGAACCTACTATCGAGCATAAATATTCCCTCTTGGAGTTATTAGCATCTACTTGGCCAGAGCATCTAGTAATAACGGAGAGCATGCAATATCATAAATAACATGTGCATGAATATAACGTGATAGATTGATAATCAAAAGACATAGTATTCAACATTCATCGGATCCCAGAAAACACAACATGTAGCATTACATAAAGATGATCTCGATCATGTGAGGCAGCTCACGAGATCTAAACATGAGGCATAAAGTGGAGGAGACAACCATATAGCTACTGTTATGGACTCGTAGTCCAGGGATGAACTACTCACTCATCACTTCGTAGGAGGGCATGGTGGTGTAGACCCCTCCGGTGATGAATTTCCCTCCCGGCAGGGTGTCAGGGAGAGCTCCAGAACCCTCCCAATCTCGGGATTACGATGACGGCGGCCTAGGGTGTTTGTCGGGAAAAAGTGGTATATTTTTAGGGTTGATATGTCGGGGGAATAAATAGGCGAAAGGGAGATCGGGTGGGCGCTTGAGGGGCCCAGACCACCCCCAGGCGCGGCCAGGGGGCACGTCGCCCTATGGTGTGGCCCCCCTCTAGGCCTCTTCGGGACTCCGTGGAACCTTCGGGAATTCTAAGACTTTTGGCTTCAAATTTTCCAGTTCCGAGAATATTTCCAGAACAACTTTTCTGAAACAAAAAATAGCAGAAAACATGGAACTGACTCTGTGGCATCTTGTCAATAGGCCAGTCCTGGAAATCGATAAAAATGACATAAAGTGTATATCAAACATGTAGGAAGTAACATGAAAAAACATGGAACATCAGAAATTAAGGATACATTTATGACGTATCAAGCATGCAAGATCATAAATAACATACACATGAAAAGAACATGATAGATTGATAATCATTGGACATAGCATTCAATATTCGTCGGATCCCAGCAAACACAACATGTAGCATTACAATAAGATGATCTTCATCATGTTAGGCAGCTCACAAGATCTAAATATGAGGCATATGGAGGAGAGAACAACGATCTACCTATTGCTATGGACCGATAGTCCAAGGATGCAACTACTCACGCATCATTCCGGAGGCGGGCATGGTGGTGTAGAGCGGTCCGGTGATGATTCCCCCTCCCGACAGGGTGCCGGGGAGAGCTCCAGAACCCTCCCGTTCGGGGATCACCCAAAGCAAGGTGGATTGGTCACGCGAGGAGAAAGGAGTAGAAGTACCCCCGCCAAGAACAAGCAGAACTCAAGCAGAAAACTCGAAGTACGATTCAACTGACTCAGATGATGAAGAACTTTATGGCCCTCCTTATTTCACTTGAGAAACCCGCCAGGCCAGGAAGCGGAAACGATTCAAGATAACAGCTAAAACACCCAAGTACGATGGAGATCAACAACCCGAGTCATGGTTAGACGACTACCTGGCCGTGGTGAGATTCTAGAAGGGTAACAAGGTGACAGTAATGTAATACATACAGCTACAACTCGTAGGTGCAGCAACAAACTGGCTGAAAAGCCGGCCCAAGAAGAAGTACAGTTGGTGGGAAGATTTCAAGTTTGATTTCGTACAGAATTTCAAATCTACCTGAAAGGACCGGTAGAAGTCGGCCAGCTGAAAGCTTGTAGACAACACTCAGACAAAAACATTCGTGGGTACATGCAAAGATGGACCGCGTTAAAAAATAGTGCAGAGGACATCTCGAATGAAACAACTATTGACAGCTTTAAAGACATGCTTCACCGTATGGACCTATGGGAATACATCACCCCTTGGCCGCGCCAGCTGGTGGTGTGGGGCCCCCAGGGCTCCACCGCCTTTGCCCTTTCGCCTATATATTCCCCTCGGATGGAAAACCCTAGGCACCTGATCAAATATCAGCGAAAAGTTCTGCAACCGCCGTCATCGTCAACCCTAGATCAAGAGGGTTTTGAAGCTGTCTCCTGGCACCCTGCCGGAGAGGAGATCATCACCGGAGGCCTCTTCATCACCATGCTTGCCTCCGAAGTGATGCGTGAGTAGTTCATCCTTGGACTACGGGTCCATAGCAGTAGCTAGATGGTTGTCTTCTCCTCATATGCCTCCATGTTTAGATCTCGTGAGCTGTCTAACATGATCGAGATTGTTCTTATGTAATTATATATGTTGTGTTTGTCGATCCGATGAATATTGAACTTATGCCAAGTTGATTATAGTCTTTGTTGCATATATTATTTGTGATCTTGCATGCTTTTCGTTGCTAGTGGTTGCTTTGGGCAAGTAGTTGCTAGTGACTCCAAGAGGGAGTATTTATGCTCGATAGTGGGTTCATGCCTCATTTTCTCCTGTGCTCGAGTGAAAGAAACGTGACGGGGGAGGATGTGTTGTTGCCACTAGGGAGAAAACAACGGTGTGAGTGCCCGCGTGTACAAGCATTGCTTACATTACACACATTGTTTAATGTGATTATCTGTTGCTTGCAACTTAATACCTAAGGGGGTTCAGATGATAACCTGAGGGTGGATTATTAGTCATAGATGCAGTTGGATTACGGTCTATGTATATTGTCGTAAGGCCAGCACTAAATATCATAGTAGTCATCATGTCATGAATGTGCACTACAGTGCAACCTCTATTTGTCAATTGCCCAGCTGTAGTTTGTTCACCCAGCATGCTATCTTTTATGGAGAGACACCACTAGTGAACCTATGAACCCCGGTTCATTTTCTTACACTGTTAGACAAACCACTACAATTCCCTGCTTTCTTTACTTACTGCAAGCATACACCATTTTCCACACTATACGACTAATCTTTGTTTTCAGCAAGACCGGTGAGGTTGACAACCTCACTGTACCGTTGGGACAAAGTATTTTGGTTGTGTCGTGTGCAGGTTCCGCGTTGTTGCTAACACCGGTGAGGCGCCATCACCACCGTCAGTGACATCAACCTTCCGAAGGTCCTCTTTCTCGTACTGGAATGATAACCTTGATTCTTAACTAAGGGGAAATTCCTACTGTTGTGATCATCACACCCTCCTCTTGGGGTCTCCTAACGAGTGCAAGATCTGCACCATTAGGGATCTTCTACAACATATGTTCCAGTTGCTTCCGTTGTTCCTGTATCAGAACACACACATACACGTAGTCAAAATGGTATTTTTCAGCCAAAAATTATAACAGATGGTCGTGTGAAATATGACCATGTTCGGTTTGCTAATCTATGCAGCACCGGCGAGGCCAATAATATTCGTGAAGCGCGTGCTGGTTCAAAGTGGAAGGCTGCTAGGGATGATTAGTATTCGGCATTGATAAATAATATGACTAGGCATCTAATTTCGGGAACTGGTCATCACAATATCATCGATTGCAAATGGTTCTATCAGGTGAAGCGCAAGGATGATGGGTCTATTTATCGTTATAAGGCTCGCTTGGTTGCTAAGGGTTTTAAGCAACGATATGGGATTGACTACGAGGATACTTTTAGTCGTATGGTCAAGGCGGCGTCTATTCGTTTGGTGTTCTCTTTTGTTGTTTCTCGATGGTGGCACCTTCGTCAACTAGATGTGAAGAATGAGTTTTTTTATGGTGTTTCAGAAGAAGAGGTCTATATGAAGCATCCCTTGGATATGATGACTGCTCTCAGATGGGACATATTTTCAAGCTTGACAAGACTTTTTATGGGTTAAAGCAAGCACCTCGGTCATGGTACTCTAGATTGAGTTTCAAGCTTCAATCCCTTGGTTTTACTGCATCTAAGGCTGATAATTCTGTGTTCTTCTATGACAAAGGGGGTGTGTCCATCTTTATGCTCATCTATGTTGATGATATTGTTGTTGCTAGCTCGTCAGAGAAGGTCGTTGATGCACTTATTCATGATCTCGGACTTGATTTTGCTCTGAAAGATTTGGGCATATTGCATTATTTTCTTGGGATTGAGGTGAAGAAGGTACATGATGATATAATTCTTACACGGTAGAAATATGATAATGATCTACTTAGTCATGTGCATATGAAAAACTGCAAACCGGTTGATACTCCTCTGTCAGTTTTTGATAAATTATCACTTGTTGATGGTGAGCTTTTGAGTAGTGAGGATTCTACTTGTTATAGGAGTATTGTTGGAGCCCTAAAGTATATCACTGAACATACCGGATATTTCATTCTCTGTCAATAAGGTTTTTCAATTTCTACATGCCCATACTACTGTCATTGGACAACTGTCAAGAGAATCTTCAGATATCTACAAGGCACAGTTTCACTTGGGTTGCGGTTGAGTAGATCCTCTTCTACACTGGTCAGTGCGTTTTCTAATGCTGACTGGGCAGGATGCCCAGATGATAGTAGATCCACTTGAGGTTTTGCAGTGTTCTTTAGGTCAAATTTGATCTCGTGGAGTGCACGGAAACAAGCTAAAGTTTCTAGGTCTAGCACAGAGGCTGAGTATAAAGCTCTAACTAGGCACAACTGAAGTCATATGGGTGCAGTCATTGCTTACAGAGTTGAGAGTGCCGCAGTCTCAGACGGCATATTTGTGGTATGATAATATTGGAGCAACGTATCTCTCTGCCAATCTAGTGTTTCATGCAAGGACAAAACACATTGAAATGGAATATCATTTTGTTCGTGAGAGATTAGCTCTAAAGTTGTTGGACATACGATTTATTCCTTTTGGAGATCAAGTGGTAGATGGTTTTACTAAGTCACTTACTCTTAGGCAATTAGCAGTCTTTCGTTGCAATCTTAACTTAGACAAATTATGATTGAGGGAGGATGTTAAATATAAAGTTCTAGTCCTATACGGACTCCTGTAACTTGTACGTCCCGTCTCGACTCATGTACATGTATGTCTGGTTGGTAATATATATGTCACACGTGGCCCTATGTTGGGGTATCGCGAAGCCAGTTTAATTTCACTACTCTCCACGCCTCATCCGAAAAGGTATCCTATAATTTGTAAGTTATCATGTTATTTTGGTATTTTTCTGCTCCGTTATTCAGAAGTTGATTTTGAACAATTGATACCTATACGATTTAAGAAATTTTAAGCTATGGTCCATTCTATATATTATGATCGTATTATTGTGTCATATCATCTACTATATATACATTCTACAGAGATAATATACGATGCCATAGTTAACTATATAGGCCAAAACCCAGCCGGCATGTAGCCTGTCAAAAAAAAATTGGCCCTTCGAAATTTTGAATACACGTAATCCAAATCCTGGGCCCGCCACTGCCTCGACATCTCCTTCCTCGTTAGTAAACAGAGCAGGAGGAATCAGAGAGACTGCAAGATGAGGACACTGATAACGATCCCAGCAATGATCAGCGCGAGTACATTAGTTTCGAACTTGCGAGCACTACTAGGGAAATCCCTACCGCTGGCGCTCTGTTTTGGCTTACCGCCGGCGCCTTGGCGCTCGCTGGCGATGATCACGCCGGGGGTAATACACTTAGCGCCGGAGCTCTGCTCTGGCGCGCCGGGGGTAAGTTTAGCGCCGACGCTTCAGCCCAACGCGCCGGGGGCATTGCTGGCTTAGCCCCAGCGCCCGCACCGCGCCGGTGATAGGTCCACCCAGCGCGCCGACGGTATGTATTGATATTTTAAAAAAATAAACAGAAAACCGTATATACAGGTTTTATACTGTTACAGGTTATACTGTTACAGAAAATAGCAGTAAAACAGAATATATATCTCACAAAACAGAATTTATACGGCACAAAACAAGTAGCTAATACTCATATGTATCAGACACAAATATAAAAAGTCCCAAACCCGAATACAAAGTATCGAACTGAAGGCATAGACAAAACAAGTAGCTAAGACATCGATGATGGAATACAAAGTGATGGATACAAAGTGTCGGAAGATATCTAGCTAAGGAGACATCGATCTAAACTAGACGATAGAATAGAAACGCGGAAACGATGAGCATCATCGTGACGCAGATGGTCTTCATCCGCTTCCTTCTCGTCTCGCCCGCTAGATATGTCTCTCCCGTTAGATAGCTCGCATATCGAGCTTGTGCCTCCGCCATAGTGGTGTACCCCTTGTAGCTATTGCCTCTGAACCGGTGCACCTCTCTCCGGCAAGCCTCCCAGTCGTCGTATACTACGGGAACATGTCCCCGGTACACGACATAGAACGTCATCTATTTGGACAAGACAAAATAGACATCAGTAGCCAAATCATATATGCAACAAGTATATGCAATAACGTAGCAAATTCAAATATGAAACAAGTATATGCAACAAGGATTCGGCTGCCACCTCGAGTATATGGGCTGAGAAATAAGTTTTCTTACTCTAAGGATTCGGCTTTGGCAGGAAGGGGCGGATGCCGTCTAGCGAGTTGAATGGATGCTTGTCACCGTATGCCTCTAGGAGGGCTTCTATCTCGTCATTCATCGGTGTTATGTGACCCGCGAAGAAGAGGCCACCCTTAGTGACAACATCGTGATGGATTATTGTGGCAATCTGTCGTTGGATGTGACGAAACTCATTTCTCACAGTATCGCTAGGGGCGTTCGCCATGTCGATGCCCCGTCTTTGGAGACTAGATGGCAACAAGAGGCCGTTTGCATCCTTCACGAACTCCCTCATCTGAAGGATGGTGTACCCGGCGTCCATCCCGCTCTCTAGGTGCAATTGCTTCATGCAGGCAA
Organism: Alopecurus myosuroides; assembly: GCA_028641055.1. NCBI lineage: Eukaryota > Viridiplantae > Streptophyta > Magnoliopsida > Poales > Poaceae > Alopecurus > Alopecurus myosuroides. Next base: position 122,426,960 of record CM054058.1, read on the forward strand.
ACGTGGTTGTGTGGACGCACCTGAGGCATCCTCGGCTGGTTTCTTTCCTTACCTTGAGGGGACCTGCCTTGGTGGCAAATCCGGTGAGAGCTGCGTCGAGAACAGACTTGAGGATGGTGTAGTTCTTCGGCTTGGCACTCCCCGAGTCGAGATAAGTAACGTGCGACTGCCGCGGGTGCATGACCAAGAGGACGCAGTACATGTCTCTGCACAAAAAAATCCATGCGCCATCCTCGGATTAATCTTCTCATACACGCAAAAGAGTGATGGAAATATACTAAAGAATGTAACGATGGCTAGCGGTCGATCGTAAACTTACTCGGGGAAGTATGGCATGAGGAAGGTTTTCTTAGTATGATTCGCCACCAAGAAATCCTCCATATGCTTCGTGGCAATCACTCGGTCCTGTGGGTTGGCCAAGACGCTTTCACACATGTAGTAGGGGTCCATTATCGCTACGTCTGATGTTCTCTCTTGCATGATATCGTGCGCCATTTTGAGAGCTACGAGACGCACGAAGGGTGGGAAGATCCGTTTCAGATGGAAGACGTTGAACAGGTCATCAAACCTGAGAAAGAACTGTTCCGCGGGGTATTTCTCCACAAAGCCCACGCCGAGGGGCACCTTGACCACGTGGAGCGGGTATGAGGGGGAACCCGACTGCATAAGTTCCCTCTCCTTCTGCAGAACATCGTCATGACAGCTCCTCATGTCCCCGGTCAAGAGTTTGACAAGGTCTGGCGGTAGCATCGGCTGGTCCAGAACATGGTGTTGGCACCACTTGTCGGGTAACTTGTCCAGAACCCGAGGTGGCTGGCTGGCGGAGGCGGCGGCCGCTTTTTTCTTCTGAGGCCTTTTTTTGATGGTCTTTGTCGTCTTTAAGCACGGGGGAGCGCCGTCGCCTGCTCTTATCGCGTCGAGTGTCGCACCACGACAAGTGTTTGGGCTTAGCAAAGCTTTCGCAGCCAGATCACGGTGGTTACCGAGCGCTGGAGCGCTAAAGCCGACATCTTCCTCGAGAGTTTCTTGGGAACCGAACAACTTCTTCTTCAAGCATTCCACTTTCCCCGCTGGGAGATCACGGTGGTCGGGTGAATCACGAGGGGGCTGGTCCATATCAACGAGCTGATCCAGATCGAGGTCAGCAACATGCTCATCCATACCGAGATCATCATAATGCTTGTCCATATCGAGATCAGCGATGAATTCATCAATGAGATCCTCGCTTCGGTGTTGTGTCACGGGCTCAGAAGGATCAACGACAGGTGGAGGAGTTGGAGCCGCCGGCGCAGCCGATGGAGTGGCCTTGTCTTGGCTTGCCGCCGTCCCTGATTTGGAGTTCAATCGAATCAGTCGCTTCGGCCATACCAATATTTCATTCTTCAGTCCTGATATCGTCATCTCGCTGTCGGCTTCCGGGGACTGATAAGGAGGAAACATCTCTCCACATCCCGCTAAAGCCCGATCCACGCAAACCCGATGGACGTCAACAGACATTTGCTGGCAATGGAACCTGCGGTTTTGTGGCCAAAGGATTATTCCCTTCGCCACATCCTTTAACTCATTGTCCACGTCCAATAGCAAGGTGCAAGGAATTTCGGGGTCCTATAAGAAAATTTGTAGGTTAGAGGGGGCGGTGACGAAGTAATTAAGTAACGAGTTCACGCTTTAAGATTAATTACCGTGAGGGTGTCAAGCTCGGCGCGTGTCGACGGACCGGTGGGGGGCATTGGAGTGACAGCGGGGAGCTCAGCGCGTGTCGAAGGACTGGGGGCGGGATCGGCCGTGCAGGTGACAGAGGGGCTGCTAGCCGGCATTGCCGGCGACTCCCGCCTATTATCACCTTCTTTTGCCGCGCCAGGAGTCACCAATGTAACAGGTCGAGCTGCATCCTGCGGCGCCCTTTGTGAGAGTTGATTTCGCCTAAGCTTATCAACAGGAGCGGCTCTTGCCCGCCCTCTTTGAAATAGTTCGCCCACGACTGAAACATGGAAGACATGATTTCATTTAACGTGTTAGCCACCCTGTCATTAACCTTCTCTTCCATCGTGGATTCCAATTCAACCAACTTGTGCCTTAGCACCCCCGTCTCTTCCCTTAGCTCCGATGTCTCCTCTAGCAGCTGGCTAGTCTGGCTAGTCTCATGCTTCCTCTTCTGCGCTCGCGCCGCCATTCGCTCCTCTTTAGTAGTTGCCACGGCGAAGCCATGGTTAACATGCTTGCGACCTCCTCCGTGTGCGATCGTACAGCCCTGATGCGGCCTTGTCAACGGTGGCAGGTCCTTCACCTTGTTCAACGCCCTGACAATGGGTATGTCCCACGGAAGCTTATCTGTCGATGCCTGAGACGAGGAGGCAGCTTCTGCCGTTTGTTCAGCTATCTGCAGAAGTAACGTGAAGCATTAAGAAATGCCAATACTAGAATTTAATCGAGAGTAGGATCTAACTAAGCTGAAACCGGTAAATTTGCTTACCAGTTCTTTCTCAAGTGCAAGCACCTTCTCGTCCGTGGCCAACTTGAGACTGACCACCTTCCTGGGGTCCGTGACGACATCCCCAGTATAGACTGACCACCTTCCTGGCGTCTCCGGGTGGGGGTACTTGTGCCACGGGTTCTCGATGCCGGCTTCTATATAGGCCTGGTCCTCCTTCACCCATATCTCCTCCTTGCCGGTGTAACCGGTGCTACCCAGGCGGTGGACTCCAATGTTATTGTTTCTCATGTCCACTCCCCACTTGGTGTTAGCCTTGGTTTGCTCTAGCTCTTCACTGGCCACGAAAGCATCGAAGTTTTCTTGCGTAATCTTCGGAAAGTGGTTTTGGATCTTCTCGAAATCGTCACCCGCAACACGCATATCCCTCACCATATATTCATAACCGCTTAGTGCTTTGGTGAACTTGGTCATGGCATGGGTGTTCACCATATTACCTTCGAGATCCTGGTTGTTGTACTCGCGAGGAAACTCGTATCGGGCGTGCAGCCTCAAAACAAGTTGGACGCGCAAATGCTTCTTGTCCTTGTGTTGGAGATTAGTTTCGTTGAGGTTGACGACGTCCCGAAGGATTGCTGCCAATTGGAGGTCGTAACCCCTCGTGCGAGTTTTAGGCTCCCTAGGCACACCATCACTGTCAACCACCGTGAATGGTTATCGGGTGGCACCGACCTGGTTTGGGCGCCGCTCCCGAGCCGATTCCTAGCTTGGTTACTGGTCTTGGAGCCACCACCCGTGCCACTATCGGTGGTTTGTTCTCCTCTACCATCTTGCTGCTCGGCATCCTCCCTTTCCTCATCCTCGGTAGGGTTATAATCGGCATCATCGCTGCCCCCTTTGTTCATTCTGCTGCTCTAAGAACATCAGATGATAGTGCGCCCCCAACTCTTGTTCAGAAGTCTCGGCACCGGTGTCGTTGTTCTGGTCTCCGCGAGACGACATTGCAACCGTGTTTCAAGGGGGCCACACTGTCATTTCAGAGAAATAAAACAACAAAACATTAATTTTGTTATCTTAGACATATCTAACAAAGGGGCCACACATGTTTGTTCTAAGAAATATACTAGCACTAGTACTATTCCTTATTCTTTATCTATTTTTCCTAAAATAAAATAGGATAATAATAAAGCTAATTTAAAAAGATGGCATGTAGTCATATACGAAAGAAGGTTGAAAATAAGATATTTCCGTCACGAAAACACAAATTAAAATATGGGGATAAATATATACTCGGAGCGCCGGGGCTAAGTTTGACCTTTTTTGGTTGATTTGCCTTTTCTTTTTCTTTACTTTATTTCTTGTGACCAAATAAAAGAGGATAGTAATAATGTTAATTTTACAAGACTAAATAAAAGAGATAATATATATAATAAGATAGTTCCCTCTCTCCAAAACACACATATCATCGTTACAAAATTAGAGACACACATGAATGCATGGATGCATATAATATATGCAATAATGATAGTTCCATCGTCACAACACACATTGCGAGTGTTTTTGTCTCATCGTTTCATCACAATCTTCTTCTTTCCCTTCTTGGATGTCGTTGTATACTTTACCCCTATCTGATGACTTCTTCTTGTGCTGGGATCACCTGACCTAGGTAGCGTGGTCCTGCTTCTTCTTTTGGTGTATGTTGCATTGTCTTCATCGGGTTCTTCTATCACTGGGTAAGCAAACGAGGCCGTCAAAGTCATTCTCGTTAGCAACTACATCCATTCCGACAATGTTCCTTTTTTCTCTCTTTACGACAACGCACCTAGGCCTGGACGGGTCGGTTATGAAGAAGCATTGCTTCACGTGCTTAGCTAGTACCTATGGCTCATTTTGAGCGGTGGCGTTTGTGGTCTTGCATTTGTTGGCTTCAGGTATACACATGGCGACAAAATATTTTCCTTCGGTTTCGACGTTCTTAGCGGCTCTGACACGAAACATCGGCACCTTCTCCCCAGCGTAGTTAAGCTTCCAGATGTCCTCAATCCTTCCGTAGTATCTTTTCTTGACATCGCCCGTGTAGGATTCCATCGTTACCCCAGAGTTATGGTAGTCGCTACTTTTGTCTTTTTCCTCCGTGTAGAATGTGAACCCGTTGATATCGTATGCTTGGTAAGTCATGTGGTTGGGCGCGGGGCCATATGACAAAGCCAAAATTAGTTTACCGTTCTTGCTGGTCATTGTCGGGGGATCGGCATCAATCTGGTCTTTGAACCAGCGAACGAAAGAGGATTTGTGCTCTCTTAGTATATCTGCTTCAATCATCGGCTTGCGAGCATTGTTTGCTATCATTTTTTTGTGCTCTTCTAACCAAGGATCCTCATCGTCGATGTGCTGAAGTACTACTAAGTTGGCCATGTCAAAGTCGGATGTCCGCCCCTCAAAGGCCACGTGCATTTCCCGCCTGCCCGTTTTGTGGCCTACTCTCTCGAACCTGCCAATGTGCTTGTTTTCCGGCAAACCAACCGGCTTTTCGACATCTATATAATTCCCGTAGAAAGAGATTCGCTCTTCGGTGAGAAACCCCTGGACGATGCTTCCATCCGGATGTGACCTGTTACGAACGAAACCTTTGATGACCCCGTTCATTATTTCAAACGGCATCATGTTGTGCAGGAATGCCGGCCCGAGATCAATGATATCATCTACGATATGGACCAAGAGATGGACCATTATGTCGAAGAATGCGGGCGGGAAGTACATCTCAAGCTCGCATAGGATCGTAACGATCTCTTCCTGCAGCCTTCCGAGTTTCTTCATGGTGACCGACTTACGAGTGATGACGTTGAAAAAGTTACATAGACCAGTCAGCGTTTCACGGACGTGAGGTTCCATTATCCCTCGGATTGCAACTGGAAGTATCTGCGTCATCATCACGTGACAGTCATGAGACTTCATCCCGCTAAAGATTTTCTTGTTCGGGTCCAGGTATCTCCTTATCAGCCCCGAGTAACCATAGGGCACTTTGACTCCTAGAAGGCAACAGAACATTTGATCGAGCTCGTTGGGACTTGAAGTGAAGCAGGAGGGGGCATACCCAGTGTTGCGGCTTACCCCTTTTGCGCTTGCAGCCGTCCGCTTCCTCCTCGTCCAGCTGGTCATCTTTGGTCCTAGCAGCCGGTGGTGGTATTTGAAGGTCTTTCCTGATGTTTAGGGCCGCCATGTCGTATCTTGCTTTCGGCCCGTCTTTGGTCCTATCTGGCATGTTGAACAGGGTGCCGAGAAAGCTCTCGCACACGTTCTTCGTGATATGCATGACATCAAGGCCATGAGGCGTACCGAGGATTGGCCAGTACTTTCAAGTCCCAAAACACGGACCTCCTTTTCCATACCCCCAGGAGCGGTCCTGCTGCCTTCTCTTTCTTCTTCTTTTCTCGCTTTCGCTTCTTTTCCTTTCGCTTTCCCTTTCCCGGCGCAGGACACTCTTTCCAATTGCCCAATAACTGCTTGATCTCTTCACTGCTCTTCTGAGGTGGATGTCCTTCAGGATCATCTTTACCGTTGAATAGATCTCCACGCTTCCTCCACGGGTCATTTTTGTCTAGCCACCTTCGATGCCTCATGTAGACAGTCTTACAAGACCCCGGTTCCTTAAGCTGTAAAGATGGCGTATGTTCCATGCACCTCACGCACGCCTTGTGTCCATGGCACATCTGGCATGAAATATATACGTATCCGAGAAAGTCCTGCACCGTCGTGATCAACGCGGCTCTCATAGGGAAATATTCTTCCGCGTAGGCATCCCATGTTTGTACCCCTTCATCCTCCCACAACGTTTCTAGCTCCTCCTTCAGCAGCTCGAGATACAGGTTGATATCGCTCCCTGTTTGTGTCGGCCCTTGAATTAGCATACTCATGTGTATGTACTTCCTCTTCATGCAGAGCCAGGGGGAGGTTGTATATCCAAACAAACACGGTCCACGTGCTATGTTTGCTGCTCTGGTTGCCAAAAGGATTGAGTCCGTCCGTGCTCGCACCCAACCTGATGTTCCTTGCCTCTTTCCCAAAATTTTCGTACTCGTTGTCTAGTGCCTTCCACTGGCTTGCATCCGAAGGGTGTGTCAGCACTGGGTTTTCAGCGCGCTCTGGATCATTCAGCACTGCCTCCTTTCTGTTCGCGTGCCAGCGCATCATCTTTGCTTCCTTAGGGTCCACGAAGTACCGCTGCAGACGAGGCGTGAGCGGAAAGTACCACACCACTTTCCGAGGAGCGGCTTTCTTCCCTCTCTTGTACCGATCAGCACCACACACTGGCATTGGGTCTTGTCCGCGTATTCGTTCTGATAAATGACACAGTCATGGATGCATGCATGATACTTTGTGTGCGGTAAATCGAAAGGGCACACGGCTTTCTTTGCCTCGTCTAGACTAGTAGGACACGTGTTGTCTTTAGGAAGACGTTTTTTCATGTATTACAGTAGGTCGTCAACGCTTGCGTCGGTCCATCCGTGTTTTGCCTTCATCTGCATAATATCGAGTGCTACTCTTAAGCGGGACTCCTCCGGATCGCGGTCTGCTGCATCGTACAACGGAGTATTCGAGTCTATCTCCAGTTGCGCCAGCTTAGATTTCCGTCTACCGGCGTCTCTCGCGTGAGTCGTCGACCTATCGCTAAGAAGTAACTCTTGAACATGAGGGCCCCGCACGACTGACGTTAGCGGAGTATTGTTGTCCGCCGTTATTTCCTCTCCAATACCGCCGTGTGCGGTAGCCTCTTCGTCATCGTCGTTCTCCTCCTGCCCTTCTTCCCCATTTTTAGCGGTTGTCGTCGCTCCCCTCTCCTCATGATCATCCTCATGATCATCGCCATGATCATCTTCCTCATCACTCATGCTCCACTGAGTGTAACCGTCCATGAAACCACGCCTAAGCAGGTGGTCCTTCACTACGCCCGAAGATGGGTTGAACATGGACCCAAGTTTGCATCTTCGACACGGACAAACTATGTCTATGCGGTCCCTTCGATGCATGTCAGCTGTTGCACGTTCCACATATCTATCCGCGACGCTTTCCCTCGTCGAGATGACCATTATCTCCTGCACGGTCGACAAGAGTAAATTTTGATTAGATCCACACCCGGCCGGTTTCACGGAAAATTTCGGCATGACCTTTGCTAAAAAAAGGTCAAAACGGAGTGGCAAAAAAATTTGCCGAAACGGAAATGAATCGACATTTCGGCAAAACATTGCCAACTCATTTACATGTCATCACAATTTACACGGTCGCAACAAACATAATACAATTCCCATGAATAGGGTTCATCATCACATATTTTGGTTGCAAACACAATAATTATATATATATCGATATAAGTATATTCCGCCGGCACGAGATATGGAAGATTGCAACGTACACACGACACGTGTCGACCGGAGAGCGCGGTGTGTGTAGACTCTATCTAGATCTAGATATATGAATATGGTGCATATGGGGAGAGAGATTCTTCATAGTAGATCTAGATCTAACTAGGTAGAAGGGAGGGGCATGTTAGGAGAGAAAGTTTGACAAAACATATCATATTTGGTTGGTTAAATATGCTAAAATTGGAAGAAAGGAGTGAGAAAATGGGCTGGGAAGAGAGGAGTTTCGAGTTGGAGATGAGGAGGAGTGAGTGGAGTGAGTGGTTGGGCAAATGGGTGGTGGGTGGTGGCTGGATAAGATGTATCTTACCGTCGGCGCGCCATCACACAACTGCGCCGGGGGTAAATATTAGCGTCGGCGCTCACAAGATAGCACGCGCCGGTGGTAATTGGGGTCCCTGGGCAGTCCTTTAGCGCCGGCGCACGGAGCCCAGAAGGCGTCGGGGGTAAATAGCTACCACCGGCGCACGCGTAATGGGCCGCACCGGGGCTAAGTTTGCCCCGAGGGGGGTGAAAGCGCATGGTTCCCCCATATGTGGTTTTGGTAATTAATGACAACCTTATGGACTAATGTTTGCATTGAGTTATCCTTGTAGATCTTGTCCATAGGAAATAATGGAGTTCATGTGTTGAACTCTATTAGCTTCCTTGATGGCCATTGTTATATGCAAGGATTTATATGAAGAATGGTCATGGTTTGAGTTGAGCTTATTGTTAGTATGTCTTGAAGAAAAGGATTAGGTGATCTTTCATTATCATCTTCAAGACATCATCATTTGAAGTGAGAAGCAAAGATACAAGGTTGATCAAGCTAGTGATCAACACTCAAAGCTACAAGTTGTACCAAGTGGGATTGTGTATCTCATGGTATGGTAAGCAATTGTCAATATAGCTTTGTGAACTAACCCATGATATATGTGTGTCGCATCTATATGTGTGGTTAGGTATCTTTCCATGGGCTTGAACCAAAAGGAAGATTTCATATAGCCCATGGTCTATATCGTTGTCAAGCGGTGTTCGTCACCTAGCTTGACGTGGAAGCTCAAGTGAAGCATCTAGAAGATATCCTATACTTGATGCTTGCCACCCTTTTGGAGATTGTGGCCTTGTGAAGATTTTCCGAGAAGAGTCTCTCCCATAATGGTGTATGGGGGAGCTAGTCTCTCCCATAATGGTGTATGGGGAGCAACTTGCAAGTCTTCATCAAGCGGAGCTTGTGCTAGCTAGCGCAATCAAGAAAGAAGATCCAACTTGAGAGAGTCAAGATCGTCATCATCTAGCTCAAGTGGAATGCTCAAGGCAAAGGTATAATCTTGATAGATTTTCTATTTTACCGGTCTCGTGTCTTTGGGAAACCGGGTTATAGGATAGATAGTCGTACTATCAAGAGGGGCTCTCAAGTGAGTAACTTGATCGAATCGTTATGGAGAGCTCAAACCTTTGCATACTTGGCATATCACCTTTCTTGGTTCTTATTTGTCTTTTATCTCCTTGGGGTTTTGGTGCTTGTCGTGATCTTCATGACAAGCCAAGGTTTATCGAAAACGGTTTTGGTAAGAAAAACTAGTTGCGTTTTCGGTGGTGAAAATATCCGGTTCAGCTTTGAGAATGTTTCTACACCTTCCATGTGTGGTAACTTCTCCATTAATTTTTGTTTGGATACTCCTTGCTGTTATCTTTCCAACCCAATTGTATTCACCTCTTTCGGAGTTCATTCGCAAAAGTTATGTTCGTTTCGGTGATGGAGGTTTTACCGGTTGTTCCTTTTAGAGAGGTTAAACCTTTCTACATTTGGTTTTAATTTCCATTGTTGGGCAGTGATGTTTCTCTGCATGATCTTGTAGAGTTTTTCATTGCAAACTCAACGAGCCAAAGATCATCGAAAACGGAGTCCGGAAGCAAAAGTTATGGACGTTTTAGTATTGGTGTTTCTGTTGTTTTGGTCAGTCCGGACTCTCCGGACTTAAGGCCGGAATCTCCGGTAGTCCGGAGTCTCCGGTGTGCAGTCCGGAGTCTCCGGACCAAAAAATTCCCCAGGGGTTGCTCCCTTGGTGTCACTCGCTATATAGGGTCCGGAGAGTGTCCGGAGTCTCCGGTATGGCTAGTGGATGTCGGTCCCGCTCGACCACAGACACCGTCTGGGCTCAGACGGCAAGTCAAGACCAGAGTCTCCGGTCCAGTGGTCTGCGAAAATCTTCAGATCGGAGACTTACCGGAGATACACCGGAGTCTCCGGTGCGAAAATCTTCAGACCGGAGACTTACCGGAGTCTCCGGTGTAAGTTTTCCTGCAACGGCTCTTTTTCGTGGGGACCTATAAATAGGCCCCCTTTCTTCCCCAAAGAGCTAGGTCTTCCAAGCACGAATTTTTCCCCTCTCTCTCCTCCATTGTTGACCTTGGAAAGCTTGCCCCTCTCTCAATTCCTCCCATGATTCTTGCATATCTTTGAGGGAAAAGAGAGAGGAGATCTAGATCTACATTTCCACCAATCCATCTTCCTTCTTAGTGAGGGAAACCTAGTAGATCTTGATCTTGGAGTTCTTGGGGTTTCTCCTCCATTGTTCTTCCTCTCTTATTCCCCCATAAGCATTTGTTGGTTTGTTGTAATTTGAGAGTGAAGGATTTGAGCACTTGTGCTCTTGCCATTTGCATCGGTTTGCTCTCTCCACGAGGATTCGTGGAAGTGAAAGTTTGTGAGCTTGTTACTCTTGGGTCTTTGATCCTAGACGACTTGTGGTGTTCTTGGGAGCCTCCAATTGAGTTGTGGATGCGTGCCCCAAGATTGTGGTGACACCGAGAGCCTCCAATTGAGTTGTGGATGCGTGCCTCGGGTTTGAAGGTTGCCAATAGTGGAAGGTGAACTAGGCCTTTGTGGCGGGGTTCATCGGAGAATAGGGTGAGGCCTTTGTGGCGTTGAGTAGGCCTTCGTGGCGAGCTCACACCCCTCCAAAGAGACGTACTCCCCTTTGTGGGAGGAACTCGGGAATACATCATCGTCTCTGTGTGCCTCGGTTATTTCTATACCCGAGCTTTTTACTTATGCAATTTACATTGTGATAGCCTTCGAGCTTGAAGTTATATATCTTGCTATCACCTTGTTACTTGTCTTGCTTAGCATAAGTTGTTGGTGCATCTAGTTGACCATAGAATATTTAGGTTGTATGCTTGTTAATTTAAACACCTAGTTTATTTCCGCATTTAGCAAGCCTTAACCGGAAAAGTTTTAATCGTCTATTCACCCCCCCTCTAGGCGACGTCGTTGTCCGTTCAATTGGTATCAGAGCCTCGTATCTCTTATTAGGCTTTACATCCTAGAGAGTACGATGTCGTTTAGAGAAATAGAACATGATCCCACTTTTATATTCTATGGTAGAAATTATGATGTTTGGAAAATTCGCATTCTTAATTTTCTTACGGACATGGGTCCAAAGTATGTTAAGAGAATTGTAGATATGGATTTTCGTCCTCCAAAGGATTCTCAAGATTTATCTTTAGAGGATGAGGAAAACTCTTATCTCGATACTCTTGTATCTTATGGTCTCTTGTGCGTTTTGAGCGATGTAGTGATTGAATCAATCATGCCTTTTCGGAACGCTCATGAACTATGGACAAAACTTCAAGATATATATGATGTGTCCAATATTATTGAGGATGATTGTTCTCCATCCACTTCCGGCCGTGATGAGTTCACATGTTTCTCCACTCCACCAACATGTGATTTGTCACAAGGTAATGATATGGTGAGTGGTGATAGGAATTGCTTTGTGGATAGTGAATTTGCTATTGACTATACTTCCTCTCTATCCCATTGCAATGATCTATCTTTGGACTTAATATCTTATAGCACTCAAAGTTCCATACATGCTAGTATTGATAGTCCTTCCATATCACGTAATAGTTGTTCAACTAAATCTCATGATGATATGCTTCCTATGTCTTGTTTTCATGAAAACAATGCTTCCATTTCCTCTAGTACTTGTGTGGCTAACAATGTAGAGGAATCCCACTTTTTGGTGGAACAAGACATGGACCTTAATGGCGCTTCTAGTATATCTTCATCATCGCCATCCATTTCTCATATGTGCCTTATGGCTAGGGATTCAAAGGTATCTCCACCTTTGGAACCCACTACATCTTGTGATGATGAGGATGAGGATATATTTTATGGAGAGTTTGAGGACGAAGTCTCTTTAATGGAGAAGGGTGAGTTGGTTCTTCTAGATCTCCCTAAAGGTAGTAAAGCTATCACTCTTTTTAGTGAAATATTGGCTTTTGCCATTAATAGCTCTAAAATCATTGAAAAGCAAGGTGATATCGAAAGAAGTGATGCCGATGAAAAGGCATCCCTCACTTCGTCTCTTGAGGAAGAGTATGAGCTCCGAGTTACTCTTGAGGAGAAACTTGAATCTATCGAGGAGCTCTATAATGAACAAATAGCCTATCTCACTAAAGCACGTGACCATACCAATGCTAAATATAAAGTGCTTAAAAATGAAAAGGTTGAATTTGTTGTTGGCAATGCTAATCGAATTGAGGAAAACTCTAGGTTAAATAATGAGCTTGCCAAGTTATCTTCTTCTATTTCTAATGATGCTTGTGCTACTAACTCCACATCTTGTGAAGCATCTATTTTGAAGGAGAATGTTGAGCTCAGGGCTCAACTTGAGTTAATGACTAGCAAGTATGGGAAATTGGAAGAAAGTCATAAAAAGCTATCTAGCTCTCATGAGGATCTTCTAGCATCCCATACCAAGCTAAAATTAGCTCTTGAGGCTATCACTACAAAGGTAACATCTTGTGAGCCTCACGTGGGTAGTAGCACAATATCTTCTAGTAATGTTATATTGACTTGTGCTCGTTTTAGTAATTCATCCTCCCATAATGTTTCTACATCTTGTGATGAATTGCTTTCCTTGCCTTGTTGCTCTAACAATGAAGCATCTACTTCTTCTAGCTCTTGTGTTGTTTCTAACCATGTAGAGGAAAATAAAGAGCTCAAGGCCCAAGTCACTTCTTTGAAGAAAGACTTGGAAAAGTGTCATGAAGGGAGTTCCACAGTTGACAAGATGTTGAGAGTGCGAAGACTTCCCAATGACAAGAGTGGACTTGGATTCAACTCCAATATCAAGAACAAGTCCATTATTGACAAGAAGAAGGGCCAAGAACAAGAAAAAGATTCGGCCAAGATTATTTGCTTCAAGTGCAAGATTGAAGGGCACCATGTTAGATCTTTCCCTTTAAAGAAGAAGCCTCTTAGTGAGAAGCAACTAGGGAAGCGGCCTCTTGTTCAATCTCATGCTCAACCACGAGTTGAACAACGGCCACCTCCTAAGAAGACTCAAGCCAATGCTCCTCTTGTTGAGAAACCTATTGAGAAGAAAGAAAAGAGTCGATGTTGCTACCTTTGTCGCAAGAAGGGTCACTTTCCTTCTTCATGCACTAATGGTACATTATCCAACCCTATCCTTGTTGATGATGTTTATTCCATTAGGAAGGATAATGTGGGCAATGTGTTTGCCAAGTATGTTGGTACTCCAAGTGGTGTCAAGAAAAGAACCATTTGGGTTGCCAAACCTATTGTGACTAACCTCTTAGGACCCAACTTGGTTGGGGACCAACAAGCTCAAACTTGATCAATAGGTGTTGTTGGAGGGCTTTGAAGACTTGGCTATTTCATGAAGAATTAAGGGATCTTCATCTATTATATTTCCTCAAGCCAAGCCACTTGGTTTATATATATATCTCTTACCCGATGTTCCTCCAAGCGGTAACTTGTATTTAAATCTATATACATTGAAAGTTGCTTGCTCCCTTGCATATGTTAGTTTTGTTTCTAGCATGTGTTTGTATATGTTGTGCTTCCTACTTACCTATCTTGAGTAATCTAGTTATATTTGTTGGTGTGCACTCCATGTACTTGTTGTAAGGACCCCAGACCGGCAGTCTGAAACCTTCCGTATGCATACATTCACGATCCCAGAAAGATCAGTCGTGAACAACATACAAAGTTGGCACACAGAAATACATCATCCATTACACGAATACATAAAGGTATTACACAAATGATCACATGATCAAGTCTAACACAACTGCCACAAGGGCAGGCAACTCAACAAACACAGCGGAAGACAATTAAAACACAACATAGTTGAGCCCAAGTCACGCCTTAACCTACAGGCTGCTGACCCGGAGACGATCCTAGTTCGCAAAGCCGTCAACTCCGTACTTCTCTTCATAGATCTCCTTCGGAGGCTCCTTCTCAAAGTCTGGCAAGTAGATACAGGGGCGAAACCATAATGAGTACATTGAATGTACTCAGCAAGACATCCATCATGTCACTTACCAAACATGCAAATATGCTTATATGGTGGAATAGGTAGGCTATAAATAGGGTTCACTACCAATGGTGTTCATATATGATGACACCACAATTGCAGTCAGGTTAATCTGTATCTTCGTTGAAGAAGATACTTCAGAAGAAAATAAAATAATATAGTTTTATTTCTCTTGTAGATATCACATGTACAAGAGGTTTTGTAAAGCTTTGTTAAAGAATATTTTCTCTTTGCAAAACTTCTTGGAATTAGTTTCCAGAATTCTCGCTTAGAGTAGAAAAGGTTTTCTTTGCAAAACATTTTGTTTTGTATAACAACATCTGGCTTTTCATCATCAACGATACCTCCACGGTATAAGTTTCCATTCCTTTCCGAACTTCACAAGTTCAACACTTCCTTTCCAAAATTCCTTTTCAAAAACTTCCTCTTTTGAAAACATTGACACAATGCTAGCTACATGGCCATTGAACCGTCCATATCCGAGGACGCGGCTATCTCGAAATAGTTTTACTCTGCAGAGGTGTACACATTTCCACTAGATCCAGAATCCGCCATGAAACAACCATGGACTGTTCCCAACCTATGAGAACATCAGATAACTGATCTTGACTATCCACTATGTGCAAGCTAGTACATGACTATCTCTTCAATTGGGGTTACCCTCCCTGGCAAGCCGTGTCCCACACCGCCCAAACAGGAGACCCAACTGCTGCATCCAGAGGGAAAATTAATCCCACACTTTAGATGTCCCGTATTCTCCACTCCTAGCGACATTTCGGTTCGGAGGATCCAATCCCCTATAGCACTTGAGATAGCACACATACTAACCATAACAAGTTTTTAATCAAGCCCCTACCCATATTGGGGTAAAGTGGCAGTACGGTAAAGGTTGTGCAGCGAAGACTAGGTTATGTGTCATTTTTTTAAAACACCACTTTCTCAAAAATGACCACTTCCACATTCCTCCGGAGAACAAGGATCCGCCTTTTCTCCGGGTTTTTCCGTAAAGCCTTTGTTTTGTAGAATCACAATTTTAGGGTGTCCACTTAGGGACTAATATATTTGATGGTAATAAATACCATATGGTGGCTTATGGGCTTGGTATTACCAAGTTTAACTACTGGCATGATAGTAACCTATATAATAGTATAGTAGTAATTTCCACATCAAAAATAGTTTTGATAAACAAGTTTTTGTAAAACTTCAGAGGTAAAACATGCATGATAGATAATGATAAGTATTGTATCAACAAGCATCAGGATGGCTTGCCTGGTAACTCCTTGTGTCCCTGGTTTTGGAGTGACTGGAACTTGAAACAGAGCTTCACGACACTTCCTTCCTCTTCGTTTTCTAACGTCGTAAAGAGAATAAAGGACACACATTCAGAACCAATCAAGGCAAGCAACCATACATGACAATACATACAGCAAGGAAATCTAATAATAACCAATCACACAATTTATTAAGGGAGGCAAACAATTAGACAAACACACTTGGCAGAAATGCCATTTTATAAGACAGCTCAAGGTTGGAGGAACATATCTCACAACCTTCATATCATGGATTCAGTGGGTGTGCCACTCTCATACCAAGATATTAATAAACCCAAAATATACTTAGTTTCACGAGGGTGAGACTACTAAAAGTATATAAAACATGCACAATAATAATCATGGCAATGGGTCTATCAACCAAACCACAAAAAGAACAAGATAGCTATCTTACTAAGTCTAAAATCACATCAAGAATAAATAAAACACATGATTTGCAAAAGTTACTTTTACAAATCAGTGAGCCTACATAAGTGCAACAAGGCAATAGACTCATCACAAAACACACAATTCTCATAGTGAGAACTATAGAAACAATGACTAAAAAGGAGGAATCCTATAGACATGTTTCTACTAAAAGTTTGCTATGCAAGCATGCATAATAAGCAAAGTACTAAAATGCAAACAAGGAACCATGTTATCATAATGGAAAATGAAAACATGTCCTCATGCAAGGATACACAAATATCTACCAAACACAAGTTGGCAGGAAAAATAATTCAATACACAAACTGCTAAGGAAACTAGTACTACTCACACATGAAGAATCAATGGATGTATTTCAATCAAGTAATTTAAATACAACCAGAGGGTCCATGTCATAAAAACAGTAGTGAAAAACATATATACTTGCTATAACAAAAATATCCCATTTAGCAAAACAATGCATCAATTTGCAGGGCAACTCCTACATACTAGTGGTAATAAAAAGGGCATTACTAGAGGAATCAAACAACACTCCAGGAATGGATTTTTCCTAGAAAGGCACACATGATTAAAACCACTTACAAACAGAAACATACCCATTTTCATTTAGCACTAAAAATCTCAAGGCAAAAATACTAGGCACTCATTAGTTACAGAACTATATAAAAGAAACACATCTAGTGTGGGGGAAATAATGTTTCCACCAAAAATGCAATGACACCAGTGGGTGTTCCACTAGAATAACAAGGCATTAAGAGGTCACAAGGCCTCTGGTCCACTTTCTAAAAATTAACAAAAGACCAAACTAGCATCTAGTGCATTAACCATACTAGTAGAAAATAATAGGGTGCTAAAATAAGCAAGACAATGCTACTCATGCTATTGTTTTCACACAAGTGAAAACTCTAGGGTTCAAGTAATCATAAAAACATCATAAAAATGCTACTGGTCCTATGAACACAACACAAAAATATGTGGCTACACAACCACAAATGTTTATGTCAAAAATTCCACACATGAGGGAATTTTTCCATAACATTCTCATAGTCATGACAAAGCTACTCATGCTTTTCTACCAACTCAAATGCAAGCTAGCAGAGGTGATAACAACACAATATAAGTATCAAAATGTTGCTGTATCTAATATCTCAACACAACAATTCAATCACTTGCACACAAATTAATCAATCAAAAATTCTATGCAAGTAATAACTAGAGATAAAACATATTCTATTCCCATAAATCATATTTCGTCTCAACTCAAGTCCACACAATCTAACATGATAAAATAGCTAAGTAACACTTATAAAACAAGTTCACACAACTTATACATGCTAGAAAACAACATTGCAACACAAAAATAACTCACACAAAGTAATTACCTAAAAATGCCAAAATGGCAGAAACAGGTGAAACAAAGATCTGTCCACCAAATTTTCTAGGATGCTCTAAAAATTAAACCCTTCTAGTTTTAGATAGACCTAAACATATACAAGACCATCCAGTTGAGTTTGCATCAAAAATCATTTTTAATAATTTTATAAAATCACCAAAGTGCTCTCTGGTGTTTTACCAAATTGCATGCCATTTCAAAATTATTAGGAATTTGGAAGCAAGGTTAAATGCTGCTGTTAGGAATTTTCAAGGGATTTCCAATGCAATTAGCCTAACTTCATTCTGAGTTGTGAAACAAAAATGGTGCTCATTTTAGTGTTTCTGGTACCTGTTGCCAAATCATTTTTCATTTCTAATCTATCCATCCAAATGTAGATCTAAAAGTTGGAGGTGGTTTAGATTTTGTTGATGTACAACTGTGAATTTTTGTTTGGTCAAATTCATCTTTTACATAGGTTTTTAAGCTCAAAAGCAATCATACCAGTTTCTGTAAAAATAAAATTGGAAAAGAAACATCACATGGGCCAGATCCACTATATGGGCCGGCCAGATCTGGCTCTACCGCGGGCGGATCTACCCTAAGGGGCTGACCAGCAGGCCAGAGGCCACGGTGGCTGCCACGCAGGCAAGGCCCGGCCCCACGGGCCAGTTTGACTAGCAGCGCGCGGTCAGGGCGGGCTGACGCCAGCCCTGCGTCACCACGACGTCACGCCGGCGGGAGGAGAACTCCGGCGAGCCCAATCCGGCGCAAAACGGCCACCTAAAAGCAAATCAAACACATCCACGCGAAGCTCTCGATGAGGGGAATCTAAAAGGCGCAGCCTCGCTTCCCGGGAGCGGCCGGAAAGCAGCCGGCGACGGCGCGCGGCGGCGGCCGGACAGCGGCCACGACACGGCGTCGATTAAGGGCGAGAGGGAGAGGGGAAAACGGTCGGGGAGGACCGCGTGCTCACCCTAGACGCCATGGAAGGCTCGGTGAGGACGGAGGAAGCTCGAGGCAACGGCGATTCGTTGCCGGAGCTCCGCCGGGCTCGGAGAAGAATGAGGATGGCGCGGGCACTACGAGGCGATTCGGCTCGATTCCTTCGTCACCGAGGGCCTACTCGACGAGGTGGAGGCGATGAGGACAACGGCTGCCGCCGGTGAGCTCCCATTTGGCCGAATCGACGACGAGCATTTTCGGGCTAGGGTTTGGGGTTGAAAAAAAATTAGAGGGAGGGAGAGAACTCGAGTGGGGAGAGAGAGGGGGTAGATAGGAGGTGCACATGGGGGTCTTTTATCTACCTAGCAACCTTCTAGTCGAAGCAATGGGGCATGGGCCTCCATGCCTCAACTTGCAGCTACAGGAAGAAGAAGAAGACAATGACTAGGATTGCAATTTGGTCCCTGGGTAATTACAAAAAGGTCCTTTTCTCTCTTTTCCCTCTCTGGAAAATGCTGTTTTCACCCAGAAAACAAAGTTAAAAATTGAAACCCTTTTGCCCAAAATTCTTATTAGTTGAGATGTACAACATAAATGAAAATTGGCTCAATTGGATAAACTTGGTAATTCAAAGTTGTTCAAATTTGAATTCTTACATAAATGGACATTGAATTTATTAACCTACTTAGGTGCTTCGAAAAATGATAATTTTTGGCACACATTCCTTATTTGATGTATTCCTTATGTGGTAGAAAATTCAAGTCATTTTGAGTTACTTCCTAGAACAAACTTGTTCAAATTTCAAAAAGGTGCTGTCAAGAAAACATGGTTTTTTGGCAACTTAAACAATTCAAAAACTTGTGCCCTTTTGGTTTTCATCCTCATTTATGATATAGAGCATGTGGTATTTATTTCATGGCATTTGGAAAAGGTTTGTACAACAAACTTGTTCAAAATCCCAAATGTTGCTGTGGAGAAAAACCATGTTTTCAGGGCTTTAATGAATTCAATTTATGGTCTCCTCTTGTGTGTGTTCCTTACTTGTCATAAGGAAGCAATGGCATTAATTTCAGATCATTTGAAGAAAGTTTCCAATAGTAACTTGTTTTAGTTTTCCGTTTCTGGAAATATTGGAATTTCTGTTTAATAAAGCACTTGTCTTTTCTTTAACAATGCTTTGCCAAAATATTTATGTGACTAGAGATAGCAAGTAAATGCTCTCCAATACCTTTGTTTTTAAGCTTGCAAGGTTGGAAAAACATTTGATAAGATTTTGGTGAAGCATCTAAGAATGCCTCATTTTCTGATAATCTTTTAGGGAAATTAATTTAAGTGTTTCCTCTTTCTTAATTTAGGCCTTGGAATAATATTCGACAAGTAGTAGATTCATAAGATAGTTTTTGGAAAACTCTTTTATCAATATTTACTTTAGAAAATATTGCCAAGGTCATTGGAACAATATGTTGAATATTTTTAGTTTACTGCTTTGCTATCTTTTTAAGTTTGCAAGTTTATATAATTTGTTTGTTTAGTTGCACTTAAACAAACACAATCAAAGTTTAATTGTCAAGCAATTAGCAAAACAACAGTGTTATCAGGTATTCCAAAATTGGGATGTGACAGGTCTTCCCCCCTTAAAAAGAATCTCGTCCCCGAGATTCGCAAGCGAGGACTAAGGGAGGGCCAACAAACACAATGTTAGTGTTGGAGTGCAGGTGCTTCCCCCCTTTGACTTTTCTTTGGAGGAGGGGTACTTACCTAAATTAGTAAATTCACTTTAAAGAGTACACCAGTACTGTTTTAGGTCCAAACTTTTTGTTTCCTAGTTTGAACAAAAATTAAGGTTAGTGCAGAACTACCTGGAAACGTACCGTCAATTATTACATGAGTTCCTAGCTATATCCCACATATTACATACCGCATATGGAGTGGTGTACCACTCTCATAACAAGGTATATAAGAAGCTAAAAACATAGCTTGTGGGTGCAAAGGTTAGGTTGTTAAGGTAAAACAAACAGATAGAACATACCCATGGCAGTGGGTGTTACTCACCACAAGCGACTATCACTTAATGTGTTCATGATTTTAGTTGGATGTTTTAGTTTCATAAGATACTCTTAAGCACAATCATAACACAAGTATAAACTCATGCTAAGGTAAAACATCTACAACATCCAATAAGCAAGCAACAACACCACAGATGAATAGACTATTTAATCACTAGGTTATTGTTTACTAGAGGTTTTGTAATCCATCAATCATGAAAAATTAGCAAACAACCAGTAGCTAAAAACCAATGAATACAATCATAAAGATACTCTAAAACACCATCTTTACACAAGATAAAACTCTTATTACCCAGGCATAAAAAAACAGGACTGCACAAATAACACACTAGTATGAAAAATCTACACCAGCATGCTATAAGAGATAATCATATCCTATAACCATAGAACATGAAACTAAATAATTCATGGCATGATAAAAGAAGTAATAACTTCCTAAACATGATATATCAACACATATACTCATAAAATAAAAGAGGGTAACACTAGAGCAAAAATCACCATTTTCTAGTGGTGAACTAGTTTCACTCTAGAGAAGCAAACAATGCTATCATGATGTTTAAATCTAAACAAGCAAGTCATGAATATAAGTGTTCCTAATAACAGTACACAAAACTTACTCATGTTAGTAAGCACAAACATCAAAACAATCCCATGATACAACTATTAAACATGCATAAATTAATTCTAGCAATTTATGTTTTTCTTAAACAATTACTAGCAAACAAGCAAGGTATAACTTGCACAACCAGTAGCTATGCAATTAATGAAAAGTTATCTAAACCTTTTCAAAAATCCATACACTCAATTTAAAATTATCCACAAACAATCTACCAATCAAGAGGAATTTATTTTATTTGCGAACAATTTAATTTTAACACTCGATAGTGAAACATTTCTTAACATGATACCCCTAAGGAATATTATGCTAACAAAAGGATCACACCTAAACATATTAGTATTTACTAATAAGAAATAGACTTCTCACTTGCATAAGTGAAAAGAAACAATTATATTTTCCATGGTGGAAAATAGAAATCAATCACATAGTGAAACATGCTATTTTCACACTTGTGTATGGTTGGGGATTTTCATCCTCAAGCCAAAATGCAATGGGATCAGTGGGCTATGGCCTATTAATACCAAGGAAAAATAGGTACTAAGCCTCTGGTTACTCATGAAAAACTTTGCATACCAGATAAAAATATAAGGCTATTTAATCTAGTGCAACAACACTAGTGCCTACTGATAGCAATGCCTACACATGCTTTACTATTAAGAGACATGCAAGCTAACATAGGTACAAGCATCAAAATAACAGTACCTAAATGGTACTGGACTCAAAGAAACATAGCACAAAATCTACTAAGAAAGTATACACAGATTTAGCTCTCACAAACTTTCAAATAATAAACTAGAAGGTAACAAATGCTAATTCATTTTTATTCGAGTTTTTAATCATGCACACACTTTCTAGGGTAGATTTATTGTAAGAAAACAACATAATAACAAGTCCTAACAACTCCATGTAAGTTAGGAAGCAAGATTGAATAAAACACAAATTTATTTCAATCAAAAGCACACAAAGAAACAAAAACAGGAAAACTGCTGTTTTCTTGATCTATCAAATCCATTCCATCCTTCACTTAATTTCTAAACCTCGAATTTCATAGTACCTACAATGTCTATTAAGATTTGGTTTCCAAAGTAGAATACACCTGATATCCTATTGACTATTAAACAAATAGGTCATCATCTTATTTTCTCGTGACTTCTCCTTTTTACCAACTAGATTAAAAGGTGTCGTAAGTCACTTAATTCTTTGGTTTAGAAAGAGTTGTCAGTAGTTCGCATGCTTTGGTTAGGTGTCAACCTAAGATTAGGCAAAGCATGTTAGTCTTTTTAGCTTTCTATTTAATCATGTTTGTCCGACAAAATACGACTAGCGCCATCGTCGAATATTGAATTGTGCTCTTTCGATTTGCTTTTGAGGGTTTTGCGCATCATGGCATGTGAAAACTTCTTTTGCACCTTTCTCCAGAGGAGGGAGGTATATAACTTTTAAAAGGGGATCTCTCTATTTTGGTCTTTTTAAAAGGGAACATAAAAAAAGTGCAACTTTTAGCCAACAGGGTAAAAAGAGTCTTTTGCAAACAGACAAAACATAGAGGTTTTGGGTCAGTAGTGGTTGGTTTTCTTCACGCCTTTTCTTCTTTGAAGGCTGTCGTTGTTGGAGCTCTATCTGTTGGAGTGCATCACTGGTAGCAACGCTATCAGCTCGTGTGGCTTGATGGTCCTCCATTATTAGGCCCAACGGTGCTTTCATTGATTGTGGGGGAGATGGTGGTGGTTCACGACGGGTCGCATTATGAAGCGAAAACAAGTATAAGTCTAAGCAACAAATTCTTGTTTTTGAATACTATACAAACATTTTTGCTTGCAAAAACGTAACAAGAGGCGATTCAAAAACAAGAGCGGGGCAAGCACAAATCTGCAAATTTTGAGCACCCCACAAACATATAGAAGCCTAGATGAACCAAATTCTACACCACACAATAGCACAAAGTCTTACGGACACACATAAGCAAGCCATAACACACAAGAAAGGCTCCATTGGAGCTATGTCGGGGGAGGTTATTCATGGAGTCATCGCTAAATTACTCCAAACTAGACAAATCCAAAATCCTAGAAGTGGCTGAAGAACTATATCTACTGCTGACCATCATCACTGTAGAGCTATGCAATTATTTTGGTCTCTCGGGACATCGGCAAGTATACAAGTTTTTGGATGGAAACAAGATAATAGAGGTAATGTTTGATAAAACTTTTAACTGAGAGAGGTAAACTACGCAACAATTTGTTTTTGAAACCCCAACTATTTTCTGGACAGAAAACTTCAAATACGAGAGATGTTTCAAAAACAGAGCGGAGCAGTTGTAAACAAGTAAGAAATAAACTCTTATCCGAGAGAGATACCAGCTCTGTAAGGCCCGCCCTTCGAACCACTGTTCAAGGACGCCCTTGATATGCATTTAGAATCTTTTGAAAAGATAATAAGGAGGGGAAAATATACTAAAATTCCCTTAGATAAAAATAATTTAGATAGTAAATAGGTTTTTACTCAAAAATACTTTTCTTTCCTATCTGACGTCCATGCTAACTAAGGTCTCCTAAGGTCAGGATGGCTCTGATACCAACTCTGTAAGGACCCCAGACCGGCAGTCTGAAATCCTTCGTATGCATACATTCACGATCCCAGAAAGATCAGTCGTGAACAACATACAAAGTTGGCACATAGAAATACATCATCCATTACACGAATACATAAAGGTATTACACAAATGATCACATGATCAAGTATAACACAACTGCCACAAGGGCAGGCAACTCAGCAAACACAGCGGAAGACAATTAAAACACAACGTAGTTGAGCCCAAGTCACGCCTTAACCTACAGGCTGCTGACCCGGAGACGATCCTAGTTCGCAAAGCCGTCAACTCCGTACTTCTCTTCATAGATCTCCTTCGGAGGCTCCTTCTCAAAGTCTGGCAAGTAGATACCAGGGGCGAAACCATAATGAGTACATTGAATGTACTCAGCAAGACATCCATCATGTCACTTACCAAACATGCAAATATGCTTATATGGTGGAATAGGTAGGCTATAAATAGGGTTCACTACCAATGGTGTTCATATATGATGACACCACAATTGCAGTCAGGTTAATCTGTATCTTCGTTGAAGAAGATACTTCAGAAGAAAATAAAATAATATAGTTTTATTTCTCTTGTAGATATCACATGTACAAGAGGTTTTGTAAAGCTTTGTTAAAGAATATTTTCTCTTTGCAAAACTTCTTGGAATTAGTTTCCAGAATTCTCGCTTAGAGTAGAAAAGGTTTTCTTTGCAAAACATTTTGTTTTGTATAACAACATCTGGCTTTTCATCATCAACGATACCTCCACGGTATAAGTTTCCATTCCTTTCCGAACTTCACAAGTTCAACACTTCCTTTCCAAAATTCCTTTTCAAAAACTTCCTCTTTTGAAAACATTGACACAATGCTAGCTACATGGCCATTGAACCGTCCATATCCGAGGACGCGGCTATCTCGAAATAGTTTTACTCTGCAGAGGTGTACACATTTCCACTAGATCCAGAATCCGCCATGAAACAACCATGGACTGTTCCCAACCTATGAGAACATCAGATAACTGATCTTGACTATCCACTATGTGCAAGCTAGTACATGACTATCTCTTCAATTGGGGTTACCCTCCCTGGCAAGCCGTGTCCCACACCGCCCAAACAGGAGACCCAACTGCTGCATCCGGAGGGAAAATTAATCCCACACTTTAGATGTCCCGTATTCTCCACTCCTAGCGACATTTCGGTTCGGAGGATCCAATCCCCTATAGCACTTGAGATAGCACACATACTAACCATAACAAGTTTTTAATCAAGCCCCTACCCATATTGGGGTAAAGTGGCAGTACGGTAAAGGTTGTCCAGCGAAGACTAGGTTATGTGTCATTTTTTTAAAACACCACTTTCTCAAAAATGACCACTTCCACATTCCTCCGGAGAACAAGGATCCGCCTTTTCTCCGGGTTTTTCCGTAAAGCCTTTGTTTTGTAGAATCACAATTTTAGGGTGTCCACTTAGGGACTAGTATATTTGATGGTAATAAATACCATATGGTGGCTTATGGGCTTGGTATTACCAAGTTTAACTACTGGCATGATAGTAACCTATATAATAGTATAGTAGTAATTTCCACATCAAAAATAGTTTTGATAAACAAGTTTTTGTAAAACTTCAGAGGTAAAACATGCATGATAGATAATGATAAGTATTGTATCAGCAAGCATCAGGATGGCTTGCCTGGTAACTCCTTGTGTCCCTGGTTTTGGAGTGACTGGAACTTGAAACAGAGCTTCACGACACTTCCTTCCTCTTCGTTTTCTAACGTCGTAAAGAGAATAAAGGACACACATTCAGAACCAATCAAGGCAAGCAACCATACATGACAATACATACAGCAAGGAAATCTAATAATAACCAATCACACAATTTATTAAGGGAGGCAAACAATTAGACAAACACACTTGGCAGAAATGCCATTTTATAAGACAGCTCAAGGTTGGAGGAACATATCTCACAACCTTCATATCATGGATTCAGTGGGTGTGCCACTCTCATACCAAGATATTAATAAACCCAAAATATACTTAGTTTCACGAGGGTGAGACTACTAAAAGTATATAAAACATGCACAATAATAATCATGGCAATGGGTCTATCAACCAAACCACAAAAAGAACAAGATAGCTATCTTACTAAGTCTAAAATCACATCAAGAATAAATAAAACACATGATTTGCAAAAGTTACTTTTACAAATCAGTGAGCCTACATAAGTGCAACAAGGCAATAGACTCATCACAGAACACACAATTCTCATAGTGAGAACTATAGAAACAATGACTAAAAAGGAGGAATCCTATAGACATGTTTCTACTAAAAGTTTGCTATGCAAGCATGCATAATAAGCAAAGTACTAAAATGCAAACAAGGAACCATGTTATCATAATGGAAAATGAAAACATGTCCTCATGCAAGGATACACAAATATCTACCAAACACAAGTTGGCAGGAAAAATAATTCAATACACAAACTGCTAAGGAAACTAGTACTACTCACACATGAAGAATCAATGGATGTATTTCAATCAAGTAATTTAAATACAACCAGAGGGTCCATGTCATAAAAACAGTAGTGAAAAACATATATACTTGCTATAACAAAAATATCCCATTTAGCAAAACAATGCATCAATTTGCAGGGCAACTCCTACATACTAGTGGTAATAAAAAGGGCATTACTAGAGGAATCAAACAACACTCCAAGAATGGATTTTTCCTAGCAAGGCACACATTATTACAACCACTTACAAACATAAACATACCCATTTTCATTTAGCACTAAAAATATCAAGGCAAAAATACTAGGCACTCATTAGTTACAGAACTATATAAAAGAAACACATCTAGTGTGGGGGAAATAATGTTTCCACCAAAAATGCAATGACACCAGTGGGTGTTCCACTAGAATAACAAGGCATTAAGAGGTCACAAGGCCTCTTGTCCACTTGCTAAAAATTAACAAAAGACCAAACTAGCATCTAGTGCATTAACCATACTAGTAGAAAATAATAGGGTGCTAAAATAAGCAAGACAATTCTACTCATGCTATTGTTTTCACACAAGTGAAAACTCTAGGGTTCAAGTACTCATAAAAACATCATAAAAATGCTACTGGTCCTATGAACACAACACAAAAATATGTGGCTACACAACCACAAATGTTTATGTCAAAAATTCCACACATGAGGGAATTTTTCCATAACATTCTCATAGTCATGACAAAGCTACTCATGCTTTTCTACCAACTCAAATGCAAGCTAGCAGAGGTGATAACAACACAATATAAGTATCAAAATGGTGCTGTATCTAATATCTCAACACAACAATTCAATCACTTGCACACAAATTAATCAATCAAAAATTCTATGCAAGTAATAACTAGAGATAAAACATATTCTATTCCCATAAATCATATTTCGTCTCAACTCAAGTCCACACAATCTAACATGCTAAAATAGCTAAGTAACACTTATAAAACAAGTTCACACAACTTATACATGCTAGAAAACAATATTGCAACACAAAAATAACTCACACAAAGTAATTACCTAAAAATGCCAAAATGGCAAAAACAGGTGAAACAAAGATCTGTCCACCAAATTTTTTAGGATGCTCTAAAAATTAAACCCTTCTACTTTTGGATAGACCTAAACATATACAAGACCATCCAGTTGAGTTTGCATCAAAAATCATTTTTAATAATTTTATAAAAATCACCAAAGTGCTCTTTGGTGTTTTACCAAATTGCATGCCATTTCAAAAATATTAGGAATTTGGAAGCAAGGTTAAATTCTGCTGTTAGGAATTTTCAGGAGATTTCCAATGAAATTAGCCTCACTTCATTCTGAGTTGTGAAATAAAAATGGTGCTCATTTTAGTGTTTCTGGTACCTGTTGCCAAATCATTTTTCATTTCTAATCTATCCATCCAAATGTAGATCTACAAGTTGGAGGTGGTTTAGATTTTGTTGATGTACAACTGTGAATTTTTGTTTGGTCAAATTCATCTTTTACATAGGTTTTTAAGCTCAAAAGCAATCATACCAGTTTCTGTAAAAATAAAATTGGAAAAGAAACATTACATGGGCCAGATCCACTATATGGGCCGGCCAGATCTGGCTCTACCGCGGGCGGATCTACCCTAAGGGGCTGACCAGCGGGCCAGAGGCCACGGTGGCTGCCACGCAGGCAAGGCCCGGCCCCACGGGCCAGTTTGACTAGCAGCGCGCGGTCAGGGCGGGCTGACGCCAGCGCTGCGTCACCACGACGTCACGCCGGCGGGAGGAGAACTCCGGCGAGCCCAATCCGGCGCAAAATGGCCACCGAAAAGCAAATCAAACACATCCACGTGAAGCTCTCGACGAGGGGAATCTAAAAGGCG
The DNA here is from genome assembly GCA_028641055.1 of Alopecurus myosuroides. Lineage (NCBI taxonomy): Eukaryota > Viridiplantae > Streptophyta > Magnoliopsida > Poales > Poaceae > Alopecurus > Alopecurus myosuroides. Next base: position 122,454,869 of record CM054058.1, read on the forward strand.
CGGCCTCGCTTCCCGGGAGCGGCCGGAAAGCAGCCGGCGACGGCGCGCGGCGGCGGCCGGACAGCGGCCACGACACGGCGTCGATTAAGGGCGAGAGGGAGAGGGGAAAACGGTCGGGGAGGACCGCGTGCTCACCCTAGGCGCCATGGAAGGCTCGGTGAGGACGGAAGAAGCTCGAGGCAACGGCGATTCGTCGCCGGAGCTCCGCTGGGCTCGGAGAAGAATGAGGATGGCGCGAGCACTACGAGGCGATTCGGCTGGATTCCTTCGTCACCGAGGGCCTACTCGACGAGGTGGAGGCGATGAGGACAACGGCTGCCGCCGGTGAGCTCCCATTTGGCCGAATCGACGACGAGCATTTTCGGGCTAGGGTTTGGGGTTGAAAAAAAATTAGAGGGAGGGAGAGAACTCGAGTGGGGAGAGAGAGGGGGTAGATAGGAGGTGCACATGGGGGTCTTTTATCTACCTAGCAACCTTCTAGTCAAAGCAATGGGGCATGGGCCTCCATGACTCAACTTGCAGCTACAGGAAGAAGAAGAAGACAATGACTAGGATTGCAATTTGGTCCCTGGGTAATTACAAAAAGGTCCTTTTCTCTCTTTTCCCTCTCTAGAAAATGTTGTTTTCACCCAGCAAACAAATTTAAAAATTGAAACCCTTTTTCCCAAAATTCTTATTAGTTGAGATGTACAACATATATGAAAATTAGCTCAATTGGATAAACTTGGTAATTCAAAGTTGTTCAAATTTGAATTCTTACATAAATGGACATTGAATTTATTAACCTACTTAGGAGCTTTCAAAAATGATAATTTTTGGCACACATTCCTTATTTGATGTATTCCTTATGTGGTAGAAAATTCAAGTCATTTTGAGTTACTTCCTAGAACAAACTTGTTCAAATTTCAAAAAGGTGCTGTCAAGAAAACAGGGTTTTTTGGCAACTTAAACAATTCAAAAACTTGTGCCCTTTTGGTTTTCATCCTCATTTATGATATAGAACATGTGGTATTTATTTCATGGCATTTGGAAAAGGTTTGTAGAACAAACTTGTTCAAAATCCCAAATGTTGCTGTGGAGAAAAACCATGTTTTCAGGGCTTTAATTAATTCAATTTATGGTCTCCTCTTGTGTGTGTTCCTTATTTGTCATAAGGAAGCAATGGTATTAATTTAAGATCATTTTAAGAAAGTTTCCAATAGTAACTTGTTTTAGTTTTCTGTTTCTGGAAATATTGGAATTTATGTTTAATAAAGCACTTGTCTTTTCTTTAACAATGCTTTGCCAAAATATTTATGTGACTAGAGATAGCAAGTAAATGCTCTCCAATACCTTTGTTTTTAAGCTTGCAAGGTTGGAAAAACATTTGATAAGATTTTGGTGAAGCATCTAAGAATGCCTCATTTTCTGATAATCTTTTAGGGAAATTAATTTAAGTGTTTCCTCTTTCTTAATTTAGGCCTTGGAATAATATTCTACAAGTAGTAGATTCATAAGATAGTTTTTGGAAAACTCTTTGATCAATATTTACTTTAGAAAATATTGCCAAGGTCATTGGAACAATATGTTGAATATTTTTAGTTTACTGCTTTGCTATCTTTTTAAGTTTGCAAGTTTATATAATTTGTTTGTTTAGTTGCACTTAAACAAACACAATCAAAGTTTAATTGTCAAGCAATTAGCAAAACAACAGTGTTATCAGGTATTCCAAAATTGGGATGTGACACTTGTGTTCTTTGTGTTGAGCCTTCATTGCTATTGCTGCTCATCTTAGTTGGCTCTTTGGGAGATTAATGGACTATCCCATTTCGGGGAGTAATATGCTTTGCACTTTACTATCCTAAAATGTGTGTACATGAGGAATACCACTTAGTGTTGATATATCAATATTATCTAGTCTCTATGTGGTATTTCTTTCTCATGAGAAATTCAATTTCTAAATGTCCATTAACTTTCTCTAGTTGGATTTATTTTTGCCTCTTGTTGTTTTCAATGGATTATCACATTATGGGCGAGTAATAATCTATGTGCATATTACAAGCCTAGAAAATGTGAACATGTGAGGTATTGCCACCTAGAGTTGATATTCTAGTTATCTTGTTCCTAAGTGGCATGTTGCTCAAACAAGTTCCATATTTGCTTAAAATATCTTGTGTCTCTCTTCTTTGGTATCTTGTTTGTTAGAGAGTTTCTTGGCCTTGCTTTTCGGGTTTTATTTGAAGCCTTCAAGAATCTCTTCCTAAGCATGTTTTTTATTGTTCCTATCTTTTACCACATGCTTATATTTTGTGAATATGATTGTGAACCAATCTACCACCGAGAAATATCTCCAAACATCTCTTGTCTTTGACAAGTTATAATAATTTGTGGTAAGTTTATTGATCATATTTACTTTGGCCTTTGCTCTAAAATTTCCTTCTTTCTTGCCAAGGATTTGTTTGGTTCAACCTCCTTTGTGTCTTCCTTGCTCTACTCAAAATTTGTTGTATGCTTTCTTGAGTTAGGAAAAGCAATGATCCCATACTTGTGCACTTATGTTCAAAGTCATACTTATTTGGGTTGCACTATTCTTGGGGAAGCTATCCTACATTGAGTAGATCACCGTTCTTTAAATTGGTATTGCATCTAATTGATTTTATTTAAACATGACTAGTGTTTGAAGAATATATATGGAGAGTAATGATTCAATTGTGTGCATTTTGTATTCAAATGCAAGATCATAAATAATGCACTATTATTGGAAGAACTATCCTATATGCGTTTGAACACTTGTTGTCTTTAAATTTGTATTTTATCCCAATGACTTGTCTCTTTGGAAGATGAACATTTTTTGTCTTGGTACTTTGTGTGCTATCATGAAAAGTGTAGAGGGTTTGTTTATTCTTTGATGTTTTTTTGGTATCTTCTCTATTTGGTTTCCTCAATCATGTGTTGATTTGGGTCTTGATATAATTTGGACAATTCTCTTTCTTTTCATTCTTGTGAGTGGCTTATTGGTTTAATTGGTACTTTGTCCAATTTGTATCTTGTTTTGGTTCTTGAAAGTTTTGTGCATGCATATTTACTATGTATATATTTTGGCATGCTTACTTTCGTTGATCCAATATATAGGATAAACTCCATCAAATCCTAAATGGCTAAGATGTGCATGAAATTCAAATTCATATTAATATGCACATATTTTTTTGGAGTTTGTCCTATGTATTGTAGTTGTTCTAACTACTTTGGACCCAATGAGTTTGGGTACCATTTTGTACTTGAATTTTGTTTTTAGGTACAATGGAGATACATTGGTTGCTTTCTCCATTCATAAGGAAGGTGTTCTCACCATGGTATTATAGGAGTCAAGCTACGATGATTATCAAACTCGCATCCTCTTCATCGCCAATGTCGTCTCGGTAACAAGTATCTATCTCATGCATACATTTATAGCTTCAACCTTGTGTAGGTTGTTTCTTGGCATGATTTCCCTTTGTTGCATTTCATTTGGTTCTTGCAAATGTCTTATCAAAAGCATCTTTATTGCAACTATGAGTAAGCCGGGATGATTACATACTAAGGGGATATTTATAATCATATTCATGATTCACCAATCCCAAGTATATTAATCTAGCAACTTCTACTTGAAGTCTCTCATATGCAATATTGATGGATTCTCAAAAACCATTTGATTTTTTGTGTGATACGTGTTACCTTTCTCAAAGCATTCCAACTATCACTTTTCCCTTGTGATATTTGTGATGCTTTGATGAGTTGTTGTTTGTTCATATATATCCCTTTAAGACAAAATTAAGCTTAGTGCTTTGCTTTCTAGAAAAAATCTTATTGGTATATTCATGAACCTCTCTTGGATATCATGTTCTTCACCTTTGTACCTATTTTGTGTGTGCATGTTTCTTTGTGGATATATATCTTTGTGATTTTTGTCCACTTAGAAACATATACACACGATAATAGTTACATCTTTAATTGATATTCTTTTTCTTTAGTGACCATATTTTATTGCTTTATATTCCTTGGTGGTTCCTAAAAGGCACAAGATTTGCTTTTCTTTTGGTATTTCTTTTGCATCTTAATAAGCTTGTGGACCTATGTGTTTTATCATTTGATGGTTGTGTGTATGGGAAAGACATGATATGCACTATGTCCCTTATATATTGAAAGACTATGTTGATGACTCTATCATCCTATTAGTCTCCCAAAAATGTTTTCCTTGTCACACGCATCTATTTCGGTTGAGTAAGTATTTATTTGTCACTTCTTGATCCTTTTGCTCAACTTTTGTTTATTTGCAAGTTGCTTTGCTTCATTTCCAATCTATTCTCTTGCTCTTGTTTGTGTTCAAAATTATCTAGATGGGAGTGATGAGTCCATGTTGTGCACATTATATAGTAATTCAAACCTAACATTGTGCATGTATCTTGGGGAGTTCCCTCTTGATTTTCTAGAACACTTGGTTGATCCTATCATAATATTGTGTTTGGTCAATCGTTTTTTCGGATCCTTTGGTTGGTTGCTTCTTTGCGAAAGTATCATTCAATTTGATTTTCTTTGTAAATCTTTGGATCCTCAATATAGTTTGATCTCCCTCCATCTATTCTTAGTTGGACATATGCACTTAATTTCACTCACATCATGAGGAATGCATACACTATGGGGGAGCTCTTATTATATTGACCTTCTAATCTTTTTGCCCATTTCGGCAATAGGATGCCAATGGGGGAGAAGTTTAGAGGGTTTAAGGGAATTTGGTTTATGCTTTAGTTTCGTTCTTAAGCATTTGCCTTTCCATGCTATTGCATCCTTACTCTTAGTTTAGCATGGTTGCTTAATTCATCATATAAACACTCGTAAAAAGGGATTGTCATCAATTACCAAAATGGGGGAGATTGAAAGCGCATGGTTCCCCCATATGTGGTTTTGGTAATTAATGACAATCCTTATGGACTAATATTTGCATTGAGTTATCCTTGTAGATCTTGTCCATAGGAAATAATGGAGTTCATGTGTTGAACTCTATTAGCTTCCTTGATGACCATTGTTATATGCAAGGATTTATATGAAGAATGGTCATGGTTTGAGTTGAGCTTATTGTTAGTATGTCTTGAAGAAAAGGATTAGGTGATATTTCATTATCATCTTCAATACATCATCATTTGAAGTGAGAAGCAAAGATACAAGGTTGATCAAGCTAGTGATCAACACTCAAAGCTACAAGTTGTACCAAGTGGGATTGTGTATCTCATGGTATGGTAAGCACAATATAGCTTTGTCAACTAACCCATGATATATGTGTGTCTCATCTCTATGTGTGCTTAGGTATCTTTCCATGGGCTTGAACCAAAAGGAAGATTTCATATAGCCCATGGTCTATGTCGTTGTCAAGCGGTGTTCATCACCTAGCTTGACGTGGAAGCTCAAGTGAACCATCTAGAAGATATCCTATGCTTGATGCTTGCCACCCTTTTGGAGATTGTGGCCTTGTGAAGATTTTCCGAGAAGAGTCTCTCCCATAATGGTGTATGGGGGAGCTAGTCTCTCCCATAATGGTGTATGGGGAAGCAACTTGCAAGTCTTCACCAATCGGAGCTTGTGCTAGCTAGCGCAATCAAGAAACAAGATCCAACTTGAGAGAGTCAAGATCGTCATAATCTAGCTCAAGTGGAATGCTCAAGGCAAAGGTATAATATTGATAGGTTTTCTATTTTACCGGTCTCGTGTCTTTGGGAGACCGGGTTATAGGATAGATAGTCGTACTATCAAGAGGGGCTCTCAAGTGAGTAACTTGATCGAATCGTTATGGAGAGCTCAAACCTTTGCATACTTGGCATATCATCTTTCTTGGTTCTTATTTGGCTTTTATCTCCTTCGGGTTTTGGTGCTTGTCGTGATCTTCATGACAAGCCAAGGTTTATCGAAAACGGTTTTGGTAAGAAAAACTAGTTGCGTTTTCGGTGGTGAAAATATCCGGTTCAGCTTTGAGAATGTTTCTACACCTTCCATGTGTGGTAACTTCTCCATTAATTTTTGTTTGGATACTCCTTGCTGTTATCTTTCCAACCCAATTGGATTCACCTCTTTCGGAGTTCATTCGCAAAAGTTATGTTCGTTTCGGTGATGGAGGTTTTACCGGTTGTTCCTTTTAGAGAGGTTAAACCTTTCTACATTTGGTTTTAATTTCCATTGTTGGGCAGTGATGTTTGTCTGCATGATCTTGTAGAGTTTTTCATTGCGAACTCAACGAGCCAAAGATCATCGAAAACGGAGTCCGGAAGCAAAAGTTATGGACGTTTTAGTATTGGTGTTTCTGCTGTTTTGGTCAGTCCGGACACTCCGGACTTAAGGCCGGAATCTCCGGTAGTCCGGAGTCTCCGGTGTGCAGTTCGGAGTCTCCGGACCAAAAACTTCCCCAGGGGTTGCTCCCTTGGTGTCACTCGCTATATAGGGTCCGGAGAGTGTCCGGAGTCTCCGGTATGGCTAGTGGATGTTGGTCCCGCTCGACCACAGACACCGTCTGGGCTCAGACGGCAAGTCAAGACCGGAGTCTCCGGTCCAGTGGTCTGCAAAAATCTTTAGACCGGAGACTTACCGGAGATACACCGGAGTCTCCGGTGCGAAAATCTTCAGACCGGAGACTTACCGGAGTCTCCGGTGTAAGTTTTCCTGCAACGACTCTTTTTCGTGGGGACCTATAAATAGGCCCCCTTTCTTCCCCAAAGAGCTAGGTCTTCCAAGCACAAATTTTCCCCCTCTCTCCCCTCCATTGTTGACCTTGGAAAGCTTGCCCCTCTCTCAATTCCTCCCATGATTCTTGCATATCTTTGAGGGAAAAGAGAGAGGAGATCTAGATCTACATTTCCACCAATCCATCTTCCTTCTTAGTGAGGGAAACCTAGTAGATCTTGATCTTGGAGTTCTTGGTGTTTCTCCTCCATTGTTCTTCCTCTCTTATTCCCCCATAAGCATTTTTTGCTTTGTTGGAATTTTAGAGTGAAGGATTTGAGCACTTGTGCTCTTGCCATTTGCATCGGTTTGCTCTCTTCACAAGGATTCGTGGAAGTGAAAGTTTGTGAGCTTGTTACTCTTGGGTCTTTGACCCTAGACGACTTGTGGTGTTCTTGTGAGCCTACAATTGAGTTGTGGATGCGTGCCCCAAGATTGTGGTAACACTGAGAGCCTCCAGTTGAGTTATGGATGCGTGCCTCGGGTTTGAAGGTTGCCAATAGTGGAAGGTGAACTAGGCCTTTGTGGCGGGGTTCATCGGAGAATAGGGTGAGGCCTTTGTGGCGTTGAGTAGGACTTCGTGGCGAGCTCACACCCCTCCAACGAGACGTACTCCCCTTTGTGGGAGGAACTCGGGAATACATCATCGTCTCCGTGTGCCTCGGTTATTTCTATACCCGAGCTTTTTTACTTATGCAATTTACATTGTGATAGCTTTCGAGCTTGAAGTTATATATCTTGCTACCACCTTGTTAATTGTCTTTCTTAGCATAAGTTGTTGGTGCATCTAGTTGACCATAGAATATTTAGGTTGTATGCTTGTTAATTTAAACACCTAGTTTATTTCCGCATTTAGCAAGCCTTAACCGGAAAAGTTTTAATCGCCTATTCACCCCCCCTCTAGGCGACGTCGTTGTCCGTTCAGGGGGGCCTGGCCTGCCTTTAGCGCCGGCGCGTTTAGTATTGCGAGCGCCTGGGGTAATTGAATAGCACCGGCGGAAGCCAATTGAGCGCGCCGGTGGTACTTACTGCCGGCGGATTCTATAGAACGCGCGCCGGTGCTATCCTATTCTGCTATAGCCTATTCCCTAGTAGTGGAGGGCGTGGTGCCCCTGCGGGCGTGATGCCGCCGCCAGAGATGGAGGCACGGGACAGAGCGGCGAAGAAGCAGAGTAACCCCAAAGCAATACGTTTCCAGCGAAGGAGTCAGGCACTCAGGCTCTGGCGACCCGCCTCGGTGATGACGACGTCGTGGCCGGTGGCATGGTGGCCTGCGGTGGGAAGAGGCGTATGGCAAAACAACCGATGCAGGATAAGCAGCAGCATGGTCGAGAGGCTACTGAAAAAGGAAGACTGTAAAAATGCACAGTATTGAGGAACGAGAGCATGGATTAGGTGGAGTCGTGGGACAGGAAGGGTATCAAGATGGACAGGTACACCTTCATCGCCTATATAGGATGGAAATGCACAATATTCAGGTTGTTTGATTTTTTCTAGAGAAGGGGAAAATTCCCGGCAGCTGCATCGATTGATGCACACAAATTTTATTGCAGCGTCTTAGTAGTTCAACATTTACATCTCAAGAAACAAAGCAAAGAGTGCAACACGAACACCCAGCGAAATGAAAAAGAAACAAAGAAGATTCTTAAGAGTCTTATTCTCTTCAAGCGTCTTCGATTCTTCCATTAAGTCGCTAGGTACACCGGGTATAGATATCTGAAGCGACCTCCTCCAGCCGGGTGCATCCAGAGTTGATAAGCGCATGTTGCGCCTCTGGAAACAGGAAAGCCCACTCGTGCATTGAGTGAGAGGTCTTGCGGATTACCTGAAAAAAGTTAGTATGACCACCTTTGTTAAAAATGATATCATTTCTGCATTTCCATAATGACCATAGCAACGCACAAGTCTCAACGCGAATTTGTGCCTTAAAATTCTTGTCAGCCTCATTTAGCCAATTACTGAACATATTTGTACTATTGACCAGTGGGGTGATATTAAAAGCATAATGCACCACAGTCCATAAAAATGCGCAAAAGGGCACGTAAAAAATAAATGATCTATAGACTCCTCCAAATCCATAACACAATTTTTTTACATCCATTCCAATTATGTTTAGCAAGGTTATATTTCGTTAAAATAACTTTGTTAAAAAGGAACCACATAAAGATCTTAATCTTCAAAGGGATCTTAAGTTTCCAAATATGTTTGCGCAAATCTACAGTATGCCCATTTAAGGAATCCCCGTACATGGATTTTACCGTAAAAGTTCCAGAAGTAGTGAGTTTCCATACAAACTTGTCATCATTATTTGTAAGGTTAATGGTTCATAATACGTTGAAGCAAATGCAGCCAAGCGTCCCATTTGTTACCTGTTAGACTTCGTCTAAACTCAATATGCACGGAGGAATTTGCTAACACATCAGCCACCAAAACGTTTTTTTTTGCGTACCACATACTACCCTATATTAAAGATGAACAACTTCTCGCGATCTTAGCATTCCAGTTATTGTAGCCATAACTGTTTTGGCCACCGGTGGATTGACACGTAGACTTCCATGCACCGTAGATGCGGGGTTTCTATTTTTGTTCGCTTTTCTTTTGGGGCCTGCACGCTGCATTACCGGCTCTCTCCCGGTTGCCTCTGACGTCTACAGTTTGTTACTTTTATTTTGTTGTCGCTGCGCTCGGTTTCCCGGTCACCCATTCGCTAGCCTACCGTTTAAGTGGCCACCGCCCACCGCTTTGTTTCCTTATTTGCAGTCTCCAAGCCGGTCAAAGCGGCGAACATCCCACCATCGAAGAATCCAGACTCGACACAGCGGTGCAGCGGTGCTCTGTTCCTCCTCAATCCCTATTACCAATTGCAGAAAAAATTCCCAATTGCTACCACTCAAATCCTCACCTGGGGGCACCACGCTCCTCCCTCATCATGTTCGCCGTGCGCGTAGCAAGGCGTTTGTCAGGCCGGCACGGGCCAAGCTTCTTTCTGATCGGTGGCCGTGGGGTCGCTTGCCGGCTGCAGCTCCCGACGACCTTGCTGGCTGGTCCGCATCGATGGCTAGCTGTTCCGCCCCCTTCTCTTGATCTAGTTATATAACAATGGGTATTGAGATTCCAAGGATACTTCTCCCAGCCATGTATCCTCCCAAAAACGTGTTTCTTGACCATTTCCTACCACAAAATTTCCTCTTGTGAAAAAAACTTCTTTTACTTTCATAAGACCCTTCCAAAATTGAGAGTATGTGGGTTTCATTGTCACTTGTGACGTCTTCTTTTCTAAGTATTTATTTTTTATTAGTTCTTGCCAGACTCCCTCCTCATTTATAAGCTTAAATAACCATTTGCTTAATACACATTTATTCTCAATGTAAAGAACCTCAATTCCTAACCCTCCTTGATCTTTGGGTCTACATAGAATGTTCTATTTTGTAAGTCTATATTTTCGTTTATGCTGATCACTCTGCCAAAAGAAACGAGACCTATAAAAATCTAACATTTCCAATACCCCTTTAGGTATTTCTAAAAAGGATAGCATAAACATAGGTAGGCTAGTAAGAACTGAATTTATTAGGACAAGGCTGTCCTCGTAGGAGAGAAGCTTGCCCTGCCAGCAATCAAGCTTCTTTTCAAACCGTGTTTCAACCGGGTTCCATTCTTTATTTAGTAATTTCCTATAGTGGATTGGGATACCTAAATACTTGAAAGGTAGGGTCCCCGCCTCACACTCAAAAACATTTCTATACTGGTCTTCAGCCTCTTTAGCTTTACCAAAACAGAAAATTTCGCTTTTATGAAAATTTATTTTAAGCCTAGATAGTTGCTCAAAGATGGAAAGAATAAATTTCATGTTGACCGCCTTCTCTAGGTCGTGTTTCATGAATAAATTAGTATCATCCGCATATTGCAAAATTAAGACCCCCCTTCAACTAGATGATGTATGAGGCCCCCAACTTGACCATCCTCTTTCTCTTTTGTGATGAGAATAGCGAACATATCAACCACTATATTAAAAAAGTATAGGAGAAAAAGGGTCCCCTTGTCGAAGCCCCTTTCTGGTCTAGAAATAGTGTCCAACATCGTTATTGACACGTATCCCAACCAATCCACCCATAATAAAATTTTGGCGGAGATCACACTATTTTTTGTCAAAACCTTTCATTCGCAGCATTTGCAATAAGAAAGGCCATTTTACTTTATCATAGGCTCTTTCAAAATCAATCTTAAATAAAATCCCATCCATTTTCTTCATGTGAAGTTCATGGATAGTTTCGTGTAGAACAACTACCCCCTCTAGGATATGTCGTCCTGGCATAAAAGCTGTTTGGGTTGGTTTAATAACTTTATGCGCAGGTTGTTTGATGTAAAAGGAACTGAGGCATGTTTTACTAGGTGGCATTTGCCAGCTTTGTCAGATTTTTCGTATGAACTATGATTTCACAATCACCTAGTAGATTCGTACCAGGTGGCGTTTGCTACTGCAACTGAGGCATGTTTTACTAGGCCAGTTTTGACGGACGATCTGTAGATTTTGTGCATGTAGTCATTCTCTTATCAGCATCATTCTAGAAAGATGATGGCCTAAGAATTTAGTGGAAATTCTAGAAAGCTGATGGCCTGAGAATGTAGTGGAAATTTCATTCTAGAAAGATGATGGCCTGAGAATGTAGTGGAAATTCCGCACGGGTACGCGTGTCCCCACCTTATCCTGGCCATCCAGTCCGTAAAACATGTTAATGAATGCAAGCTTATTCTTCTATGATGGGGATTCTAGCTCAACACAAAGATATATCCATTACATTCTCATGCGTCAGCTACCTGGTGAAAGTATTTCACAAACTTCTAGCATAGTTGTACCATAGGCAACCGAATTTCTCAATATATCGGTCTGGTTTTACGGAAGGAGACACCAAAGCAGCAACAAACTCTTTTGGAGATCTAAAGCCCCATGACTTTATGGATATTCTACATGGTCAACCTGTCACTGCATAATAGAACTTGACAAATGGTTAATAGGCGAGTGGATGTTACACTCACTTTGTATCCTCATTTAAACCATATTTTAATAATACAATTGAGAATATTACTTCAGCCCACCTACTAATTGCTAATAGATGTGAATATGTGCCAATCCTTATTTATTTTATTCTTTTTTCAAATGGAAATATTTATGATGAAAGCATAGTTCATACGAAAAATATTGCAACACGTAACGATTTCCAAGCAAAAGGTATGTGTTGAAGAATCAACATAACTCTTACTAGTACACGGTACGAACACATACGATCATACCGTCGATGTAATTTTATTTTAGTCGGCCTTATGTAATAATTAATTTAGGTTTTTAGAATTAATTGAGGATTTAGCTAGTGATTAGTATACAAAAACTAATTCATTAAAAATTGTAGACATAAACATATTATCAAATTATTACGAAATCCAATATAAGTTGTAACACATTTGAATATGTAAAAAACTATCATGCCAAATTTATAGAACTAAAGACTATATATTTTATTTACATAAACTATATACTACACACCTCTATTAAGATATTGTTTTAGGTTGTATGACTTGGAATATTTACAGATATGTTTGATAGTATTAAAATAGAGTAGGCCATTCACAGATAATATACCTATATACCATAATTCATCATTTGTAAAACAAATCAAGGATACATGCGTTTTTTTTCTTTTGGGTTCTCACATTTAAGATGGTCTTGTATCTTGTTATGATAATGTCTCACAGAATGAATTTTGCGCAACTTACATATATTTATTCACATTGCAGAAATTCTTGTATTATTAACAATGCTACCTAAGTAGTATTAAACATATATTTGTTTATAATACTATATGATGAAATAATATGTAAGTAAAAGAATTTAGTATAATTATTACTCTAACTCGTCATGTAGACTATAGTAATAAATAGCAGCATCCGCGAAGATTTTGGCCTCGTCGCCGAACGCGGAATCTCGTTCCGCTGCTCTAGCCAAGCTGTCAGCCGCCGCAGCAAGGGATCCAGGGCTGACCGCAGAGGGGGCTGGGGCAGAGGTCGGGGCGACAAAGCTCGGCGACGGTGCCGCTCTCTTCTGATAAACCGACGGAACCAAGAAAGGAGGCGCTCGCCGCGGACGGTGAGGGCTACAGGAGGCGCGAGAACCGGCAGCAACGGCTGCTGGCTCTTGTCCGCCATGGAGCAACTGCGAGGAAGGACGAGTGGCTCTCTCCGTTTCAATTTGGAAAGGGGGATGCGGAAGAGGATGGTTGTTCTTTCTTGGCAAATAGTGCATGTGAGCTATTTGGTTGTTGCGAGCGCACCCTGTCGCGACCACACGATGGATGGTGTGCGTGGAGTGGCAGCGAGCCGCCTCCGTCCCCAGGATGTCTTTGTTAGAGCATCTACAACCGTTTGCCCCTCGGGATGCATTTTTTCGCCGGATGGAGTCTCGTCGGCGGAAATTTTGGCATGGGGGGCAAAGTTTCCGAGCCGTAATAAAACCAGCACAATGTTTCTTTTTTATTACTAGCAAAACATGCCCGTGCGTTGCAACGGGAGAATAACATGATGAGTGGTAGAATATGATGTGTGGCCATTTAGCATGTCACTCAAATTCGTTTGTAAATTTTAGATTTTGAAGACTGCTTTTTGGACATTCTTATCGGCCCCGTCAATGTGATTTTTTACTGATTACTACCTCCGCCCTTTCTGCTAAATTTGTATTGCGGAGTCCAATGAAGTACATTCGTGACATGTCGTAGAAACAAACCAAGTTCAATGTGTCCTACTTTGCGCGGCTACAACAAGGCCACCCGCTACACATGGGCCAGCAATGTCATGCGCAAGCGATCGCCACTCACCCCACTCTGCGAAGCCCTTCATATGATCTCTCGGGGTCAAGGAGTAGAGAAATCTGAGGAAGGCGGACAAACCAATTGGTGAGGAGTCGAGGCGGCTATTCGATCATCGGTTCCATAACAAACGATGTTGAGGCGTTCGTCAACAAATTCCCATAACATTTGACCGACGCGGGAAAAAATGAAGGAATATTCCTCCCTCCATGCGCTCTTAATTTACCCACACCTTGTTATATTTTTCAATAATGTGAATATAATATTTTGCAATCGAGCAATATAAAAAAGAAAAATCTTGCGTACCTACACAAGATTACCTGAATCCATTTTCATTATGTAAAATAACTTTAAAAAAAGAACAATAAAACTGATGTTTAGGAACATGGTTATCGTCATTCAGGAAAAATAACTATGCTACTAAAATGCCTGAAACCTACAAACATTCTTAATTTGATGATTTCTGGCTGAACGCACTTGACAAAGCTTATAGAATAGATTAAGTTATACGTTGCGTGCATTGCTTAAGCTACAACTTGACTGTTGTTTGTAAATTTTATTCTAATTTCCATATATTCATAACCCACAAAAATAAAAAGGACCTAGAACCTATAAAATTTCCAAGGTTGCTCTCAGTCATACCGCATCAAGGCACTCACCACCACGAACAGACAGGACGGTGCATTCTGCCATGAGCTGGCTAGCAAGTACAGTAGGAAATAAGCAGTTATGATGTTCTGTTACAATTTGCTTTGCTTTGTTTAATAGGAATTGGATGGCCGTTGTCGAACTACTCGTGCGCGTGTTCTTCTGCAGCTTATGCTGTTGTGCAGGACGTCGGAGGCTTCCTTCGGGTATTCATGTGCGCGTGAAACGAAGGGCATCGATTCTCCTTTCTCAATCACCTCGATTCTCTCTAATTTATCTCTCTACCTCTCAAACAGAGCAGCGGCATGCAACAGTACCAATCGGAGATACTCAAGCTCAACCACTCCCTCCAGATCGAGAATCCGCTGAGATGCAGCGTTGTAGCAGAGGAGGAAGGCGAGGACGCCGAGGCGGGTGGCATCCGAGGAATCAGAGGAGACTTATCGATCGCGTTCCTCATGCTGGTCCTCCCGGCTTCCATCGGCGGCTCCAATATCCAAACAACACGCCCACTACCCTCCATCACTGTTGGTCGGCAGCTGAGAACCACCTCTAGTCGGCCAGCTTCGGCTGCTGCACAAGGAACTTGAGGTTACCCTCGTCGATCTTGGGAGGATGGATCGAGGCGTTTGCTGAATATTGATCTGATGCCGAGAGGAGCCAGCCTGTCCTTGTTCGTTCCTTGGATATAAGGACGCAGGTGTGGTGTCGGGATCCTTGATCCGTTCAATCTCCTTACGTGGTGGACGGATTAGTTCAGATGCGAAACGGACAAGCGACATAGAAATCCACATCTGGTCGTAGGAGACCACAACAAGACGGACGAAAACGCAAACGCCGACGGACGAAAACGTAAACGAACACGTACGAAAAAAGGGAGGAAGAAACCTTCCTCCCTTTATTATTAGGTAAAGATTCCATTGTGGGCTGTAATTTCCACAAACACTTTGTAGGGGAAATAAATCTTATACGACCATGCCATGTACGACCAACTGGTGGACTCTGTAATGGACCGTACACGTCCCGGAAACAGATCTCAAAGCAAGGTCCAAAGCAGGATTTGATCTCAAACCGTAACGTTATTAGCCACGCGTAAGAACCTGGGTATGGTCCAGCCACGGGTCGTACGTGGCATGGTCGTATAGGATTTATTTCCGTCTCCTGGGCCTGCGGCGCTATGTTTTCGGCTCTGGTCCACTGTCAGCCACATCTCTCCTCTCTCTCCTCTCTCCTCTCTTTTCCCTCTTTCTTTCTACCTGCCACGGCAACCACCGCAGAGAGAACACACAAGCACGCCACCGCTCCAGCACGCCACCGCCGTTCACCAGCCGCCGGGGACGGAGCTCGTGCTGCGGCCTGCGCCTGGAAGCGGCGACACGGGGCCACGGCGAGCTCCCGCGCTCCAGCACGCCGCCGCCGTGCACGGGACGCCTCCTCGCCGCACATGGCGCCTACACGCCGCACGAGCCTCGACGCCGTTCGGGCGTGCACGAGCACGGGCACCTCGACGCCGTCCGGGCGTGATGGGCTTCTCGCTCTGGAGCATGAAGCTGCTGCATCACTGCAGCTCGCGGAGCTCCTCGCGCGGGACGGCGACGACGAGGTGGCCGGAGGCGTGGCCAGCCGCACCTTTCGCGGCGCCCAGCATGTCCGACGGCCTGCTGCTGCATCACTGCAGCTCGCGGAGTTGGGCGACGGTGACGACGGCGTGGTGCTGCCGCCAAGAACATGGACTGCGGCATGGTGCTGCGGCCGCACGGGCTCAGCCACGCCGGTGCGCGCCACCATGCCAGGTCCGCCACGCTGCTGCGTGCGACCACGCCAGGGCCGCCACGCCGCTACCACGCCCGTCGCGCGGACTCCAGGGCCGCCATGCCGCTGCGCGCGACCACGCCCGTCGCGCGGAGCCCAGTGCCGCCGCGGTCGTCCACGCCCGATGCCATGCCAGCTCGAGGGCCGCTCCCGCGCGTCCTCCAGGCCGCGCGCCTCCGCCCGGCGCCGCTCCCTCGCCACCGCCCGGCTGCCGTACACCATGGCCAGCTTGAGGGCGCTCCTCGCCGCGTGCCGCGCCCGTGATGGACCGACCGACATCGCCGCACGTCTACCCGCGTCCGCCCGGTGCCGCTCCCGCGCCGACGGCGCACGTCCGCCCGGTTCAGCTCTCCTTCACGCTCGTGTGGAAGCTGGCGTCGCAGGAGGGTCGTGCATGGCCTTCACGATGCTGGGTTCGGGGTGAGATCACCGGATGCTATTTTAGCTAAAACTGGCGCAAAGTGACGTCGTGGGGGTGCGGCTGGGCAATATTTTGAGCATCTCCAGCCGCCCGCATTTTTAGCGCCGGTACGCCGTTTTTCGTCCACTCGCGTCCTGAGGAGCCCAAATAGCGTCGGTTGGGCCGTTTTAGCGCCCGCCAAACCCAGGCCAAACCGGGCAGCTGGAGCGCCGGATGAAGCGAAAATGACGCAAATCCGCGCGAAAGAAGTTACGGTCGTTTTTGCCCGCCCGCGGACCCGTCCTGTCAGCGAGAGAGCTATCTGCCGTCCTCGTCGCCTCGGCTACTGCGCGCATTGTCGCCTCCGGTCAGTCAAGACGACACGCGGCGGCGCAAGCAGTCCAATCGCCCACGCGGCGAAGTTATGGCGTTGCCGCCGCTTCGCCTTGTCCACCCGCGGCTACAAAAAGCCCGTCCCCGTGGCCCTCCTCGCCATTCTTCCCGTCTCCTCGCCATTCTTCCCCTGCTCTCCTCGCCTTCCCCTGCTCTTCTCGCCATGGTTCATAGACACAACCTCGACGGCGCAGCCGCAAATGGGTTTGGCCACCGGACACTGCACCTCTGGGAGGCGAGGCTCCTCTACGAGGCAAACTTCCACGCGCCGCCGAGCATGAGCGTGCCAAGGACATGGAGACTCAGCGCAGGCGGCGTGCATGTGCCTCCGCCACCGACCGGGCCCGAGCGCGTCGCCGAAATCGAGGAGATTCGGGCACGCTTGACGCCGGAGGCGCGGCGCCAGCCGCAGTGGCATCCCGGCAACGAGTCCGCCTGGAGAGAGTTCTTCGAGGCCCGCTTCGAGGAGGAGCTCAGCGACATCCCCGACAATGTCCCTTTTTCGGGGCTCAACAATGCGGGTGTCCGCCACGTCTGGTGGAGAGGGCCCGGGCGCACTATCGACCGGGTCCTCGACCACATACAGCGGCAGATGAGGCGGGGAAGGAACCGCCGCACCACGGCCAAGCATGCTCCCAACCCCACTCCCCTTCCTCTCGCCGTCGTCAAGGCGGAGCGAGAGAAAGCGCCGCCGCGCCACTGAACCTTGAGCCAGACCCTCGTCATCAGAGAAGGGCGAGCTCCTCCGTAGTCGGGGGCGATGTCATCCTACTCTCCGACAGTGACGACGACGACGTATGCCCTCCCCCGCCGATGTACCTTGGCGGCCCAGGGCAGGGAAGCAGCAGCGCCGCCCCGAAGGCGGAGTCGCCGAACGACTCCGATGACGACAACGGTGGTGACTACACCAAGATGTACAAGGCCCTGGCATGTAGACGCCTTCTTTTTTTAAATTTCGTCTAAATATGTAAAAAGTCGCCTATATTCGACCTATTTCAATGAAATCGTAGTAGTTTGCCAACATTTTCGCCGTTTTTCCTTCGATTTTGTCAAATTTTGCCGCTTGGGGTGGGGGAACGGCTGGGAACCGTGCTTCACATTAGGCGAAAAATAGCGTCGTGCGCCCCCAGGAGGCGCTATTTAGCGCCGAAAATCGCCTTGGGGACGAACGGCTGGAGATGCTCTTAGGTGTGTCAATCCAACATACGTGTGTCTGGCAAGTGAGACTGAAGGGGAACGTAGCATAGAAAACAAAAATTTTCCTACGCGAGAGACACCCGAAAGGCCAAGATCTAATCTAGGAGACGAAGTGTAACGGGCAACAAGAGGGTTAAGGAGAACACATACCCTCGAAGACTCAAAGTGGTACGAGATCAAATCTCGTTGTTGGCGTAGTCGTACTCACACCGATCCCGATAGCGAGAAGATGGCACCGCAATCCGGCGGTGCATCCGTGATCGGTCACACGTACGGTTGATGACGACCTCCGTTCCCTCGTTCCAGCGGGGCGCGGAAGTAGAGAATCCCTCGGAACTCCAGCAGCACGACGACGTGGTGGTGGTGAAGAATCCCACGGTCAGGGCTTCGCCAAGCCGGAGACCATGAAATGGAGCAGCGGGTGGAAGGAAAGGGAAGTGGCCAAGTGTGTGGAGGAGGGAGAGCTCTCACCCTCCTTTTATAGGAGAGGGGGGAGGCAGCCCAAGGGGGGTGCGGCCAGCCCATGGGGGTGCCCCCACCTCTTCCCTCATCATGTGAGTGGAAGCTCCACTCACACCCACTCATGCTCCCATAATTTCCCACTTGGAAAATCCAAAGGTTTTGTTTTAATAAATAAATAAAACCTTTTTATTTCTTTATTTCAGCATTTGTTAATTCTATTAACAAACTTTTGCATATAGCACCTCGAATCATTTGTTAATTCTATTAACAACCATTCGACGAAAAACCCCTTGAACTATTTCAATTTTCCCCGAAACAATTTCGGTGCTGTCCAAAATATTCTTCGATATTCCGTATCCTCTCAAATGCGTCATCGAACCTTAAGTGTGTCACCCTACGGTTCGCGAATAAGATAGACATGATCGAGACTCCTCTCCGATCAATAATCAACAGCGGGATCTGGAGATCCGTGATGACTCCTATATATTCAACGATGACTCTCGTGATCGTGTGAACCAACAACGCCGTGAACTATTCCCTTTGTCTCGCGATATTTTACTTGTCCGAGATTCGATCATTGGTATCAACCATACCTTGTTCAATCTCGTTACCGACAAGTACTCTTTTCTCGTTCCCGTGATATAACATCATTGTGATCATATCACGTGCTTGCAAGCGGTTTCGATGTGATATCACCGAGAGGGCCCAGAGTATATCTCTCCGTCATTTGGATGGACAAATCCCACTCTTGATCCATGATCCTCAACTAATACTTTCCGAATACTCAATGACACCTTTATAGTCACCCTGTTACGGTGTGACGTTTGATGCCATCAAAGCACTCTTCCGGTATCAGTGATTGACATGATCTCATGGTATAAGGAATAAGTTACTTCGTGTGTTTGATATAACAATGTAAACTAAATGACTTGATCGCATTGCTATATTCTCTTTGGGTATATGTTCATCACATCATTCTTCTAATGACATGACCCCGTTATTAATAACATCCGATGTTCATGATCAGGAAACCTTGATCATCTATTAATCAACGAGCTAGTTAAAAGAGAGGCTTTACTAGGAACCATTGTTTGTTTATTAAGCACACATGTATCAACGTTTCCGGTTAATACAATTCTAGCATGAGAAATAAACATTCATCATAAACAAGGAATAAGATAATAACCATTTTATTATTGCCTCTCGGGCATATTCCCTTCAGTCTCCCACTTGCACTAGAGTCAATAATCTAGTCTGTAAGCACTTAACACATATGGCGTACCAGTGTTATTACCATGCTTCGCATGTGGTAAACATTATCAAAAAGATCTGAACTGTTCAGGTCCTATTGTATTTGCATGTTCTTTGCGTCTACACGCATCACTCATTCTCTAATGAGATGGCTTTGTATATATATGGTCAATTGGTGAAAACTTAATTCCTCAGCTTAAACTGATGTCACTAACATTGTGAAAATGTAGCTTCATAGTGTTAGCATTCTTGGAAACTCACCAAGTTCCGGTGATACCTTAATTCCTCAGCTTAAACTGATGTTACTAACATTGTGAAAATGTAGCTTCATAGTTTCAGCATTCTTGGAAATTCACCAAGTTCAATAAAGAACTCCTTGACACAAAATACGCTTATTATCAGTTGTCAACACAACGATATACTTTAGCCTTTGTTGTAGTATCTGTCACAATATTTTAATTTTGAAACTCTTTCAAATCCAGCATGGAACTTTCTTCCATCCTATTGTGCTACCGTTCATCACATATTTTAATTGAGATAAAATTACTTTAATAAATGACAAGACATATTACAACTAATATTTTGTCATTACTATATAGGAAAACATATCCTTAGCATTTCTAAAATGACACAAGGATCTCTCCCACTGTTGTCTAATCATCATATGAATTATCCTACTATAACATTTTATAGCATAGGACTCATCTGGTTGTGTACATAGCATGGAAACATGACTTAGAAATCTCAATTTCAATGATGCTCATCATGTGTCAAAACACATGAATCTTGCTCAATTATTTTCCATGTGACAAGAACTCCTTCTTATCAATTTTATATTGACTTACTTCAATATTTCATCTATGTAATTTGGCTTCAATCATATCAGGTGCGTCAATCCATCTTTTATAGATATCGATGCCCAATATCTTCTAAGCCTTTCATCAATATGAAATCGAAAATATTAACCGTGTTAATTTAAAATACATATTTTCCAATCAACCATATGTCATCCACATAAAGTATTGGAAATATGTCATAGCGCTCCCACTTAATTTCTTGTAACTCTACAAGCATCTTTATCATTCATGATGGAATCAAACTCTTTTGATAACTTCATTAAGGTAAAGATTTCAACTTCGTTATGCTCACTTCAACCATTGAAGTGCGCATGCCTTTCTAGCAACCTTTTGAATTTTACAAAACTCTCAGACTGTGTCAAGTACACATCCTTGAACAAACTTCCTCGAGAGGAGAATTGGTTTTGTTATTCAACATCCATATCATAATATGTAACTTTGCTAGAACTATCTGCAAAGAGTAAGCATCACTACGGAAGATCAAAATCTTGTAGTAGTGAACTCTTTGAACTTCGTCGAAAACAACTTTTCGATAAGTACAATTTTAATAAGATGTAAAATCCATGTCTTTGTCGCTATATAGACCCTTTTGCTATCGCTAGGCATCATGCCTATCGAAAGGACTACCAAGTCACATACTTGATATTCATACAAGGATACTATGGCGGATATAATGACTCATAGTCAATTTTACGAAGTCAGGGCCCATCATTTGCTTCCTTTATAAGGTCCAGGTCCTTTTGTTGTCAAAACAACACTTTACACTTAAACCACAAGTTGTTCTAAGTACAAAGTTTTTGGACTTTTCTGGTACAGTTCGCAAACTCATTTGAAGTATCTACAACATTTGTAGTGTCTTCTACTTAATCAAAATAGTAAACCCCGGAACAACTTCCAGTGCTGCGCTACTCTTGACATGATAACGAAGATTCTCTAATCTCGTTGAGTTTGTACTGTGCTCCCACTCACTTGTTTCGCAAGAACTACTTTCTCGAGAAATCAACCCTTTCTGACAAACAACATTTGTCTTTTGGTTCGGTGATAGGAGAAATACCCAATGTTTTATTTGGGATAACCTTATAAACATATATTTATCCTATTTTGGTTGTAAACATTTTACACATGCTATGCATACCAAAACTTAAGAAAGTGACAATTCGGGTCACTACCCAAACCATATCTTATATGTTGTCAATTTCAGCGGATCATGATGGTGCTCTTTTCAGTGGAAAAACGGTTGTCACTAATGTATAAACTACAAAATTATAATGGCATTTTTATTAATCTTACCATGTCAAACAAGGTTTGATTTTGTCTCTTGAATACTCCAAACTAATGTGGGGTATTCGAGAAGTATAAGTTGTAGAACAATTCTTCAACTTCTCAGATGTTTTGCTAAACTTGTAACTCAAACTTTATCCTTTATGATCCAATCATAAATACTTGATTATCTTGTTACATTGATTTTAACTTCATATTAACAACCTTTTGAACCAATTCAAAATGTCAAACTCTGTTCCCTTTAAATAGATATACTCACATATCTACTTAAATCATCGACAGAATTTTATGAAGGAAAAATTAATCCACCATACATGACTACACATAATGGACTATATACATCAATATGTATAATCTCCACTAAATTAGTCGTCCATTCTACTTTGGCCTAAGAACGGAATTCTAGTCATCTTTTGGAAGAGGTCTCACAAGCGTCAATTTATTCAAAACAAAATGACTCCGGAAGTCCATCAATATGGAATTCCTTCATGTTTTCCTTTCCGATATGAACTAAAATGGTGGTGTCACAATTTAAGTGAAACTCTTCAACGTCTTGCAACGTTTAGCATTTAGTCTTATAGATGTTTACTTTACCAACATGATTTATATTAACATATCCATCAATTATGGAATATGATCATAGTTTGAACAATCTCATTTGTTCTCACAAAAGACTAGAACAAAATAACAAATTATTAAGTTCTTCAAATAAATCTTGACTGGTTGGTTCGATACGACAATGAACACAATAACACTTTATTTATGTTCTTGTCATAATCGATTCCACATCTATTACTAGTTCCTTTTAGGCCCTTGTATTTCTTTCATTGCGTTGCTTTGTATGACAACTCATACCAACCAATGTGGTATCAAAATACCAAAAAATACTTTGTTAACTAGTAATACATCTATAACTTGTATATCAAGCATATACTCCTGAGCTGGACTTTCCAGTTATCTTCTTTTTCTGCCATATATCCTTTTGTAATTCTATTTTCAATATTCACTTTCCTTTATAGAAGAATCATTCAACATCAAACAATGCTAGTCTTACTAGCTCATTTCTTTGGCGTGTTAGTCATATACTATCACCCATTGAGTCATACTTTGAGTTTGATTGTTCTACTAATATCACCATATTAATAGCATTCTTCTAGATTCCACTCTTAGCAATTTCCAAGTAAGGTAAACTACTTTACCCATACTTCTAATCCATCCCATCATAACAATTTTATGATTAAGCTACTATAGCTCGAAGGAAGGGATTTAGAGGATAATTTTTAGCGCCCAACTTCTTGGAATATTCAAACGCCTAGCGTCTTCAATCATTGCATATATTCAGATAATATAAGCAAACATCGTCACGCTAAATTTGCATATATTCAGATAATATAAGCAAACATTGTCACGCTAAATTATACTCAGTCATGTTGCTACAAATAAGTTTCCAGATATCAATATATCTTTCACTTGATTGTTTCTGAAAACAACTCTTTTCAGTTCCAAAATCACCTTGATCAACAAAACATTCTTTTGAAGATAAAGTAATATGGAAGCAACCATGACTCTAGATTCTAAGTAGGAATTATTTGCTCTCTAGATTAATCAATCATTAACCATATGGAGCTAGGTAGGAAATACCAAAAATCTACAATAGGACTCAATTTTAAATTTCACTAATACGGTACCAATCTTAAATGGTATTTACCAGATCATAACAGTTATATCTCAATTAACAATCTAAGTGTAAGGTAGTTATGTGGATGCCAATGAATACTACAATTTGTGCAAATTCACTTTGATTTGTTGTTCATGATAAATAAGTTCAAGTTAATTCAAAAATTAAACCATGAACTCCCACTCAAAAACAACATCCCTCTTAGTCGTCTTTAGTGATTACACGAACCAAATTCACTACACCAAAACCGATCATCACGTGAGATGATGTAGTTTCAAAGGCGAACATCGACATGTTCATCATATCATCCATATGACTCATGCTTTACCTTTCGGTTACGTGTTCCGAGGCCATGTCTGTACATGCTAGGCTCGCCAAGTAGAACCGTAGTATTGCGTGTGTTTCAAGGCCATGTCTGTACATGCTAGGCTTGAAAACACCCGTTGTATGCGAACGTTGAGTCTGTCACACCCGATCATCACGTGGTGTCTCGAAACGACGAACTTTCTTAACGGTGCATACTTAAGGAAGAACAATTATTATCTTGATATTAAGTGAGAGGGATCATCTTATAATGCTACCATCGTTATCTAAGCAAAACAAGATGCATAAAAGGATTAACATCACAAACATCACATGTAAGGATAACGTGATATGATATGGTCCTTCTTGCACTTGATCTCCATCATGTGCATTATGGTATGATCTCAATCATTCCACCGGCGTGGTACCAAGTACCACGGTACCCCAAACTTGTTTGTCCATCAATAAGAAGACAACCATATGGATACCTTTACGGTATATCAATAATTTACAAAATAGATCATCTCATAATCAAATTTGTAATATTGACCATATCAATTCACATGCCCAGCAAAAACTAGTTAGACGCTTCTAGTTTATTTTTGCATATTTTACGTGGCTTAGGGCTTTCGAGGATAGAATCGTTCATACCTACGAACATCAACCACAACGTTGATAAACACATTTTTAACAACCCTTCATAGATTAGATCTTAACTATAGTAGGAGAAACAGACACCCGCAAGCCACTTATGCAATACAAGTTGCATGTCAGTTGTGGAACAAGTCTCATGTACGTGGACATGTAAGGTTAGTCCGGGCCGCTTCATCCCACTATGCCACTAAGATCATAAAATAATCAAGGAGGTAATAACATGATCATCAACGCCCACATACACCTATGTGTTCTACCCGTACAAAACATCTACGCATAGATCCGGCTCTGATACCACTGAAGGGGAACGTAGCATAGAAAACAAAAATTTTCCTACGCGAGAGACACCCGAAAGGCCAAGATCTAATCTAGGAGACGAAGTGTAACGGGCAACAAGAGGGTTAAGGAGAACACATACCCTCGAAGACTCAAAGTGGTACGAGATCAAATCTCGTTGTTGGCGTAGTCGTACTCACACCGATCCCGATAGCGAGAAGATGGCACCGCAATCCGGCGGTGCATCCGTGATCGGTCACACGTACGGTTGATGACGACCTCCGTTCCCTCGTTCCAGCGGGGCGCGGAAGTAGAGAATCCCTCGGAACTCCAGCAGCACGACGACGTGGTGGTGGTGAAGAATCCCACGGTCAGGGCTTCGCCAAGCCGGAGACCATGAAATGGAGCAGCGGGTGGAAGGAAAGGGAAGTGGCCAAGTGTGTGGAGGAGGGAGAGCTCTCACCCTCCTTTTATAGGAGAGGGGGGAGGCAGCCCAAGGGGGGTGCGGCCAGCCCATGGGGGTGCCCCCACCTCTTCCCTCATCATGTGAGTGGAAGCTCCACTCACACCCACTCATGCTCCCATAATTTCCCACTTGGAAAATCCAAAGGTTTTGTTTTAATAAATAAATAAAACCTTTTTATTTCTTTATTTCAGCATTTGTTAATTCTATTAACAAACTTTTGCATATAGCACCTCGAATCATTTGTTAATTCTATTAACAACCATTCGACGAAAAACCCCTTGAACTATTTCAATTTTCCCCGAAACAATTTCGGTGCTGTCCAAAATATTCTTCGATATTCCGTATCCTCTCAAATGCGTCATCGAACCTTAAGTGTGTCACCCTACGGTTCGCGAATAAGATAGACATGATCGAGACTCCTCTCCGATCAATAATCAACAGCGGGATCTGGAGATCCGTGATGACTCCTATATATTCAACGATGACTCTCGTGATCGTGTGAACCAACAACGCCGTGAACTATTCCCTTTGTCTCGCGATATTTTACTTGTCCGAGATTCGATCATTGGTATCAACCATACCTTGTTCAATCTCGTTACCGACAAGTACTCTTTTCTCGTTCCCGTGATATAACATCATTGTGATCATATCACGTGCTTGCAAGCGGTTTCGATGTGATATCACCGAGAGGGCCCAGAGTATATCTCTCCGTCATTTGGATGGACAAATCCCACTCTTGATCCATGATCCTCAACTAATACTTTCCGAATACTCAATGACACCTTTATAGTCACCCTGTTACGGTGTGACGTTTGATGCCATCAAAGCACTCTTCCGGTATCAGTGATTGACATGATCTCATGGTATAAGGAATAAGTTACTTCGTGTGTTTGATATAACAATGTAAACTAAATGACTTGATCGCATTGCTATATTCTCTTTGGGTATATGTTCATCACATCATTCTTCTAATGACATGACCCCGTTATTAATAACATCCGATGTTCATGATCAGGAAACCTTGATCATCTATTAATCAACGAGCTAGTTAAAAGAGAGGCTTTACTAGGAACCATTGTTTGTTTATTAAGCACACATGTATCAACGTTTCCGGTTAATACAATTCTAGCATGAGAAATAAACATTCATCATAAACAAGGAATAAGATAATAACCATTTTATTATTGCCTCTCGGGCATATTCCCTTCAGAGACAACCCGATTTCGTGCAAAAAAAAAGAGATAAATCAGGAAAATAGTTATTTGAAACTGGGTATAAATGCTCCTGTCTAGAATATCGATTTTTCAATGGTTCGAAAATTTCGAAAAAAATTGGTGTATACCTACACATGTATTATGTTCCTCTTCCTGTTTTGTTCTTTCCTAAGATTGTCGTCAAGAGTGATAGCTTGATCCAGCAAGGTTTGATAGTTTGGGGCATATGCCACTGACAATGGTATCTTCATTTCACCACTAAGTCCGTTGAGAAATTTCTCCTTCCTCTGGGCATCAGTGCCAATATCCTCAGGTGCGTATCTTGAGAGTGAACAGAAGTCGTCTATGTATTCTTTCAGTGTTCTATCTCCCTGCTTTAGGCTTCAAAACTCATCTTTATTCAGTTTCATTATGCCAGAGGAGATGTGAGCATTGCGAAATCCTTCCTTTAAGGTATCCCATGTCATTCCTTCCAAAGGATGGGTAATCTGATAAGTTTCCCACCATAGTGTTGCTGGTCCTTGAAGCAAATGAGCGGCAAATCTCACCTTCTCAGCATCAGCGACTCACAATTCACTAAGTCCTTGTTAATAGTGCGGAGCCAGTCGTCTGCCACAATTGGATCAGACGAAGTGGAGAACTTAGAGGGTTTAAGTCTCAGGAATCTAGAAAGTCTATCCACTTGGGGGTTTGTGTTGTTGGTATGGTTGGCAATAGCAATAAACTGAGTCATCACTTGCATAAGCTGAGCTTGAGCAGTCAACATCTGTTGTAGTGCATCATTGTTGTTGTCGGGGTCACGACGTGGAGCCATATGTGGAGTTTTAGGATGGATGGGTAGATGTTTAGAAAGATAGCTAAAGGAGGTTCCTACCCAAACACAGAAGATCAAGAAAACTCATCTTGAGAACAACACATAACACACATATAGCAAAACAGTCATCACAACAAACAACATGGTTTTAAAAAACAAACTAATATTGTCATACCACACTCATTGGTATGATCAATACACTAAAATGTTAACGTTGTTCTAGCAAAGCAACTAGATTGGTGGTCTCATCTATATCTACTTCAGTTCTTCAAATTCTTCTCTCCATGTCTTGAGGTGTTCTTGATTGTTGTGAAGTCTATGTTTTTCTTCAAGTTCTTCAACAATCTTGAGTGTAGGTATTCATGTGGTGAAAATACTTCTTGAACTTCTTGGTATGGTCATCAACAATCATGCCTTGATCGGATTTTCAAGAGGTAGGTTATCTAGAAAATTTTGAAGGTGAATAATAAATGAGAGGATATGAGAAAGATTAAGATGATTGTTTTGTTTCTAGAAAGTTTGAACATAGATTTTTTTTTCAATCCTAGGGTCTTCTCCAAACTTAGGGTCTCGAATTCTACAGGCAACACAATGCTCTGATACCATTTTGTAGCATCCCACTTTTTAGCAAAAGTGGAATACCTGTGTTATTGTGCTAGTCTCTGGATCAATTGTTAGCACATCAGTACACAATGAAATATCATACAAATGCATCAAATTCTATTACATCGCATGATCCAGTCTTTACAAAATAGTAATACAACTTGCATAGTCTTAGAATACTAGCAGAAAACAAAGAAATACAACGGAAAACATAGTACCATAATGAGCCTCATCTTCTTCATGTGCCACAGGCAAAACATGTTGGCGATAGACTCGAGTTCCTTCACTCGACTACAGAAACATCTGCAGGATGGAATATGCAGCCACAAGGGAGTCCATACAATTTAATGTTTTGGAAAGTAACACTATGGTGGATATAAATGGCAAAACCAATACTACAAGCTTATTTGGCAGGGTGGAGTTTTGGCTAAGTTTGCATAAAGCAAGTTTTCTCCTATATTTTTCATAAAACATTTTTGATCATAAGAGGTATCTCTGGATAGAGATTTGTGAACCCAGAGTCATCTTCAGAAATGTTGACATATTCATAGGTACAACCATGTGAATGGTCCCCTACCATGCCAGAGATAAGAGCATTTTCATAGGTACAACCACCAAAGTGATCCCCTACCATGCTGGAGTAATAAGAATTTTCATAGGTACAACCATTTCCATAGGTACAACCACCAAAGTGATCCCCTACCATGCTAGAGTAATAACCATTTTCATAGGTACAACCACTAATGTGATCCCCTACCATGCTAGAGTAATAAGCATTTTCATAGGTACAACTACTAATGTGATCCCCTACCATGCTGGAGTAATAAGCATTTTCATAGGTACAACCACTAATGTGATCCCCTACCATGCTGGAGTAATAAGCATTTTCATAGGTACAACCACTAATGTGATCCC
This sequence comes from Alopecurus myosuroides, assembly GCA_028641055.1. NCBI lineage: Eukaryota > Viridiplantae > Streptophyta > Magnoliopsida > Poales > Poaceae > Alopecurus > Alopecurus myosuroides. The sequence goes on from CM054058.1 coordinate 122,483,670, forward strand.
CTACCATGCTATTCATGTGAACATTTTCATAGGTTCAACCATATAAATGGTCCCCTACCATGCCACACTTACTTGTGAGTATCTAGTACTCCACCAAAATATTTCATAAACCCCTTAGGGAAATCATTCAAAACATAGTTATACTTCCAATCACATCAACTTCATCTACAAGCATAGCTAAGCAATCAACTACCAAATTTTGAGGCTGCTACACTATCAAGGTAATAAGGATGGCTACACACTACTTGGGATAATAACATAGCATAATATTTTACCAACGATTTTCCTATCATGCATACTACTCAAAAGTTCTAATGCATATAGGAAATAATTGGTAGTTTATGATGTGTCACCTTCCTTGTTAAAGTTGGTGTAGAGGTACACTCTCTTCACCACTAGATAGTTTCTCTTTGTACAAACTGGACAATTCAAACAAATAGCAATAAACAACTTTCACAAACAACAAGGAGACAAGAATAACAATCAGAACACATAGTCAAAAGGGTTTTATGTTAATTAGGGTCAAGGTAAGGCTAAGGTCTATCACAATAATTTAGTTTGCTAAGGAAACTATTGTGATTAGGTTAAGATCTACCAAAAGGGACTATAGTTGCTAAGGACTTGGGTATGAAATATTCCAACTCAAATGGTCATACTTTTCGAGGAAGTTCCAAGAGTTCACCAAGGTTATCTCATTATTTCAACTAAAGTAACACGTAACAAGGTCTCTTAGTTATTTTCATCAAGACATTTGGGTGGCCTAAGTTAGTCTTTCCATTTTGGGTTAAGGTAGGTCTAGGTTTAACTAACTTCAAAATCATAGAGATAACAAGATAAAGTCTTGGGATTTTCCATTTTGGTCAATGGTTGGACAAAACAACTTGTTATTCTTCAGCTTGTATGGGTTGCTCCAAGTCTTCATATGCTTATCTTCTTGAAGATCATCTTCATGCTTTTGTTGTAGACTGGTTCATTGGAAGGATTCTTCTCTTGGTCTTGATAGATTCTTCATATCTTTAAAATACCACTAAGTAAAATAGAAAAGAAGGAAATAAGAAGAAAGATAGAAAGAGAGACGGAGATGTTTTCTTTTGGATTTCTTCACACTTGTCCTTTCTTGAGGTATTTCTAGTTACTGTGGAGTCTAAGTCCTTCCTTCAATTTCTTCAATGGTATTCCTCATAGCTCTTCATGTTGTCACCAAGTTGATAATGAAGTTTCCTTCTTGTGCTTGAGTATTGATCTCCATTTTCCTGACTTGGTGAATTCTTGAAGCAAGACTCGGGGAGTGGATAAGTAGATAGAAAGACTAGGGTACTAGTGTTTTAGGTTCACTACTTGGTCCTTTATATGGTTTACAAATACTAGGGACTTGTTCTTGGATCCAATAGCCATAACATCAAAGAATAACATTTGAAAACAATTTCTAAGGTATGGTAAAGATGGATGAATTACTATGTTGGGTTTTTGGTAAAAAACACATGGTCATGGTCCAAGGTGTCCAAAATGGTTGGGCAATGATGTCTCTGGTTCAAGGCTACCAAAAGGATCAATTTTGCAAAAGGAACTATATTCTAATTATTTATAAACTTAATTCTATGTCAAAAATACTCAAATAGACAACTTAATTCTAAATTCAAATTTTAATTTGATAAAAAATTATTTTGGGACATAGAGTATGAAAGTGCACATCCTAAGGTTTCCAATTATATTTTATTTACAATATTTAGAGTTGTAGACTTTGAATTATGCCAAAATACATCAAACAAGCATATTTGAATTTGAACTAATTTAAGTTTGACAAATTTGAATTTGAACACTGCTACAAGATTCTACACATTCTGGGGATTTCAAAAAGTCCAAGTTTATCAAATTGGGCCAAGTGATTAGAAAGTTATGATTGTTCAAAGTTCTAGGGGCTAATCTGCAAAGTTACAATTCTATTTTCTATTCGGAAATTAATTCCAGAGACGGGCTGGGCCGAAAATGGCTATTTGTCGCTCTGTGCAACGGATAAGAATTGGGCTTGGGCCGGTTAGGCGTTGCGCCGAGCGACAGATAAGCTGTGCGCGCGTAGCTGACTGTGCTGCCACTTGGCAATAGGCTATTCGCGGATACCTCTTCACTAATTGATCTACTGAGAGCGGTTGGATTTAGATCCTAGGGTCTAAAATAGATCCGGGGGAGAGGATGCTCACCAGGCGGTGGGGTTGGCCAGAAATGGCCGATGCGGGGGCCGGCGACGTAGAAATTCAACAATAGCGACGCTTCGGCGATGCTCTAGCTCAACAGAAGTGATGGCAACATGCGGTGCAACACGACAAAGTTTGTGGTGACCGCGGCACACTCTCGAGGGCTCCGTGTGACGTCTTGGTGAAGCTCCGCTTCGGCCATCTCGGGTTCTCTCCGGTGAGCGCCGTTTCTGCAAAGAACAAACTGATGGAAGGTCTTATGAGGGGCGCCAGGATAAGAGGAATCAAAAGGAGGGGGTATTGGGCTCTACCCCTTGCTCACCGTGTCGGAAAAAAGGAAGGACGGGGGTGGGTGGACGAACTCCGGCGAGCGATTAACGTCGATTTCGGAAACTAATCGAGGGGGAAAGAGAGGGGAAATAAAAGAGGAGATGCATGGGATTTATGGAGTGGAAACGAGGCTTAAATTCAGCGCTTTAATCGTGAGGAATCATCGCGAGATTAATTCGGTAAGAAAAGTTCGTTTCCACGGTGGAAGATGACCACGTCATGATGACGGCATCAATGATTTTCTTTTAATTCCTATTTTTAATATCTCTTGGTTCAATAATCCAAATGATCCCATTTAAATTTCTAAAATTTTCTAAAAATAATATATTTCTGTTTAGAATATTTTTATAAACATTTCAACACATTTCACTTTTGTATTTTTGAAAATACAATTAATTCACTAATAGTGCTTAATGTAAATTTTTAAATTAGAAAAATGATAAAATGAGGTTTTTGATTAAATAAAATTTCACAGACATTAATCATGTCAAATATGATTTTTGAAAGTCATTTTATCCCATTTTCATATTTTATATTTTTAAAATATCGGTGCAACCCTAATAGCAACTTTATGCCATTTGCAAAAATAGAAAATAATGAATTGAATATTTGGTGAAATAAAACCTCATGCATATCATATTTTAAAATATGTTTTTTCTAAGTCCCCTTTTTCCCAAATAGTTTGGTGGAAAATATTTGGTAACTTAATACTTCACAGAGTAGTTAATAAGTGGTATACTTGATTTTGGGCTTTGAAATTATTTTTGATAATTCATAACATTTGATATATGAAATATTATTAATAGACGGGATTTGAAAACAACCATTTTGGAGAACATAATGTTAAGAAAACCATTTAATACTCTTAAATTTGGATAAAACATTTTGTAGTAACATAAGTGTTTTCAGGTTCATAACACAAATAATGATGGTTAAAATATCATTGGGGTTTGTAAACCTCAAGTTTTGAATCCCATGTAAACATTTTCAAAGTAGTATTTGAGTTAAAAACATTTTTTATAATAGGGTTGGCTAAGGAAAGATACTATCTATTGAATAAAGAGAATTTATTTGGATAATGTTTAGAGTTTATGGAATAGAGGTATTTCATTGAGTTATGTATTGTTTCCTTTTGTTTGTTGCTTTTCATTTGGTTTTTGGTCACTTGCATAACATGAAACAAAAAAAATTCAATTTTTAGTGATTTTTGCACTTTCCAAAAATGAGGGATGTTACATTCACCCAACATGGCAAACAGGAGGGACTCCCACGCTGCCTCGATCCACCATTGCAACGATGATACGGGGAGGACATGGTTTCTCTCTCATAAGAACAATTCATATTATGCAACATGTCATGCATTTTATTGTTTCACACGCAAATAAATTCAAATAAAATCATAGCCATTTTGGAAACTTAATGGATGCGGGTTGAGGGCTTGCCTTCAACAGGGATTTCAAATTCAACTTCAAATTGAGGATTTTGATCTACAAAAACAAATTAAAAGGCATTAAAACACTCCAAATGGAAATTAATAAATCGCTATAAAATACAGTCTAAATTTAAATTCAGCCAATCTGTTTGATAGAGTTTTTTAAAACAAAGATAGTGCAAAAAAGATTCGCCTCATTTAGACTCTTATTTTTAGAGTTATGTATTTTCAAAGTTTCTCTAAAAATCTGGTTTCTCTTTCAAAATAAACAGAAAAAAGAAAATGGTGGGAGAGAAAAAGTCAAACTGACAGCAGGCCCTGGGGGACCTACCCATTAGGGACTCCTGTCCCGTGCGTGTGGCAGGGAAGCTAGGGTTTCCCCCTATCCGGCAAGCTCATTATGGCTGCGTCATCAATGGAGGCCATGTCTAGGAACGACAAGAGCGGCTACGGACTCAAGGAGGCGAGGCAGAGCTAGGGGTGGTGGCGGCTTGCTCGATGGTGATGCACAGCAGCGGCGCCGTACATGTCTACTAGAGCAGAGGGACGACGAGGACAGAAGGAAGGTTTTAGGCTATGGCGTAGCTCGGGGAGGGTGGGTACGGCTTCCTATGGTGGTGGATTGAAGATATAGGGGTTAGTGGAGGGCGGCTAAAAGAGCATTTCTTGATCCCTAGTGTTTTGTGTGTTAGTTAACTATACTAGTAATATATTTAATCAGGTGCTATGCGATGCATGTCATTAAATTTATCCTTTGCATCAAAGATCAAAAAGTGTGAAGGTAGATCAGTTGTTGAAGATTCACAAGGAAACCAAAAATTTCTGGTCAACTGGATTATCAGGTTCTAAAGAATCTCAACAAAAACGGCTAAGGAAAGAAATCTCCCTTGAACTCGAGGTAGCCGGGAATTTCCAACCGAAAAATACTTTCAAACCGGATTATCCGGTTACCTCTAGGGCGTGGAGATAACGGCTAAGGACCACGCGTTTTCGGGACAAAAATAAGCCAGAAACTGCCAACCGGGAATTTCCAGACGACCGGATTATCCAGTTTGAAGGGAAGAACTCGAATTTTGGCTAAGTCCTAGAAACATGTTGGCACTAGAGCCTACCGAATATTTGTTACTCGAAATTTCCAGAAACTGGAATTCCCGATTTGGTCGATGACCTGGAATATCCGGTTCAACTTTGAACCGGAAATTTCGGTTGTTTCTTGCACTCGAGCGGCTATATTTCATGAGGGGGTATTTATACCCGTTATTCTTCTCCAAGAGCTCTAGTTCGTCCAAGCGTTCAAGATCCAATTTTAGAGCTCACCAAAAGCTAGATTTCTCCTAATCCCTCCACCCAAACTCGTTGATCTTTGGAGGATTGAAGGAGAAGGCCTCAATCTAGAACTCGCCATGCCAATCTTCATTTCCCCCTCATTCACTTGAGGGAATCTAGTCTAGGGTTTCCTTGAGGAGAACCTAGAATCCATTGTTGATAACTTGTGATTGTAGCAAGATTGCTGGTGTTCTTGGGAGCCCCCAACTTTATTGTGGGTGTGTGCCTATAGCAAATTATAAAGGCACCAATTTCCACCTTGAAGAGAATCAATAGTGGAAGGTGAACTAGGACTTTTTTTTTCAAAGTTCATCAGATAATAGGGTGAAGCCTTGGTGGCATTGAGTAGGACTTTGGGCGAAACTCACACCCCTCCAACGAGACGTACTCCCCTAAAAACGAGGAACTTGGGAATACATCATTGTCTCCGCTTGCTTTTGTTATCGGTTACCTCATTCTCCCTCCTTTACTTTGTGTTTCTATCTTGCTTAGTGTTTTTTTGTCATATAGGTAAATTCGCCGTAGTTGCATATCTAGAGAATTTACCTTTGTGTCAACCCTAAATTGAAAAAGGGTTAGAAAATTGAAGTAGCACTGATGCGCGTGTAACAAACGTTCGTTGGGAGACCCCAAGAGGAAGGTATGAAGATCACAGCAGTAAGTTTCCCTCGGAAGGAAACTAAGGTTTAATTGACCAGTAGGAGGAAAAAGAAACTTCCGAATGTTGAAGCATCTGAGATGGCAGGGCGCACTACCGGTTCGGAAGCAACGTGGAACCTACACAACAGAATCAAATCACTTTGCCCCAACGAAGCAGTGAGGTTGTCAATCTCACCGGTTTTGCTGAACACAAAGAGGTTAAATTGTATGGTGTGGAAAACAGTATGAGAACAGTATGAAAATAGTAGCAGCAGTGCTTGTATTATCAGTATGAGAAAATGGACCGAGGTCCATAGTTCACCAGCAGTGTCTCTCCGTGCAAGAAATATAACATGTGTGGTGAAAAAACTACATGTGGTCAATTGACAGAAATAAAGGCTGCACCGTAGTGCATATGCAAGACATAAAGATTACTAGGTGATTCATGCGGGCATTACAACAAGATACATAGACCGTCATCCAACTGCATCTATGACTAATAATCAACCCTACGAATATCATCCGAACTAACATTGGGTATTAAGTTGCAAGCAACAAGTAATCGCAGTAAGCAAAGTGTGTAATGTAAACAATGTAAAGACCGTTGGTTTCTCCCTAATCGCAACAGCCCATCCTCCATCTGTCATGTTTTTGTCACTCAATCACAGATGCAAAGGAGGCATGAACCCACTATCGATCATAAATACTCCTTCTTGGAGTTACTAGAATCTACTTGGCCAGAGCATCTACTAATAACGGAGAGCATACAAGATCATAAATAACATATGCATGAAGATAACATGATAGATTGACAATCAGAAGACGTAGCATTCAACATTCATCGAGTCCCAGAAAACACAACATGTAGCATTACATAAAGATGATCTCGATCATGTGAGGCGGCTCACCAGATCTAAACACGAGGCATAAAGTGGAGGAGACAACCATCTAGCTACTGCTATGGACCCGTAGTCTAGGGATGAACTACTCACGCATCACTTCGGAGGAGGGCATGGTGGTGTAGACCCCTCCGGTTGTGAATTTCGCTCCCGTCAAGGTGCCGGGGAGAGCTCCAGAACCCTCCCGATCTCGGGATGATGATGATGGAGGCCTCGGGTGTTTCTCCGAAAAAAGTAATATATATTAAGGGTTGATATGTCGGGGGGAATTAATAGGCGAAACTACTATGGCGGTGGGCGCCCGAGGGGCCCACACCACCCCTATGCGCGGCCAGGGGGCGTGCCGCCCTATGGTGTGGCCCCCCTTTGGGCCTCTTCGGGACTCTGTGGAACCTTCGGGATTTCTAAGACTTCCGGGCTTCGAATTTTCCAATTCGAAGAATATTTTGAGAACAACGTTTCTAGAACTAAAAACAACAGAATTTAGGGAACCGGCTCTGTGGCATCTTGTCGATAGGTTAGTCCCGGAAATCAATAAAATGACATAAAGTGTATAGAAAACATGTAGGAAATAACATAAAAACAACATGGAACGTCAGAAACTAAGGATATGTTTATGACGTATCAATATCCCCAAGCTTAGTTCCTACTCGTCCTTGAGTAGGTAAATGATAAAAACACATAATTTCCGAGGTTACATGCTACCAGCGTAAACTTGATCATCAATAAAGTAAAAGAATATGTAAGTTGAGATCATAGTACTTTAATCACAAACATGATAGATATAATTATAGAAATAAAACATAACAATCACTTTGCATCATAAGAAGTAGAACAAATAAATATCATGAATAACAATGCATCTAAAGTTATACGTTTGTTTCAAGGATAGAAAAAGCATGGAAAAGGGATATTTCGCTTGTCCTTAAGAGTGGGGGCAAAACATAAATGCCAGGACATCTTCAAAGTTTATGAGGAAGACTAGAACAAATAATTTGAGAGCAAGAAATAACACATCATGAATCAATTAATAATGTTTTTGGGACAAATGCGCATTAAACTCAGAATGGAAACTACGCTCTCTCAATTGTGCGTAAAGTTAGAAGATGGAGACTCAACATAAAAGTAAAAGAAAGTCCCTTCACAGAGGGAAGTATGGATCACTCATGTGCTAGAGTTTAATTTTATTAAACAGAGGTATAAAATGTTTGACACTCCTCCCAACCATCTTACACAAACCATGGCTAACCGAATCCTCGGGTGCTTGCCCACAATCACAAACCGTAGAGAAGTGTCTATTTTTTAGAGAGGTGTATGCTTATGTCAACGAATGGTCAATAGAAAATACAGTACGTCACAAGCCAACTAGACTTCACAAGAGCGGCTCCCATTGAAGTATGCAACTGGTGTAGAAGGTCAACCCTCTTTCTCTTTTGTTTACACAATTATGCTTTGACTGATAAATCAGGGGCAAAAATAGTGAAGAGAATTTGTTTGTATTAATTTGGGGCTGGGCACCCCGCTGCCAGCTCTTCTATCAATTGGATAAGCGTATGAAACCATTACTCCAGGGTGTGAAATTACAATCAACAAGTGAGATAAAGATTCTCTATTAAAGTTCTCATGAGATAAAATAGGAACACAAAACATGAGTAATTTGAAGGTTTTAAAGGTAACACATGAGAAATTTACTTTGGAGTGGCGGTTAAGTACCACATATAGGTAGGTATGGTGGACACATTTGGAATAATTTGGTTTTTAAGATTTGGATTGCAAAAGTAGAGCTCATACTCAGTACAGGTGGAGGCTAGCAAAAGACTGGGAGCGACAAATCAAGAGAGCAATAATGGTCATAATCATGCATAGCGACAAAAACATCATTAATCAAAGCATAAGTAGTACCACAAGTTCAAAAACTAAATGATCAGAGAGGCTATAGGTGACTGGTTTGTAGTCATAAACATGGTGTAAACATGCGCCAAGTCAACCAAATAAAACATTCAAAGGAGAACACCACAAATTTATGCTTCAATATGACAAGAAGAAATCATGATTCTTTCAATGGCACACTCAACACTCTCAGCTAACAGGGAAAAATCATGCTAAAAAATAACCACTAGGATTTAGAATTAAAATAACATATAGCATGATATGAAAAAGTCTAGCCACAGTCTATACAAGCTTCTATTTGCATTGTTTATAAATTCTACCACATGCAGCAGTTTGTTTTCCCAACAAGCACCATACAAAGTATGTTTTAACAAAAACTCTCTAAATGATACATCAAGCAAACATGAGAGTAATCACATAACAATACTAAAACTAACATCTCTAAATAAGAGATGCAATGAAAACAAGAGCTAAACAGGAATTTTGCAGCAGCTAGAAGAAAAGTTAAGAATACGCGCATAACAAATATTCAAATAAAAAAGCGGAGCGCGTGTCTGTCCGAAACAAGGATGATAGGTTCCAATGATATTATTGAAGCAAGGAAAACAAAAGAAAACAAAATAAAACTGAACCAAAAAAAACAGATGCTCCAAGTAAATTTCATATGATGTGACCGAATAAAAATATAGTTTCACTAGAAGTGACCTGATAAATTGCTGATGAAGAAGGGGATGCCTTGGGCATCCCAAAGATTAGATGCTTGATTCCTATTAGAATTTTCTGGGATGAACCACGGGGGCATCCCCAAGCTTTGACCTTGCACTCTTCTTCATCACATTATATCAACCTCTTCTCTTGACCCTTCAAAACTTCCTTCACACCACACCCAAAGAGTAATTGGCATTAGAGGGTTAGTGCAACAATAAGAAATCCATGGGTTCTGTATGGGAACAAGTGATATTGATACTTTTAAACATTATCTACAGCCACCGATGTTTCGTGAAGCAAAGAAATCCACTTGACATCGTAAAAAAGCAAATGCAAGAAAAATGGCAGAATCTGCCAAAACCAGAACAGTCTGTAATGACGAATTTTTTCGGGGCACTTACGCTGCTCAAATCAAAAACTTAAATAAAGAAGAAAAAAATCGGATTTAGCTCAGGATTAAGCAAAAAAGTTTCAGGTTATTTAGATTTTTTGTGAATTATACGATTTTTTACGGTGGACAGCAGAAATCTGTTTCCTGCGCGGAAATCCAAAACCAACTCCAACTTTCGTCAGAATATTTACTTTGCACAACTAATACATGAAAATAAAGATACAAATGAGTTGCTACATAACTATTCTACCCCTTGAATCAAAGAAAATAGAGAAAAACAAAGAAAAAATAAAACCATGGGTTATCTCCCAAGAAGTGCTTTTCTTTAACGCCTTTTAGCTAGGCCCAGAAAAGTGGAATCAAGTATTTTCAAGTGAAGAAGCATCCAAATTGTAATGTGTTCAAATAATAGATTCAAAAGGAAACTTCATTATTTTTCTAGGAAAGTGTTCCTTAACTTTCTTGAGTGGGAATTGAAATTTAATATTCCCCTATTTCATATCAATAACAACACCAATAGTTCTAAGAAAAGGTCTTCCTAAAACAATTAGAAAAGAAGCATGGCATTCAATATTCAAGACAACAGAATAAATGGGGATAATATTATTATTAAACATAATAATAATATCATCAACTCTCCATAAAGGTTTCTTTCTAACATTATCAATAAGACGAACATCCAAATAACAGGGTTCCATTGGTGGTAAATCAAGCATATCATAAAGTTTCTTAGGCATAACAGAGATACTAGCACCAAGATCACATAGAGAATTGCAACAAAAATCATTAACTTTAATTTTAATGATAGGTTCCCATCCATCATCTAACTTCCTAGGGATAGAGGCTTCACATCTTAATTCATCCTCTCTAATTTGCATGAGAGCATTTGTAATATGTTTTATGAAAGCCAAATTCATAGCATTAGCATTAGGACAAATAGCAAGATTTTGTAAGAACTTAATAACTCAAGTTATGTTGCAATAATAAAAGTTAAGATCATTTTTATCAAAGGTAATGAGTCCATTGTCTCCCATGTTTCTAAAAATTTCAGCACTATTATCAGGAGCATTTTTAGCAGTTTCACTTTACCATTGATAGTAGAAGGTTTACTAGCATGAGATTCTTCAGTTTTACTAGTGGTGGTAATGGTGCAAACATTAGCTATATTATTATTTCTAGCTATTTCATCTTGTCTTTCCCATCTCGCATGTAATTCAGCTAACATCATAACATTATCATCAATTCGAATTTGGATGGAATTCAAAGTTTTGCTTTCTTTAACATCACGAGGCATAACCTTTAGTTTCAGAAAATCAACATCAAGAGCAAGGCTATCAACTTTAGAAGCAAGAACATCAATTTTGCCAAATTTTTCCTCAACAGATTTATTAAAAGCAGTTTCTGTACTAATAAAATTATTAAGCATGTTCTCAAGATCAGAGGGTACACTTTTGTTGTTTTTATAAGAATTACCATAATAATTACCATAAGCATTATTTTTATTAGGATGATATGGCCTATAATTATTGCTACCAAAATTATTCCTATAAGCATTGTTGTTGAAATTATTATTTATAATGAAGTTCACATCAACGTGCTCTTCTTGACAAAACCAAAGAGGCTAAAGGAACATTGTTTGGATAAATAGGAGCATGGACATTAACAATCATAGACATAATAGCATCAAGTCTATCACCCAAAGAGGAGGTTTCTTCAACAGAATTTACCTTCTTACCAGTTGTAGCTCTCAGTATGCCCTTCAGAATAATTTACCATCATATTATCAAGAAGCTTTGTTGCTGTCCCCGTAGTTATGAACATAAAGGTTCCTCCAGCAGCTGAATTCAGAAGGTTTCTTGAATAAAAATTTAGTCCTGCATAAAAAGTTTGGATGATCATCCAAGTAGTCAGTCCATAAGTGGGACAATTATTTACTAAAGATTTCATTCTTTCCCAAGATTTAGCAACATGCTCATTATCAAGTTGCTTAAAGTTCATAATTCTACTTCTTAAAGATATAATCTTAGCAGGAGGATAAAAATTTCCAATGAAATCAACTTTACTCTTAGTCCAAGAATAAATACTATTTCTAGGCAAAGATAGCAACCATTATTTAGCTCTTCCTCTCAAAGAGAAAGGAAACAATTTTAGTTTAATAATATATCCATCTACGTCTTTATATTTTTTTGCATCTCACACAGTACAACCAATTTTTTAAGATGGGAACCAACATCATCAGTACTAACACCAGAAAATTGCTCTCTCATAACAAGATTTAATAGTGCAGACTTAATCTCATAAAAATCAGTAGTAGGAGCAGGTGGAGCAATAGGTGTTCTAATGAAATATTTGTTGTTGGTGCTAGTAAAGTCACACAACTTAGTGTTCTCAGGAGTAGTCATTTTAACAAGATTAAAAATAGGATAAAAACTACAAATAAAATAAGAACTATTTTTCGTGTTTTTGATATAGAGAAATAAACAAGACAAAATAAAATAAATAAATAAATAACTAAATCAAAGTAAAGAGATTGGAAGTGAGAGACTCCCCTTGCATAAATTCTCTTTCTCCCCGGCAACGGCGCCAGAAAAATAGCTTGATGCGCTTGTAACACACGTTCGTTGGGAGACCCCAAGAGGAAGGTATGAAGTGCTCAACATTAAGTTTCCCTCAGAAAGAAACCAAGGTTTAATCGACCAGTAGGAGGAAAAAGAAACTTCCGAAGGTTGAAGCAGCTGAGATGGCAGGGCGCACTACCGGTTCAGAAGAAACGTGGAACCTACACAACACAATCAAATCACTTTGGCCCAATGATTCAGTGAGGTTGTCAATATCACCGGTTTTGCTGAACACAAAGAGGTTAAACGTATGGTGTGGAAAACAGTATGAGAACAGTATGAAAACAATAGCAGCAGTTTGAAAATAGTGGAAGGAGTGGTTGCATTATCAGTATAAGAAAATGGACCGGGGTCCGCAGTTCACTAGTGGTGTCTCTTCGTGAAATATAAATAACACGTGTGTTGTTACAGCTGAGCAATTGATAGAAATGAAGGCTGCACCGTAGTGCATATGCAAGACATAAAGATTACTATGTGATTCATGCGGGCATTACAACAAGATACATAGACCGTCATCCAACTACATCTATTACTAATAATCCAGCCTCCGAATATCATCCGAAGTAACGTTGGGTATTAAGTTGCAAGAAACAGATAATCGCAGTAAGCGAAGTGTGTAGTGTAAACAATGTAAGCAAAGTAAACATCTTTGTTTTATACCTAATGGAAACGACACATCCTCCATCCGTCACGTTTTGTCACTCGAGCCCAGATGCAAAGGAGCATGAACCCAGTATCGAGCATAAATACTCCCTCTTGGAGTTACTAGCATCTACTTGGCCAGAGCATCTACTAATAACGGAGAGCATACAATATCATAAATAACATATGCATGAAGATAACATGATAGATTGATAATCACAAGACATAGCATTCAACAATCATCGGATCCTAGCAAACACAACATGTAGCATAACATAAAGATGATCTCGTTCATGTGAGGAAGCTAACGAGATCTAAACATGAGTCATAAAGTGGAGGAGACAACCATCTAGCTACTGCTATGGACCCGTAGTCCAGGGTTGAACTACTCACGCATCACTTCGGAGGAGGGCATGGTGGTGTAGACCCCTCCGGTGATAAATTTCCCTCCCGACAGGGTGCCGGGGAGAGCTCCAGAACCCTCCCGATCTCGGGATGACGATGACGGCGGCCTCGGGTGTTTCTCGGGAAAAAATGGCATATATTTAGGGTTGATATGTCGAGGGGAATAAATAGGCCAACGGGCGATGGAGGTGGGTGCCCGAGGGGCCCACACCACCCCCAGGTGCGACCAGGGGGTGCCGCCCTATGGTGTGAGCCCGTGTGGACCCCCTCCTGGCTTCTTCAGGACTCTGTGGAACCTTCGGGATTTCTAAGACTTCTGGGCTTCGAATCTTCCAATTCCGAGAATATTTCCAGAACAGATTTTCTGAAACTAAAAAGAGCAGAAAACATGGAACTGGCTCTATGGAATCTTGTCAATAGGTTAGTCTTGGAAATCGATAAAAATACATAAAGTGTATAGCAAACATGTAGGAATGACATGAAAACACCATGGACCATCAGAAATTAAGGATACACTTATGACATATCAAGCACCTATTTACCCCCTAGGTGCCCATACTACCTGTTCATTTGGTATAAGAATCTCATGTCTTATTTTGGTCTTAATAGCCTAAGCGGTTAGTATGGCCATCAACGAGGAAGCCTACAGGGCCGCGGCACTAGCCACCATGAATGATCTCAATGAATTGCAAAGTTCTTTGACCTCCTCCATGGAGACCCAAATGAAGAATTTGCGTGAGTGGCTGATGCAACTCTTGAAAGCCAAAGCTCCGGCATCCGCATCGTCGGCTCTTCCGGAAGACATTCCGGAGGGCGGGAGTGATGAGGATGCGGGTGAACAAACTAAAAGTTAATCTCATCTCCATAAGAACACGTCATCTTCTAAGGGAAAGGATGGAAAGGAAGGCTACCACAATCCGCCCGGTTGCTACACTCCCAATCCTCCTATCCCACATCCTCATATAAACAATAGAGGCGACCCCCTAAAATTGATGCACATTCTTTTGGTCAGTGAAATCACTACATGAAAACTTACTTGAATTCTTATTGCATTGAGCTTTGGAGGGTCGTTCAATATGGATACAAGCCTCATGACCCCAAGAACTTGAAAATAAGAGAAGTGGTAGTTTGCCAACTCAACTACACCGCTTTGCAAATGATTCAACAAGCCGTAGGTGAAAACATCATGCCGCATCTTCAACAATGCTCCACCGCCAAAGAAACATGGGATGCTTTTTTCTCCATGTTTGAGGGAAATGAAAGCATGAAGAGGAATAGGTCTGATACCTTGAGAAATTAGGCCGTAGGTTTCTATATGCATGATGGTGAAAACCATGAGGACATGTACCGGACACTCAAGAACCTTGCCACCGCCTTGAGTGATCTTGGTGCCACTCATGTGAATGATGCTTGGATAAAGAGGAAGTACGTGAGTTCCCTCATTCCATTTCAGCTCGTGGACTTGAAGAACCTTCAATTAATACACACCTATCACCTCATGACCTAAATCAAGGTGATGCACGAGATGGCCTCCTTCTAAGTTCAAACAAAGCTTACTCATTACACGCATGCTCGTGATGTTGGAATGCACAAATGAGACTTTGTTGCTTTGAAGTCCAAGGTTGTGACCAAGATTGTGGATCGACAAGAAGTTGTTGAATCAAGAGAAGACTTGTGTCTTTTGAATGATCAAGAGTATGATCCCGTGCTTAAGGACTTCATTGCTCTTGCCGTGCAAAAGTTTTGGAAGAATTCTTACAAGGCCAAGGCATATGTTGAGGATAACACCAAGTCAAGCTATGGAAATGAAGGGACTCAAAAAGTGAGGTCTTATTTCAATTGTCAAGACAAGTATCACTTTTTTGCCGAGTGCCCGTTTGAGAATAGAGAAAGTCAATGCGGGAAATTTATTCTCAAGGATAAGTCAAATCTCCTTCACAAGAAACTCTTCTTCAAGAAGAAACCTTTCAACAAGAAACCATCTTAAAGGTTTGTTCTAGTGACTCAAGAAGATTATTTTTCCGTTGATGATGAAGAAGAAACCACAAGTGAAGTGGCTTCTATTTCTATTGCATCATCATCATCTCCATCACTCGTTAATACACCAATGATAATCTTCCTCAACCTTCCACAAAGTGCTTCATGGCTAAGTCCATCCAGATATCATCTTATACCACCTCTAAGACTCCAAATTAAAATAACCTTGCTAGTCTCAATGTAGAAGATGAAATTGCCTCTTTGGGTCGATTTATGTCTAACCTTCAAGGTGAGACCAAAAGATACTTTGATCTTCTCATGAGCCAATTGGGAAAGGCTCAAGACTCCCTTGAGAAGAAAGGTGATACCGAAAGAGAGGATGCAATTGAAAAGGCATCTCTCACTGTTTATCTTGAGGAAGAGCATGAGATTTGAGTCTCTCTTGAGGAGAAACTTGAAACTATTGAAGAGTCACATAATGAATTAATGTCTAAAATCAATAAGGAACCTGACTGTGCCATTGCTAAATATAAATTGGCTAAAAAGAAGAAGGTTGAGTTTAGAGTTGGTCATGAAAAACTAACCGAGGAGCTAGAGAAGCTCACCAAGGCTCACAAGGTCTTGGAGGGTGATCCTCAAAAAGTCTTGTGAATAACTTCAAACTCAAATTAATCAATTCAATGTGACTAGTATTTCTTCTTCTTATTATGATCATGCAAATGTCACTGAGGAGAATGCTAGGTTGAAGGAATAGCTAGCAAAAATCAAGGGCAAGGGCCCTAATGTTGATAAGATTGTGGCTCCTAAGCCACAAGTGGTTGCTCCTAGACCACAAAATGGCAAGCAAGTTCTTGGCTATGTTGACAAGAACAATAATGAGAAGAATAAGATCAAGGAGAAGGACAATCCTGCACAAGCACTAAAGAATGTTGGTGCGAGTGGTATTGTCATTAATTACAACACTACTCGTAGCAACTCCACGGAAACTGACAATACACACCCTTTCTTATTTGTTGATTATTGTGGTGTTGTGCAAGCTAAATATGTTGGTCCTATTGAGGGTTTCATTGATTAAACTATTTGGGTTACAAATACCCTTGCTGTTAATATAAGAAGGCCCTCCTCAGGTCCTAACTCAAGTCAATGATTTCTTGTAGGGCCATGCTTTCGGTGGGTAAAAATGGATACTTGATAGTGGGTTTACAAGTCATATGACCGGAGCAAGGCACTTATGATGGAGTTGAGACCAAATGTAAATCAAGCAAATGTCACTTGTGGAGATAAATCAAAATCTGAGGTAAAGGGTTTCAGCAAGGTGACTATTGCTCCTAATATCACCCTTGAAAATGACATTCTTGTCGACTCTCTTGGTTTCAATTTAATTTCAGTTTGTTCTTTAGGGAAGATGGGTTTTTACGTATTCTTTGATCCTAACAAAGTGGTCATCTTGTGGAGTAAGTCTCTCGATGTTGCTTATGTCGGGCATGTCAAAAATGAGTTGTGTGTGGTAGATTTTTCGGAGTCAACCAACACTCAAACGATGTGTCTCTTTCGTAAGGAGGATGTGGAGTGGTTGTGGCATCTCCGCTTATCCCATGTCAACATGAGAACTTTTCAAAGCCTTTAGAAGGGTGGGAACATCCTCAGACTAAAATAAATGTTCCCTTTGCCAATGATTGTGTATGTAGGGCTTGTGTTGAAGGAAATATGCATGATTCTTCACATCCAAGCTAGACAATTATTTCATAAAGGAGGATTCTAGAACTTCTTCATGGTGATCTATTTGGTACCATGCCCGAGGAAATTCTTGGAGGCAAGAAGTATTTCTTGGTGATTATTGATGACTACTCAAGATACACATGGGTCTATTTCTTCAAGTTGAAGAGTGAGACTCAACAAGCTGCCATCGACTTCTCCAATCAAGTTCAACTTCAACACAATGTTCCCTCCATGGCTATTAGGAGTGACAATGGCTCCAAGTTCAAGAACTACACCCTTAATGAGTTCCTTAGTGAATAGGGTATTCGTCATCAATATTCTGTTGCATATACTCCTCAACAAAATGGTGTATCCAAAAGGAAGAATCGGACTCTCTTGGATATGTCAAGGACCATGTTAGCGGAGTTTAAGTGTCCCCAATATCTATGGGTAGAGGTCATTGATGTCAGCGAACATTTCTATTCTTGTTGACAGTGTTGGGCCTCCAAGTGTAGAGGTTTGTAGAACAAAAACAAGTTTACCTTAAGTGGATCACCCAAGGTTTATCGAACTCAGGGAGGTAGAGGTCAAAGATATCCCTCTCAAGCAACCCTGCAATTAAGATACAAGAAGTCTCTTCTTTGCCCAACACACCCAATATACTTGTCAGGTATATAGGTGCACTAGTTCGGCGAAGAGAGAGTAAAATGCAAGTAATAAGGATGATAATAAGTGATAATATCAATCTAAAATAAAAATGTCAGCAAGCAAATATGTAGCAGAACAGGCGGAAAACGGTGTTTCAAAGCTTGAAAACAAGGCCTAGGGCTCCTACTTTCACTAAAGGACACTCTCAAAAATGATCACATAAATGAATAACTAGATAACATCTCTCACTATGCTACTCTTAACCCTCTCCGGTTGGATAACGAACACTAATCATTGCGTAGGGTTGCAAAAAGCATTCCTTAAAGTAAGAATTCCCATGTCCAGTTAACCCCACGCTGTCACTATGAGCGCCCCAGAAGGTACTAGACAAACACCACAATTCATAGAGGAGACACACACGATGTGCACACTGTCACCTTCACACCGTGATACAAGGTGACTACATAGTTCATATTAATAAAGTACTTGAGTAGCAAAAGATGAAAAGTAACATCTACGAATTCAAATAGATTACAAAGCTCATGATCACAAATAGATCACACAATGGGAGAGAGAGATGAACCACATAGATACCGGTAGAGCCCTCAGCCTCGGGGGAGAACTACTCCCTCCTCATCATAGGAGACAACAACGGCGATGGAGATGGTGATGGTGGTGGAGTCGATGGAGATGGTGCCGGGGCACTTCCCCGTCCCGGCAGGGTGCCAGAACAGAGATTTGTCCCCCAAAACTTGTCGGTGGCGGCAGTGGAGCTACGGATGTATTTTCTGGAAAAGGTCAATCTTTTTAGGGTTTTCCATCGGGGGAGTATAAATAGGCGAAAGGGTGATGCCGGGGGGGTGGTGGCCAGGGGGCCCACACTCCTAGGTGGCGCGGCCAGGGGACCTGCCACACCATCGTGTGGCCACCCTGTGGCCCCCCTCCGGGGCTCTTCGGGACTTCTAAGACTTCTGGCTTTCGAATTTTCCAATTCCAAGAATATTTCCAGAACAACTTTTCTAAAAAAATAGCAAAAATAAGGAACTGGCTCTATGGCATCTTGTTAATAGTTTAATCCCGGAAAACGTGTAAAAATGCTATAAATAAGGGAGAAAACATGTAGCAATTGGCATAATATCATCATGGAGCATCAGAAATTATAGATACGTTGGAGACATATCAAGCATCCCCAAGCTTAGTTCCTACTCGTCCTCGAGTAGGTAAACGATAAAACACAATAATTTCTGAGGTGACATGCTACTATGATAAACTTGATCATTATAATGTAAAAGCATATGTACGCTGAGATCATAGAACTTCAAACACAAACATGATAAATAGAACTTTAATAATAAAGCATAGCAATCACTTTGCATCATGAAGAGTATCTTAAATAAAGGATCATGGATAATAATGCAAAGAAAGATAAACGTTTGTTTCAGGTATAGAGAAAGCATGGCAAAGTGGTATTTTGCTAGTCCTTAAGAGTGGGACAAAACATAAATGCCAGGACACCTTCAAAGTTCATGAGGAAGACTAGAGCAAATAATTTAAGAACAAATAATATCACATTATGAAGCAATTATTGATGTTTATGGGACAAATGCACATAGAACTTAGAATGGAAAAAATGCTCTCTCAACTGTGCATAAAGTTAGAAGATGGAGACTCAACATAAAAGTAAAAGAGAGGCCCTTCGCGGAGGGAAGCAGGGGTCAGTCATGTGCTAGAGATTTTTATTTTATTAAACAGGGGTATTAAAAGTTTGACACTCCTCCCATCCATATTTCACAAACCATGGCAAACCAAATCTTCGGGTGCCTGCCAACAATCACATACCGTGGAGGAGTGTCTATATTTTAGGAGAGGTGTATGTTAATGTCAACAAATAGTAAACAGACAATACAGTACGTCACAAGAAAACTGGATTCACAAGAGCGGCTCCCATTGTGAAGGACACAACTGGTGTAGAAGGTCATCCCTCTTTCTCTTTTGTTTACACAATTATGCTTTAACTGATAAATCAGGGGCAGAGAATTTTTTTGTATTAATTTGGGGCTGGGCACCCCGCTACCAGCTTTTCTATCATTTGGATAAGCGGATGAAGCCACTAGTCCAGGGTGTGAAATCCAATCAACAAGTGAGATAAAGATTCTCTATTGACGTCCTCCTGAGAAAAAACAAGAACATAAAACAGGAGTAATTTTGAAAGTTTTAAGGGTAACACATGAGCAATTTACTTGAAGTGGCAGTTAAATACCACATGTAGGTAGGTATGGTGGACACAATGGGAAAACTTGGTTTTATGGAGTTGGATGCACGATTAGAGCTCATACTCGGTACAGGTGGAAGCTAGCAAAAGACTGGGAGCGACAAGTCAAGAGAGCATAAGAGCCATAGTCATGCATAGCGACATAAACATCATTAATTAAAGCATAAACGGTATCACAGGTTCAAAAACTAAATGGTCATGGAGGCTATTCGTGACTGGTTCATAGTCATAAACATGGTGTGAGCATGCGCCAAGTCAACCAAATAAAACATTCAAAGGAGAATACCGCAAATTTATGCTTTAATATGACAAGAACAACTCATGATTTTTTCAATGGCATATTAAACACTCTCAGCTATTTGAGGATATTCATGCTACTAAATAACCACAAGGCTTCAAAACTAAAATAACATCTAGCATGATATGAAAAAGTTCTAGCAACAGTCTATACAAGCTTCTACGTGCACCGTTATAAATTCTACTTCAAGCAGCAATTTCTTTTCCCAACAAGCACCATACAAAACATGTTTTACAAAAATTCTCTACATGCTACCGCAAGCAAACATGAGATTACTCACATAGCACTAATAAAACTAACATATCTAAATAAGAGATGCATGAAAACAAAGGCTAAACGCAGTACTAGCAAAAAGTGAACACTCATAGAACAATAAGAATGAAAACTAGAGTGTTCTAAGCAATGAAAACGGAGCGGGTCTCGCTCCAAAAAAATATATGATAGGATCCAACTATTTATTACAGCAAAGAAAAACAAACAAAATGAAAACAAAAATAGAATATGCTCCAAGTAAAGCACAAAAGAGGTGACTGAATAAAAATATAGTTTCACTAGAAGTGACCTGATAAATTGTTGATGAAGAAGGGAATGCCTTGGGCATCCCCAAGCTTAGACGCTTGAGTCTTCTTGGAATTTGCTGGGATGTACCTCCGGGGAATCCCCAAGCTTAGGATCTTCACTCTTATTGATCACGTCGTATCATCCTCTTCTCTTGACCCTTGAAAACTTCCTTTACACCAAACTTCTCACAATCTTCATTAGCAACGTTAGTGCAATCGAAATAATAAATTCACATGGTTCAGTTTCAACACAATCCTAATACTAATAAACACATTAGCTACTGTCACTACTTATTTTAAAACTCTTTTTCTCAAAATAACACCAAAACAAAGAGATTAAGATGCAAATGCAATTATTGGCAGAAATATGTCAAAACAAGACAACAGGTAAAGATGATTCTTTTCGAACATCTTCTGCTGCTAAAATAAAAACGTGGTCAACTAAGAAAAGTTGAGTAATTAGCTGAGGAGTAAGAACAATTTTTTTTAGATCATTCTAATCTTCAAGGATTTTATACGATGTTTTACGGTGGACAGAAGAAATCTGTTTTCTGCGCAGAAATCCGAGAACCAACTCCAACTTTCGTCAGAAACTTTACCTATCAATACTAAAACATGAAAAAAAACATACAAAGGAGTTTCTACATAAGTATAGAACCCCTTGACTCAAATAAAACAAATAAAAACAATGCAAAAAATAAAACATGGGTTATCTCCCAAGAAGTGCTTTTCTTTAAAGCCTTTTAGCTAGGCATGATAATTTTTAAAAGATGCTCACATAAGAATAAGAGTTGAAGCACAATAAGAGAGCATAAATAAGAAAATATAAAACACATTTAAGTCTAACCCACTTCCTATGAAAAATAATCTTGTAGAAAAACAAGTCATGAAAGCACAATGCAACAAGCATAGGAAAGCAAAACAAGTGCAACTTCAAAAATTTCAACGTTAAGAGAGGAAATTTAATATTATTGAGATACATAAAATTATGTTCCCTCTCTCATAATAAATTTCAGTAGCATCATGAATAAAATTAACAATATAACTATCAGATATAACATTCTTATCATGAGCCACATAGATAAAAGAATTACTACTCTTCACATAAGCATAATCATTATTATTAATAGTAGTGGGAGACAATTCAAAAAAATAGCTATCATTATTATTCTCATCACCATAATCATTAAATATAGGAGGCATATTGTAATCATAATTAATATTTTCCTCTATTGTAGGTGGACCGAAAATATCATATTCATGATTGTAAATAGATGGAACTAGAATACCAAAATCATTATAATCATCATATATTGGAGGCAAAGTATCATCGAAGAAAATTTCCTCCTAAAAACTTGGGGGACTAAAAATATCATATTCAAAACAAGCTTCCCAAAGCTTAGAATTTTCCATAACATTAGCAATAATAGTGTTCAAAGCATTCATACTAATAACATTGGTATTAGCATGCAAATAAAGTTCCATTGGTTTTTTAATTTTCTCTTCAACCACTTCATGTACTAACTCAAGATAAAGATTTTTGTTGTTTTCCATTAAGCCTATCTAGTGAAAATAAAAACAAGAAACAAAAACATATAATTGCAGAATCTAAAGGAAATAACTTCGAGCACTCACACCCGAGGATGTGAGTACCTTTTACCTTACCTCCCCGGCAACGGCGATAGAGAAGAGCTTGATGTCTACGTACGCTTCTATTCTTGTAGACAATGTTGGGCCTCCAAGTGCAGAGGTTTGTAGAACAGAAGCAATTTTCCCTTAAGTGGATCACCCAAGGTTTATCGGACTTAGTGAGGTAGAGGTCAAAGTTATCCCTCTCAAGCAACCCTGTAATTAAGATACAAGAAGTCTCTTGTGTCCCTAACACACCCAATATACTTGTTAGGTATATAGGTGCACTAGTTCGGCAAAGAGAAAGTAAAATGCAAGTAATATGGATGATAATAAGTGATAATAGCAATCTGAAATAAAAATGGCAGCCAACAAACATGTAGCAGAATAGGCGGAAAACGGTGTTTCAATGCTTGGAAACAAGGCCTAGGTCTCCTACTTTCACTAGAGGACACTCTCAACAATGATCACATAAATGAATAACTAGATAACTTCTCTCACTATGCTACTATTAACCCTCTCCGGTTGGATAACGAACACTAATCATTGCGTAGGGCTGCAAAAAGCATTCCTTAAAGTAAGCATTCCCATGTCCAGTTAACCCCATGCTGTCACTATGAGCGCCCCAGAAGGTACTAGACAAACACCACAATTCATAGAGGAGACACACACGATGTGGACACTGTCACCTTCACACCGCGATACAAGGTGACTCCATAGTTCATATTAATAAAGCAACTGAGTAGCAAAAGATGAAGAGTAACATCTACGAATTCAAATAGATTACAAAGATCATGATCACATATAGATCACACCATGGGAGAGAGAGATGAACCACATAGCTACCGGCAGAGCCCTCAGCCTCGGGGGAGAACTACTCCCTCCTTATGATAGGAGACAATAACGGCGATGGAGATGGCGGTGGAGTCGATGGAGATGGTTTCGGCGGCACTTCCCCATCCTGGCAGGGTGCCAGAACAGAGATCTGCCCCCCAAAACTTGTCGGTGGCGGCAGCGGAGCTACGTATGTATTTTGTGGAAAAGGTCGATCTTTTTAGGGTTTTCCCTCGGGGAAGTATAAATTGGCTAAAGGGCGATGCCGAGGGGTGGCCAGAGGCCCCACATGCCTAGGTGGCGCGACCGGGGGGGCGCCACCCCATGGTGTGGCTACCATGTGGCCCCCCTCCGGGGCTCTTCGGGACTTATGGATGCTTCCGGGACTTCTAAGACTTCTGGCTTTCGAATTTTCCAATTCTGAGAATATTCCGAGAACAACTTTTCTGAAAAATAGCAGAAAATAGGGAACTGGCTTTGTGGCATCTTGTTAATAGGTTAGTCTCGGAAAACGTGTAAAAATGCTAGAAATAACGGAGAAAATATGTAGCAATTGGCATAATATCATCATGGAGTCATATCCGCCGCTTGTCACTCATCTGTGACGCCCCGAGATCGGGCACTATGCAGATTTCAGCATTTCCGCCAAAATCCACATAATAACCGATTCCAGGTTGCCACTTATGATAACATTACAACAGTTCACGAATATTCCGCAACAACAACAGAAAAGATATATACAAGACGACTCAAACGAGTCAAGGATACAACGGATACAATACAAAGATCCAAATAACAGCGGAAGAAACAACATAGTGTCCGACTACGGACTAGATACAAATTGGACTAAGAGTCCTGAAGATAACCGATGGCGTCCAATCCCTGCCCAGGCCAAGCCGGAGGGATTCCCAAGCTAACGTCGTCAGACTTCAAACCTGTTGACTGCAATGTGGAATATGCAGCCACGAAATAGATTCGTGGGTCAGTACTATTAAGTACTGGCAAGTGGATAAACCATACTCACAAGATACCAGCGTAACCAATCATCACAAGATACAAATACTTTGGGTACAACGGAAAGGAAGGGATTATTGCAAATAAGCGGCATCGGGCTGCACTAACTAACTACAGAGACGCGCTACAACATCCGGCTAAAAGAAAGGGATAAGATAGCGTATCAGAACCAACTACAACTACTCACCAAACAATACCCATCCAATGTTACCCCCTACAAAGGAAGCAACCCAAGGAAACTCACATGTTGATTAAGGTGACATTCATTTTTATGGTGGAGGTAATCTATATTACTAGTCAAGTTATCATCGTTAAGTGTAAGTTGTCTGAGTACTTGTTAGCCAGCACCTTCACCAAGTCATCCATAACCGCGGACAACACGGCTTCTCGAGAAGATTTAACCCTGCAGGGATGCACCAATTTGGCCGTACACGTAAGAATGACCCGCCAGATGGAAATGCACTTCCACCAAGCGAGGCACTCAACACAAACCAACTCTTCTTCGCATCAAGCCCAAAGAACCCCGTGCAATTGAGCGCACGGCTAATCAAGCCCCACGAAGAAAAGGGGACCCTCATAGCACTCTAAGAACGTGTCTCCCTAAATGCCGACTACAAAAGTTCCACCCTGGCGCCAAGGGTTCGCACCTGCATATGCATGCGGCAAATGGAAAACCCGAACTAAATGAGGCGATTTGGACGAGATGCGAATCGAATCAAAGTTGCGGGGGGGGGGGGGGGCATACTCGCTTCCCACATGCGGTTAGCGCGCTCATCATGGATCGGAGGACAAGACCCTTTTCCTAATTAAGTTCGACACTAGCAGGCCTCAAAACCACGCCGGGCCTCCTGCCGGTGCCTTATCATCAAATTATTATTACCCAAAACATTAACATGTTGTTGATTGAATTCGAAACCCAACTATCAAACTAAACCGATGATATGAAAAAGGACAACAAAACTTGAGCGCAAACAACACTAAGCATGCAACTACGACGCGGGGTCAACAAGGTAAACAAACAACAGTTAATAGGAAGTGGAAGGAAGGCTATATCATGGTTGCAAGGTAAACATATGATAGGATCGAGACACAAGCATCGAATCATAAGGCTAGAATAAAGGCAACGGGAAGAATCAGTAACAAGTGATGAAAGGCAGCCATAGGTAGCAAGTGAGTATACTTGCCTGGAATCCAGCAAGTAGAGGTAGCAGAACTTGTCGATGCTCACATAATCTCAACGTCCTATCCGCGAAGAAGCAACGAACTAGAACAAACACCGGATGCAACAATTACTTCTACAGCAAAAGATCCAGCATGATCAAGATATGGATGCATGACAAGTTTAAGGATGCATCAAAGATAAACTAGTTGACATGGTAAACATATTTAAATGGGCCCATATGCAATTTTGGATTGCATATGGAAAAGCCCATGAATTAATGTTGAATTAAATGATCTACAAATAACCATCAGGTGAAAGTTGATTAGAATGATGGAATGGATGATGAAAGCAATAACAAAACAACAATAGCTTCGGTTTGATATGTTGTTTACCAAGTTTGGAATTTTATTTATTAAGTTATGAACTTTGGCATTTTAAATGATTTAAACAAACATTTGTTGTTTTCACCAATTTTAAATGTTCAAAACAGATAACAAAATTTATATTTGGAAAGAACACAAAATTGTAGATGGAATACATGTTTCATTTGTTGAATTTGGATTCTAGATGAGCAAGTTATTAAATTGACAATTTTAATGCATTAATTAAGAAATAGTTGTTTTCAGCAATTTAAATTGTTCAAAACAGAAAACAAAGTTGATATTTGGAAAGCTTATTCAATTTTGCATGGAAAACATATTTTACATGTTGGAATTGGATTTGAATTGCCCAAGTTATGAATTTTGCAATTTAAAAGGTTTAATTAAAGCATTGAATTATTGCACCACTTTTAATTAGAAAAAACATTAAACAAAATGTATTGAAAAGGTTGAAAACATGTAGCAAATGTTTCACTGAACATTTTGAGCTATTAAACATAATTTTTGGATCATTATTGAATTTATTATGCATTTTTCCATAAGCATTTTATTCTGCCCTTTTTAGTAAACAGAAGGAGACATGTTCAAATTTAATTCAATTGTGACCAAATAAAATACCAATGTGTAGAGTTTTTTAAGACAAATTTTTAGAGCCCAAGTTTGCTCAAATTGGGTGAACAGAACTCAAGTTATGATTTTCCAAAGTTTCCCATTTTAATATCCATTTCCGTATTTAATTATTTAGTGCAAAATTTATTACAGAAACATGTTGCAACTTTGTGACTAATAGAAATAGCACAAGATTCTGAATCCATAGAAATTTGAATCATTAAAATTGGAGCATTTTTCAATTTGTTATTGATTTTACAAATAAAGACTCAGATCTGTTTTTCTGGAGTTCGAGAAATAAAAGAAAAAGGACGAAAAAGGAGGTGGCTTTGCGCCTCGGGGGGGGGGGGGATTCGAACTCGGGGCTCCAGGGAGGCAGTGCGGGGCGCTAGCCACTAGGATGGCAAGTTGGTTGTGATTAATAGGTAACATGAGACTATATAAAACAGGTAACTGGCGTTAACTGAACCTTCACAAACACGATTCGGTTTCAGAACGGACAAGCAGCAGCCCTGCTCGATCTCCCTGCGTGAACTCGAGGACGACGAGGTAGGGCGGCATCACTGGGTGTACGCGGGGTGCAGGAAGAAGGGCGGATGCTCACCTAGGGTCCTGGAGTCTCGTTGGCGTGGATCGGGGTCGAAGACGTCGAGGCGATGACGATCCTGACGCCGACATGCTCATGGACGGAGGAGAAAGACGGCCTTGGCGGGGACGACCTGGCCAGCCTCGGCTCCTGGTCTTCCGCGTAGAGGACGCAGGCGGTGAGGCGGTTCCATTCCCTCCGTCCTCTTGGCTCGACGAGGACTATGGCGATGCGGCGGCGGCGGGCTACCGGCTCTTTCTCTCTGTGTTCAGAAAATTCAGAGAAGGCAAAAGAGACAGAGGAGAGAGAGAGGTGGCGGCAGGTGAAGGAAGGAGAGGGAAGAGAGGAAGGGGAGGCTAGGGTTCGGGGTTCCTCTCCCGGGTAGATAAGAAGGAGGGGGAGGAGGGGGACCATGGAGGTGCGTTGCTTTTCACCTGCTCCCGTACGGACAGAGGTAGGGGAAGGGTGCAGTGGGCTGGGATCGGGCCCATGGGGTTGTAGGTGGGCTGGCCCACTTGGGCTGGCCTGCCTCCCCCAGCAGCTGTTTTATTCTTTTCTCTCTTTTTTTTGTAGAGGATGAAAAAGAGAGAGAAATAGAAGGGTTTTGGGGTTCCAAAAATTATGGGGTTAATTTATTTGTGTTTAGAATTGAAAAAGCACAGTTGCACCAATGTTTGTTTTTGAAAATTTCAAACTTGGTTTGAAATTTGAATTTGAGGTGAATTTGAACCAAATTGAAAATTGAGGGAGTTTCAAGTTTCCAAAAATCATGAATTTGATTTCCTTGCACTTGACATTCAAAATGCCCAAGTGTGGAAACTTTTGTTTTGGGAAATTTTGAAAGTTTGTTTGAGTTTTGAATTTAAATGGCATTTTGGGTGAAAATAAATGCAATGCATATGTTGCTTGATGCAAAGCAAAAAAAGGAAAACAACCAATTCTAATTGGGGGAAATCCCCCGGGTGTTACATCATCTAACCATCTCTACGTTCGGAAGGGTTTAATGAAGACTCCATATGAGATTCTCACTAGCAATAAACTAAAATATACTACTTCTGTGTCTTCGGTTGTAAGTGTTTCTATTTGGTAAAAGGAGTTTGTTTGTGTAAATTCCAAGCTACAACTATTGAGGGTACATTTGTTGGTTATGGTGCCAAATCCCACACTTATAGAGTCTTTTACAAGGCCTCACAGAGTGTCATTGAATCTAGTAGTGTGGTGTTTGAAGATAATGATGGCTCCCAAGTGGCACAATTTCGTGTTTCTGATGTAGATGTTGAAATACCTAAAGAAGCCATAGGAAGAATGGTGTGGGATTTTTCCACCCCATTGAGGGACACCTTGTGGCAGACCGATAAGAATTATGCTCTACTGAAGTGGAGTCATTGTCTACATTAGCAGAACATGCCAATGGAGAAAGTGGTGCACCAAACTAAGAACAAGTTAATGACCCTCCTCTTCTTGACCAATTTGCTATGCAAGATCCAAGTACTCCTATCATTCAAGCTACTGATGGTCAAGGCCAAGATCAACCTTATTCACCTCTTGTTGAAGCAAGTCAAGATGATGATAAAGGACAATATTTCGGTCAATACAGGGACCCAAATGATCAAGACGATCAAGTGATCCCTTCTCGCAATAATAGGGAGATCGAAACACGTCGTCCCGCAAGGGTGGCTAGAGCCTTTAAGCGTATTGATGCCTCCGAAAATAAGGTGTTGAGTGATGTGCAATCCAAAAGGTCCACAAGATCTCAATTGGCAAGCTTTAGTGATCAGCAAGCTCACGTATCCATGGTGGAACCAAATAAGTGTTTGAGGATCTTGAGGACTCGGATTGGTTGGAAGCTATGCATGATGAGCTCAATAACTTTGAGCGCAACAAGGTTTCGAAGCTAGTTGAGAAGCCTATATATTTCGACAATGTTATTGGCACCAAGTGGATATTCAAGAACAAGCAAGATGAACATGGCATTGTCATAAGGAACAAGGCAAGATTGGTGGTTCAAGGTTACACTCAAGTGGAAGGAATTTATTTTAAATTACAACAAATGGATGTGAAAAGTGCTTTTCTAAATGGTCCTTTGAAAGAGGCAGTATATGTTAAGCAACCATCGGGTTTTGAGAACCCCAACTTCCCTAACCATGTATACAAGCTCGATAATGCACTCTATGGACTTAAACAAGCACCATGTGCGTGGTATGAGCACCTTAGAGAGTTGTTGAAAGATTGTGGAGTTGAAGTTGGGCAAATCGATCCCACCATTTTCACAAAAAAGGTCAAATGGGAGATTTTCATATGCCAAATATATGTTGATGATATTTGGCTCAAGTAATCAAGCTTTCAATGATGAATTTTCAAAGCTTATGACTGAAAAGTTTTATATGTCTATGATGGGAGAATTGAGATTATCTCTAGGCTTTTAGGCCAAACAATTCGCTAGAGGAACTTTGATCTCTCAAGCCAAGTATACTCAAGACATGCTCAAGAGGTTCGAATTCCAAGGTGCTAAAGAGAAGGTATCTCCAATGCAAACCAAATACCATCTTAAGAAAAATCCGGACGGTAAAGATGTGGACCAAAAGTTGTATCCTTCTATGATTGGTTCTTTGCTTTATCTTTGTGCATCTAGGCATGATATTTTGTTGAGTGTAGGAGTGTGTGCAAGGTATCAAGTGGCTCCTAAGGAAATCCATTTGATGAAGGTCCATAGGATCTTTTGGTATTTGGTCCATACCTGAAGATTTGGTTTGTGGTACACGAAGGTGGCACAATTTTATCTCAGTGGGTACGCGGACTCGGATTGGTCTGGTGATCGAGATGACAGGAAATCGACTTTTGGGGCTTGACAATTCCTTGGTAGGTATTTGGTGAGTTTGTCTTCTAAGAAGTTTTTTATATCTCTCTCCATCGCCGAAGCTGAGTATGTGCTGGCCGCTAGTGCTTGAACCCAATTGCTATGGATGAGGAAAACCCTCAAAGAGTATGATGTTCATTTGGATAAGGTGTCTCTCTTATGTGACAATCAGAGTGCCATCAAGATCGCCTACAACCATGTGCAACACAAAAGGACGAAGCATATTGAGATTCGTCATCATTTCATCCGGGATCATATGGCAATAGGTGATATTGAGATAGCCTATGTCCTAATCAAGTATAATATCGCGGACATCTTCACGAAGCCTCTAGATGATTCAATATTCATGTTTTTGAGGAAAGAGCTAAATATAATCAATTCAAGGAGTTTGACTTGAGGATCTTGCACACACACATCTATAGTTGACTATGTGGTTGGGTTTAGGTGTAGGCATGAAAATAGTGGGAGTGTTGTCCTAACACATTGGACTCTCCCTCCCCCCATTATGCCCAAAGTAACAATTCATTTATATCTCTCCTTTCTAATGTTGAATTGTGAGCTAAAATGTTGAGTAGTGGTAGTGCATTCAAGATATATCTCCGCAATGACTCGCCATAATGCTCTTACATGGTGGCCTAGGCCACCAACCTCTTTGTTGTGAAGAGTTTGATTTTAGTTGGGATTTTATTTGGATTTCATCGCATTTATCTTGCTTTTCTCCTAGAAATTTGTTTTATGGGAAACTCTCTCTATCTTGGCATTTCCTTTTTTGATTTTTTCAAGAATGAGGGAGAAGTACCAATATCAGTTTGGAGTTCTATCCTAATACTTCGTACCTAAAATCCCAAAATTCTTTCTCAAACACAAGTCTTTCAAAACTAGGAAGTTTGGGTTCTGGAGGCAGCCGGAATTTCTGGTCCAGTTCTAGATCGGAATTTCCGGCTCGACTCGGAATATCCGGTTCAAGTTTGAACCTGAATATCCGGTCAGGCGATTTCTCCTTATGCGGGAGGTCGGGATGAGGGGCAATTTTCCTTCTCCTTTTCCATCCCCAATCTCCCTCTCCACCATAGTCGCGGCCTCCAAGGTTCCTATCCCTTCCGGCAACTTCCTCCACTAGAATTCTTAGGTTTTGGCCGGATCTGGTGCTCCTCCTCCCCGGGAATCATCTTATCCAAGCATTTTTCTCTATGGACGCGGGTAACTCCCCCTATTTCAAATCTAGGGTGTTCATCCTCTTTCCCTCGTTGGTGACTTATTTTCTTTGTGATTGTTTGGTGGTAGAGGTCACTAGGATAACCCATTCCATGCTAGAAACAATAGGTTAGCCTCCACTTAGTCCGATCTAGTTTTAGACATAGATTCAAAACCACCCTAGTTATGTTTTCGTGGAACCAGATAATCTCGTTTAGTACTGAACCGGAAATTTCGGTTAGGTTATGTCCATATTTTCCAGAATTCAGAAGTTTCGATATTTTGCCAGGACTTTTTCTGATCGCATTGTGGCTTCTTTTGTATTGTTCCTAGTATGATCCATTTTCTATGACTTGTGTGTACTTACCTATTCTATCCATCTATTATTCTACTTTCACAGGTGGTTCCAATGTTAACTCGCGGTCGG
The DNA here is from genome assembly GCA_028641055.1 of Alopecurus myosuroides. Lineage (NCBI taxonomy): Eukaryota > Viridiplantae > Streptophyta > Magnoliopsida > Poales > Poaceae > Alopecurus > Alopecurus myosuroides. The sequence continues at coordinate 122,515,287 of CM054058.1, forward strand.
GCTCTCGCAAGCGCCCCAATTATCGTGAATCTAGTGATGAAGATCTTGGTGCTGGTAGACCTCCAAATAAGACCACTATCAAGCAAAAGTCAGGAGCTATGATAAGTTTGCTCCCAAGAAGGGAATGGCTCAGAGGAAGAACCACAAGAATGATCTTACCATTGCTGAGTATTGTTTGATTCATCAGAAAGACTGGTATGCTCATGAGAGAGATGTTGAGATCGAGGATGACAGATTCTAGTGCATGGAGCAATTCAAAGTGCATGGTGCCCCATATGTGGTTTTGTTAATTAATGACAATCCTTACGGACAATGTTTGAATTGAGATATTCTTATAGATCTTGTCCATGGGAAAATAGTGGAGTTCATGTGTTGGACACTAGAAGCTTTCATGATGACCTTTGTTATATCCAAGAATTTATATGTAGAATGGTCATATATAGAGTTGTGCATATTGCAAGTATGTCTTGAAGAAAAGTATTAGATAGTCTTTCAATGGTTATCTTAAAGACATCATCAAATGAAGGATGGAGAAAATATACAATATTGATCAAGCAAGTGATCAACACACAAAGCTACAAGATGTACCAAGTGGGATTATGTATCTCATGGTATTATAAGCAATTGACCATATAGCTTTGTGACCTAACCCATGATATGTGTGTGAGGCATCTCTATGTGTGGTTAGGTATCTTTCCATGGGCATGCATAAAAAGAAAGATTTCATATAGCCCATGGTCTATGTCGTCAGGCGGTGTTCGTCATCAAGCTTGATATGGAAGCTCAAGTGAAGCATCTCGAAGAATTCCTATGCGTAATGCTTGCCACCCATTTGGAGATAGTGGCCATATGAAGAGTTTACAAGAAGGGTCTCCCCCATTGTGGTGTATGGGGAAGCAATTTGCAAGTCTTCATTAAGCTGAGCATGTGCTAGCAAGCACGATAAAAAAAGAGGATCCAACTTGAGAGAGTCAAGATCGTCATCATCTAGCTCAAGTGGAATGATCAAGGAAAAGTTATAATCTTTATACGTTTTCTATTTTATCAATCTCATGCTTTTGGGAGACCGGGTTATAGGATCGATAGTCGTACTATTTAGAGGGCCTCTCAAGTGAGTAACCTGATCGCATCTTTGTGGAGATCTCAAACCTTTGCATACTTGGCATATCATCTTTCTTGGTTCTTATTTGGTTATTCTCTTTGTGAGGTTTTGGTTCTTGTTGTGATCTTCATGACAAGCCAAGGTTTATCGAAAACAATTTTGGTAAGAAAAACTTGTTGCGTTTTTGGTGGTGAAAATATCCGGTTCAGCTTTGAGAATGTTCCCACACCTTTCATGTGTGGTAATGGTGGAGCCTAAACGCAAGCTCGTTGGGAGACCCCAAGTGTAAGGTATGAAGAATACATCAACAAGTTTTTTATCAGAAAGAAACCAAGGTTAAATCGACGAGTAGGAGAAAGAAATCACTTCCAAAGGTTGTTGACAACTGATGTTGGCAGGACGCACTATCAGGATCAGCGGCAACGTGGAATCTTCAACAACACAACCAAGATACTTTGCCCCAACATAACAGTGAGGTTGTCAATCTCACCGGTTTTGATGAAAACAAAGGATTAGACGTATAGTGAGAAAAATGGTGCTTGTTTGCAGTGAATGAAATGAGAACAATAATTGCAGTAAAGAGAATAGTGCTTGCAGTAGGTTGTATTATCAGTATAAAAGAATGGACTGGGGAACAGTTCACTAGTGGTGTCTCTCCGTAAAAGATAGATAACCTTCTGGGTAAACAAATTACAGCTGGGCAATTGACAGAAATAAAGGCTGCACCGTAGTACATATGAAAGACACGATGATTACTATGAGATATTTTTGGGCATTACAATGATACATAGATCGTAATCCAACAACATCTATGACTAATAATCCACACCCTCAGGACGTCATCCGACCAAACGTTGGTTATTAAGTTGCAAGCAACAGATTATTGCATTAAGTAAAGTGCCTAATGTGAGCAATAGAATTATCGTTAGACTAAGCATTGTTGTTTTCTACCTAATGGCAAGAGCACATACCCCATCCGTCACGTTTCTGTCACTCGAGCACATATGTAAGGGAGCCATGAACCCACTATCGAGCATAAATACTCCCTCTTGGAGTTACAAGCATCGACTTGGCCAGAGCATCTACTAGTAACGGGGGGCATGTAAGATCACAAATAACATATAAAAGATAGATCTATAATCAACTTGACATAGCATTCAATATCCATCGGATCCCAGCAAACACAACATGTAGCATTACAGATAGATGATCTTGATCATGTTAGACAGCTCACAAGATGTAAACATGGTGGCATAAAGAGGTGAAGGCAACAATCTAGATACTGCTATGGACCCGTAGTCCAATAATGAACTACTCACGCATCACTCCGGAGTTAGGCATGGGGATGTAGATCCCCCCGGTGATGATTTCCCCTCCCAATAGTGTGCTGGGGAGAGCTTCAGAACCCTCCCAAACTGTTGTTGACGACGGTGGTGGCTATAGAGCTTTTCGTGGGTGGAAGCTCTATTTAGGGTTTTCCCAAGGAAGAGTATATATAGGCAAAAGGGCAATGTCCGTGGCGCCCGTAGGGCCCACACCACGTGGTGGCGCGGCCAAGAGGGGCCTCGCCGCCCTATAGTGTGGCCACCTGGTGGCCCCTGTCCGGGTCTCCTCGAGAATCCGTGTACGTGACAAAAAATAGGACCCTGGGATTTTGTTTCGTCCAATTCCGAGAATATTTCTAGAACAACTTTTCTGAAACCAAAAACAGCAGAAAATATGAACTGGCGCTGTGGCATCTTGTTAATCGGTTAGTCCAGGAAATCCATAAAAGTTCTATAAAGTATATAGAAAACTTGTAGCAATTGGCATGAAAACAACATGGAACATCAGAAATTATATATACATTTGAGATGTATCAGGTAACTTCTTCGTACATTTTTTTGGATAGTCCTTTTTGTTATCTTTCCAACCCAATTGGATTCACCTTATTCGGAGCTCATTCGCAAAAGTTATATACGGTTTTGGTGTTGGAGGTTTTACCCGTTGTTCCTTTTAGAGAGGTTAAACCTTTACCCATTTTGTTCTGGATTCCATTGTTTTTCAATGATGTTTCCCTGTATGATCTTGTAGATCTCGTCATTGCAATTTCAACGAGCCAAAGATCATAAAAAACGGAGTCCAGACACAAAAGTTATGGCCGTTTTCATATTGGTGCTCTGAATCTTCCGGTACTAACGGGTGGAGGTCGGTAGTACCGACCCAAAGTACCGAACGGGACCTAGTACTACCGTGTTTTCCGAAACTACCAGATATCGTCCGGTACTACCGGGAATGCGCGGAAATTGCCCCCAACTGGTAGATTTCTGGGCACCTATTTAAGGGGACTTCTTCCCCAACGGTTCCCCAATTTCTCAAGCACGTTTTTTTTTTCTCTCTCTCTCTCCCACCATTGTTGACCTTTAGGAAGGTTTCCCCCTCTCAATCCTCCCATTATTTTTTTCATATCTTTGAGGGAAAAGTGAGAGGAGATCTAGATCTACATTTGCACCAATCCATCTCTCCTCTTTGTGAGGGGAACCTTGTGGACTAGATCTTAGAGTTCTGGGTGTTTCTCCTCCTTTGTTCTTCCTCTCTTATTCCCCCATAAGAATATGTTGCTTTGTTGGAATTTGAGATTGAAGGACTTGAGCACTTGTTCTCTTGGTATTTGCATCAGTTTTCCCTCTCCACGAGGATTTGTGAAAGTGAAAGTTTGTGAGCTTGTTACTCTTGGGTCTTGTGTTGGGAATATGCCCTAGAGGCAATCATGTATGATGTAATTCCCACTTTATGAAGGGAATATGCCCGAGAGGCAATAATAAAGTGTTTATTATGTTATTCCTTGTTTGTGATAGATGTTTATTTCTCATGCTAGAATTGTATTAACCGGAAACGTTGATACATGTGTGATTAATAAACAAACCAACGTTCCTAGTGAAGCCTCTCTTTTAACTAGCCCGTTGATTAAACAGATGATCAAGGTTTCCTGATCATGAACATTGGATGTTGTTGATAACGGGGTCATGTCATTAGGAGAATGACATGATGAACTTAAACCCTAAACTAAGTATAACAATACGATCAAGTCATTTAGTTTTGTTGTTATGTCTTACATTCGGAGTAACATTATTCCTTAGACCATGAGATCATGTTAATCACTAATACCGAAAGAATACTTTGATGACATCAAACATCACACCGTAAAAGGGTGACTATAAAGGTGGCATTGGATATTCGGAAAGTATTGGTTGAAGCTCATGGATCGAGAATGGGATTTGTCCATCCAATATGACGGATAGATATACTCAGGGCCCTCTCGGTGATATCACATCAACACCGCTTGCAAGCAAGTGATTTGATCACTAGGATGTTATATCACGGGAACGAGAAAAGAGTACTTGTCGGATAACGAGATCGAACAAAGTATAGTGGATACCGATGATCGGATCTCGGACAAGTAATATATCGCGAGACAAAGGGAAATCGTTACGACGTTGAAAGGTTCACACGATTACGAGAGTCATCGTTGAATATATAGGAGTCATCACGGTTTTCCAGACCCCGCTGTTGATTATTGATCGGAGAGGAGTCTCGATCATGTCTATAATATTCACGAACCGTAGGGAGACACACTTAAGGTTCGATGAAGCGTTTAGAGAAGATACGGAATACCGAAGAATATTTTGGGCAGCTCCGGAATAGTTTCGGGGAAAATTGAAATAGTTCAAGGGGTTTTTCGTCGAACGGTTGTTAATAGAATTAACAAATGGTTCGAGGTGCTGCATGCAAATGTTTGTTAATGGAATTAACAAATATAAATAAAGAAATAAAAATGTTTTATTTATTTATTAAAGAAAAACCTTTGGATTTTCCAAGTGGGAAATTAAGGGAAATTTGAGTGGGTTTGAGTGGAGCTTCCACTCACATGAAGAGAGGAAGGGGTGGGGGCACCCATGGCTGGCCGCACCCCCCCCCCCCTTGGGCTGCCTCCCCCTCCCCTATAAAAGGAGGGTGAGGGCTCTCTCTTCCACACACACTTGCTCACACATTTTCCCTTCCATCCGCTGCTCCATTCCATGGTCTCCGGCTTGGCGAAGCCCTGACCGTGGGATTCTTCACCACCACCACGCCGTCGTGCTGCTGGAATTCCGGAGGGATCTTCCACTTCCGCAACCCGCTGGAACGAGGGAACGGAAGTCTTCATCGAGCTGAACGTGTGACCGATTACGGAGGTGCCGCCGGATTGCGGTGCTCTTCTTCTCGCTCGGGATCGGCGTGAGAACGACTACGCCAACCACGAGATCTTTTCTCGTACCACTTTGAGTCTTCGAGGGTATGTTATCTCAAGACTCTCTTTCTCCCCGTTGCCTTTCATCTCATAGATTAGATCTTGGCCATTTGGGTTTATCGCGTGTAGGAAAATTTTTGTTTTCTATGCTACGTTCCCCTTCAGTGGCATCAGAGCCGGATCTATGCGTAGATGAATTGTACGGGTAGAACACATAGGAGTATGTGGGCGTTGATGATCATGTTTTTGTCTCTTTGAGTATTTTATGATCTTAGTGGCATAGTAGGATGAAGCGGCCCGGACTAACTTTACATGTCCACGTACATGAGACTTGTTCCACAACTGACATGCAACTTGAATTGCATAAGTGGCTTGCGGGTGTCGGTTTCTCCTACTATAGTTAAGATCTAATCTACAAAGGGTTGTTCAAAAATATATTTTATCAACGTTGTGGTTTTTTGTACGTAGATATGAACGGTTCTATCCTCGTAAGCCCAAAGCCACGTAAAATATGCAAAAATAAATTAGAGGCGTCTAACTTGTTTTTGCAGGGCATGTGATGTGATATGGTCAATGTTACAAACGTTATGTATGAGATGATATCTTTTGTAAATTATTGACATACCGGCTGGAGCCATATGGTTGTCTTATTTTATGGCCTGCGTGCTGTATGTCATATCCATGTGATATGTTGTAATGGACAATCAAGATGGAGGTGCCACGGACCTTGGTGCCACGCCGGTAGGATGATGGAGATCATACCATGATGCACAAGATGGAGATCAAGTGCAAGAAGGACCATATCATATCACATTATCCATGCATGTGATGTTTATCCTTTTATGCATCTTATTTTGCTTAGATCGCGACGGTAGCATTATAAGATGATCCCTCTCACTTAATATCAAGATAATAATGTGTTCTTCCTTAAGTATGCACCGTTAAGAAAGTTCGTCGTTTCGAGACACCACGTGATGATCGGGTGTGATAGACTCAACGTTCGCATACAACGGGTGTTTTCAAGCCTAGCATGTACAGACATGGCCTTGAAACACATGCAATACAATGGTTCTACTTGGCGAGCCTAGCATGTACAGACATGGCCTCGGAACACGTAACCGAAAGGTAAAGCATGAGTCATATGAATGATATGATGAACATGTTGATGTTCGCCTTTGCAACTACACCGTCTCACGTGATGATCGGTTTCGGTGTAGTGAATTTGGTTCGTGTAATCACTAAAGACAACTAAGAGGGATGTTGTTTTTGAGTGGGAGTTCATGGGATAATTTTAGAATTAACTTGAACTTAATTTATCATAAACATAGTCTAAATAGTCTTTGCAAATATGTTGTAGATCATGGCACCACCTACCTTCAATTTCAATATGTTCATGGAGAAAGAGAAATTAGCGAACAATGGTAGCAACTTTACCAACTGGGCACTTAACCTGAGGATTCTCCTCACCGCTTGCAAGAAGCTCTATGTGCTTGATGCACCTCTAGGTGACCAACCCGCTGATGATGCTTCTGATGAGGATAAAAATGTTTATCTGACTCAACAAGAAGACCACAGTATAGTTCACTGCGGCATCCTCTATGGATTAGAGCCAGAGCTGCGAAAACGTTTCGAGAACAGCACTGCTTATGCCACAATGGGAGAATTGAAAATGATTTTCGATACCCATGCCGCAGTTGAGAGTTATGACGCTTCAGAAAAGTTCTTTAGCTGCATGATGGAAGAGAACAGCTCCGTTAGTGAGCACGTACTCAAAATGTCTGCGTACGCTGATAAGCTCATAGCCTTGGGAATATCGATTCCCATTGAGCTAGGGATACATCGTGTTCTCCAATCTCTGCCACCTAGTTACAAGAACTTCGTGATGAACTATAATATGCAGAGCATGAAGAAGTCTCTCCCTGAGCTTCTCTCGATGCTTAAAACTGCTGAAGTGGAGATCAAGAAAGAACATCAAGTGTTGATGATCAATAAGACCACTAGTTTCAAGAAAGGCAAGAAAGGCAAGCCAAGGGTAAACTTCAAGAAGGGTGGCAAATCTGTTGCTACTGCTGAGAAGAGAAACAGGCATGGCCCTAAGTCTGAGACTGAGTGTTTCTATTGCAAGGGTACTGGCCACTGGAAGCGCAATTGCCCCAAGTATCTGGCAGATAAGAAGGCCGGCAAAGTGAACAAAGGTATATATGATATACTTGTTATTGATGTGTACCTTACTAGTACTCGCAGTAGCACCTGGGTATTTGATACTGGTTCGGTTGCTCACATATGTAACTCGAAACAGGAGCTGCAGAACAAGCGACCACTAGCAAAGGATGAGGTGACGATGCGCGTCGGCAATGGATCAAGAGTTGATGTGATCGCCGTCGGGACGCTACCTCTACGTCTACCATCGGGATTAGTTATAAACCTAAATAAATGTTATTTGGTGCCCGCATTAAGCATGAATATCGTTTCTGGATCTTGCTTAATGCGGGACGGTTATTCCTTTAAGTCCGAGAACAATGGTTGTTCGATTTATATGAATAATATCTTTTATGGTCATGCACCTGAGAAGAATGGTTTATTTCTTTTGAATCTTGATAATGTTGATACACATATTCATAATGTGAATGCCAAAAGAATTAAGTTAAATGATGATATTGCTACTTATTTGTGGCATTGCCGCTTAGGTCATATTGGTGTTAAACGCATGAAGAAGCTTCATTCTGATGGACTCTTAGAATCACTTGATTATGAATCATTTGAAACATGTGAACCATGCCTTATGGGCAAGATGACTAGAACCCCGTTTTCTGGATCGATGGAACGGGCGACAGACTTACTGGAAATCATACATACTGATGTATGTGGACCAATGAGTGTATCGGCGCGCGGTGGATATCGTTATTTTGTCACTTTCACAGATGATTTGAGTAGATATGGGTATATTTACTTAATGAAACACAAATCTGAAACGTTTGAAAAGTTCAAAGAATTTCAGTGTGAAGTTGAAAATCATCGTAACAGAAAGATTAAATTTCTACGATCTGATCGTGGAGGTGAATATCTAAGTTACGAGTTTGGCATGCATATGAAACAATGTGGAATAGTTTCACAACTCACACCTGCCGGAACACCACAGCGAAATGGTGTTTCCGAACGTCGTAATCGTACTTTATTAGATATGGTTCGGTCTATGATGTCTCTTACAGATTTGCCACTGTCGTTTTGGGGTTATGCACTAGAGACCGCTGCATTCACTTTAAATAGGGCACCATCTAAATCCGTTGAAACGACACCGTATGAATTATGGTTTGGAAACAAACCTAAGCTGTCATTTCTAAAAGTTTGGGGATGCGATGTTTATGTGAAGAAGCTTCAACCTGATAAACTCGAACCCAAAGCGGAAAAATGCGTCTTCATAGGATACCCTAAAGAAACAATAGGGTACACCTTCTATCACAGATCCGAAGGCAAGATTTTTGTTGCCAAGAATGGATCCTTTTTGGAGAAGGAGTTTCTCTCGAAAGGTGTGAATAGTAGGAAGGTAGAACTCGACGAGGTTATTGAACCTTCTCTTCTTGGAATGGCGAGTAGCGCAGCACCGGAAGTTGTTCCGGGGCCGACCCCGTCAGATGAAGAGAGAGTTAATGATCAAGATCATGAAACTCCAATAGAGGAAACTACCGCACCTCGCAGGTCAACTAGGGAGCGTGCAGCTCCTGAACTATACGGAGATCCCGTACTAAACTTCATGGTAGATGGAGGTGATGACCCTGCGACATATGAGGAAGCGATGATGAGCCCAGATTCCAACAAATGGCTTGAAGCCATGAAACCCGAAATAGGATCCATGTACGAAAACCAAGTTTGGACTTTGGTGGATTTACCCAATGACCGCAAGGCCGTTGAGAACAAATGGATCTTTAAAAAGAAAACTGATGCTGATGGTAATGTGACCGTCTATAAAGCTCGACTTGTCGCAAAAGGTTTCCGACAAATTCAAGGAGTTGACTATGATGAGACTTTCTCACCAGTAGCGATGCTTAAGTCAGTTAGGATTATGTTAGCAGTTGCTGCATTTTTCGATTATGAAATATGGCAGATGGATGTCAAAACGGCGTTCCTTAATGGTGACATTGAGGAAGAGTTGTATATGATGCAACCCAAAGGTTTTTTTTGATCCTAAGGATGCTGACAAGGTGTGTAAGCTTCAACGTTCCATTTATGGACTGAAGCAAGCATCCCGAAGTTGGAACCTCCGTTTTGATAAGGTGATCAAAGGTTTTGGATTTGTCCAAACATACGGAGAAGCTTGTATTTACAAGAAAGTGAGTGGGAGCTCTGTAGCATTTCTGGTACTATATGTGGATGACATATTGTTGATTGGAAATGATATAGAACTTTTAGAAAGCGTAAAAGGTTATTTGAACAATAGTTTTTCGATGAAAGACCTCGGTGAAGCAGCTTATATATTGGGCATCAAAATCTACAGGGATAGATCAAGACGCTTAATTGGACTTTCGCAAAGTACATACCTTGACAAGATTTTGAAGAAGTTCAGAATGGAAGATAGTAGGAAAGGGTTCCTACCTATGTTGCAAGGCAAGACGTTGAGTAAGACTCAATGTCCAGCTACAGCAGAAGATAGAGAAAAGATGGATAAGACTCCCTATGCTTCAGCCATAGGTTCTATCATGTATGCTATGCTATGTACAAGACCGGATGTGGCACATGCTATTAGTTTGACTAGTAGGTACCAATCCAATCCAGGTTTGGAACACTGGACTGCGGTCAAGAATATCCTAAAGTACTTAAGAAGAACTAAGGACATGTTTCTCGTATATGGCGGTGAAGAAGAGCTCGTCGCAAGATGTTACGTCGATGCTAGCTTCGACACTGATCCGGATGACTCTAAGTCTCAGTCCGGGTACGTATTTATTATGAATGGAGGAGCTGTAAGCTGGAGGAGTTCCAAGCAATCCGTGGTGGCGGGATCATCAACAGAAGCGGAATATGTTGCTGCCTCGGAGGCAACACAGGAAGCAGTTTGGATGAAGGAGTTCATATCCGAACTAGGCGTGGTTCCAAGTGCGTTGGATCCAATGGTTGTCTATTGTGACAACAATGGTGCCATAGCCAATGCTAAGGAACCAAGGTCTCACAAGAATTCCAAGCATATCAAGCGTCGTTTTCACTCCATCCGTGAGCATGTCGCAGATGGTGATGTGAAGATTTGCAAAGTACATACGGATCTGAATGTGGCAGATCCGTTGACTAAAACTCTCTCAAGGACAAAACATGATCAACACCAGAACTCCATGGGTGTTAGATTCATCACTATGTAATATAGATTATTGCCCCTAGTGCAAGTGGGAGACTGAAGGGAATATGCCCGAGAGGCAATAATAAAGTGTTTATTATGTTATTCCTTGTTTGTGATAGATGTTTATTTCTCATGCTAGAATTGTATTAACCGGAAACGTTGATACATGTGTGATTAATAAACAAACCAACGTTCCTAGTGAAGCCTCTCTTTTAACTAGCCCGTTGATTAAACAGATGATCAAGGTTTCCTGATCATGAACATTGGATGTTGTTGATAACGGGGTCATGTCATTAGGAGAATGACATGATGAACTTAAACCCTAAACTAAGTATAACAATACGATCAAGTCATTTAGTTTTGTTGTTATGTCTTACATTCGGAGTAACATTATTCCTTAGACCATGAGATCATGTTAATCACTAATACCGAAAGAATACTTTGATGACATCAAACATCACACCGTAAAAGGGTGACTATAAAGGTGGCATTGGATATTCGGAAAGTATTGGTTGAAGCTCATGGATCGAGAATGGGATTTGTCCATCCAATATGACGGATAGATATACTCAGGGCCCTCTCGGTGATATCACATCAACACCGCTTGCAAGCAAGTGATTTGATCACTAGGATGTTATATCACGGGAACGAGAAAAGAGTACTTGTCGGATAACGAGATCGAACAAAGTATAGTGGATACCGATGATCGGATCTCGGACAAGTAATATATCGCGAGACAAAGGGAAATCGTTACGACGTTGAAAGGTTCACACGATTACGAGAGTCATCGTTGAATATATAGGAGTCATCACGGTTTTCCAGACCCCGCTGTTGATTATTGATCGGAGAGGAGTCTCGATCATGTCTATAATATTCACGAACCGTAGGGAGACACACTTAAGGTTCGATGAAGCGTTTAGAGAAGATACGGAATACCGAAGAATATTTTGGGCAGCTCCGGAATAGTTTCGGGGAAAATTGAAATAGTTCAAGGGGTTTTTCGTCGAACGGTTGTTAATAGAATTAACAAATGGTTCGAGGTGCTGCATGCAAATGTTTGTTAATGGAATTAACAAATATAAATAAAGAAATAAAAATGTTTTATTTATTTATTAAAGAAAAACCTTTGGATTTTCCAAGTGGGAAATTAAGGGAAATTTGAGTGGGTTTGAGTGGAGCTTCCACTCACATGAAGAGAGGAAGGGGTGGGGGCACCCATGGCTGGCCGCACCCCCCCCTTGGGCTGCCTCCCCCTCCCCTATAAAAGGAGGGTGAGGGCTCTCTCTTCCACACACACTTGCTCACACATTTTCCCTTCCATCCGCTGCTCCATTCCATGGTCTCCGGCTTGGCGAAGCCCTGACCGTGGGATTCTTCACCACCACCACGCCGTCGTGCTGCTGGAATTCCGGAGGGATCTTCCACTTCCGCAACCCGCTGGAACGAGGGAACGGAAGTCTTCATCGAGCTGAACGTGTGACCGATTACGGAGGTGCCGCCGGATTGCGGTGCTCTTCTTCTCGCTCGGGATCGGCGTGAGAACGACTACGCCAACCACGAGATCTTTTCTCGTACCACTTTGAGTCTTCGAGGGTATGTTATCTCAAGACTCTCTTTCTCCCCGTTGCCTTTCATCTCATAGATTAGATCTTGGCCATTTGGGTTTATCGCGTGTAGGAAAATTTTTGTTTTCTATGCTACGTTCCCCTTCACTTTATTCATAAAGTTATTAAGGTTTCCTTGTTTTGAACATCTGATATATGTCATTGAATATGTGATTTGATTGTGGAACTATATATTCATGTTGTTCATACTAGACTGTCCTTGGTCATTAAGGTTGTGCTGGACACACACCCTAGACTAATGTGAGTGTTGGCTGATGACACGGTTCCACTTGTCATGGGCATGGTGATGCCATTCCAACGTTTACAGACTTGGTTAAAGAGTTTAGCAAGTCGGACCGACCCACATTGAGATGCAACGATCAAGTCGTCATTTGCATGTCTCAATCAATGTAATCCTTAGACCTGAGGTTGTCGCACAATCCGAGTTGTGGATCACCGACTTAGGTTCTGTCAAACGATGTTCTGTGACAAGGCAGCTATTAAGGCAGAGTTCAGGTCGAATGAGAAGCAAGCTGATCAAGATGGGATTTTGCCCCTCCGAATGGAGAGATATTCTCTGGGCCCTCTCGAGTGATATGATTCAGGAAGCATGGCCATGCGCGACTCAGTTAAGTGTTAACTGTGTCTGTTGACTAAGAGTTAGTCAGATGAATCACATATCACGGATCGAGAAGAGAGTTGAACTATTAAAGGGATGACGATAAATCGCCTATAGTTCGACAAGGTATATCGTGAGGCAAAAAGGACTAAGATGAATATCACATTGAAAGGTATGTCGTCATGACTCAATGGGACTTGGGAGTCGGCACGTTCTGCTAGGAGCCGCTACCGATTGATCGATTGAGAGTCGGACTCCAATCGTGTCCAAGTCGCCATGAGCCTGCAGGGTCGCACACTTAAGAGCGGGAGCAAATATTGGTTGAGTTGGACCTGAACCGGAAATGGACCGAGTTGTGAGTCGGACTCACAAAGGGAATGGGCCACAAGTGTTGTGAAGCCCACTACCATTCGCTATATAAAGAGGGGCGCAGGTTGCCCAGCGGGCACGTTAGTCCACTCCCATGCGTTGGGAACCCTAGCCCCACTCAGTCCCGCCGTCGCACTGGACCTAGCAGTCCGCCGTCGGAGCTCCTCCTCGTACGTGTGGATACCGGCAGAGGTGCTGTACGTTCAGCACTTCGACGTTCGAGGGATTGGATCGGCCGGACCGAATCATGGGACTGCACTGTCCCGACGCGCTTCATCGATAATCCGCAACCGCGCGTCTAGTGGTAATCATCGTGGCCTTCTACCTCGGCTAGATCTTGGAAGCATCGCGTAGGAAAAGGTTTTTGTTTATCTCTACGCGTTTCAACATCTTGGACCCTAGACGACTTGTGGTTTTCTTGGGAGCCTCCAATTGAGTTGTGGATGCGTGCCCCAAATTTATGGTGACATCGAGAGCCTCCAATTAAGTTGTGGATGCGTGCCTCGATCGAAGGTTGCCAATAGTGGAAAGTGAATTAGGCCTTTGTGGCGAGGTTCATCGGAGAATAGGGTGAGACCTCTTTTGGCGAGCTCACACCCCTTACAACAAGACGTACTCCCCTCAAAAGGAGGAACTCGAGAATACATCATTGTCTTTGTGCGCCTTGCTTATTTATATGCCCGAACTATTTACTTATGCACTTTACATTATAATGGCCTTCGTGCTTGAAGTTATATATATTTCTATCACCTTGTTACTTGTCTTGCTTAGCATAAGTTTTTGGTGCACATAGTTGAGCGTAGAATATTTAGGCTGCGTGCTTGTTATTTTAAACACCTAGTTTATTTCCTCATTTAGTAAGACTTAACCGGAAAAGTTTTAATCGCCTATTCAACTCCCCTCTAGGCGACAACGTTGTCCGTTCAATTGGTATCAGAGCCTACGATCTCATTATTAGGATTTACATCCTAGAGAGTATGATGTCGTTTAGGGAATTAGTGCATGATCCCTATTTTAAATTCGACGACACAAATTATGATGTTTGGAAAATTCGCATGCTTAGTATTTTTGGGGCCATGCGTCCACACTATGTAAAGAGAATTGTAGATATGGATTTTCCTCCTCCAAAGGATTCCCAAAATATATCTTTACAGGATGATGAAAACTCTTATCTCGATACTCGAATATCTAATGGTCTCATTTGTATTTTGAGTGATGTAGTTCTTGCATCAATCTTGCCTTTTCGGAACACTTATGAGTTATGGAAAAAACTTCAAGATAAATATGATGTGTCCAACATGATTTAGGATGTTTATTCTCCTTCCACTTCCGGACGTGATGAGTTCACATTTTTCTCCACTCCACCAACATGTGATTTGTCACAATATAATGATGTGGTGAGTGTTGATAGAAATTGCATTGTTTATAGTGAATCTACTATTGACTATACTTCATCTCTATCACATTTCAATTTTCTATCTTTGGACTTGAACTCTTATAGCACTCCAAATTCCTGACATGCTAGTGTTGATAGTCCTTGCATATCATGTACTAACCAAATCTCATGATGATATGCTTCATATGTCTTGTTGTGATGAAAACAATGCTTCCATTTCCTGTAGTACTTGTGTGGCTAACAATGTAAAGAAATCCCAACATTTGTTGGAACAAGGCATGGACCTCAATCGAGCTTAGGTGTTCTCTCATCGTCACCTTCTGATTCTCATTTGTGACTTATGGCTAAGGATTCAAAGGTATCTCCACCTTTGGAACTACATCTTGTGATGATGAGGATGAGGATATTTATTATGGAGAGAATAATGATGATGTCTCTTTAAAGGAGAAGGGAGAGTTGCTTCTTCATAATCCCCTTAAATGTAGTAAAGTTATCTCCCCTTTGTGTAAAATTTTGGCTTTTGCTATTAATAGCGCAAAAATCATTGAGAAGAAAGGAGATACACAAAGATAAGATGGTCTTGAAATTGCTTCGCTTAATGTTACGCTTGAGAAAGATCACAAGCTCCAAGTTAGTCTTGGGGAGAAACTCGAATCTATTGAGAAGCTTTATAATGAACAAATTGCTTTGCTCAGTAAAGCACGTGAGGGCATGTAGCCTCTTAACTAGACGCTTAATGTAGACATTTATTTATGCATCAAGCGACCGAGTCTGCTATTTGCATGCAAATTTAAAGCACCGGACGCCTAAGAGCAGCGCCAACGCGACGCTAGCAGGTCGACGCCAGGGTCGGAATCCCGGCAGATCGGCGGTTGGACCGACGAATCCTGGGCGCCGTGCGCCCAAACTTTCGCCCGACGCTTCCCTATTTTTTTTTGCTTTTGGCGTTAGAATCGGAAGGACCCAGGCGATACGAGCCACGGAATGCAACGGAAATTAGCGACTACTTAAGCGCTCTACATTGCAGAAAAAGGCGCTAACAGCATAATTATAATTTATGGAATTATTATTTTTCATATAAGCGTCTCCATAGACGCCTCCCATTGTGGATGCTCTAGCTAGTCGCCGACGCTAACAAAACTGCCAGGAATTTCGCAAAACGCCGGGTATTTAATTCCTAGCGTCTAGCTAAGCGTCGGCGTTTTTTTTTTTTTTTTTTTTTTTGAGATAGCTAAGCGTCGGCGTTGTACCTGCCTTACAAAACTCTACTAGAAACAGACATGCCCGGATGGGGAAAAAAAGAAAAAAGAAAACAATTCCCCTGGATCGAACAGCCCCATTGAACGCTCACAACCGAGAAGCCGCTCGAATCCCCTCCAAAATCCCCAAAGTCAGAGCCCCTAATCCGTTGCGAAACCCTCCAAATCTCTCGATTCGGACCACGGAGCACTAGATTTCCGCCACCAATTTGTTCATCAAGCCAACCACTGACCGTCTCTTGACCAGTGAGTACTCAATCGGCCGCCTGAGGCTGCTAGATTCTTTCCCCCCGATCCACCGATCCTCGGAGAGTACCGATCTTGGTCAGCTTGAGGGCTACAAATCCCGCGAAGCTTGTTCCGGTGGGCATGGGCAAGCCTCTAATCTACGAGATACTGGAGAAGCCGGCCAGCAGCGGCGTCATCGGCATCTGCTCCTTGATCTGGTACCTCATCCAGAAGCGGGGCATCGGGTACGCGGATGTGGGCCTCAGCTACGAGGCCGCCATGGAAGGAGGGCAGTACTGGAGGATCATCACCTCCGCGTTCTCGCACGTCAGCGTCGTCCACCTGGTGTTCAACATGAGCGCGCTGTGGAGCCTCGGCGCCGTCGAGCAGCTGCCCCACCTCGGCCTCGGCGTCCAGTACTACCTCCACTACACCGTCGTGCTCGTGGTCCTCTCCGGCCTGCTCGTGCTCGGGATATACCACGTAATGATCCAGAGGTTCAAGGTGGAGTACTTTAGGAGGGTGACCGCCGTGGGGTACTCCTGCGTCGTCTTTGGGTGGATGACAATCCTGGCCGCCAAGCAGCCGTCGTCGAAGCTGAACCTGTTCGGGATCCTGTCGCTGCCGATCAGCTTCGCGCCGTTCGAGTCGCTGATATTCACGTCCATCATGGTTCCGCAGGCAAGCTTCATTGGCCACTTGTCGGGGATCATCGTCGGCTACTCGATTGCCTGGGGTCTGTTTCATGGGATGAATAACTACTGGGCGATCACCATGCTTGGGTGGATTGTTCTTGTGTTTGTCATGAGCTTGAAGCGTACTGGGTCGATGGAGTTGAGATTTATCGAGATCGAGCCAGTTGCCGATCCATCGCTGCCTTCCATGGGTGTGGTTGCATCCAGAAATGGCAGGATGGATGTGCTGCCTGGAAGAGGAGTTGCAGACTTTGTATGACCTACAGTAGTGTGGAAGAGCTGGTCACTGAAATATTTGATAGATAGGTCTTGTTTCAGTTTTGGAATTCTGGTGTGGTGGGTTTCTTTGGCCTTCTCAGATGTGAAGGTGTTCGTTTATCTGGACTTCCAGATGTATGTTCATTTCGAACAGGAAGGAATTCATTTGTGAAGGATAGCATGTAAAGGAATGAGAAGGATGTAGAAAAAAGAACTGAATTTGTCAACTGATGTGCATATCAGATTGTTTCTGTGCTAATGTGCAGAACTGTTGATTCAGATTATAAGCCAACGTGTTGCTTTTCATATGCATGATAACCCTTGCACGGAAAACGAAACTGGTATTCTCATTCTACTACTTGTTATTAAGAGTAATGCTATTAGTAGTGGGTTGTAGCTAATGCAGGCATACAAGTATACAACAGTCTTGTGTTTTCGTTTTGAGAACTGCATCATGCTTACACAGTGTTATGCTTCCAGTTTTGAAATTCTGGTGTGATGGGTTTCTTTGGTCATCTCAGATGTGAAGGTGTTCATTTATCTGGACTTACAGATGTATGTTCATTTCGAACATGAAGGAATTCATTTGTGAAGGATAGCATGTAAAGGAATGAGAAGCATGTAGAAAGAAGAGCTGAATTTGTCAACTGATGTGCATATCAGATTGTTTCTATGCTAATGTGCAAAACTGTTGATTCAGATTATAAACCAAGGTGTTGCTTTTCATATGCATGGTAACCCTTGCATGGAAAACGAAAACTGGTACTCTTATTCTACTTGTTATTAAGAGTGATGCTGTTAGTAGTGTGCTGTAGCTAATACAGGCATACAAGTATACAACAGTCTTGTTTTCAATTGTGAAGGATAGCATGTCAAGTAATTAGAAGCATATAAGAAAGAGCTGAATTTTTTAAGGTGTGGTGCATCAGATTGGTTCTATGCTAATGTTTAGATTCAAACTATAAACCAAGATATTTCTTTTCATATGCATTATAAGAACTGTTATGCTGATAATGAAGTGTTCCTGATAGTCATATGTTAGTCTAGTTCTGCCAGTCACTGCCGTGTCACCTTGCACCTAAGGCCCCCTTTGCGTCACTATGTTTAGACAATTCAGATGATATTCTTGTATACCAATCAGTTATCAAAGAGGGTGTAATCATGATCAGAATTTACAGGAGATAACATAGTCACGGTATTGGTACATACATGAACATAGTGCAAGTGCCACAAATTCATTGCTTCGTCTGTATTACATGATTCCTTTTCATGACCTGAAGTGCTAAATCCTACGTGTTTGTGTATGCTGATTAAAGAAGGGAAACAAAAAATTGTACGCATAGCTGCCATATATGGGAGAGCTCTTCACTTCACCAACAGTTATTTCATTTATGCAATAAATATGGTACCTCTTTATTCGTATTAGCAAATGTATTGTTCTGAGTTTACAAAAGGAAGCACATCAGCGACCATGCACATTACACGCACATCATTTACATTTCAGGGCCGAGCGCAAAGGCTAAGTTTCTGCTGATAAGTGAAATTGTCTGTCGTGCTGTCACACAGGAGTGATCCTCCTAGCACGTTCGTATCAGTTTGTTTCAATCAGTTTTCCCCCATAGATGACAAGAAACACTTCAGGTTGTTCCTGCCTGGCGGATCACTTATTGGTAACAATTATAACACGATGTCCATGTCAAATCCGAGCTTCTCCTTTGATGAAATGAAGATCTGGGGGGCTTCAAAGCTCATCCTGAACATGAAACCAACAGTTACTTAAGTCACCTACTGTTATCTAATTGGATTCTGCAGCTCTAAATACTAAATGAAAGAACGAAGGTGTTTCACAACTTACATGGTAGTCATCCCAGTGATCCCTGCCGCGCTGAAATACAGAGAAGAAATAACAGGGGATGTTAGATAAATCATTCATTCATTTGTATATGGTGTCTTACACAGTTACTGTGTCATGTATTATATAAGAGGAAGATACAGATAAGCTCAGCCTTCCAAGAACACAAGCAAACACAAGCCAACACATCACGGCCTTCCAAGAACACCAGCATTAGAGCACAGTAAATGAAACTTGTCTACCGAACTAGTAAATCTTCTTGGATTATGCAATGTGTTGATATGTTCATGATTCAGTAAGTGTACAAAAAGAGTCAGCCAATAAGACTTCTTAAAAGAATTTCCCCATATTTCATACTTTAAGGGACTCTAAATTGGCTTCAAGAACACCAGCCAACACAAGCAAACACAAGCCAACACACCACGTCCTTCCAAGAACACCAGCATTAGAGCACAATAAATGAAACTTGTCTACCGAAGTAGTAATATCTTCTTGGATTATGCAATGTGTTGATATGTTCATGATTCAGTAAGTGGTACTAAAAGAGTCAGCCAATAAGACTTCTTAAGAGAATTTCCCCATATTTCATACTTAAAAGGACTCTAAGGTGGCTTCAGGAAGAGAGCTAGCGATATGTGAGCTTACTCTTTTGTATCTGTCCTTGTAATGGTCCCTACCACGGTGTCGATCGCCCCTCTCTCTCCTCCGCCGCTCTCCTTCCTCCCTTGCCTGTTGAGCTTCCTGTAGGTAAGCAGCTATGTTTAGCTTATTTCACAATGGCAGTTATTCTTTTGCGGTTCTGCCTCAAGGACATCAAATAATGGTCATTGATGATTGCTAAGTGAAGATTGCAACCTTATCTTCTCTAGCTTTCCTTTCCTTTTCAGCTTCTTCAAAAGCCTCCTTTTCAGCCTATAATATACGAAAAAAGTAGAAGTAAGATTGTGCTTTCGGGATATCAGCAGCATAGGTCAATTCAGTAAACATGTGTCGTTACCTCCTTATTTGCACCCCACGTTTCCTCAGCTACTCTTTTTGCATATTCCGGGTCATCACAAATGAGAATGTTGTCGAAAACTGAACCAGCTTTTACCTGCATACAAGTAAGCTATAAGTCAGCATCTCATTTACTTCATTATGTCATGCATCTCAAGAGGACCACTATACATAACATATGGTACCTGCCAAACTTCAATTCCAATATACTTCAAAGGTTTCAGTACATATAAATCTGGATCATCCTCAAACTCTGCAAAAGTGGAACAGTTCAGGGCATAAGGTTGTTTCGAAGTTTGACAAGATGCCCGCTTCAACATCAGGTGTCTAGTGTAATATCAATTTTCCTTATCTCATTACCTGGGTTATCAATCCACGGGGTCTTCCATTTACCCTTGTAGTTAGGGTTCTTAATTTTCTGTGGCCAGAGGAATGTGTGAACACAGAGTTTACCAAAGAAATAAAGTAGCATGAACGACTGATGGGAAAACAACACAACAAACCTTGCGCTTCCATTGTCCTTTGTATGCTGGATTTGGTATCCTTCTAGGCTTCCAAATGCCATCATCATCATCGTCCCATGATTCGGGCTGATTAAGAGCACAATATGCGTATAATTGTCATCAGGTTGTGTGTTTAGTTACAAAGAGAGCATCAAAAGTAACAATGTTGCAGCAAGTCCAAATAGGTAAGCCAGATGTGTTGGTTATAAGTTAGCACTGAATGATGCATTATCAAATAAGCCATGCCGATTTACAGTATGGAATATTTTCCTGAGGAAAAATATAGTATGGAATATGAAGTCCAATAACTAATAGTTTGATGCCTCAAGGATGATTAACGTTGGAACTTGCATACCTTTTTGTCCTTTGGATCAGGAATCTCTCTCGGAATAGAATCATAGCCCTGGCCAAGGTGGGTGAGTAGTTACAAAACAATTCATTTTCAGAAAATTCCAAAACAAGTACAGTATTAAAAATTTTGATTCACAAAAAGATGTATGGGCACACAAACCTCTGGTTTAACTTGATCAGGATCCTCAATGTACTCTCTGTCATCCCAATCCTTAGGCTGCAAAGAAGGCATACATGTTAGATGATTTTCACAATGTAATTTTGCTAGGCATAATACAGTATTTCAAGAAGTGAGCTACCTTTTTGGCATTAACTTCCTTAATTTTACGAGGAGGTAAGATGTCCCAATCAGTGTACATGCTCCCAGATTCTCTTTCACGGTTATCGACAAGTATACTATAAGACGCGTCTGGCCTAAGAATGAATGTGTAGACATGCGTCAACCTGTCAGTTTCACATTGTAGATCTTTCTTGACAGGGTAGTTCTGCCCCTGGTAAGAAAGTATAAGATGCAGCTTCTTTGTTTGAGTCCCACATATATCTGGCCCAAACATCAAACTGCGTAAGAGAAAATGAGAAAGTTAGCAGGTATTACTAAGCAGTAGACTAGTAAACTGAACAGATAAGCAGTTTATATTTATTCATTGCACACTAATCATGGATGGCCCATTCACAAGCCATGACATCTAGATGGATAATATAACAAACTGAGTGAGATATGTCTTTTCTTATCAACTATATGAATATTCAAATCACATGCTGAAACAGGGACGGAGTCCCTTACTAACAGCAACAGTGGATCCTTGGAAGCATACCTGTATGGAGTGTCCCCACTATATTTCTTCTGGTTGACATAACCAGACATTAGCTTAATATAACCACCGCCACATTCAATGTCCTGCTCAAACTTTATGGAATACTGGAGCACCAATGTCCGGCCCTTGTTACTGAACTCTGGGATCTTGGCTGAGATAGCAAAATGCCTAGCATCTAGTGTTGTCTGAATGCCTAGAACACCCGAATAATACACAAGGATCAGATAATGTGCAGAATCTTAGGGAAGAGGTTATTTGACTCGTGACCAAAGAATCAGCATCATCAATTAAGAAAGAAGTAGTGAAGGATGGAAAAAGGTAAACCTTTGTCATCAGGATCTCCAGAATATTTCCCTGCCGTGTGCTTGAATTGACCGGCCTTCCCTTCGCTCCGTTTCCAATCGGATTGCACCCAACGAGACTGCCAGCCATCTGAACATTTTGAAACAAACAGCTATATGATAAGGCAAAACGCTGGACAACCACGACAAGTAGAAACTGGCAGTAGCTTATTGAAACTCATATATTGGTGTTGGACAAGGCGTCGCAGGTAGTTCAAGCAAACCAGTACATATCAGCAGTTCACTCTTGTCACTGCATCACACTGAGGCGCTCCCTATTAACACAAACATTAGTTCCCACTTCCCACCCAATGTCACACTCAATGACTCGAGGCACTCACTATTTCACCAGGAGACCTTGGCTACATCGATCAACTCCAAACTCTCAAGAGTTTAACTAGTTGATTAGCTCGTTCAAGAGAAGTAGTAATATCCTTTGTGAATCAACAAAGCATGGACAGACAGGGGAAGCAGAAATTTCCAAAGTCAACAACACAAACAGTGGTCAATAGAGGGGGGCGACACAGAAATAATTCAGGCAGCCACCCAAAATGGAAATTGGGAGCAGGGAATCCAGCCCAGTAGGGCGCTAGCTTCCCACCAATTCAATGGAAGCACCAGAATAGAAATAGCAGCATGTACTACCTACCCTAGGAAGCATGCTGGCATCTCCGAAACTGGTAAGCAGCAAGTCTAGACTGAACTGGGGAACTGGTAAGACTACTACAGTACCTTCGAATCGCTCCTCGAAGATGACCTCCCCGGAGGCGAGCAGGAGCACTGACGCGAGGGCAAGGAGGCGG
The DNA here is from genome assembly GCA_028641055.1 of Alopecurus myosuroides. NCBI lineage: Eukaryota > Viridiplantae > Streptophyta > Magnoliopsida > Poales > Poaceae > Alopecurus > Alopecurus myosuroides. The sequence continues at coordinate 122,538,071 of CM054058.1, forward strand.
TGCAGGAGCCGGAGCTGGAGCTCCGGGTGCCCGCCGCGGCGGCTGGTACTCATCACCGGAGACCAAGTGGTGGTGCTAGTGGCTCCCAGCCGTGCTGCTGCCTCTGCTCGGCTTTCCAGAGCAAAGGGAATATTTGTAGCGCGCGCCACGCTGTAATGGCACGCGGATGTCGAGCTTATTCACGGTAATGCCCTTGCCGGCGCGACCAACGACGTCGGCATCCGGCGCCCTTAGTGGTGTGGCATTCTGGTGATTTGACGTAGACCCGGGGCTATTTGCGTGGACGAGTGGAGGTGTGGACCGGAGCAGCGGGCCGTTCTCCGTCCCGCGTCGCAACCACCGGAAGCCGGCGACGACCCGTCAAAGTCAACGTCGCCGCGGTGGTGGGCCCACCGCTACGGGGTTGGGACGTCCCTACCTGGGCGCCGGCCCCACGTATAAAATCCGGTAGCAAATGAAGCTCGGTTAATCTCTGGCGGCAGCCAACGGAGGGCCGCCACGTCGTCGCCCTGACGTGTTTTTGAGCTTTTGCTACGTGCGAGACAGGGAGCGTGACCGGAGAGGCGGAGACGCTCGCCGTGCTGCTCGGGCCGTCCGGTCCGGGCCATCGCGTTGTTCCATGGCTAGTCTGGTCGTCGCGGCTCATGATTCGTGATGCTGCTCGTACACGCGGAATTCTACTACAGTTCAGTCTCGCGTCTTCGGCGTGCGGCTGCTAAAAGTATTGCAAACTGATATCAATTTTAACAAGACATCATAAACTTAGCAATTATGTTTCACATGAAAAGTAACACAAATAACCGTTAATAAATAAAGAAGCATTGAAAGCAATAATTTTATTTCAATCATAAAGAAAAACATAATAACATGTTATCCCGCGTGTCCTTCGTGGATTAACAAAACATAAATGACACGACACCTTCAAATTTTAAATGGTGACTACATACAAATACTTTAATAACAAAAATACCACAATCATGAATCAATCGATAATAAATTTTGGGACTATGCACATTATATTCAAATGACAATCATGCTCTCTTAACTGTTGCATAACATAAAAAGATGAATACACAACGTAAAAGTAAAAGAAAGACCCTTCATAGAGTGAAGCAAGGATTACTCATGTGTTAGAGCTTATTATTTAATCAAACAGGTATACTGAAAACAATTTTGAGAGATGTGTATGCCTATGTCAACGAATGCTATCAAATAACCTATCTTCTTTTCATGTTTAATGGCTTCAAGAGCGGTTCCATAAGAGAACCATAACATTCCCATGTCTCCTTTGTTTGCATAGGTTAAGTTCATGATTTCTCAAGTCATTTGGAGATTTTAACGTCATTGTTGTAGCTTAGTTTGGGCTGGGCACCTAGATGCCCGCTCTTTTTGCAAAATTAAAGACTAGCACATTATTCGTGCTAGTCGGGTGTGAAGCCATCAAACATAATAAAGCATTCAATACTTCCTCATGAGTTAAAACAGGAACACAAAACATGTTTATTTTTTTGAAGGTTTAAACGTACCACATGAGAAATTTACATGGAGTGACAGTGAAATACCACATGTAGGTAGGTATGGTGGACACATTTGGCAAACTTTGGTTTTTGGGAGTTGGATGCACGAGTAGAGACCACACTCGGTACATAGTGAAGTCTAGCAAAAGGCTGGGAGCGACAAACTAAGAGAGCAATAACGGCCATAATCATGCATAGTGACAAACCATCATTAATCAAATCATGAAGTGATATTACAAGTCAAAAACTAAATGATCATCAAGGATAGAGGTGACTTTGTTTATAGTCATAAAATGGTGTGAGCATGCGCCAAGTCAATCCAAGTAAATCATTCAAAGAAGAATACCATGCTTCAATATGAGAAAACAACACATGATTTAATTTTAATGGCACATTAAGCACACTCAGCTATTTGAGACTAGTCATGATACATCATATATTACTAAGAACACAATTAAAATAAAATCTAACATGACATGCCAAAGTATAAGCCACAGTCAAGACAAGCTTCCTTTTGCACCACTATAAGCATGAAATATTTTACTCTTTTCCAACACCAATTAACTTATTTTAAACAAGTCTCAAAGCAATTAATCATCAAAGATTAGAGAGCTAACCATATATAACTGAATCAAACCAACAAGATTTGAACACAATTTGAGTGAAAAATAAGAGCAAAGCGCAATACTAGCAAAACCTGAACATTCGCAGAATAATAAGAGTGAAAATTGGAGTGTTCTAGGCAATTGAAACAGAGCGTGTCTCTCTCCCAACTAAAATATGCTAGGATCCAAACCTTTATTACATAAAAAACTGAACGCAAAATAAAATAACGCTCCAAGAATAACACATATCATGTGAAACAATAAAAATATAGTGTTGTGAAAGAAACCTAATATTTTTGTTGATGAAGAGGTGATGCCTTCGGAATCCCCAAGCTTTAACGCTTGTACTTCTTGGATATGTCTTGGGGTCACATGGGAATCCCCAATCTTGAGCATTTGTCCATCCTTCATCTCATCATATCATTCTTCTCTCCCTACACTTGAAAACTTCCTCCACCTAAAACTTAGCATCTTCATTAGCAACGTTAGTGAATCAAAATAATAAATCCACTTGGTTCAGTTTCAACACAAGTCTAATACTCAATTTAAAACATTAGCTATTGTCACAAATTATTTTCAGTCTCTCCCTCCCAAAAAAATCTCAAAAGAAAAATATTAAGAGGCAAATGCAAATATTGGCAAATATTTGTCAAAAACAGAACATCAGGTAAAGATGATTTTTTTGAGGCACTTCGGTAGCTCAAATAAAAAGTTCAAAACTAATAGAAATGGTAGATAACAACCTGGGGCAGGTGGCAAAAAATTATCAAACAATAATCGGGTTCTGGCTGAGAGAACCAATATTTTTGATGAAGCGCCAAAATCTGGATAGAAAACAACAATTTCCCCAAATCATACTAACTCTCTATTAGAGGCTACTATTGGCAAAAATACAAAATATAAAGGATAATGAGTGGTTGTACAGAGGTAACAACTTCCAAGACATAAAATCAAAATAAAATAGAAGAAAACATAAAAATAGCGAAGGTGAAACAAAGTGGGTTGCCTCCCACAAGTGTTTTTCTTTAACGCCTTTTAGCTAGGCATGAAAAACGAATCAAGTATTATCAATATATGCATCATCAAGATCATCAAAAATTGCTTCAATAGTGCATCTAGTTCTTTTAGGAGGGTTTTGTGAGATAATTTTTTTATAATACAAGGTTAGTAAAAAATAGTGCTTTTGGCTTTGCTCACACTAGATGCCTCCCCTATAGTTTTAGAACCTCACCTTCTTTAGTAGACAAGTTAATTCCTGGTGGGGGGGGTGGTTCTTAGGGACATACATGAATGTAGGCTTCTTTCCTATTGCAGCTTCAACCTTTTTAGTTTTGAGAGAGGACAAGGTAGACCCCAAAGTTTGGATAACCTCTTCAATTTTATCTATTCTAGATGGCTGATTTTCAATAGATTTTATATTTTCAATAGTTTTTACCCTTTTGGAGATACTATTTATAGTACCATCTAGTTTGTCCATATGCTCAATTAACTTCTTGTCTAGCTCATTTTGTTTCTAAATATTAATTATATTCTCATCAATTGAATCCAACCTATTTAGTACATGTTCCATAGTAATATCAACTTTAATTTCATCAATAGGAGGATTTCCCACAAGTATTTCAATAAGTGTGCTCCTAAATTTTTTCCCACCCATCAAAGTTTCAAGTATATACCTATATCAATTGGTGACACCCACATAAAAATTTCTAAGAAGAACAGTGGTGGTTTGCTTTTTAGTGTACTGTTTTAAGCATCATTAATTCTATACCAAGCATCTTTTAAACTTTCCCCGCCTCTTTGTTTATAGGTGAGTACCTCAGCCTCAGGAGACATAACAAAATGAGTAGATCTAGACATACTAACAAAATAAACTAAAAACATAAATAAGATACTAGAAACTAGAGAACTATTTTTTTGGGTTATTGATAAAGAGAAAAAAAAGACTAGACAGAAGTAAAATAAGCAAGAAAAAAACAAAAGAAAGAGAGTGGAAGTGTGAGACTCCCCTTGCAGCAAGCTAGAATTACCCAACAACGATGCCAGAAAAAGTAATTGATGTTGACGTGATTACACGCTCGTTGGGAGACCCCAAGCGGAAGGTATGATGTAGTCTAGCGGAAAATTTCCCCCAGTTAAGGAACCATGGTTTATCAAACCAATAGGACTTCGTAGTCTTGACGAAGGTTTCTTGTTGTCTTGCGTAACAAGCGTGGAACCTACACACAAACACAAACTCTCTCTTTTCCCAACTTTCCGGAAGGTTGTCAATCTTTTGGTCTTGCTGAAAACTCTCTCTTTCCCCATATGGAATCGTCACTGGAGGCCTCTTCATCGCTATGATTGCCTCCACGATGATGCATGAGTATTTTATCTCGGGACTACGGGTCCATAGCAGTAGCTAGTTGGTTGTTCTCTCTATTATGCCTCCATGTTTAGAGTCTCGTGAGCTGCCTCACATGATCGAGACCACCTTTATGTAATTGTGCATGTTGTGTTTGCTGGGATCCGATGAACCATGAGATTATGATTATTTTGTTCATGTCAAACTGATATGCTTCACTTATATCTATAGAGATATTTAATGTTGTCTTGCAATACTCTCCGGTGTATATGATTACCTTGTCCACGTGGTTGTTTTCACCTCCAAGAGAGGGTTTATATGGTAGATGGTAGGTCCATGCCCCCCTTACATCTGTGCTCGAGTGACAGAAACGTGACAGATGGGGGATGTGTTGTTGCTACTAGCGAGAAAACAGCGATGCTCTTGTCTATGGATGAGAAACACTGCTTACATTACGTATTGTTCTTAATGCATTTTTCTGTTGCACACAAAGAAATCACTTCGTTGCTGCAACTTAATACCAGAGAGATTTGCTGGATAACTTTCTTGAGGGTGTACTTTTAGATATGGATGCATGCTGGATAGCGGTCCATATGCTTTGATGTAATTCCTACAATGTTAGAACCCGTGAACTATATCTCGTCATAATAATATTTTTATAAGTTCATGATTTTTCAATTCCCCAGCTGTACTTTGTTCACCCAACATGTTTGTTTTCTTTGGAGAGACACCACTAGTGAAACTATGGCCCCCGGTCCTATTTTTCTCAATGATACAATCTTCTTTAAAGCACTTTCATCATTTTTTTATTTGCTGTACCGTTTTTACTTTCATTGTTCTCCAATATTATATACGTTTAATTCTCTAGTTTCAGCAAGACCGGAAGATTGACAACCTTCCGAAAAGTTGGGGCAAGAGAGAGAGTGTGTGTGTTGTGTCAGTGGCAGATCTAGGATTTTACTATTGGGTATGCCGTACAAAATATTTATTGAATATTTTGACAAAATATATTTACCAATTCAATATTCTTTTTGTAAATTTGCACTGTATGGTATAAATGCAATAAACCCACATGCGATGACCTAATAAAAATTCATAGATTACTGCGCGACACCCACGGTATGGCTTCGTTGAGTCGTTGTCGTGGGATCCCGATGTTGGCAAAAGACTTTCTTACTGGTTCACGGTAGTCAGCGAGGCACATCCTTTAATTACAAGAAAACAGTTATGAATAGTTTTGAGCAAACTCTCTGGTCCTAGTTGTATATGTAGTAGTTCTATCCTGTCTTACTTACACCGTATGCTATCCAAAGAAACTATTACTTGTGGACTAACTATTTACAACTATGCACTTCATCATGAAATAAGAATCAAATGTCATATCAAGGGTTTCATTGTCGATGGTATTTCACAGTGCTTCCGAAACGACGATGTAAATTTTAAAGGTATAAAAAACATGCATCGCATTGTGATACAACGTAAGAACTAGCTCTAGCATAACATAAACCCTTCCTCTTGCAGTTCTTGTTCGTTGCTAGTATAAAAAAAACTCGGACACAGACTATCTCCATAAGAACTATCTTTATAGTTAAGATTCATCTAATAATACCGGCTAAGCAGAACTCGGACATGGAGGTACAACTCAAAGAAACGGCAGGAACAACAAAAAGGAAGCAGTGGCTAACCTACCGAGGCAGGTCCGCAGCGGCAGGGGGCTGGAGATCGTGGCGGCGTCGCCGAGGATGCTAGGCGCTGGAGATAGATCGCGATCATCTAAACAACGAGAAGACGTGGTGCCTGCGCGATTTGTGCAAACTTCTCGCTTTGATCTCTTGGGTCGATCCCTTCCTACGTTTTCCTTTTCTGTAAGGATCGGAGATCGCAGCCATCGCTCCAGGCCGGCCTATTTCTTTTCCGTATCGTCCATGCTGAATACACGTAAATACTTGGGCTGGGCCGCAGGGTATGTCGTGGCATACCCGGCATACCCTGTAGGTCCGCCACTGTGTTGTGTGCAGGTCCATGATTGTTGACACGCCAGGCAGAAAGACACCTTTCTCAAGTCTTTGAAGTCCTACTGGTCGATAAACCATTGTTCCTTAATTGGGGGAAAATTACTGTTAGGCTGCATCATACCTTCCTCTTGGGGTTTCCCAACGAGCGTGTGAATTCACGCCATGAAGCTACTTCTCTTGCGCCATTGCCGGGGACTTCAAGCTTGCAGCAAGAGGAGTCTCACACCTCCACTTTTTTTTTTGTTATTGCTTTGTTTACTTTTGTTTAGTCTTATTTTCTCTTTATCAACCCCCCCCCCCAAAAAAAATAGTTCTCTAGTTTCTAGCCTTTTGTTTGCGTTATTAGTTTATTTTGTTTTATATTTAAGAATGGCTACCAATGACACCACTAAGAATTGTGATATTATTAGTACCAATAATAATTATTTCATATGCACACCAATTGCTCCACCTGCTGCCGCAACAAATTCTTATGAAATTAAACCTACATTGTTGAATCTTGTCACAAAAGATCAATTTTCTCATATTGGAGAAGATGTTGCCTCTCATTTAAATAACTTTGTTGAGTTATGTGACAATCAAAAATATAAATAGGTGGATGGTGATATTGTGAAATTAAGATTTTCCCCTTTCTTATTAAGAGGAAGAACTAAAGAATGGTTATTGTCTTTGCCTAAAAATAACATTGCTTCTTGGACTAAATGCAAAGATGCTTTTATTGGGAAGTATTATCCACCTGCAAAAATTATACAACTAAGGAGTAACATTATGAACTTTAGACAAAATGATACTGAATGTGTTGCTCAAGCTTGGGAAAGAATGAAAACTATGGTTAAGAACTATCCCATACACGGACTAACTACGTGGATGGTTGTCCAAACTTTTTATGTAGGATTAATTTTTTATTCAAGGAACTTATTGGAATTCAGCGGTAGAAACCTTCATGAACCTCAAATTATGTGAAACAAACAAGTTATTGGATGATCTAGTGACGAACTATTCCCAATGGCACACAGAAAGGTCTCCAACAGGTAAAAAGGTAAATTTTGTTGAGGAGGTCACTTCTTGTTTGAGTGATAAGATTGATATTCTTGCTTCTTTGCTAGTTAAACAAGTTCCTATAGATCCTAATAATGTTCCCTTGAAATCTCTGGTATCTAATGAGAATGATAAAATTGATGTGAATTTTATTGCTAGAAACAACTTCCACAACAGTGCTTGCAAAAATAATTTTGATGGTAACAACTATAGGCCATATCCTAATAATAATGGTAATTCATATGGAAATTCTTATGAAAATGCTTACAACAATCCTAAAAGTTCCACCTCTGATCTTTAAAACATTCTTAAAGAGTTTATAACTTCACAAAAAGATTTCAATAAAACTGTTGACGAAAGGCTTGCAAAACTAGATAATCTTGTGCTGAAAGTTGATAGTCTTGCTCATGATGTTGAAATTTTAAAATTAGGACTACACCTCTTGAGTCTAATAAAACTGAGCCTATAAATTCTATACAAGTTCAAATAAATGAGAACATAAGAATGTTAGCTCAAATTTGTGCTAGAAGAGAAAGAGAAGCTCAAATTGCTATTTTTTTTTGTTAAAACCGAGCCTATTAAAATTTGTAACATCCAACCCTTTGAAGAAGTGAAAAATTTCAGTACTCATGGGTATCCTAATGCTTGTAAACATATCGATTTCAAAACAAATGGTATTGGAGAGGTCATGACTTTAGGTAGAAGGAATCCCAAAAATTTGGAGAGTGAAATTTTTTCTAGAGAAAATTGTTGGAAGTGGGATGGATGATAATATGACTTTAGGAGAAAAATTTCCCACCATGTTTGAGGATTATAAACTTTATTTTTATAATTGGACCATCTCTGATGTTATTAAGTTTTTTACAAAAATTAGCTAAAGATTCTAATGGTAGTAAGTTAAATATTGCTTTCACTAAACATATCACTAATGCTCTCATTGAAGCTAAGGAAGAAAGGCTCAAACTTGAATACTCTATTCCTAGAAAATTACAAGATGGTTGGGAGCCCACAATTAGAATAAAAGTGAATGATTTTGATTGCAATTCTTTCTGTGATCTTGGTGCAAGTTCTTCTATTATGCCTAAAAGTTTATATGATGTGCTTGATTTGAAACCATTGGATGAGAGTATTTTGGGAGGAAGGATTGATGTTTTTCTTATTATTACCAATGATAATTATGTTCCCGTTGATTTTCTTGTTTTGGATATTGAATTCAATGCTTCTTGTCCTATCATTTTGGGAAGACATTTTCTTCGCACCTTTAGTGCCATTGTTGATATGAAAGAGGGATTTATAAGATTTCAGTTCCCCCCTGAAAAAGGGCATGGAAAATTTCCCTAGAAAGAGAATGAAGTTACCTTTTGAGTCCATTGTGAGGACTCCTTTCAATTCTACTGATAATACTTGATTCGTTCTTCATGCCTAGCTAAAAGGCGGTAAAGAAAAGCGCTTGTGGGAGGAAACCCACTTTGTTTTCCTTTTGTTTTCTTTCAGTTTATTTTGTTTTGTTTGAGTATTGGAAGTTGTTACCTCTGTAAAAACTGCTTATTATCCTTTTTTATTTTGTTTTTGTGCCAAGAGTAAACTCTAATAGAGAGGTAGTGTGATTTGGGGAAGTTGCTGTCCTGAAATAGATTTCTGTGCTGGCACCGAAAAGTTATTTCTCTCAGCAAGAATGTCGGATTGCTTTTAAAACAAATAGAAACATGACCTAGGTTTTTATCCAACTTTCATTAGTTTTGCACTTTTTTATTTGAGCAACATAAGATTTTCTAAAAAAAATTATCTTTACTTGTTGTTCTATTTGATAGATTTTTTCCAATATTTGCATTTCCTCTTAATCTCTTTCTTTTGGTGTTCTTTTGAGGGGAAGAGCTTTAAAATAAGTTGTGAAAATATTTAATGTTTTAAATGTGTGTTAGACTTGTGTTGAAACTGAACCAAGTGGATTATTTTTTTGATGCTCTAACGTTGCTAATGAAGATTGTGAGAAGTTTTAGGTGGAGGAAGTTTTCAAGTGTAGGGAGAGAAGGATGATATGAGAAGATGAAGGATGGACAAAAACTCAAGCTTGGGGATTACCATGTCATTCCAATACATATCCAAGAAGTATAAGCGTCAAATCTTGGCTATGCGCAAGGCATCCCCTTCTTCATGAACAAAAATATTAGGTTTCTTCTCAAAACACTATATTTTTATTCCTTCACATGATATATGTTATTCTTGGAGCGTCATTTTATTTTTATTTCAGTTTTGTTTATTTTTATTTCTGTAATAAATGGTTGGATCCTAGCATTTTAGTTTGGAGAGAGACACACTCTGTTTTAATTGTTTAGAACACTCTAGTTTTCACTCTTATTGTTCTATGAGTGTTCAGTTTTTGCTAGTACCGCGTTTAGCTCTTGTTTTTCACTCAAATTTTGTTTAGAGCTTGTTGGTTTGATCCAGTTATATATGATTATCTCTCTGATATTTAATGATTAATTTTTTGAGATTTGTTTCAAATAAGTTGATTGATGTTGGAGAAGAGTAAAATATTCCATACTTATAGTGGTGCAATAGGAAGCTTGTTTTGACTGTGGCTTAGACTTTGGGATGTCATGTTAGATGTTATTTTAATTGTGTAATTATTAGTACATGATGTACCATGGCTAGTATCAAATAACTTAGGGTGGTTAATGTGGCATTGAAATTAAATCATGTGTTGTTTTTATCATATTGAATAATGGTATCGTGGTATTCTCCTTTGATGATTTATTTGGATTGACTTGGCGCATGCTCACACCATGTTATGAATACAAACCAATCACCTTTAGCCTTGATGATCATTTATTTTTTGAATTGTAATAACACTTCATGCATTGTTTAATAATATTTTGTCTCTATGCATGATTATGGCCGTTATTGCTCTCTTAGTTGGTCTCCCCCAGTCTCTTGCTAGCCTTCACACTTAATTGAGTATGAGCTCTACTCCTGCATCCAACTCCCCAAAACCAAAGTTATTCCAGTGTGTCCACCATACCTACCTATATGTGGTATTTCACTGCCACTCCAAGTAAATTTCTTGTGGGATACCTTTAAAACCTTCAAAATTATTAAACATGTTTTGTGATCCTGTTTTAGCTCATGAGGAAGTAGTTTAAAGTTTATCATGTCTTATGTCAAACAAGTTTCTTCTTTCTTATTTCACGCTATGAGTATAAAATATGTGCTCATCTAAATCGCCAAGATCTGGTGCTAAATAATTTGAACTCAAAAAAGTATAAAAAAGGAACTTCCCCATGAATTGATTAATGTTGGTGGGCACCCATGGATACGGTAGTCATGGTTTCTAAAAGACAAGGTGGGGGGGGGGAGTGACAACCATAAGGAAAAAGTTATAATGGAAACCACTCTCAAAAGTCTAAACACTTTGCTTGACATGGGTTATGATAAGTTTTTCATTACCATTCGTGGACATAGACATACACCTGTTTATTAAATAAAAAGCACATGAGTAATCCCTGTCTCCCTCTGCGAAGGATCTTTCCTTTAGTTTTATGTATAATCTCCATCTTCTTACTTTATGCACCAATTAAGAGAGCACATTTGTCATTCTGAGTGTAGAGTGCACAATCCCAAAATTTATTATCGATTAATTCATGATTATGGTATCCTTTTCTCTCAAATTACCTGTATCTAGTCACCATTTGAACTTTGAAGGTGTTCTGACATTTATGTTTTCTATTCCACGAAGACAAGCGGGATACCATTTTATTATGTTTTTCTTTATGATTGAAACAAACGTATCACTTTCAATGCATTATTGCTGTTTGTCATTTATTTGTGTTACTTTTCATGTGCAACATAGTTGCTAAGTTTACATTAGTTCAAATAATATTTATCATGCCTTTGTTAAAGCACTTTGATCTCAGCTTACAATGCTTTTACATAAGGTTCATCAAGGTTGTGTTGGCTTCATGTCACCTCAAAAATTATTTTGTTATCACTTACCTACTCGAGGACGACCAGGAGTTAAGCTTGGGGATGCTGATACGTTGCAAACGTATCTATAATTTTTTGATGCTCCATGCTTGTTTTCTATCCAATGCCTTAAATGTTTATGCATGTTTTCTATGCGTTTTACTTTTTTTGGTTGATTTTAACGACTAACCTATTAACATGATGCCTATGCCAATTGCTGGTCTTTTGCTGTTTTTGTATTTTAGAGAAGTTCTTAAGGAAATATTCTCGAAAAAGGACCAAAATCCATGGACATAATTTCTTACCCGAAACAAAGACAAACACCGAAGGAGACCCAAAGGGGTTACCTGGGGCACCCAGGGGGTGCCAGGTGCAGGCCCACCCTAGGTCGCGCCTAGGGGTCTCCTGGCAGCCCTCGACACCTCCTCGCACCGCCTCTTCCCCTATAAGATGCCCTTAACCCTAAAAAGTTCAAGGACGAAAATCATTTCATGAAACATATAGAGAGACGCCGTCACCTCGAACGCCCAGTCTAGGGCTTCTACAACCCTGTTCCGGCATCCCGCCGGAGGGGGGAATCATCACCGAAGGCCTCTTCATCGCCATGATTGTCTCCACGATGATGCGTGAGTAGTTCATCTCGGGACTACGGGTCCATAGCAGTAGCTAGTTGGTTGTTCTCTCCGTTATGGCTCCATGTTTAGAGTCTCGTGAGATGCCTCACATGATCGAGACCACCGTTATGAAATTGTGCATGTTGTGTTTGCTGGGATCCTATGAACCATGAGATTATGATTATTTTGTTCATGTCAAACTGAGATGCATCACTTATACCTATAGAGAGTTTTAATGTTGTCTTGCAAATTTGCAATACTACAAGGTGTTTATGATTACCTTGGCCAGGTAGTTGTTTTCACCTCCAAGAGAGGGTTTGTATGCTAGATAGTGGGTTCATGCCTCCTTTACATCTGTGCTCACAGAAACATGACGGGTGGGGAATGTGTTGTGGCCACTAGGGAGAAAACAGCGGTGCTCTTGTCTACGGACGAGAACCATTGCTTAAATTACGTACTTTATTAATGCAGTTGTCTGTTATCACTTCATTGCTACAACTTAATACCAGATAGATTTGCTGGATAGCTTTCTTGTGGTGGACTATTAGATATGGATGCATGCGGGATAGCGGTCCATATGTCTGGATGTAATGCCTACGATGTTAGAACCCGTGAACTATATCTCTTCACAATAGTATTTTTATATGTTCATGATTTGTCAATTTCCCAGATGTAATTTGTTCACCCAACATGTTTGTTTTCGTTGGAGAGACACCACTAGTGAAACTATGGTCCCTAGTCCTATTTTCCTCATTGATACAACCTTATTTAAAGCACTTTCATCATTGTTTATTTGCTTTACTGGTTTTACTTTCATTGTTCTCCAATATTCTATACGTTTAATTCTATAGTTTCAGCAAGACCGGAAGATTGACAACCTTCCGGAAAGTTGGGGAAAGAGAGCGTTTGTGTGTTGTGTGCAGGTCCACGCTTGTGGACGCGCCAGACAGCAAGAAACCTTTCTCAAGTCTTTGAAGTCCTACTGGTCGATAAACCCTGGTTTCTTAATTGGGAGAAATTACTGCTAGGCTGCAACACACCTTCCTCTTGGAGTTTCTCAACGAGCGTGTGATTTCATGCCATCACTCACCTTATTATCCTTGTTCCTCTACCAATGCGGAGTGCCACGATCCGTTATGGACCTTTGAGGGTAGTCATCAATCCCGTACAAGGTTGGGGCAATCTCCACAACTCAGCTGGAGACTCCCGACAATATCCTGCAAGCTACCAAAGCTCCGAGATAGCAATAAGGTCCCGAAGGATTCCAAAGCTCCAAGATAACAACAACCATCTAGGGCACTCAGAGTACCCAAGAGTAACAAGCTTCTCAACTTCAACTCAATAAAATCCTCGTAGAGAACTCAAACCGATACAATGGCTAGAACATAAGAAGTGCTCAAATCCTCCACTCTCAAATCCAACCAAATCAACAAATGTTGTGGGGGGGAGAAGAGGGGAAGAACTCAACAAATGAATCCATAAGATCTGAATCCAATGACTTCCCCTCACTAAGAGGAGGGATGGATTGGTGGAAATCTAGATCTAGATCTCCTCTCTTTTCCTCTAATTGGAGGAAAGAATCATAGAGGAATAGAGAGAAATAAAGCTCCAAAAGTTGAACAATGGTGGGGGGGGGAACTTGCTTGAGAAGTAGAGAACCAATAAGGAAGAAACCCCCTTTAATAGAACCCCTCAAAATCTGCCCGTCGGGGGGCATTCTGCGTCCCGGCATGGGGGCCGACTAGGCTACCTCTCTGGCCTCCCAATCTGGTAGCCCACCCTCGGGGCCAGACCAATTCAAGGCTGGGCGGCCAACAGAGCCACCCGGCCTGGTTCCCGGCGTCCCTATTTCTAGAAAAACACCAACACTAAAAACACGATATCTTTCGCCCTCGGACTCCGTTTTTTATGATTTTGGGCTTGTTGGAATTACAACGACGGGCACTATAAGATCATGCAGAGAAATAGCATAGTTCATAATTGAAGGATAAAACCAAATGATGAAAGTTTTGACTTCTCTATAAAGGAACAATCGGTAAAACCTCCAATATAAAAAAAACGCAATAAGTTTTTCATGCGAAATCCGTTTTTGATGAACTTGAGCTTGTATTGAAGAACATGAAAAGATAAAAAAGAAAACATGGATAAAACACAAATAATAACCAAGAAAGATGATACCAAGTATGCAAAAGTTCGAGCTCTCTCTGAATGATATGATCAAGTTTCTAATTGGTGAACCCCTCTTGATAAAACGGTTATCTATCCTATAAATTGATCTCCTAACCATGCTATTATATAGGTAAAATGGAAAACCTATCAAGGCCATACTTTTGTATTGCGCATTCCTCTTGAGCTATATGATGACGATCTTGATCACCTCAAGCGGGACCATCTTTCTTGATTGCGCTCCGCTCGGTGAAGACACCTAGATTGCTCCCCCATATGCCACTATGGGAGAGGCACTATTAAGTCCATCTTCACTTGGACATTATCTCCAAATGGGTAGCAAGCTTTAGGCATATAATCCCATCAAGATGCTTCTCTTGAACTTGCACTTCACAACCTTGATGACGATCACCACTTGAAGTCATCCACCATGGGCTATATGAAATGTTCTTTTTAATGCATACACATGAGATGTCTAACCCCACATATATATATACCACACACACATATTATGGGTTAGTTTACAAAGCTATATATACAATTTCTTACCATACCATGAGGTCACTTGATCCCACTAGGTATATCTTCTATCTTTGAGTGTTGATCCACCATTTGTACTTTGTGTTGATTAACCTTGTATATTTTCTTCTCTCTTTATAATGGTGATGTCTTGAAGGTAAACATCAATATACACGCCATTGTATTCCTTAATACATGCTTGAGATATGCTCAACTATCGCATAACCGATATTCGAACATGCACATGAATAACACCTTGGTCATCACTTGATCATCTTGAATCAAACATATGGACATCAAGCATTGCCTATGAACAAACTCTAAAAGTATAACTCAATGCAAACACTGGTCCATAGTGATAGTCATTTATTACCAAAACTACACACAGGGACACCATGCTCTTTCACCATATTGCATGTCTAGTGGAGACACTGATTATCGATGAAGATTTTTATTTGCAATATCAATGCAAGTGTTATGTAATAAGTTTACCCAAAAACCCGCGGTGCACGGGCAAAAATCTATATGTAACCCGACGTCACCTTGTGTTCTCACCATGCTTTACCACGTTTGTTTTCTGCACTGACTGCAGGTGAATACAATGAAAGGTAGGATAAACCATATATGCTAACTTGAGAAAGGACATTTTTTAATAAATGGAAACATAGTCTAATGTGATGTTTTGTTTTGGATCAACATATTTCCCTATTTTCTTGTAACATTTCTTTTTAATTTTTGATGATAAGAATAATTTAAACATTTAGTCACACTCACTCTATATTTAAATACAATATCTCTTGCATGCATATTGCGGATTTTCTTCAAATTTAAGGTCTCCTTACATCTACATAACTCCTTGGAGAGTGCCAATTATAGATTTGTGAATAGACGCAACAACACCACCAAAAAGGCATTATCATCCATCATAGCGGATATGCTTAAATAAATAACAACATTCTCCACTATTGGTAGAAGATCGGAGGGGTGGAGGATAGGGCTTAATCCCCTTAGATCCGGAGGTCACAACCTTAGTAGTGGTGTCTAGTTCTTATCTCTCCCATCAACAACTTTGAATAAGGGAGAAAACCTATGTATACGAGGCATAGAGTCTCAAACTACTTCCGGAGCCTTCTCAATGGTGTGTGAGGGTCTCACTCCTTCGGCCCAGAATCTGGCTGCATGGTACTGGTAGTGAATGGACGACACATATGCGCACACTCCGGTGCGGAACCACAAGATCAGACAATATTGACATGCGTGTGTAGTGCCCTTGTTGAGGGTGGTAGCTTGAAAATCCTTTGGGGATGAAAGTTCCGACATAAACCTATTGTTGTATCCGTCAGACCACGTGTGACAAAACTTTCTTGAAGGCTTTGTCTAGGAGTTGTGAAGATGCTTTCGTAAGGCAGACGACCACATTTTTTCCCTTTTTGTTGTAGATGATTTTTTCAGCATCGATATTTAAATTTTCTTAGTGTTGATCTAATAATATATGGTTTTGTGCGTCGCTCTATGTAGAGGCTGGGAGCCCGTCTAATTTTTCGAAGAGAAAAGGCAAACCCTGTGACCTTACCCTCCATCTCCCCATTTTTGATTTTCCCCCATATAATAGATATTCACACATAGTAATTTTATTTTGTTTACACTACAATATATGCCTATATTGATATGCTAAGGACATAAATAGTGGATTGAATCGGCGAATGTGAATAGTACGCGAATGTGAATAGGTCGTGGCAATTTCATAGTACGCATAACACAAAAAATATCACATGCCCATACCATGTTATATGTCCCAATAGAGGTACTCATTATACACGAAGATTTGACATGCAATCTGACTGAAACTGTGCTGCATTAAATCCCCCAACAAAAAAAAAGCGTGCAATTTCTTACACCATGCACATGTCTGAACAAATATATAACCCACCCACTCTTTGTGTTCTCTCCATGCTTCAAAAGTTTCGCCACCTCCCTTTTCTATACTAGCCACTGTCAAATACTTACAATGGAAGAGAAAAAGGAGAGCTGGGAAGCTGCTTAAGAATAGGAGGCATAGAGAAAGAAAAGTGTGTTACCAACTGAAAATACATTCCAATTTTTTGAGTTCCTCTAGTTTGAATTTTTTTCTTGATGTCTTGCACTTAACTCTGACTTACTGAAGTCATCAACCCTGTATTTAGGTGACAACCCTCACGCTGAATCCAATGGTCCAATCGGTGGCGGCTAGAGTTCCGATGGCCCCAATCTCACAAGCTCACAGTGCGAGCAAGAAATATAGGCATGGTTGATAATCTAGTATCCCCAAATGGACTCTTCTAACACTAAAAAAAAATGTAAAAAAGTGTTTTTCCACGAGAAGGGTGAATAATAAAGAGTAATCATTATTTTTTGCTTTCTTTATCAATGTAAGAATAGGTTGCACCATTCTTACTACTCCTTCATTCCGGTTTATAAGGTGTCTAACATAATTAGGGCAATTTATTAGGCGTGATTTACAATCAACACTTGTGGTGAAAACGGCTATAAACTGTTGTTGATTGAGCTTCTGCATGCGCTTAATAAGGTTGATCACAATGGAAAGTAACATGAAGTAGTAACATACACATTTATCTAGACTATGTTACTACCTCCATAGTGGGTAGACATACAAGTGGTGTCATGCAAAGATGCATTTATTAGCTTGTAGACTCATATTGCCGTGGAAGGTGTGATGTTACAGTAACTAGCTATGTTACCACAACCCTATCTCACCTCATTAAATGCTTGCCATATCATCTTTTTTGCCTACTCCCTCCGTCCTCAAATAAGTGTACGTTTTCCTTTTATGAAAGTCAATTTTTTTAAAGTTTGACTAAATTTATTGAAAAACGTAACAACATTTATGATACTAAATTGGTATCGTTAGATCGTTTTGAAATATACTTTCATAAAACATAGATTTTATATCATATATGTTGATGTTATTTTATATAAACTTGGTCAAAGTTTAAAAAGTTTGACTAAAACCAATTCTAGGGGTACACTTATTCAAGGACGGAGGGAGTATGTGCCATCTATGTTACTACTTTAGTTACTCCCACGGTGACCAGACTAAGCAATCCCACCGTCTTGGTCTATAAGACATAAAACATGTAGTAATAAAACCCCTTCCCTTCTATACACATTAACATTTGTAATTCTTTTTCAATTAGTGTCTAGTTTGCCTCCTCCACCAATGAATGCAAGATTTTTGTAACACCCATGTTTCAATCAACCTGGAGTGTTACCACACTACTCAAATTACAACCAAGTTGACAAAAGAAATTCAAATTTTCGGCAGAACCTTCTTTGTTTTCAAGGCCAACCGGGACAAGCATAGCAGGAATATACCATAACCGGAAGCAAAAGGAATTAGAAAAGAAAACATCCACACGGATCAAGACATGCAGCACCACTCTTTGGAAGAGACCGATTTAAACTAAAACGGCCAAAGGCTATCATTTCTTAATAAAAGTCTCCAAATGCTTTGCTAGAAAATAATGATAGTCTAAGGCCTTCCGTAATGCTCCACCTAGGATCGTATCTTAGCTGTGCCACATAGGCAAAACGCTGACGTGGATATGTAATTAAGGAAGAGAGAGAACAAAGCCGTATGCTATTTTGGATATGGCTCTTGGCACGTTTTTCGTTGCTGCTCAGCTACACCTCCAATCGCATGCAGCTCACCCGTAGCTTAGCCAATGAGAGCATGGACTTGTTGATGGGATGGAGAAGAAAAAGTAAATGCATAGGAGAAAAAAAAGACAGACCCACTATCTACGTGATGAGCTGGAAGGTGTTAGATACGGCTTGCCGTATCCGCATTACGGAAGGCCTAAGATTTATTCGGATTTATTGTCTATTGTAAGGAGTGTAGACGTGCGTCCAAGTGATGATGACCTACTCCCTCCCATGCATGTCACTATGGTGAATACCTGAAAACCAAATAAAACAACAAGGGAAAGAAAGGGAAAGAAAGAGTGAGTAAAATTTACTCAGCAAGTACAATACAGAGCCAAAACAATAACAAACATCGAGTCAAGAATCATTTCGAGTAAAACAATCCATGAGACGTTTACTTTTAATTACTTCTTGTTTACGATTGGAGCATTCCATATTATTCACTGTTAACTTTCTCACCGCCCATACGGAATAGTTAAACAAGTGAATTTATTCACCAACCTAGCTTAAGCACACCGGAGTAGTTACAAAATAACTTAAATCACCGACCGCTCCGAATTAGTTACTAACTTAATCACCGGCCGGGCTTATAACACTTCTCCGTAAAAACCATCTAAAAATACTGATTTATGCAGCGAAATAACCCTTGAGTTACAGACTTGACTATCCACCCAAGCTGGCATATCAATTCACATTAAGCAACCTAAGCTAAATCGTATAAAAGCCCACCTAATCGCCCCACATGCTGCGACCTCTACATATAAATTTACACATGAATTTTCCTATTATAACAACCGAAAGGTTAACATATTATCCACAAATTGTACGGCCAAACGTGTCACCAAGAGTACATTTCAGACTACCAAGAGAAGCATTGGAGCCCACGGCCTCAAAGATGTACTGGGTGTACGCCTGGACAGTATCCTGGCTGAAGACAGCGCTGCAGTCGATGTAGGAAAGCTGCAGAAAACAAAATCAACCATTGACGTGCCACGAACCCAATAATCAACCAAATCCACGCACGGATCAAAGGAGAGGCGGGGACAGCGCAACACCTTGTAGGCGGAAGCATGAGCGGAAGTGGCCGGCAATGACCGGAACCAAACCAAACTTCCATCGAAGACCTCAACAGCCGTCAGCTCGCACGCCCCAATTAGCGGAGAACCTCGGGACGGGTCTCAGCCGTGGAAGGACCTGGAGATCAAGGGTGGAGAGGTTTGGAGCCGCCACAATTCCATTCCATCGGCCGGCGGAGATGAAGGTCGCTGGTAGCGGGAGATCGACGTGGTCGTTGCCGGATGTAGGCGGTAGCCACTGGCTAGGAGCGGTTCCTTCGGGAGGATAGAAAACTCATTGGGAACAGAAAATAAACAAACCGGCACAATAACATTTTGTGTGTAATATGTAATATTGTGGGAGGGAAAAACGGTAAAAATAGCGTTGGACCGGAAGAAACCTTCCTCTCTTTATTATTAGGTAAAGATTGGCTACCCGGTCTTTAACTAAAGTAGACCGTGTTACCAAATCCTATCATTCCGGTGCACACTCTTGGTCAACGAGTTGGGTTCATACCAAAGCTCTCAAAACCATATCGGTTGCTTTGAAAAGCAAAATTCTTCCAAACTTCGAGACATATCGGTGGGTTGTGGTATTCTGGTTGTTTTTCTAGAAGTATCACCAGGTTGTTACTTGACCGTGATGTCTAAACAAAGGGTAGTTTGAACTACTCCTTTCTCCAAGAAAACAGTGTTGGATGTCCTGAACTAGTTGGTTGAGCTTAAACAATAACTTGGAGAGTTGAAAGACATGAGCTCTTCCTGACTTGTTCCTTTACAACAGGATGTCTAGTTTTCCTCGTGTTGAAGAAGGATAGTATCCCCTTTGCGGAAATGCTATCACTCTACCTCTTGATTTGATTTGGGCTATCGTCAGATCAAGTTTAGCTTCAAGGACTATCTTGATGGTGTTTCGACTCATGGTGTTTTGCCCGAGTACACCTTCATGTCCTTTAGTCTGACCAATATTCTGCCTTGTTCATATATCATATGAATCCCTCTTCTTGGAGTATTTTGATAAGGGTGTTGTTGAACCCATCGATGACATTCCTATTTTCTCCATGTTGCAAGAGGTTCATGTTGAACAATCGGCACTAATGTTGGAAACTTTGGAGAACCATCTTTGTATCATCACGAAGCTTCTATTTTAGATGTTTGAAGTGACTTACTTTGTTTCATGTGCTTATGGTGAAAGTTGTCTCCATGGATCCGAGTATAGTTTCCTTATTTCCTCGAAAATAATCCCTCGGTCATGCATGTGTGGTCTACTCTTGAGATGGTAGGTTGTTACCTCCATTTATTTGAATGAGTTTGCATCTACACTAATCCACTGGATGATTAACCGTGAAAGAGAAGAAGTCCAAAAACTTAGCTATCTTTGTAATCGTCTTCCCAACAAGGACTCTGATGTGTTCCATTGCAAGTAATCCGTGTAGGTGCAGCCGTCTTTTGCAAGTTGTCAATACATGAGTTCTGCAATCTCGCTCATCTTCTTGAGCTTGACATCGTAGTCCATATTTTGAGAATCTAGCTTATGTATCTCGTTGGTAACCGGTGCAACCTCTTTGATCAAACATACTGGGTCTGAGTTATTAGCCCAGTAACCAGAGCTGAATCTCAAGCAACAATGATGGTTAGTGTTTTCCTCAAGGGTATGGACTTAGGTATTTTCAAAATCAGGCATGGTTGATGTTGTGGTTGAAACAATTAGTCGGAAGGTCTAATGTCATATCTCTTTGAATCCGTAAGAGCAGCCACTCTCCGTGAGAATTCTTGTGTGGCTAATCCTAACAAGTTTTCCTCCCCGTTCTTTTGACCAAACTTCCACTTGATGACCTACTGAAGGCTTATGTAAGCCTGATATTGGTATCTAAAACATCAGTAGAACTTGGAAGTTGTATTTTCCAATGTCCCTATGTCAATCCTCAAAACCTTTCTTTCGGTGGAATGTAGTACATCATGAGAACCATCTCGTGGTGTTTTGCAACCGCCAATGATCAGTTTTCTTTTTCAAGTGGTTTGTACTTGAAGTTCTGTTCATCTCACAAATTGTGTGAATTTGTCAGTCATTTCATCCCATGGAGTCTTAACCATGTGGTAAACGTATTGCCATGTCCAAAACCCCAATAGGAAAGAGATTCCTTATCTCCTTCCGGTGTTTCAATCCCCGTTGGTTACCATCCTTATGGTGTGACCAAGAGTTCCTCCTTAATTACGGTATTATAACATTCTTTGGTTACTTATCTCCTGTTGTGAAGTAACATCATGATCTTCGACAAAGATTTCGACAAACTTTGAAGTAATGAAAGTTCCTCCTCCTTTGTGACCACTCTGAAGAGTGAACATGATCATGTATCAAATTCTCTCTGACGCACGACTACAGTGTTTTCTCGTGTTTTCCCTCGTCTGTGGATATTATGTTTTGGTATCCAAGACCATCCTCTCCATCTTGGTTTTCTGTTTGAAGAAATCTCTATGTCACAAGTTGTTCCACCTTTCTTTTCCAAAAGGATTTAAATTCTTGTGCAAACCTCGTATTCTAAATCCTTTCGAGAACCATCGTCCACAAACTTGAAACCTTCTCCTATTCTCTCCGTTACCTTGATGTGTTACATGCCTGTTAACTCCACAAGTTCTTTATGAACATTCCTATTATGAGTTATCCATGAGATACTCGATCTTCTTGAAGATCATTTCCTAAGAGTTTTCCCTCTACCTAAGGTGTAACCGCTGGATATCTTCGCAAGTGCTACGGATCAACCTCTTCAAGAAGAGAACCGTAAGGTTCGAGAAGATCGTTCAAAACTGGTGTTCCTTCTTTCTTCTCCTTCGAGAATCTCGGGACGAGATTCTTGTAAGGGGGCTAGATTTGTAACATCCCTGTTTTGCTAAATTAGGGTGTGTGGTGTTGTGTTCATCTCATACATGCATGAAACCAAAATTTAATCATGTTTGAAACAATTTAAATTGTGACTTTAAATGGTTTGAGAAAATCTCCACAAATACTAATTAATGTGGGTTTCAAAATTTTGAACTGAAAAATATTTCAATTTCACCAAAGCAAAACATGGTGAGGTTGGAAAATTTGTGAGGTTTCCAAATATCATTTTTGCCAAATTTTCTTTTTGTAAAAAAGACCTCAAACTTTCAAATCCCTTCCTCTTTTGGAACAGCAGAAGGGTCTCTTTGTAATTTCTCCTGAAACCAAAGGGTTTTGCGCAAATCTGTCTTCTTCAACCTTTGACAGTAGGAGCAGCTGTGTGGAGGCCACGTCCGCGTCGAATTGCCACCTCCTTCTCCTTTCCCTCGCTGTGGATAACGCTCAGGAGGCTTCTAGACCGAAGCCTCCTCCCCCAGAAACCCCCTCTCCCTCTCTCTGTATTTCCGCGGAAGAACCCGAACCCAGCCGAAACCCTAGCTCCCTTGGCCGTCATGGCGCCGTCGCTGTGCGCTGCCTCGAGCTCAACCGAGAGGCTCTGGAGGAGTGCCTCGATCTCCTATACCTCCCTGTCCACCCTCGCTTGCCGGGATTCCCTCTACCGCGTGAATCGGGCCGTCTTCTCCACGGCCGGCCGCCGTCGTTTCTGCACGGCGCCGCCCACTCCGGCCCCGCCTCGTCCAACCAACCTCACCGACGTGTTCCTGGTGAGCTGAGGGTCCTCCAGGACCCCTCTATCTTTCCCCTTCCCCTATGATTAGTCGGCACGCCGAGCGCCGCCGCTCATTGTCGCAGACGGTGGTCGCCGGAGCTTCTCCGGTGACCATTTGGTCACCTCCGACACCCAATAGGCTCCCCGCGTGGTCCACTCCCTTACACGCTAGTCCACCTCTGCAATCGTGCGGTGGTTCGCCGGATTTCGACAGGAGCAGAGCCGCCGGCCAGCCACTGGCGTCACCGTGACGTGAGCGTGACCTCGCTGCGGGCCAGCCCTGTCAGGTTTAAACTGTTTTTAGAAAACATCTTTTGATTGACACGTGGGCCCTCCCCTTTTATAATTACTGAAAATGATTAAAAATAGAAAAATGAATAACTTTTATTCCGTTAATTAGAAAAATAAAATAAAAATATGGTTATGTTCAGAAAAATATAATCTAGCTGTTTATGTCATTTTCAAGCATGTTTGACAAAGTTGCTCAAAATGACATTTAAAATAGAGAAAATAACATTTTATTCCATAAAATTAGAAAATTACAAGTCATATACCAAATTGCTCAAAATGAAAGATACAATATAGTTATGATGTTTTCAAACCCATTTGAGCAATTAAAATTCTACTCACTTTCTTAATCACCCGAAGTGCCCCTCCGGGGTCTATTTCGGGCTAATTCCAGTAAAATTGTCAAACTAACATACGAACCCTAGCAATCCATCGAACAAGTTTAGGGCTTTGTTTAAGTGCATTAACTTGCTCATGCATACATATTGCGCATTGCATCGATGCCATGTTTGATTGTTGTTCTTCTTTTCAGTGTTGTTTCCCCCTCGGTAGAATGCGACTCCGAAGTGAAGGCCAGCAACTCCAATGGCGAATACTTGATCCTAACCGACAAGTCAAGCACTTATCCCTGAAGACTTTCTCTGATTTTCTTGAAGCAAGGCAAGCATAACCTCTTATCTGCCCATATATGTTTTCGAAAGACTTTTGATTCTCGTACATTGCATCTGATTCCAATGTATCTTGTGTCAGTAGTTAGAGTTCTCCTATACCATGCATAGCCTACTTATCCTGGTCCACTACTCCTAGCTGCCATAGGTTTGATTGTGTTCATCGCCAAAGCCTTAAATATACTGTGCTTAGTCATACATGCTTGTTATCTCTGCTCCATCCGGTTGATGAATCAGAGTTGCGAATGAGTCTAGTATGATAGGATGTTGTGGAAAGTTAAGAGAACTTGTTTAATATGATTTAAATGTGTGGATGATGAGACCACAGAGGGTTTGTGGTTTTTGTCTCATTCATGCCCCTAGGAGCGAGTTCTCGTCTTCGAGCCAAGACTAAGAGTGCATCCACACGGGGATTGGGTTCCCCTCGGTCTCAACTTGCCTAGTTTGTTCCACGAGTTGCCTAGTTCGGGCTTTCCATTTGGATTTGCGGGGATATTAAAACACTTTCAAAACTAGGATGTGGGGATGTATCGGCGCTCTGCGGGTAGGTAACCGTCGAGCATTGCGCACAACAATAGAGACCCGGCAGGAGATGGCCACTCCCTATTGGCAGTCCATCTCTACTCGGAGCGACTCATGGAATAGGCGAAGCAAGGGAAAGGTCGTGGTCAACCTCCATCTGCTGGCACTTCCTAGAATAGTGCTAACGTTCTGGCATTAAGAGTTGGTTGGTACGTGTGGTTAAAGTTGTACACCTCTGCAGGGTTAAATCTTTTCGAAAAGCCGTGTCCGCGGTTAAGGACGACTTGGTGACGGATTCTGTGATCATAAACAACTTGAACGAAATGACTAAAACTTGTTGATAACGAATGAAGGATGCCTCCTCGGAGATGCTGAGAGGGTTTATCTTGTAGCATGAGTTACCGGAACAACTTGAGGTGGTGATGTTTGAAGCACGAGGTGCTGATATGATTTGGTGGTTTAAAAAGATGATGATATCAGTAGTTGAGTAGTTTCTCATCTTTTTTCAAAATACTCCATGAGACGTGCTACTCCTTCCTCAACTTGCAAAACAAAGATGGCTTTACGCAAAATAACCTTCATAACTATTTCTAAAAGAAGCGGATATATAATAGGTTAACTAAGTCTTGTTGAGTACCTCCCGTACTCATGTTTTCTTCAACTTGGTTCAGGTGAAGTTCCTCACATCGGTGGTGTTTCAACGTGGATATCGACGAGTAGTTTGGGGTTCCCAGGTAGCAGCCTGGAATCTATGGGCTGGGACGTCGCCTTATGTTGTAGCCTCTTAGGCCTTTTTGGTTCTTGTTGATTAGCAACATTTTTTTCTTTCGTTGTCTGATGTAATGTTGGGTCGTGTGACCTATGTTTGTAAGCTATACACTAGTAAAACCTTTTAATACAGCTTCCATGTCTAGAGTGTTGTTTTGATCGGTTGTTGGTTTCGAGCTCATTGTTATACAGTTTTGGCTATGCCTGCATAGTTGTCGCAGTCGAGGGGTTGTGGAGCCGATGATCCATGTCCGAGCCCGCCTGCCGATGTGATTCGGCTTGGGGCGAGGTAACCCCAGTAACCCTTGATTGTTATTGCACTTTCTGGACACATAGCAGCTCTGTATAGCTTTAGTCCCGTTCCTTCAGTTTCATCCGACTCGTGGACGTTTGGTTAAGCATAATTGGTTATGACTAGCATGGATACAAGGAGTAGTAGACCGTGGTGATCTGGCATGCGTGCCGATGAATCCGGTCTGCTTGCCGTTGTTTGTTGCGGCCGGGTCTGGTAACCCTGAAGCCCTTGTGGGTCCATGACTAGGAGCACATAACAGTATGTATATCCCTGGGTCCGGGGTCTGACAAGTCATGGTATCAGAGTTAAAAAAGAAGTTGTGACAGTAGCTAATGTGTTTTTCATTGCTAGTATTGTGTTGAAACTGAACCATGTGAGTTTATTATTTCGATTGCACTAACGTTGCTAATGAAGATTGTGAGAATTTTGATGTGAAGGAAGTTTTCAAGGGTCAAGAGAAGAGGATGATATGATGTGATCAAGAAGAGTGAAAAGGCTAAGCTTGGGGATGCCCCGGTGGTACATCCGAGCAAATTCCAAGAAGACTCAAGCGTCTAAGCTTGGGGATGCCCAAGGCATCCCCTTCTTCATCAACAAATTATCAGGTCACTTCTAGTGAAACTATATTTTTATTCGGTCGCATCTTATGTGATTTACTTGGAGCGTCTTTTATTTTTGTTTTCAGTTTGCTTTTTCTTTTGCTTTCAGTTTGTTTTTACTTTCATAATAAGCTTGGTTGGACCCCAACATTCTTTTATTGGAGAGCGACATGCTCCGCGTTTTCATGAGAATACGTTGTGTTCTTAGTCTCTGTTTGGCCGTTGCATTTATTTAGCTCCTGTTTTGCATGCATCTCTTATCAGAGCTGTTAGTTTTAGTAGTATTATTTGAGTACTCTCATGTTTGATTTCTGTATCATAAAGAGTATTTTTGTTAAAGCATGTTTTGTATGGTGCTTGTTGGGAGAAAGAAAACTGCTACTTGAAGTAGAATCTATAACAGTACTAGTAGAAGCTTGTATAGACTGTGGCTAGAACTTTTTCATGCCATGCTAAATGTTATTTTAGTTTTAAAGCATTGTGGTTATTGATTATGATGATTATACTCAAATAGCTGAGAGTGTTTAATATGTATTTAAAGATTCATGAGTTGTTCTTGTCATAGTAAAGCTTCAATATATGGTATTCTCTTTCGAATGATTTATTTGGTTGAATTGGCGCATGCTCACACTATGTTTATGACTACAAACCAGTCACGAATAGCCTCCATGACCACTTAGTTTTTGAACTTGTGATACTGCTTATGTTTTAATTAATGATGCTTATGTCGCTATGCATGATTATGGCTCTTATGCTCTCTTGATTTGTCGCTCCCAGTCTTTTGCTAGCCTCCACCTGTACTGAGTATGAGCTCTACTCGTGCATCCAAACTCCCTTAAACCAAAGTTTTTCCCATTGTGTCCACCATACCTACCTACATGTGGTATTTAACTGCCATTCCAAAGTAAATTGCTCATGTGCTACCTTTAAAACCTTCAAAATTATTCCTGCTTTATGTTCTTGTTTTTGCTCATTAGGACGTCAATAGAGAATCTTTATCTCACTTGTTGATTGGATTTCACACCCTGGACTAGTGGCTTCAACCGCTTATCCAAATGATAGAAGAGCTGGCAGCAGGGTGCCCAGTCCAAATTAATACAAACAAATTCTCTTCACTATTTTTGCCTCTGGTCATATCAGTCAAAACGTAATTGTGTAAACAAAAGAGAAAGAGGGATGACCTTCTACACCAGTTGCGTCCTTCACCATGGGAGTCGCTCTTGTGAATACAGTTGGCTTGTGACGTACTGTATTGTCTGTTTACCATTCGTTGACACTAGCATACACCCCTCCTAAAATATA
The DNA here is from genome assembly GCA_028641055.1 of Alopecurus myosuroides. Lineage (NCBI taxonomy): Eukaryota > Viridiplantae > Streptophyta > Magnoliopsida > Poales > Poaceae > Alopecurus > Alopecurus myosuroides. The sequence goes on from CM054058.1 coordinate 122,565,698, forward strand.
GACATTCCTCCACAAATGTCACACTTTTAATACCTCTGTATATTAAAATAAAAAGCTCTAGCACATGAGTGAACCCTGCTTCCCTCTGTGACGGGCCTTTCTTTTACTTTTATGTTGAGTCTCCATCCTGTCACTTTATGCACGGTTGAGAGAGCATTTTTGCCATTCTGAGTTTTATGTGCATTTGTCCCATAAACATCAATAATTACTTCATGATGTGCTATCATTTGTTCTTAAATTATTTGTTCTAGTCTTCCTCTTGAACTTTGAAAGTGTCCTGGCATTTTTGTTTTGTCTCACTCTTAAGGACTAGCGAAATACCACTTTGCCATGCTTTCTCTATACCTGAAACAAACGTTTACCTTTCATTGCATTATTATTCATGATCCTTTATTTGAGTTACTCTTCGTGATGCAAAGTAATTGCTATGCTTTATTATTAAAGTTTTATTTACCATGCCTGTGCTTAAAGTTTTATGATCTCATCGTGCATATGCTTTTACATTAGATTGATCAAGTTTATGTTAGTAGCATGTCACCTCAGAAATCTTTGTTTCATCGTTTACCTACTCGAGGACAACTAGGAACTAAGCTTGGGGATGCTTGATACGTCGTAAACGTATCCCTAATTTCTGATTCTCCATGATGATATTATGCCAATTTCTACATGTTTTCTCCCTTCTTTATATCATTTTTATCGATTTTCCGGACTAACCTATTGACAAGATGACACAGAGCCAGTTCCCTGTTTTTGAAGGGGTCGTTGCATAGAAAACAAAAAATTTCCTACGCGAGAGACACCCGAAAGGACAAGATCTAATCTAGGAGACAAAGTGCAACGGGAAAAGAGAGGATTAGGGAGAACACATACCCTCGAACACACAAAGCGTTACGAGATCAAATCTCGTTGTTGGCGTTGTTGTACTCACACGGATCCCGATAGCGAGAAGATGTGCACCGCAATCCGACGGTGCCTCCGTGATCGGTCACACGTACGGTTGATGACGACCTCCGTTCCCTCGATCCAGCAGGGCGCGGAAGTAGAGGATTCCTTGGAACTCCAGCAGCACGACGGCGTGGTGGTGGTGAAGAATCCCACGGTTAGGGCTTCTCCAAGCCGGAGACCATGGAATGGAGCAGCGGGTGGAGAGGGAATGAGGTGGGCAAGTGTGTGTGAGAAGAGGAGCTCTCACCATCCTTTTATAGGGGAGGGGGAGGCAGCCCAAGAGGGGGTGCGGCCAGCCATGTTGGTGCCCCCACCTCTTCAATCTTCATGTGAGTGGAAGCCCCACTCACATCCATTCATTTTCCCTTAAAACTCCACTTAGAAAATCCAAGAGTTTTTCTTTAATAAATAAATAAAACATTTTTATTTCTTTATTTCAGCATTTGTTAATTCTATTAACAAACTTTTACATATAGCACCTCGAATCATTTGTTAATTCTATTAACAACCATTCAACGAAAAACCCCTTGAACTATTTCAATTTTCCACGAAAAAATTTCGGTGCTGCCCAAAATATTTTTCGACATTCCGTATCCTCTCAAACACGTCATCGAACCTTAAGTGTGTCACCCTACGGTTCGTGAATAAGATAGACATGATCGAGACACCTCTCCGATCAATAATCAAAAGCGGGATCTGGAGATCCGTGATGACTCCTATATATATTCAACGATGACTCTCGTGATCGTATGAACTAACAACGTCGTGAACTATTCCCGTTGTCTCCCGATATTTTACTTGTCCGAGATTCGATCATTGGTATCAACCATACCTTGTTCAATCTCGTTACCGACAAGTACTCTTTTTCTCGTTCCCATGATATAACATCCTTGTGATCATATCACGTGCTTGCAAGCGGTGTTGATGTGATATCACCGAGAGGGCCCAGAGTATATCTCTCCGTCATTTTGGATGGAAAAATCCCACTCTTGATCCATGATCCTCAACTAATACCTTCCGAATAACTAACGGCACCTTTATACTCACCATGTTACGATGTGACGTTTGATGACATCAAAGCACCCTTCCGGTATCAGTGATTGACATGATCTCATGGTCTAAAGAATAAGTTACTTCGTATGTTTGATATAACAATGTAAACTTAATGACTTGATCGCATTGCTATATTCACTTTGGTTATATGTTCATCACATCATTCTTATAATGACATGATCCCGTTATTAACAACATCCAATGTTCATGATCAGGAAACCTTGATCATCTATTAATCAACGAGCTAGTTAAAAGAGAGGCTTTACTAGGAACCATTGTTTCTTTATTAAACACACATGTATTAACGTTTCCGGTTAATACAATTCTAGCATGAGAAATAAACATTCATCATAAACAAGGAATAAGATAATAACCATTTTATTATTGACTCTCGGGCATATTCGCTTCAGTCTACCACTTGCACTAGAGTCAATAATCTAGTCTATAAGCACTTAACACATATGGCGTTCGAGTGTTATTACCATGCTTCACATGTGGTAAACATCACCAAAAAGATCTGAACTGTTCAGGTCCTATTGTATTTGCATGTTCTTTGCATCTACACGCATCACTCATTCTCTAATGAGATGGCTTTGTATATATATGGTCAATCGGTGAAACCTTAATTCCTCAGCTTAAACCGATGTCACTAACATTGTGAAAATGTAGCTTCATAGTGTTAGCATTCTTGGAAATTCACCAAGTTCCGGTGATACCTTAATTCCTCAGCTTAAACTAATGTTACTAACATTGTGAAAATGTAGCTTCATAGTATCAGCATTCTTGGAAATTCACCAAGTTCAATAAAGAACTCCTTGACACAAAATACGCTTATTATCAGTTGTCAACACAACGATATATTTTAGCCTTTGTTGTAGTATCTGTCACAGTATTTTAATTTTCAAAATCTTTCAAATCCAGCATGGAACTTTCTTCCAGCCTATGGTGCTACCCTTCATCACGTATTTGAATTGAGATAAAAATATTTGAATAGATGACAAGAGTATTTGTGTAACATATTACAACTAATATTTTGTCATTACTTCATAGGAAAACATATCCTTATCATTTCTAAAATGATACAAGGATCTCTCCCACTGTTGTCTAATCATCATATGAATTATCCTGCTATAAAATTTTATAGCATAGGATTCATCTGGTTGTGTACATAGAATGGAAACATGACTTAGAAATCTCAATTTCAATGATGCTCATCATGTGTCAAAACACTTGAATCTTGCTCAATTATTTTCCATGTGACAAGAACTCCTTCTTGTCATTTCGATATTGACTTACTTCTATATTTCATCTATGTAATTTGGCTTCAATCATATCAGGCGCTTCAATCCATCTCTTATAGATATCGATGCCCAATATCTTCTAAGCCTTTCATCAATAAGAAAATCTTAACCGTGTTAATTTAAAATACATATTTTCCAATCAACCATATGTCATCTACAAAAAGTATTGCAAATATGTCATAGCGCTCCCACTTAATTTCTTGTAACTCTACAAGCATCTTTATCGTTCATGATGGAATCAAACTCTTTTGATAACTTCATTAAGGTAAAGATTTCAACTTCTTTATGCTCACTTCAACCATTGAAGTGTACATACCTTTCTAGCAACCTTTTGAATTTTTACAAAACTTTCAGACTGTGCCAAGTACACATCTTCGATCAAACTTCCTCGAGAGGAGAGTTGGTTTTGTTATTCAACAGCCATATCATAATATGTAACTTTTGCTAGAACTATCCGCAAAGACTAAAAACATTACTACGGAAGATCAAAATCTTGTAGTAGTCAACTCTTTGAACTTCGTCGAAAACAACTTTTCGATAAGTACAACTTTCAAAGGATGTTAAAATCCATGTCTTTGTTGCTATATAGACCCTTTTGCTATCGTTAGGCATCAAGCCTATCGAAAGGACTACCAAGTCACATACTTGATATTCATACAAGGATACTATGGCGGATATAATGACTCATAGTCAATTTTATGAAGTCAGGGCCCATCATATTCTTCCTTTATAAGGTCCAGGTCCTTTTGTTGTCAAAACGACACTTTTCTCTTAAACCACAAGTTGGTCTAAGTACAAAGTTTTAGGACTTTTGTGGTTCAGTTCGCAAACTCATTTGAAGTATCTACAATCACACGTAGTGTCTTCTACTTAGTCAAAATAGGAAACCCTGGAACAACTTCCAGTGCTGCGCTACTCTTGACATGGTAACGAAGATTCTCTAATCTCGTTGAGTTTGTACTGTACTCCCACTCACTTGTTTCGCAAGAACTACTATCTCGAGAAATCAACCCTTTCGGACAAACAACATTTGACTTTTGGTTTGGTGATAGGAGAAATAACCAATGTTTTATTTGGGATAACCTTATAAACATATATTTATCCTATTTTGGTTGTAAACATTTTACACATGCTATGCATACCAAAACTTAAGAAAATGACAATTCGGGTCACTACCCAAACCATATCTTATATGTTTTCAATTTCAACGGGTCATGATGGTGCTCTTTTCAGTGGAAAAATGGTTGTCACTAATATATAAACTACAAAATTATAATGGCATCTTTATTTATCTTACCATGTCAAACAAGGTTTGATTTTGTCTCTCGAACACTCCAAACTAATGTGGGGTAATTCGAGTAATATAAGTTGTAGAACAATTCTGCAACTTCTCAGATGTTTTGCTAAACTTGTAACTCAAACTTTATCCTTTATGATCCAATCATAAATACTTGATTATCTTGTTACAATGATTTTTACTTCATATTAACAACCATTTGAACCAATTCAAAATGTCAAACTCCGTTCTCTTTAAATATATATACTCACATATCTACTCAAATCATCGACATAATTTTATGAAGGAAAAATTAATCCACCATACATGACTACACATAATGGACTATATACTTCAATATGTATAATCTCCACTAAATTAGTCGTCCATTCTACTTTGGCCTAAGAACAGAATTCTAGTCATCTTTTGGAAGAGGTCTCACAAGTGTCAATTTATTCAAAACAAAATGACTCCGGAAGTCCATCAATATGGAGTTCCTTCATTTTTCCTTTCCAATACGAACTAAAATGGTGGTGTCACAATTTAAGTGAAACTCTTTTACGTCTTGCAACTTTTAGCATTTAGTGTTATAGATGTTTACTTTACCAACATGATTTATATTAACATATCCATCAATTATGGAATGTAGTCATAGTTTGAACAATCTCATTTGTTCTCACAAAAGACTAGAACAAAATAACAACTTATTAAGTTCTTAAAATAAATCTTGAATGTTTGGTTAGATACGACAATGAACACCATAACACTTTATTACTGTTCTTGTCATAATAGATTCCACATCTATTACTAGTTCCTTTTAGGCACTTGTATTTCTTGCATTGTGTTGCTTTGCATGACAACTCATACCAACCAATGTGGTATCAAAATACCCAAAAATACTTTGTTAACTAGTAATACATCTATAACTTGTATATCAAGCATATACTCCTGAGCTGGACTTTTCCAGTTATCTTCTTTTTCTGCCATATATCCTTTTGTAATTCTATTTTCAATATTCCCTTTCCTTTACAGAAGAATCATTCAACATCAAACAATGCTAGTCGCACTAGCTCATTTTCTTTGCCGTGTTAGTCATATACTATCACCCATTGAGTTGAGTTTGATTGTTCTACTAATATCACCATATTAATAGTATTCTTCTAGATTCAAGTAAGGTAAACGATTTTACCCATACTTTTAATCCATCCCATCATAACAATTTTATGATTAAGCTACTATATCTCGAAGGAAGAAATTTAGAGGATAATTTTTAGCACCCAATTTCTTGGAATATTCAAACGCCTAGCGTCTTCAATCATTGCATATATTCATATACTATAAGCAAACATTGTCACGCTAAATTATACTCAGTCATGTTGCCACAAGTAAGTTTCTAGATATCAATATATCTTTCACTTGATTGTTTCTGAAAACAGCTCTTTTCAGTTTGTAAATCACCTTGATCAACAAAACATTCTTTTGAGGATAAAGTAATATGGAAGCAACCATGACTCTGGATTCTAAGTAGGAATTATTTCCTCTCTAGATCAATCAATCATCAATCATATGGAGCTAGGTAGGAAATACCTAAAATCTACAATAGGACTCAATTTTAAAATTCACTAATACGGTACCAATCTTAAATGATTTTTACCAGATCATAACAGTTATATCTTAATTAACAATCTAAGTGTAAGGTAGTTATGTGGATGCCAATGAATAGTATAATTTGTCCAAATTCACTTTGATTGGTTGTTCATGATAAATAAGTTCAAGTTAATTCAAAATTATACCATGAAGTCCCACTCAAAAACAACATCCCTCTTAGTCGTCTTTAGTGATTACACGAACCAAATTCACTACACCAAAACCGATCATCACGTGAGATGATGTATCTTCAAAGGCAAACATCGACATGTTCATCATATCATCCATATGACTCACGATTTACCTTTCGGTTACGTGTTCCGAGGCCATGTCTGTACATGCTAGGCTCGCCAAGTAGAACCGTAGTATTGCGTGTGTTTCAAGGCCATGTCTGTACATGCTAGGCTTGAAAACACCCGTTGTATGCGAACGTTGAGTCTAGCACACCCGATCATCACGTGGTGTCTCGAAACGACGAACTTTCTTAACGGTGCATACTTAAGGAAGAACACATTATTATCTTGATATTAAGTGAGAGGGGTCATATTATAATGCTACCGTCGATATCTAGGCAAAACAAGATGCATAAAAGGATTAACATCACATACATCACATGTAAGGATAACGTGATATGATATGGTCCTCCTTGCACTTGATCTCCATCATGTGCATTATGGTATGATCTCCATCATTCCACCGGCGTGGTACCAAGTACCATGGCACCCCAATCATGATTGTCCATAAAAAATAAGACAACCATATGGATACCTTCCGGTATATCAAAAATTTACAAAAGAGATCATCTCATAATCAAATTTGTAACATTGACCAGATCACATCACATGCCCAACAAAAACTAGTTAGACGCTTCTAATTTATTTTTGCATATTTTACGTGGCTTAGGGATTTCGAGGATAGAACTGTTCATACCTACGAACATCAACCACAACGTTGATAAACACATTTTTAACAACCCTTCGTAGATTATATCTTAACTGTATTAGGAGAAACAGACACCCGTAAGACACTTATGCAATACAAGTTGCATGTCAGTTGTGGAACAAGTCTCATGTACGTGGACATGTAAGGTTAGTCTGGGCCGCTTCATCCCACTATGCCACTAAGATCATAAAATAATCAAGGAGGTAATAACATGATCATGAACGCCCACATACACCTATGTGTTCTACCCGTACAAAACATCTACGCATATATCCGGCTCTGATACCACTGAAGGGGTCGTTGCATAGAAAACAAAAAATTTCCTACGCGAGAGACACCCGAAAGGCCAAGATCTAATCTAGGATACGAAGTGCAACGGGCAAAGAGAGGGTTAGGGAGAACACATACCCTCGAACACACAAAGCGTTACGAGATCAAATATTGTTGTTGGCGTAGTTGTACTCACACCGATCCCGATAGCGAGAAGATGTGCACCGCAATCTGGCGGTGCCTCCGTGATCGGTCACACGTACGGCTGATGACGACCTCCGTTCCCTCGATCCAGCGGGGCGCGGAAGTAGAGGATCCCTCGGAACTCCAGCAGCACGACGGCGTGGTGGTGGTGAAGAATCCCACGGTTAGGGCTTCGCCAAGCCGAAGACCATGGAATGGAGCAGCGGGTGGACAGGGAATGAGGTGGGCAAGTGTATGTGAGAAGAGGAGCTCTCACCCTCCTTTTATAGGGGAGGGGGAGGCAGCCCAAGAGGGGGTGCGACCATCCATGGTTGTGCCCCCACCTCTTCCATCTTCATGTGAGTGGAAGCCCCACTCACATCCACTCATTTTCCCATAAAACTCCACTTAGAAAATCCAAGAGTTTTTCTTTAATAAATAAATAAAACATTTTTATTTATTTGTTTCAGAATTTGTTAATTATATTAAAAAAAAATTCATATAGCACCTCGAATCATTTCTTAATTCTATTAACAACCATTCGCCTTAGAACTATTTCAATTTTCCCCGAAACAATTTTGGTGCTGCCCAAAATATTCTTCGATATTCCGTATCCTCTCAAACGCGTCATCGAACCTTAAGTGTGTCACCCTACGGTTCGTGAATAAGATAGACATGATCGAGACTCCTCTCCGATCAATAATCAACAGCGGGATCTGGAGATCCGTGATGACTCCTATATATTCAACGATGACTCTCGTGATCGTGTGAACCAACAACGTCGTGAACTATTCCCTTTGTCTTGCGATATTTTACTTGTTCGAGATTCGATCATTGGTATCAACCATACCTTGTTCAATCTCGTTACCGACAAGTACTATTTTCTTGTTCACATTATATAACATCCTTGTGATCATATCACGTGCTTGCAAGCGGTGTTGATGTGATATCACCGAGAGGGCCCAGAGTATAACTCTCTGTCATTTTGGATGGACAAATCCCACTCTTGATCCATGATCCTCAACTAATACTTCCCGAATACCTAACGACACCTTTATATTCACCCTGTTATGATGTGACGTTTGATGACATCAAAGCACCCTTCCGGTATCAGTGATTGACATGATCTCATGGTCTAAGGAATAAGTTACTTCGTATGTTTGATATAACAATGTAAACTTAATGACTTGATCGCATTGCTATATTCACTTTGGGTATATGTTCATCACATCATTCTTCTAATGACATGATCCCGTTATTAACAACATCCAATGTTCATGATCAGGAAACCTTGATCATCTATTAATCAACGAGCTAGTTAAAAGAGAGGCTTTACTAGGAACCATTGTTTGTTTATTAAACACACATGTATCAACGTTTCCGGTTAATACAATTCTAGCATGAGAAATAAACATTCATCATAAACAAGGAATAAGATAATAACCATTTTATTATTGCCTCTAGGGCATATTCCCTTCAGTTTTCTGCTGTTTTTTAGTTTCAGAAAAGTTGTTCTAGAAATATTCTCGGAATTGGAAAATTTGAAGCCCGGAAGTCCTATTTCCCCGGAAGCATCCAGAAGACCGAAGAGGAGTCGAAGAGGGGCAACATGGGGGGCCACACCATAGGCTGGCGCCCCCCCGGCTGCGCTAGCTATGGGTGTGCGGCCCCTGGAGCTCTACCGCCACCTCCTCTTCGCCCCCTGACAGAGTTTCTCAGGCGCCGGCAAGAAGCCGCGCTGCCCCATGTCTCCAGTCGGCGCACCACCTCCTCCCATGACGTGCCGCCACGGATACCTCACCTTCCCACCGTCATGGACGGGATGGGCGCCCCCACCACCGCCGTGGACGACAGCAGCGGCGGCCGGAGGCCTCAGATCGGGGGGGGGGGGAGGGGGCTAGGGTTTGGGGGTTGGGGTCCTCGAGAGCCGCCCGGGAGAGGAGCGGCTCAAGAGGATGTTTTTCTCCCAAGAGCGAGATCATGGTCTAATACCTAACAAATAGGCGCATACCAATGATGTCTACGCAAGCTTCTATTCTTGTAGACATTGTTGGACTTCCAAGTGCAGAGGTTTGTAGAACAACAACAAATTTCCCTTAAGTGGAACACCCAAGGTTTATCGAACACAGGGAGGTAGAGGTCAAAGATATCCCTCTCAAGCAACCCTGCAATTAAGATACAAGAAGTCTCTTGTGTCCCCAACACACCCAATATACTTGTCAGGTATATAGGTGCACTAGTCCGGCGAAGAGAAAGTGAAATGCGAGTAATATGGATGGTTATAAGTAATAATAGCAATCTGAAATAAATATGGCAACAAGCAAACATGTAGCAGAACATGCTGAAAAAGGTGTTTCAATGATTGGAAACAAGGCCTAGGGATCCTACTTTCACTAGTGGACACTCTCAACAATGATCACATAATTGAATAACTAAATATCTTCTCTTCACTGTGCTACTCTTAACCCTCTCCGGTTGAACACTAATCATTGTGTAGGGATGCAAAAAGCATTCCTTAAAGTAAGCATTCCCATGTCTAGTTAACCCCACGTTGTCACTATGAGCGCCCTAGAGGATACTAGACAAACACCACAATTCATAGAGGATACACACACGATGTGCACACTGTCACTTTCACACCGCGGGACAAGGTGACTCCAAAGTACATATTAATAAAACACTTGAGTAGCACAAGATGAAGAGTAACATCTACTTATTCAACTAGATTACAAAGCTCACGATCACATATAGATCACACCACGAGAGAGAGAGATGAACCACATACTACCAGTAGATCCCTCAGCCTCGGGGGAGAACTACTGCCTTCTCATCATAGGAGACAGCAAAGGCGAGGAAGATGGCGGTGGAGTCGATGGATATGGCTGATACGTCTCCAAAGTATCTATAATTTCTGATGCTCCATGATCTTATTATGCCAATTGCTGCATGTTTTCTCCCTTATTTATAGCATTTTTATACGTTATCCGGGACTAACCTATTAACAAGATGCCAAGCGCCAGTTCCATGTTTTCTGCTATTTTTGGTTTCAGAAAAGTTGTTCTGGAAGCATTCTCGGAATTGGACCCCACAAAGCCCGAAGTGCCTATTTTCCCCGGAAGCATCCAGAAGACCGAAGGAGAGTCGAAGACGGGCACCAGGGGGGCACACCATAGGGTGGCGCGGCCTCCCCCTGGCCGCGCCAGCTATGGGTGTGGGGCCCCCAGGCCTCCACTGCCTTTGCCCTTTCACCTATGTATTCCCCCCCGGATGGAAACCCCTAAGCACCTGATCAAAAATCCCTGAAAAGTTCCGCAGCCGCCGTCGTTGTCAACCCTAGATCAGGGAGGTTCTGGAGCTGTCTCCCGGCACCCTGCCAGAGAGGAAATCATCATCGGAGGCTTCTACATCACCATGCCTGGCTCCGAAGTGATGCGTGAGTAGTTCATCCCTGGACTATGGGTCCATAGCAGTGGCTAGATGGTTGTTTTCTCCTCATATGCCTCCATGTTTAGATCTCGTGGGCTTCCTATCATGATCGGGATTGATCTTATGTAATTCTATATGCTGTGTGTGCTGGGTTCTGATGAATATTGAACTTATACCAAGTTGATTATAGTATTTATTGCATATGTTATTTTTGATCTTGCATGCTTTCCGTTGCTAGTGGTTGCTCTGGCCAAGTAGCTGCTAGTGACTCCAAGAGGGAGTATTTATGCTAGATAGTGGGTTCATACCTCCTTTTCCCCTGTGCTCGAGTGACGGAAATGTGACGGGGGAGGATGTGTTTTTGCCACTAGGGAGAAAACAGCGGTGTGAGTGCCCGGTGTACAATCATTGCTTACATTACACACATTGTTTAATGCAGTTATCTATTGCTTGCAACTTAATACCTAAGGGGGTTCGGATGATAACCTGAGGGTGGATTATTAGTCATAGATGCAGATGGATTTCGGTCTATGTATTTTGTTGTAATGCCCGCACTAAATATCATAGTAGTCATCATGTTATAATGTGCACTACGGTGCAACCTCTATTTGTCAATTGCCTAGCCGTAATTTGTTCACCCAACATGATATCTTTATGGAGAGACACCACTAGTGAACCTATGAACACCGGTCCATTTTCTTACACTGTTAAACAAACCACACCAATTTCCTGCTTTCTTTACTTACTGCAAGCATACACCGTTTTCCACATTATACGTCTAATGTTTGTTTTCAGCAAGACTGGTGAGATTGACAATCTCACTGTACCGTTGGGGCAAAGTATTTTGGTTGTGTTGTGTGCAGGTTCCATGTTGTTGCTGACACCGATGAAGCGCCATCACCACCGTCAGTGGCATAAACCTTCCGAAGGTCCTCTTTCTCCTAATGGATTAATAACCTTGGTTCTTAACTAAGGGGAAAACTCCTGCCGTTGTGCTCATCACACCCTCCTCTTGGGGTCTCCAAACGAGTGCACAATATGCACCATCAAGGACTTTTTCTGGCGCCGTTGGCGGGGGGAAAGAAGTCTTCTGGCAAGGGGAGTCTCTCACTCTCAACGTCTTTATTTTTTTTATTGTCTTGTTTTTCTTAACTATATTAAAAACACAACAAAATTAGTTTACTTTATAGCTGTTATTTATTTGCTTTCTTTTATGTCTAGTTTTGTTCCTGCCACTATGTCACCGGAAGAAACAATCTTCACTTTCAAGCAAGGGAGTGAGGAGAGTTTCAAGGAAGCTTGGTCTAGGATTTTTTATTCTTATAGTAAAACTGAACCCATGATGACCTTGAATTTATTTCTTAGTAGTTTTTACTTTGGTCCTGTTCTTTGCTATAGATATGCTTTAGACTCTGTAGTAGGAGGAGACTTCCTACGTTGTGATGGGGGTCAAGCTCTTAATGCCATTAAAAAATTGATTGCAACTTCGAGCTCAACTAGTAAATTTGATTCATCCCTTGTGAGCTTTTAGGCTAGATTAAATACTCTTGAAACAAATATATCATGTTTAAAAGAAGCCTATAACCAGATTCGTGCTTGTTATGATTATGCGCCAATAAACTCTGAACCTTCAATGTGGATCCCTACAGTAAAAGTAGTTATAAATGATGAAACTTTTCATGCTCATTGCGATATTATGACTGAATTTTTTCTTATTCCTAGAAAAATCTACGAGTGTTTGAATCTTTGGAAACTTTGTGAAGGGGGAGAAGAAATACCCCTTATCAATAATACCACTGTTTTGCCCATTGGGATAGCTGAGGGAGTGTTTACAAAAATCAGAGGATGTACAGTATCCACTGATTATCTTGTTATTTAATGCGTAGGAGAAGGACGAATTAGGCTTGGAAGGTCCTTGCTGAAACTCCTGGGGGGCAGTAATAGATGTAGGGAAAGGTACATTAAATTTTACCTTCACACCATGTGACCACATATTCCCCAAACCCAATAGGAAGGGTAAGAGGGGTAAAAGGAGAGTTCTTGTCATAAATTTTGATGCTTCTTCACTTGAAAATACTTGAGTTGTTTTCTATGCCTAGCTGAAAGACGTTAAAGAAAAGCGCTACCGGGAGACAACCCGTTTTATTTCTCTGTTTTCATTCAGTTTTCCTTTGTTTTCTTTTGTGTGCTTTGAACCTGGGTGTTGTCTATTTCCTTAGCAACCCCTCTGTATCTTTTCTTTTGTGTTTTTGTTGAGCCAAGTAAAGCCTCTAGTGGAAAGTTGAGACTATATTTCGGATTTCTGCGCAGGAAAAGAATTTCTACTGTCCACTGTTAAATACGTATAAAATCACATAAAATTCAAAATGACATGATATTTTTTGTGCTTAATCCTGGGCTATATACTCAACTTTTCTTAGTTGAACACTTTTTGATTTGAGCAACAGAAGAGTTTCGAAAAAACCGATCTTTACCTATTGTTCTGTTTTGACAGATTTCTGCCAATTATTGCATTTGCATCTTAATGTCTTTCTTTTGGTGTTCTTTTGAGAAAAAGAGTTTTAAAAGAAGTTGTGACAGTACCTAATGTTTTTCTGAGTGTTAGGATTGTGTTGAAACTGAACCATGTGAATTTATTATTTCGACTGCACTAACGTTGCTAATGAAGATTGTGAGAAGTTTGGTGTGAAGGAAGTTTTCAAGGGTCAAGAGAAGAGGATGATATGATGTGATCAAGAAGAGTGAAGATCTTAAGCTTGGGGATTCCCCGGTGGTACATCCCAGCAAATTCCAATAAGAATCAAGCGTCTAAGCTTGCGGATGCCCAAGGCATCCCCTTCTTCATCGACAAATTATCATGTCACTTCTAGTGAAACTATATTTTTATTAGGTCACACCTTATGTGCTTTACTTAGAGCGTCTTTTATTTTTGCTTTCAGTTTTTTTTACAATAAGCTTGGTTGGACCCCAGCATTATTTTATTGGAGACTGACACGCTCCGCTTTTTCATTAGAATACGTTGTATTCTTAGCCTTTGTCTGGCTGCTGCATTTATTTACCTCCTGTTTTGCAAGCATCTCTTATCAGAGTTGTTAGTCTTAGTAGTGTTATATGAGTGCTCACATGTTTGCTTGCTGTATCATAAAGAGTATTTTTGTTAAAACATATGTTGTATGGTGCTTTTTGGGAAAAGAAACTGCTGGTTGATGTAGAATTTATAACAGTACTAGTAGAAGCTTGTATAGACTGTGGCTAGAATTTTTCATGCCATGCTAAATGTTATTTTAGTTTTAATGCCTTGTGGTTATTGAGTAGAATGAATAGACTTAAATAGCTGAGAGCGTTTAATATGTCTTGAAAGATTCATGAGTTGTTCTTGCCATAGTAAAGCATCAATATATGGTATTCTCTTTCGGATGTTTTATTTGGTTGACTTGGCGCATGCTCACACCATGTTTATGACTACGAACCAGTCACGAATAGCCTCCATGAACACTTATTTTTTGAACTTTTGATACCACTTATGCTTTAATTAATGATGCTTATGTCGTTGTGCATGATTATGGCTCTTATGCTCTCTTGATTGGTCGCTCCCAGTCTTTTGCTAGAGTTTGGAATTCTACTCGTGCATCGAAACTCCTTAAACCAAAGTTTTCCCATTGTGTACACCATACCTACCTATATGTGGTATTTCACTGCCACTCCAAGTAAATTTCTCATGTGTTACCTTTAAAACTTTCAAAAATACTCATGTTCTGTGTTCTTGTTTTTTCTCATGAGGACGTCAATAGAGAATTTTTTATCTCACTTGTTGATTGGATTTCACACCCTGGACTAGTGGCTTCATCCGCTTATCCAAATGATAGAAGAGCTGGCAGCGGGGTGACCAGCCCTAAATTAATACAAACAAATTCTCTTCACTATTTTTGCGCCCGATTTATCACTCAAAGCATAATTGTGTAAAAAAAAAGAGAAAGAGGGATGACCTTCTACACCAGTTGTGTCCTTCACAATGGGAGGCTCTCTTGTGAATCCAGTTGGCTTGTGACGTAATGTATTGTCTGTTTACCATTCGTTGACATTAACATAAACCTCTCCGAAGGGCCTTTTTCTGCAATGGGGGTTCGAATCCAGTTGGCTTGTGATGTACTATATTGTCTGTTTACCATTCGTTGACATTAACATAAACTTTTAATACCACTGTTTAATAAAATAAAACGCTCTAGCACATGAGTGATCCCTGCTTCCCTCAGCGAAGGGCCTTTCTTTTACTTTTATGTTGAGTCTCCATCTTCTAACTTTATGCACAGTTGAGAGAGCATTTTTTTTGCCATTCTGAGCTCTATGTGCATTTGTCCCATAAACATCAATAATTATTTCTTGATGTGATATTATTTGTTCCTAAATTATTTGTTCTAGTCTTCCTCATGAAGTTTCAAAGTGTCCTGGCATTTATGTTTTGTCCCACTCTTAAGGACTAGCGAAATACCACTTTGCCATGCTTTCTCTATACCTCAAACAAACGTTTATCTTTCTTTGCATTATTATCCATGATCCTTTATTTAAGATACTCTTAATGATGCAAAGTGATTGCTATGTTTTATTATTAAAAGTTATATTTATCATGTTTGCTTGAAGTTCTATGATCTCAGCGTACATATGCTTTTACATTATAATGATCAAGTTTATGATAGTAGCATGTCACCTTAGAAATTATTGTGTTTTATCGTTTACCTACTCGAGGACGAGTAGGAACTAAGCTTGGGGATGCTTGATACGTCTCCAACGTATCTGTAATGTCAGATGCTCCATGATCATATTATGCCAATTGCTACATGATTTCTCCCTTATTTATAGCATTTTTATAGGTTTTCCGGGACTAACCTATTAACAAGAAGCCAAGTGCCAGTTCTCTGTTTTCTGCTGTTTTTGGTTTCAGAAAAGTTGTTTTGGAAACATTATCATAATTGGATCCCACAAAGCCCAAAGTGCCTATTTTCCCCGGAAGCATCCAGAAGACCGAAGGGGAGTCGAAGACGGGAACCAGGAGGCCACACCATAGGGTGGCACGGCCTCCCCCTGGCCGCGCCAGCTATGGGTGTGGGGCCCCCAGGCCTCCACCGTCTTTGCCCTTTCGCCTATTTATTCCCCCCTGATGGAAAACCCTAAGCACCTGATAAAAAATCCCCGAAAAGTTCCGCTGTCACCGTCGCCGTCAACCCTAGATCAGGGGGTTCTGGAGCTGTCTGCCGGCACCCTGCTAGAGAGGAAATCATCACCAGAGGCTTCTACATCACCATGCCTGCCTTCGGAGTGATGCGTAAGTAGTTCATCCCTGGACTACGGGTCCACAGCAGTAGCTAGATGGTTGTCTTCTCCTCAGATGCCTCCATGTTTAGATCTCGTGAGCTGCCTATCATGATCGAGATTGATCTTATGTAATTCTATATGTTGTGTTTGCTGCGATCCGATGAATATTGAACTTATGCCAAGTTGATTATAGTTTTTATTGCATATGTTATTTGTGATCTTGCATGCTTTCCGTTGCTAGTGGTTGCTCTGGCCAAGTAGTTGCTAGTGACTCCAAGAGGGAGTATTTATGCTAGATAGTGGGTTCATGCCTCCTTTTCGCCCGTGCTCGAGTGACAGAAACGTGACGGGGGAGGATGTGCTATTGCTAATAGGGAGAAAACAACGTTGTGAGTGCCCGCGTGTACAATCATTGTTTACATTACACACATTGTTTAATGCAGTTATCTGTTGCTTGCAACTTAATACCTAAGGGTGGTCGGATGATAACCTGATGGTGGATTATTAGTCATAGATGCAGATGAATTTCGGTTTATGTATTTTTTTAATGCCCGTACTAAATATCATAGTAGTCATCATGTTATGATGTGCAGTACGGTGCAACCTCTATTTGTCAATTGCCCAGCTGTAATTTGTTCACCCAACATGTTATCTTTACGGAGAGACACCCATTAGTAGAGAAATGGCTATAGCCACAATGCTACCGCTGGCGGACACTTTTTTTTGTTCGCCAAGGCTACTACTGCTGGCGAACAATTGTTTTGGTTCGCCAACGGTATGTTCACTACCACTGGCGAACAACAAATTTTTTGTGCCAGCGGGATGCATTGACGGAGTGCCCTGTGGTGCGAGCGACTATCGCTGGCGAACAAATATAACTACCCGCCATCGGTTACAAATTAGCGCTAGGGAAAGAAATAGGTGCGTCAGCGGGGTTTGCAGCTATACACATGAAAGTACAATCCCTATTAATTTATCTCCTCTTCTCTCCCATCAGCTCTCTCTTATCCTCTTTGTTTTCTCCATCAATCCCCATCTCCATCCCGCACCACAGCCCTGCCGCTCACCACAGCCCTGCCGCTGGCCTGCGCTCCCCCAAGCAACGCCCTTCCCCAACCCCATTGAGCACTGCCGCGAGTCTCCTCCAACGCCGCCCGTGTGTCCGGCCATCTGCCGCCCCGGCACTACGCGCGTCCATCTCTGCGCGACCCCCTTGGGTGCGAGATCGCCACCTCCCATGTCTGCCTCCACACACTTTGCCGATGCCACCAGCTCGCCCACCCCCGCGCTAGCATCGCCACTGTCAAGCTCGGCCATGGACAGGCTGCCGTCACCTGTGCTCGCCTCCTGCTCCATGGTTCTCGTCCATGATGTTGTCCACGTCCAGATCGAGCGGCAGCACGGCCGGACCTGCTCCCGTTTGTAGAATAGGAGCGGATCGAGTCCGGAGCTAGGGGATGGGAGACCGGGGCGACACTGAGGCTGAGTACTACAAACACGCACCTGCCCGCACACTCTCTTTCCCTGCGTGCACAGTCGCTGCTGCAGGCAGGAAGCCTTACCCTGGCCGGCATGGTGTCCGGTGCACAGGCCTACTGCATCGAGGGATGCGGTCGGGTCTGTTTGATCCGTTTTGGTTGGGTACTAGTACTACTAGTATCTGCTTAGTCTTAGCATTGGATTAGCTTATGTTAATCGATCGTGTACTTGTTAATCATATACTGTTAACCGATCGTGTACTTGTTCTCATCGTTCTTTTAGTACCACCGTATATACTTCTATCGGTTATATATTGAGATTCTTCAGCTATTTGATCCCTGTTGATATATTCAGATCTGTTCATCGCTACTATTTTGTGATTTTTTTTTATGAAAATAGCGCTGGCGAACACGCCATGCTAGCATTGGCCAACTTAGGGCGTAGCACTGGCCAACTTAGCAGCTTAGCGCTTGCGAACAAAAGAGTTGTTCGCCAGCGGTATCTATAGCTATCGATGGCGAAGTGTTGTTCTCCAGCGGTAACCCGTTACCACTGGCGAGTTACCGCTGGCAAACAGCGCTTCGCCAACGGTAGGCCAAAAGTGTTCGTCACTGGTAAGGGTTTTTCTACTAGTGACCACTAGTGAACCTATGAACCCCGGTCCATTTTCTTACCCTGTTAAACAAACCACAAATATTTCCTACTTTCTTTACTTGCTGCAAGCATACACTGTTTTCCACACTATACATCTAATCTTTGTTTTCACTAAGACCGGTGAGATTGACAACCTCACTGTACCGTTGGGGCAAAGTATTTTAGTTGTGTTGTGTGCAGGTTCTACGTTGTTGCTGACACCGGTGAAGCGCCATCACTACCGTCAGTGGCATCAACCTTCCGAAGATCCTCTTTCTCCTACTGCATTGATAACCTTGGTTCTTAACTAAGGAGAAAACCCCTACCGCTGTGCTCATCACACCCTCCTCTTGGGGTCTCCCAACGAGTGCACGATCTGCACCATCAATGGCTTCCAGGGGCACTTCCCCATCCCGGCAGGGTGCCAGAACATAGATCTGTCCCCCGAAACTTGGGTTGACGATGACGACGACTACAGAAGGTTTCGTGGAATTTCGCCGGTTCTCCTAGGGTTTTTGGGAGGAAGGGAATAAATAGGCGAAAGGGCGACGTCGGTGGGCTACCAGGGTGGCCGCACCACCCCCAGGCGCGTCCAAGGGGGGGGGGGCGCCTGGCTATGGTGAGGGCCCCCTGGTGCCCATCTTTGACTCCTCTTCGGACTTCTGGATGCTTCCGGGAAAAATAGGAACTTCAGGATTCGTGGCGTCCGATTCCGAGAATATTTCTAGAACAACTTTTCTGATATAAAAAACAGCCGAAAACAGGGAACTGGCACTTGGCATCTTGTTAATAGGTTAGTCCCGGAAAATGTAAGAAAACGTAGGAAAACATACGGAAAACATGTAGCAATTGGCATAATATCAACATGGAACATCAGAAATTATAGATACGTTGGAGACGTATCAAGAATCCCCAAGCTTAGTTCCTACTCGTTCTCGAGTAGGTAAACGATAAAACAAATAATTTCTGAGGTGACATGCTACCAATATAAACTTGATCATCAAAATGTAAAAGCATATGCAAGCTGAGATCATAGAACTTTAACACAAGCATGCTAAATAGAACTTTAATAATAAACCATAGCAATCACTTTGCATCATGAGAAGTAACTCAAATAAAAGATCATGAATAACAGTGCAAATAAAGATATACGTTTGTTCCAGGTATAAAGAAAGTATGGCAAAGTGATATTTCGCTAGTCCTTAAGAGTGGGGCAGAACATAAATGCCACGTGATACGTCTCCAACTTATCTATAATTTCTGATGTTCCATGTTGATATTATGTCAATTGCTACATGTTTTCTCCCTTCTTTATGTCATTTTTATCGATTTTCCGGACTAACCTATTGACAAGATGCCACAGAGCCAGTTCCCTGTTTCCTGCTGTTTTTAGTTTCAGAAAAGTTGTTCTGGAAGTATTCTCGGAATTGGAAAATTCGAAACCCGGAAATCTTAGAATTCCCGAAGGTTCCACGGAGTCGCGAAGAGACCCGGAGGGGGGGGGGGGCTCAGGGGGCCCACACCATAGGGCAGCGCGCCCCCCTTGGCCACGCCAGGGGGTGGTTTGGGGCCCCCAAGGCTCCACCGCCTTTGCCCTTTCGCCTATTTATACTCCTGTGAGGGAAAACCCTAGGAGAATCGGCCTTTTCCACAAAATACATCCGTAGCTCCGTCTCCGCCACCGACAAGTTTTGGGGGACAGATCTCTGTTCTGGCACCCTGCCGGGACGAGGAAGTGCCCCCGAAACCATCTCCATCGACTCCACCACCATCTCCATCGCCGTTGCTATCTCGTATGACGAGGAGGGAGTAGTTCTCCCCCGGGGCCGAGGGCTCTACTGGTAGCTATGTGTTTCATCTCTCTCTCCCATGGTGCGATTTATATGTGATCATGAGCTTTGTAATCTAGTTGAATTCGTAGATATTATTCTTCATCTATTCTGCTACTCAAGTGGTTTTTGTTATGAGATATCCGTAAACACTTTGATCACGGTGTAAAGGTGACAGTGTGTGCACCGAGTGGTTTAGCATTATATTTATATTTTGTGTTGGATAACTCTATGAAATTGTGGTGTTTGCGTGGAACCATCTGGGTCCCATGGTGCTAGAGTGAGGGTTACTTAGTTGCGAAAGTGCTTACTCTGAGGAGTGTTGTTAAAGCCCTGCGCATGGATTGTTGTTGTTATTCGACCGGAGAGTGGTTTGGAGTAGCATAGTGAAGAGATGGTATTTATTAATTCAATTATGTTTTCATTGTTGAGAGTGTCCACTAGTGAAAGTAGGATCCATATGCCTTGTTTCCAAGCATTGAAACACCGCTTTCCGCCTGTTCGGCTACATGTTTGCTTACTGCCATATTTATTTCAGATTGCTATTATTACTTATAATCATCCATATTACTCGCATTTCGCTATATCTTCGCCGAACTAGTGCACCTATATACCTGACAAGTATATTGGGTGTGTTGGGGACACAAGATACTTCTTGTATCTTAATTGCAGGGTTGCTTGAGAGGGATATCTTTGACCTCTACCTCCCTGAGTTCGATAAACCTTGGGTGATCCACTTAAGGGAAACTTGCTGCTGTTCTACAAACCTCTGCACTTGGAGGCCCAACACTGTCTACAAGAATATAAGCGTGCGCAGACATCAAGTTCTTTTCTGGCGTCGTTGCCGGGGAGGTAAGGTAAAAGGTACTCACATCCTCGGGTGTGAGTGCTCGAAGTTATTTCCTTTAGATCCTGCAATTTATATATTTTTGTTTATTGTTTTTATTTTTATTAGTTAGGCTTAATGAAAACAAAAAAAATATGAGAGGGCTTTAAAATATTTATCTTGAGTTAGGACATGAAGTGTTTGAAGAGAAAATTAAAAAACCTATGGAGCTTTATTTGGATGCTAGTGATAGAAATGTTGTTAGCATTGATTCTTTGAACACTAGTATTTCTAATACTATGGAAAAGTCTAAGCTTAGGGAAGCTGGTTTTGATGAATATGATATTTTTAGTCCCCCTATTGAGGAGGAAATTTTCTTTGATGATACTTTGCCTCCAATATATGATGATTACAATGATGAATATGTTATTTTAAGTACACCTATAATTGAGGAGAAAATGAATTAAGATTTCAACATGCCTCCTATATTTTATGATTATGCTTATGAGAATAATAATGATAGCTATTTTATTGAATTTGCCCCCACTTCTATTAATAAGAATGATCATGCTTATGTGGAGAGTATTAATTCTTTTATGCATGTGGCTCATGATAAGAATGCTTTATGTGATAGCTATAATGTTAATTTTATTCATGATGCTACTGAAGGTTATTATGAGAGAGAGAAACATGATTTTATGCATCTCAACAATATTAAGTTTCCCCTCTTTATGTTGAAATTTTTGAAGTTGCACTTATTTTGTCTTCCTATGCTAGTTACTTTGTGCTTCGTTGACTTGTTTTTCTAGAAGATTCTTTTTCATAGGAAGTGGGTTGTACTGAAATGTGTTTTTTATTTGTTTCTTGATGCTCTCTTATTGCGCTTCAACTCTTATTCTTATGTTAGCATATTTTAAAAATCATTGTGCCTAGCTGAAAGGCATTAAAAGAAAAGCGCTTCCGGGAGACAACCCGTTTTATTTCTCCGTTTTCAACCCATTTTACGTCGTTTCTTTCTGTGTGCTTTGCACCTGGGTGTTGTCTATTCCCTTAGCAACCCCACTGTATCTTTTCTTTTGTGTCTTTTTTGAGCCAATTAAAGCCTCTAGTGGAAAGTTGAGACTATATTTCGGATTTCTGCGCAGGAAACAAATTTCTGCTGTCCACTGTTAAAATCGTATAAAATCACAGAAAATTACAAATGACCTGAGTTTTTTGTCCGTAATTCTGGGCTATATACGCAACTTTTCTTAGTTGACCAGTTTTTGATTTGATCAACAGAGGATTTTCGAAAAAATTCATGTTTACCTGCTGTCCTGTTTTGACAGATTTCTGCCAATAATTGCATTTGCATCTTTAATCTCTTTCTTTTGTTGTTCTTTTGAGAAAAAGAGTTTTAAAAGAAGTTGTGAAAGTAGCTAATGTGTTCATGAGTGTTATGCTTGTGTTGAAACTGAACCATGTGAATTTATTATTTCGATTGCACTAACGTTGCTAATGAAGATTGTGAGAAATTTGGTGTGAAGGAAGTTTTCAAGGGTCAAGAGAAGAGGATGATATGACGTGATCAAGAAGAGTTAAAAGCCTAAGATTGGGGATGCCCCGGTGGTACATCCCAGCAAATTCCAAGAAGACTCAAGAATCTAAGCTTGGGGATGCCCAAGGCATCCCCTTCATCATCAACAATATATCAGGTCACTTCTAGTGAAACTATATTTTTGTTCTGTCACATCTTATGTGCTTTACTTGGAGCGTCTTTTATTTTTTGCTTTCATTTTGTTTAGTTTTCTTTGCTATAGTTTATGGTTGGATCTTATAATACTTGTGTGGGAGAGAGACACTCTCCGTTTTCATTGCTTAGAACACTCTAGTTTTCATTCGTATTGTTCTCTGAGTGTTCACTTTTTTCTAGTACTGCGTTTAGCCTTTATTTTCATCATCTCTTATTCAGAGCTGTTAGTTTTAGTAGTATTATGTGACTAATCTCAAGTTTTATTTCTGTAGCATGTAGAGATTTTTGTTAAAACATATCTTGTATGGTGCTGGTTGGGAAAAGAAACTGCTGCTTGAGGTAGAATTTTTAACGGTGCAAGTAGAAGCTTGTATAGACTGTGGCTAGACTTTTTCATATCATGCTAGATGTTATTTTAGTTATAAAGACTAGTGGTTATTGAGTAGATTGATTAGCCTCAAATATCTGAGAGTGTTCTTATCATATTGAAGCATAAATTTGTGGTATTCTCCTTTTGAATGTTTTATTTGGTTGATTTGGTAGACATGTAGGTGGTCTATACAAGGTTCTACTTGCACCGTTAAAAATTCTACCTCAAGCAGCATTTTCTTTTCCCAACAAGCACCATACAAGACATGCTTTAACACAAATTCTCTACATGATACAACAAACAAACATGAGAGTACTCACATAACACTACTAAAACTAACATCCCTGAATAAGAGATGCATGAAAACAAAGGCTAAACGCAGTACTAGCAAAAAGTGAACACTCGCAGAACAATAAGAATGAAAACTAGAGTGTTCTAAGCAATGAAAACGGAGCGTGTCTCTGTCCCGCACAAGTATGATAAGATCCAACCATAAACTACAGTAAATAAAAATAAGATGTGACCGAATAAAAATAAGTTTCACTAGAAGTGACCTTATAATTTGTCGATGAAGAAGGGGATGCCTTGGGCATCCCCAAGCTTAGACTCTTGAGTTTTCTTGGAATTTGCTAGGATGTACCTCCGGGCATCACCAATCTTAAGCTTTTCACTCTTCTTTATCACATCATATCATCCTCTTCTCTTGCCCCTTGAAAACTTCCTTCACACCAAACTTCTCACAATCTTCATTAGCAACGTTAGTGCAAATCGAAATAATAAATTCACATGGTTCAGTTTCAAGACAAGCCTAACACTCATAAACACATGATCTACTGTCACAAATTCTATTAAAACTCTTTTTCTCAAAAGAACACCAAAAGAAAGGGATTAAGAGGCAAATGCAATTATTAGCAGAAATCTGTCAAAACCGAACAACAGGTAAAGATGATTTTTTTCGAAAATCCTCTGTTGCTCAAATCAAAAAGTGTTCAACTGAGAAAAGCTGCGTATATATCCTAGGATGAAGCACAAAACAATTCAGGTCATTTTGAATTTTATGTGATTTATACGATTTCTACAGTGGACAGCAGAAATCTGTTTCCTACGCAGAAATCCGAAATATAGTCTCAACTTTCCACTAGAGGCTTTACTTGGCTCAACAAAGACACAAAAGAAAATATACAGCAGGGTTGCTAAGGAAATAGACAACACCCAGGTGCAAATAAAACAAAAATAAAAGACGGAAAACGGGTTGAAAACGGAGAAATAAAACGGGTTGTCTCCCGGAAGCGCTTTTCTTTTAATGCCTTTCAGCTAGGCACAATGATTTTGGAAAGATGCTCACATAAGAATAAGAGTTGAAGCACAATAAGAGAGCATCAAGAAGGAAATATAAAACCCATTTAAGTCTAACCCACTTCCTATGAAAAAGAATCTTGTAGAAAAACAAATCAACGAAGCACAAAGCGACTAGCATTGGAAGACAAAATAAGTGCAACTTCAAAAATTTCAACATAAAGAGGGGAAAATTAATATTGTTCAGATGCATAAAACCATGTTTCTCTCTCTCTCATAATAACTTTCAATAGCATAATGAATAAAATTAACAATATAACTATCACAAGAAACATTCTTATCATGAGCCACATGCATAAAAGAATTATTACTCTCCACATAAGCATAGTCATTCTTATTAATAGTAGTGGGAGAAAATTGAAAAAATAGCTATCATTATCATTCTCATCGCCATAATCATCAAACAAGAGGCATTTTGCAATAATAATTAATTTTCTCTTCAATAGTAGGTGGACTGGAAATAGCATTCATCATTTTAAACATCATATATAGAAGGCATACCATGATCATAATATTTATCATCAATAGTAGGTGGAACTAGAATAACACAATCATTATAATCATCATATATTGGAGGCAAAGTATCATGAAAGAAAATTTCCTCCTCAAAACTTGGGGGACTAAAAATATCATATTCATAAAAACCAACTTCCCCAAGCTTAGACTTTTCCATAGCATTAGCAATAATGGTGTTCAAAGAATCCATACTAATAACATTGCTACTAGCATGCAAATAAAGATCCATAGGTTTTTTAATTTTCTCTTCAAACACTTCATGTCCTAACTCAAGATAAAGATTATAAAGCTCTCTCATATTTTTGTTGTTTTCCATTAAGCCTAACTAGTGAAAACAAGAAACAAAAAGATTTAATTGCAGAATCTAAAGGAAATAACTTCGAGCACTCACACCCGAGGATGTGAGTACCTTTTATCATACCTCCCCGGCAACGGCGCCAGAAAAAAGATTGATGTCTACGCACACTTGTATTCTTGTAGAAAGTGTTGGGCCTCCAAGTGCAGAGGTTTGTAGAACAGCAGCAAGTTTCCCTTAAGTGGATCACCCAAGGTTTATCGAACTCAGGGAGGTAGAGGTCAAAGATATCCCTCTCAAGCAACCCTGCAATTAAGATACAAGAAGTCTCTTGTGTCCCCATCACACGCAATATACTTGTTAGGTATATAGGTGCACTAGTTCGGCGAAGAGATAGTGAAATGCGAGTAATATGGATGGTTATAAGCAATAATAGCAATCTGAAATAAATATGGCAGCAAGCAAATATGTAGCAGAACAGGCGGAAAACGGTGTTTCAATGCTTGGAAACAAGGCCTAGGGATCCTACTTTCACTAGTGGACACTCTCAACAATGATGACATAATTGAATAACTAAATATCTTCTCTTCACTGTGCTACTCTTAACCCTCTCCGGTTGGATAACGAACACTAATCATTGCGTAGGGCTGCAAAAAGCATTCCTTAAAGTAAGCTTTCTCATGTCTAGTTACCCCACGCTGTCACTATGAGCTCCCTAGAAGGTACTAGACAAACACAACAATTCATAGAGGAGACACACACGATGTGCAGACTGTCACCTTCACACCGCGGGACAAGGTGTCTCCAAAGTTCATATTAATAAAACACTTGAGTAGCACAAGATGAAGAGTAATATCTACTTATTCAACTAGATTACAAAGCTCACGATCACATATAGATCACACCATGAGAGAGAGAGATGAACCACATAGCTACCGGTAGTGCCCTCAGCCTCGGAGGGGAATTACTCCCTCCTCATCATAGGAGACAGCAACGGCGATGGAGATGGCGGTGTAGTCGATGGAGATGGCTTCCGGGGGCACTTCCCTGTCCCGGCAGGGTGCCAGAACAGAGATCTGTCCCCCGAAACTTGGGTTGACGATGACGGCGGCTGCGGAAGGTTTCGTGGAATTTCGCCGATTCTCCTAGGGTTTTCGGGAGAAAGGGAATAAATAGGCGAAAGGGCGACGTCGGTGGGCCACCAGGGTGGCCTCACCACCCCTAGGCGCGGCCAAGAGGGGGTGCGCCTGGCTATGGTGAGGGCCCCCTGGTTCCCGTCTTCGACTCCTCTTCGGACTTCTCGATGCTTCCGGGAAAATAGGAATTTCGGGATTCATGGGGTCCAATTCCGAGAATATTTCCAGAAAAACTTTTCTGAAATAAAAAACATCAGAAAACAGGGAACTGGCACTTGGCATCTTGTTAATAGGTTAGTCCTGGAAAACGTTGGAAAACATGTAGCAATAGGCATAATATCAATATGGAACATGAGAAACTATAGATATGTTGGAGACGTATCAACCAACTACATGTGTACACTCGCACTCCTCCTCCATCGCCCACCTGGACTCATCACGACACGACACACCACGTCATGACAAGACGCGACTGATACTTTGCAAACGTATCTATAGTTTTTGATGATGCATGCTTATTTTATATCAAAACCCTTATGTTATGCCCGATCTGCCACTTATGTTGTTGCTAGCACGCCCCTCAATTTCAAATTGTCGATACAAGGTTGAGATTGTATTGTAATCGGTCTAACACTAGTTTCATGCACTACTTTATAATTATATCCGGGACTTTATCATCTGATGCTATGAACCTAACTTCTAGGGCTTCTAGTGCTAGGTATCTTCTCTTGAACAACGTGTCACTACAGGACGCAGAGGCTACGCCGACGGCCGGCCCCCGTCGGCGTATGCAGAATAGCCGTCGGCGTAGGTATAGGCCGACGGGGACCGTCGGCGTAGTGCCGTCGGCGTATAGGACGGTCGGCATATACGTCACCGTCGGCGTATCCCGTATAGGCCGACGGGGATCCCCGTCGGCGTATAGGGACGAAATTATTTGAAAAAAAAATTGAATTTTTTTTCAATTTTTTTTGAATTTTTTCTGCATATTTTTTATTTCACTTGTTTAACAACTTAATCACACTATAGTCACATTTTTTTATCTTTAACAATTTTTAATTCTAATCTAAATTACTCGTTTCTACTAACACTTCCCGGTCGGTCACCCATCATGAGATTGCTCCAAGCCCAGCACGCTTAACTTCGTAGTTCCTTCGTTGTGATCTACCTAGAAACAAACCTAACTTCTAGGGCTTCTAGTGCTAGGTATCTTCTCTTGAACAACGTGTCACTACAGGACGCAGAGGCTACGCCGACGGCCGGCCCCCGTCGGCGTATGCAGAATAGCCGTCGGCGTAGGTATAGGCCGACGGGGACCGTCGGCGTAGTGCCGTCGGCGTATAGGCCGGTCGGCGTATACGTCACCGTCGGCGTATCCCGTATAGGCCGACGGGGATCCCCGTCGGCGTATAGGGACGAAATTATTTGAAAAAAAAATTTGAATTTTTTTTTCAATTTTTTCTGCATATTTTTTATTTCACTTGTTTAACCACTTAATCACACTATAGTCACATTTTTTTTATCTTTAACAATTTTTAATTCTAATCTAAATTACTCGTTTCTACTAACACTTCCCGGTCGGTCACCCATCATGAGATTGCTCCAAGCCCAGCACGCTTAACTTCGTAGTTCCTTCGTTGTGATCTACCTAGAAACAACGGATGTGTTGTTGATAATATTATCCAATCAACCCTGTTAACCTTAACCCTTGGACCATCATGTCACACTCTTTTATTTTGTGAATTCAAACAACTATTTAAATAAAATATAATAACTAATAATAAATTTGAATTCAAATAATCTTGAATTTAAATAATAATTAACATGTTTGCTTTTTCTATTTAATATTGAATAATTCATATCTATAAATCCGTAAATCAAAATTTGACAAATAATATGTCTATATCGATTAGAAAAATGTGAGAAATTCAAGTATGACATCCATATAATATTTTCCATCATATATAAGACTTTTTTTTTCTTTTCATTGAAGCAAAAAACCATTTTCTATTTTCCTAGTGTAAAAAAAGGTTTTTTTTTTGTGAAGGACCTACCATAAATATGTTGCAAAACTTGAGAGCTATAATTTTTGAAAATACTAGATCATGTTAGATGCACACATAACCAATTTGTTTCATATGAAAAGGTTTCCATCCACCTCTTTTGAAAAACACAAATTTCTGCCGATTCCGGTGTAAACTGGTCAAATTTAAACTACAGGTACCTCATAATTTGCTCATGATTTTTGGCAAAAATCATTTTTAGGTACACAAGTACCTATTTCAACATAGATACACCAAGAGTTTCTCAATATTCAACCCCTAGCTAAGAACAGTCATGCCCGCCGCCTTGACTTTTTCCTCAAACGGGGTTAGAAAATTCCAAAAAATTCAAAAAAAAAACCAAAATGATGCGAGACCTTCGCGTGGTGTCATTATATAGATCCTAGTATACGCCAAAAATAATAAACTTGGAATACGACAGTTGTGTTGAAAATGTGTTCACAAAAATTAGCTATCTCCTCTGAACATTCTAGGGTTTCGGGCCAAATGACGAGTGTTATGGTCATATCCATGGCATAGTTTGTTCAAATGTTCCCATATTACACACAAACATGCATCCTTGAAGCACGGACAATGTTGACGGAGGAAGTTTTCCTTTTCACTGAAGCAAAAAACCATTTTCTATGTTCCGAGTGTAAAAAAAGGGTTTTTTTGTGAAGGACCTACCAAAAATATGTTGCAAAACTTGAGAGATATAATTTTTGAAAATACTAGACATTGTTAGGTGCACAAATAACCAATTTGTTTCATATGAAAAGGTTTCCATCCACCTCTTTTGAAGAACACAAGTTTCTGCCGAATCCGATGTAAACTGGTCAAATTTGAACTACAGGTACCTCATAGTTTGCTCATGATTTTTGGCAAAAATCATTTTTAGGTACACAAGTACCTATTTCAACATAGATACACCAAGAGTTTCTCAATATTCAACCCCTAGCTAAGAACATTCATGCCCGCCGTCTTGACTTTTTCCTCAAACGGGGTTAGAAAATTCCAAACAATTCAAAAAAAACCAAAATGATGCGAGACCTTCGCGTGGTGTCATTATATAGGTCCTAGTATACACCAAAGATAATAAACTTGGAATACGACAGTTGTGTTGAAAATGTGTTCACAAAAATTAGCTATCTCCTCTGAACATTCTAGGGTTTCGGGCCAAATGACGAGTGTTATGGTCATAACCATGGCATAGTTTGTTCAAATGTTCCCATATTACACACAAATATGCATCTTGGAAGCACGGACAATGTTGACGGAGGAAGTTTTCCTTTTCATTGAAGCAAAAAACCATTTTCTATGTTCCCATTGTAAACTCGCTAGAGATAAGCGGACGCCGGTGAAGCGGGTCACACCCTAGAGTGCAATCTTTGCCATCCAAAGACCACAACACACCTATACTAACATGGTATGGCACCCCTAGCTTGTGTGGGGACCCGGACGCTCCGTAGCCCCCCTCCGGTGAAAACCTAGACCCGCTGGAGAAATACCGGACTTATACAGATACACGCGGTAACAACTTCGAAAGGGGGTAGCAATATGGAACAAGTTGCTTGGTTGTGTTAGGGTACTCCATAGGAACACAAAACACATAGGTAGAACCCAACTCTTCGGTAGATTCCCGATGTTTCGTCCGATATGAGAGTTTCACCCAATAAGCGGGGACCAAAAACCGCGGATCACTCGCAGAGGGCATACCCGAGGGAATCTTATAGAATCATTGGTAAAAATTTGTCTTCACATATGTTATGACCTAATTATGCATAAAATAAATTGAGATTCTACTGTTCACCCCGCTTCGATGCCCTTCTAGGGGGGTACACGACGTAGGCACACGTTAATAGTGTTTTCCGAAAAGAGGGGATCCGGAACCCCGTGTCTATAAAAAATGGAGCTATATACTTTTATATGTATGTTTTTTTATTTTTTATTTATGTTATAGGGCAGTTCAACAGGAAAAAAAGAAAAAAAAAAGAAACGTCGACGGCCTTGTATACGCCGCGGTGTACGAAGCAAAACGCCGACGGCCACCGTCGGTGTACGAAGCAAAACGCCGACGGCAATGTATACGCCGACGGTCACCGTCGGCGTATAGACGCCTACGCCGACGGGAATTCTATGCCGACGGGCACATCAGAGGGCTGCCGTATTTCGGATGGTACGCCGACGGCAACGATAAAACCCCGTCGGCGTTTAACTAGGCCGTCGGCGTATGCCCTGTCTCCTGTAGTGTGTAATTGTTACTCAATATGTTCTGTCCTCACATGAAACATATGTATATTGTAAGATAGGTATCCCTGGGTTATCTATCCAAAGTATTAGGAGTGTGTGGTTGTGTAATGCACAATCCCTTGAGCAGCGACTCTAACCAATGTCAAGAGTGACTTCATTAGCAACTGGCTTGTAACCATCCCCTAGTCCGCCTCCCAGGCACACTTCTTCGATCGGTAGTTAGTTAGCTGTGACGACACTGACCGAGTTAGTTAGTTAGTTGTAATCTAAACCGTATTCTGTTGTTGTGACCACAATATATAAGCATGCTACGCTGCAGGGCATGCTTGTTTACTTTCATGCTAGCCAGGCAGGGATAATCGATCCAGTATTTATCCGCCACGAGAAAAAAATCGAAATTTGCACTCTCAAGGTGGGCCCTGGGCGAATTCCTGCCGGGAGCTACACGTGCCAATTAGACACACATACAAGAGGAAACTAACTGACGTTAGCTAGTGCATGAATGAGACTAGAGAGAATAGACGCTGACACGGAAAGCAACAACGGGACTCTGACCGACGAACAGAGTGCGGTAGTCGCCGGAGATGGTGCTCGTGGTATGTATCTTCTGGCTAGCTACGTCGCCGGAGAAGGAAAGAAACATTCAAGGGCTAAGGTCGACCGTAGAAATGTTGAAGGAAAGCCGTGCGTCAAACTCGTAGGAGACACGTACGCACGTTCGATTGTACATGGACAACTCGAGAAGCTATTGACTTTCTTTTTAGATCAAGAAGAAGTGCAGAATTCTTTTATGTAGTTATTAACCATGCAACTTGGGAGAAAAGCAATTCGCAACGAGCCAATTGACCAGCTTTGGTTCTCATGGTTGATACGGATGGCACCAATGCTTTTATCCATTGTCTGAGGAGTCTCTATGATGTATCGTATACTCACATGCTGACATGCTGATACAGATCTTATCTAAAAGACTACGATGTGCGGGATAAGACAAGCCTGTCCTCTGTCTCAGTTCAATTTTTTGCGGGTACTCTGCCTCGTTACTTGGTTAACGAGTTATTTCTGTGTACAAGGAGCAAAGCAACTAAGAGCATGTCTAACAGACCCCCTAAATGGCCCAAACCCGTATAATAACCGCTGATATACGGGTTTGGGCTCTACCCGGCCATCTAACAGACCCCCTAAATCGACCACCCCGGACGGTTTTTTACAAGTTTGGGTAGGGGGCGGCCCGTCGACCCCTACATGTGCGGGTCGGGAGGGGATATAGAGGGCCAACCCTCTACCTCGTGCGAGCTAGGGCGCGCTGAAGATTCAGGTTCCAATCCGATTTTCGTTCGCCCCGCCGCCAGCCGCCGCCGCGTAGATCCGGTCGCCTCCGAGGCACCGCACCCTCGCCGGACACCGCCGCTCCCCCGCCGGACACCGCCGCACCCCCCGCTGGGCCCCCAGCGGACCTCGGCGCCCTTGACTCGCCGCGCCGTGTGCATCTCCGCCGCCTCCCCACGGTGAGTACTCGCCGGGCCGTGTTTCCTCTTCGATTTCGCCGTTCCGCGGGGGCCTGATCTCTGCTTCGCGATGCCGTAGATGCAGTACATCTTCCGCATCAAGGACCTCGAGGACCGCGCGAAGCTGCTAGATCAGAGGAAGGGTTCCGCGAAGGGCCGCATATGCATCCCGCGGATCAGAGGAGTAGATTTTTTTTTTACTATAGGGCATTGTTTTGAATCTTGGATGATTTCCGGATATCACTACATACGCAGTGAATAATTCTTTGAAGCTTAGGTTCATAAGACAGATTAATGGCAATTTCATGCATAGCCTGGTGAGTTACTAAAATCTTCTTTTGTTTTTCACTGACTCGTTCTCTTTTGTTTTTCACCTGTTCCTGCCTGCCACAGGTCATACCAGAGTGGTTTCTGAACTATTTTGGAGGAAAGATACCAGGAACTGTCAAATTACAAGCCCCTAATGGTATTGCATTTGATGTTGCAGTTATGGAGAACATGAACAGAACAATCCTCAAGTATGGGTGAACCCATACTTGAGGATTGTTCTGTTCATGTTCTCCATAACTGCAACATCAAATGCAATACCATTAGGGGCTTGTAATTTGACAGTTCCTGGTATCTTTCCTCCAAATTAGTTCAGAAACCACTCTGGTATGACCTGTAGCACGCAGGAACAGGTGAAAAACAAAATAGGATGAGGCAGTGAACAAACTTGAGGAAACCCCAAAAAAGAAGATTTTATAGTTAACTCACCAGGCTATGCATGAAAATGTCCAAAACCCTGTTTTGTGAGGGGCCAAAAGCTCGTGCGAGCTAGCAGACCCCCTACCCCCACCCCGTAAAACAGAATATTCTGTTTTACGGGGTGGGGGTAGGGGGTCTGCTAGCTCGCACGAGTTTTTGGCCGGCGAAATGCGTATACAAGGCCCTCTACACGCGTTTTAGGGGGCGAAAACATAAGGGGTCTGTTAGACATGCTCTAAGCAAGTTAACGACAACCTCACAAGTATTTCTCTTGGACCGAACTGCCAGCCTACTCGCTCTCTCCTATATGATGATTTCCTTGTTCGTGGCTATGCCTCTGTCTAGGAGGTCACGGTCATGTCTTGAATTCTTCATCATTTTTGTTATGATTCTGAGCCTATCCCAAATTGGAATAGATATGAAATCTATATAAAATAAGTGCCCGGTAGCTTTCTACAGAAAAATGCTATCATACAATCTCTACCCAGAATTGGCATAGATTCAAATTCAGTTTTGCCTGCCAAAGATATGTTAGTGGCTTACAATTTTGTTTTTGAAAACACAATTGTAAGTGCACACACCAAAAGGAGGTTCAAGAGTCCAATGAAGGCCTTCTCTTATCTACGGTCTACAGAATCGGCGACAAGATTGATATTTACGAATTCAATTTTATGTCAAAAGTTTGTTAGGCATCCAAGTACAAAAATTTGTAGATGATACCCAATTTCTCTTCAGAGTGAATGTGGTTCTATGCCCCAACACCAGGTAAAGCTGTCAATTATGTCAGTTCCTTAGATTCACAAGATGATGATAATGAATGTATATGCTTCTATTTTCCTATTAATACATAAAATAAATTAAAGGACAGCAAAGTATTTCACAATAAATAACATAAACTCGCAAAGTGTAGCATTAGGAATAACCATAAAATATTCACCCTATAAACAATAGATCCACATTTCGCAAAAAAATATAAACAACAGATCCACCATGAGAAATAAACATATAGATGCTCGTAATCTCAGAACGAAGCTCTCCTACACTTTGCAGCGACAACCTCGAAGTTACCTAGCTTACCATGGACCTATGGGTCACATGACGACAAAATATATTGAGTTCTACTTCCACTTTGTTTGGGAGAAGGCAAGTGGCATTACGGTCCTAGAAAGCTAGGTTCATAGTTTGAGATGAAAGTTCCAAAATTCTTACAAGAATTAGTTGCACCCCTGTTA
Source organism: Alopecurus myosuroides (assembly GCA_028641055.1). Taxonomy (NCBI): domain Eukaryota; kingdom Viridiplantae; phylum Streptophyta; class Magnoliopsida; order Poales; family Poaceae; genus Alopecurus; species Alopecurus myosuroides. Next base: position 122,599,999 of record CM054058.1, read on the forward strand.
AAACGGTTGCGCTATGGCATGACGTGTTATGAAGCTATTCACGGTAGAATTTCCACGTCACAGTGAATCCAGGGTGTAGCCTACCAGCTCGTCGTGCCCACGAGTCTATAAAAATCATGTTCATATAAAAGGTGTCACTAATTCTTAGTCGAATGAGAATTAACTTTGTTCTGAGTTGCAACTCATGATTAACACGAACCACGAAGAAAATTTAATGGTTTAGATAACTTTTTAGTTGCAAACCTCGCATGCAACTAAAATAATCTCAGTTGCAACCCAACTTAGAACTCAGAGCTGTACGAATCTGCATGTAAATCCAGCACCGTAGGACTTGACCGAGCTCTAAGTTAATTAGCAAAACCGTTATATAAATACAGAGCTCCACGATTCCGGGGATCACGGCAAACTACTCCATCCGACGCCATCATATATATTAGAATAGGAACAACACAATCACTCTGCTGTAGTACAAGCAATACACAATTAATACACCTTTCATCCAAGGAACAGGTGATCATAAGTTACACTAATTAACTGTTTGATGTTGATTCTAATTTAATTGCTCCAAGACAAGCATCTAACCTTTACTTGACCTTCTGGCGAGGAGTTGTGTCGTTGTATCCGATGCCCTTTCTCTTGGTTGGGAAGATGAGGAACACAAAGCTTGACAGAAACGCCATGCCCAGGGGCAGGTTCTTGAGCAGCTCCTCCGTGTTCTTACCGGCGTCGGGGAAGAAGCAGTTCTGCAGCCCCACGTCGCTGAACGCCACGGTGAGGAAGACCACCGCCGTGAAGAAGGCATGCATGAAGTGCAGCGGCCGGATGCGGAGCCTCCTGAACGCGTCCGCGCCCCACTGCTCCTTCTCCTCCTCGCTGGAGAAGTTGAAGACGTTGAAGCCGCGCAGCGTGGCGACGCCGTAGTAGAGCTTCTGGTCCCGGCCGAGGACGCTGTCGCTGAAGGCGAAGAAGAGGCAGCTGGCGGTGAGGACGATGACCAGCGCTGCCGTCAGCCACTGGTTGGAGGTCTCGCACTTGCCATGGTTGGTGAAGGATGGAGAGAGCGCCTGGTACGCCAGCACCGTTCCTGTCGGCAGGAGCTGTGCAAGGTTCGCGACGCTTGACATGACCTTGTCCGTCGCCGCCGGAGCTGCGGGGGCCGTTGTGGAGGCACCGGCGTCGTCCTTCGCCATGGCGGGGACCGTGCCGGCTGTTATTTCGCCGTCGTTGGTCTGTGAAGGTATGTGGATCACGATGGGCGACGAAGAAGATGCCATTGTATGCTCGATGTGGGCGTGTCCTAAGAATATTCCACGCCGGTGGCAGTGCTTGGTGTTTATATAGGCTGAACGAATCCTCCTCTGGTGCGAATGATCCAATTGCATGCGTTGAATAGTCCACTTGATATGTTGCATGCTCAAGGGATTCTACATGGTTGACTAGTCTACTTGATATGTTGCATGCTCAAGGGATTCTACATGCATGTACTCGTGGACTTCAACTCTTCAAGTATGGTGCGCTGTCTATGTATTTAGAATACAGTACATTATTATTATCCCTCATATATGTCCTTGCCTGGGAAGTTACAAATCTCTCGAGATAGATTTGTTTAATAGTTAGCGTAACTTGTAACCAATTTTGACACAAGTAATTTGCAGCGAGCATATGTTTTGTGCTATGGAAGTCTCCTTTCCAGGAAGGTGAGGAAAGAGAGAATTAGTAATCACTTATCACTTTCTAGTTTCTACTGTGCTGAAAAAAAAATTAGAACTAGTCATCGAATTTATGTAACAGTAGGAGTATCTGGTTTTCAGGCACACCGTGTGTCCTGTTTTCTCTCCCAATCTTTCTTGGTTTTCTTCTACCCGACGTCAAACCTGGCGGCGAGTTTCCCGAACCAGCCAAAGCTAAAGCCAAAAAGGAAAATGGAAAAAGGATGTTGGAAAAAGGCAACATGGGTTTCACCCAAGCAGCGAATAGACTAGGCAATCCAGGCAATCCACATGTACAGTTAGTGGGCCTTTTACACGTGAATAAATTGAAAACACTCAACACGTGAATAAATTAAAAACACTCTTAGAGCAAGTGCAATAAAGCAACATTACCGGGCTGTAATCAGTTGAACAGGAGAGAAGAGAAACGAGCTGCAAGCTAGTACTCTCTCCGTCCTGGTGTATAGAGCACATATAGTAATTCTCTAAGACCTATGTATTCATTCATTAATGTTTAAACATTACATGCATTGGTGGAGAGGGGTGAAGAGAGTCAACCACCCACTAATTAGAAAAGAATTAATACAAAATGTGGCTAAGAGATGGGACTACATGTTTTTTATATTATGCCCTATACACCAGGACGGAAGGAGTAGTCAGTTGCGGCACATGCTTCTACACACTTTGTCAGAGTGTAAGATTTGCTATAGTTGACAAACTATTACATGCATATAACCAACTATTTGTATATGTTGATTACAAACTGACTATTGTTGACATGATAATCCCATTTGGCCAGCAACTGGCTCTATTATTAGCCTTGTTCTTACGTGTTACTTGGAAAGTCAACACATGACTGGAATAAAAACAATTTCACGTATGGAAGAAGAGGCTAATACGCAGACATAGATAATTATTTGAAGAGTTTTTAGCATAAAACACTACTAGAAAATAGCTCTTTGCTGGTCAAAGTATCCGGCGAAGGCACCAAACGACCAAGTTATAGTTAAATGTTCGAAAAACCACCACTTTATGTTTGAATCGCGCAAAACCACCACCTCAACGCTATTTTTTTTTTCAATCGAGAAAATCCAGAATTGATTGTGAATAGAGGCTAGTACTGACAGGTGGGGACCAGCGAAAAACTGACGTGGCTATGCAGCCTAATTAAAAAAAGTGTGTGGCCCACCGAAAATCTGACGTGGCTTTTTAGCCCATTTAAAAAAAATCAAAAAAATAAAATAAAAGAAAACCAATCGCCACAGCGCCTCGCCGGCCTCCTCCTCTCCGCAGCTGCGCCGCCGCGCTTGGCCGACCTCCTCCTCGCCGTTGGGCCGCCGTGCCACCGCCGCCACTTGGAGCGCTTCTGGCCGCATGCCGCCTTCTCATGGACCCCCTTCGTCCCGCCGCCACCGGTCCGGGCGCAGGCGGCGTGGCAGCGAAGGCGCCGCGGTAGGTGTGCGCCTCGTTGACGACGAAGGAGGCAAGGCTTGAGAGCAGCCGCATCTACTCGGGCGTGCACGATAGGTGCGCCATCCGTCCGGAGAGATCACGGGCAGTTTGAGCTAGTGGCCGCCTGCATCTGCCTCGGACGAGGACGACAAGCAGCGCGTCCATCTCGCCATGCGGCAGGGGCGAACGAGGCTTGGAGGCAGCGGCGTGCGAGCAGGAGGGCGGCTGCACGCGGGAGGACAGACACGCTCAAGCAGGACAACCCTGCTGGGCAGAAGATGTCGGTTATGTGCGAGATCCCGCCGGCGGTGCCGAACTCTTCAGGGCGAACGGAGTGCAGAACCGGTAGCCGACGACGCGACTGCGAACCTCTGGCCGACCGTCCTCGTCTGCCTGAACGAGATCGCGGAGCACCGGCCCTCTGTTTACCATGGGTCATGGCGCCCGGTCTCCTGCTTCGGAGCTCCCTGCACGAGCCCGCCTTGGCTACCTCCGGCGAGCACCCACTAGGCGCGCGGCGAGCTCGAAGTCGGCCCGCACGAGGTCCCCGAACGAGGAGGAGCTGACGGCCACGTCGGCGCCTGCAGCAGCGTCACGTGCGGCGTGAGTCCCCTCCTGCGCGATTTTTTTATTTGGGCCGAAAAGCCACGTCACTGTCCGCGGTGGGCCCCAGCGGTCAGAGTCGGTGTTAATCGATGCTCAATTCGGGATTTGCTCGATTTGAAAAAAAATCGCTGAGGTGGTGGTTTTGCGCGATTCAAACATAAAGTGGTGGTTTTTTGAACATTTAGATCTAAACTGCTGGTTTTATGCCATAAACTCTTATTTGAATAAACCGCAAAAGTGAGAACTCGAAATTGATGAAGGGAATATACTCGGGAGACAATAATAAAGTAGCTATTAGCTTATTCCTTATTTATGATAAATGTGTATTTCTTATGCTAGAATTGTATTAACCGAAAACGTTGATACATTTTTGTCTAATAAACAAACAATGGTTCTTAGTAACGTCTATCGTTTAACTAGCTCTATGATTAACTGATGATTAAGATTTCCTGATCATGAACATTGTATGTTGTTAATAACAGGTTCATGTCATTAGGAGAATGATGTGATGAACACTGAACCAAATTAAGTATAACAATACGATCAAAGCAAATCATTTAGTTTATATTGTTATATCTTGCATTACAAAGTAACCTTATTCCTTCGACCATGAGTTCGTGTCAATCACTAATACCGGAAGGGTGATTTGATATCATGAAACGTCACGCCGTACCAGGGTGACTATAAAGGTATCATTAGGTATTTGGAAAATATTACTTGAGGTTCATTGATCAAGAGTGGGATTTTCCATCCAAAATGACGGAGAGATATACTCTGTACCCTCTTGGTGATATCACATTGACACCGCTTGCAAGCATGTGACTAGTTCACAAGAATGTCATATTACAGAACGAGTAAAAGAGTACATTTTGGTAACGAGATCGAATAAGGTATGGTTGATACCGATGATCGGATCTCAGAAATAGTAATTAAGTAAAATACCTTAGTGTTTCTAACTTAGTGTTTCTAACTTAGTAAAAAATAGTAAATGGAGAAATATGACATAAATAAGATGAAAGTTAAACACAAAGCATGAAGACAAGGGTTTCGGAGAAACTAAAGAAAATCAAAGACGTAAGTGTTTGTGAGATCCGAACAAAGTTAGCTAGACTAGCAGATCAGATCGAGTCTTGCCGAATAAAGTTGCAACTCGAACGGGACATAACAGATGTAGCATCCCAGATTATCCATGTGATGTGTGAAAACATTGTAGATCACTTCCTCTTCTTCTTCAGAAGAAGAGGAAGTGATCTACAACGTTTTCACACACGACAGGATAATCTGGAATGATGTTATGCCCCGTTCGAGTCGCAAGTTCACAACTCTTCAGGATAGTACGAGCAGAAGTTCACAACTCTCCAGTTTAGCACAAGGTACTTACTTTCATCCTTAGTCTGCCCACACAAATTGAAAAAAGGAAGAGTGTACTGCATAAGAACTTCACATATGACCGGTGCACTTTAGTACATCACAGTAAGACTTGCCCTTGATTATTGTCAACCCCATGTCCATAGAATATGAGTATGAAACTTGTGTCTTGATTCATGTCAGTTTGTTGACTTTCACGGCGAAATCTTCAACATGGCACATGACCCTGTAAATGAACCATCCATTTTTCATATAGGTTATAAATGACATATATGTAAACCATAAACTATTTAGTCCTTCAACACACAAAACATGTTTCATTTTTTACTTCCAATATACATGGTAATATTTTCAGTAAATACCATCATCAGGGCTGCCGGTGCGACAAGCTTTAGGCGATATTACAAATGTAACCATCCGTCGTTCTCATTCAACACAGGGTACAGACGACACCACTGTTTGCAACACTTATCTATCTTGCGCTTAATATTACTATTTATAAGATTTGTCTTTGCAAACAACAATGCTAGAGATGGTTCAAATAGGCTTGCCATACCGGATCCATCTACACCATCTAACCCTGATCAAGGTACTACTAGTCCTTTAATTTTTTTCATTTATTTATACTGCCATTTCCATATTGTATAGCTAAATCTTTGTTCCCGTTCGCTCAAAATAAAATAAAGGCCTGCCAATGTTGGCTTCTCCGAGTGTCATTCAATCATGCAAGTCAGACCTAGAAGAGCAATCAAAGAAGCGTGCCAGAGAGCGGTATGCAAATATGAGCGTCGAAAAGAAAGAAGCCTATCTTAAAAAAAGGCGTGACAACTATCGTAGAAATAAGACTATAATGGCATCATCTGCCAATAAATCTAATTTAGCTGTTGTTGTGGTTTCTTCCACAGCCACAACTCAAATTACGAATGTTAGTATCCAATCGGAGAAACTTCCTATAGATGTGTCACAAAATGGAAGTAGCCACGTGTTTCAGTCTACTATGGTTGTTTCTCAAAAAGCAAGTAAACAATTGTTTCAGACTCCTACGATGTTTCTCAAAATGCAAGTAACCAGTTATTTCGGTCTCCTATGGATGTTTCTCAAAATGCCAGTAACCAAATATTTCGATCTCCTATGGATGTTTCTCAACAAGCCAGTACCCATTTGTTCCAGACTCCTATGCATGTTACTCATAAAGCAAGAAACCAATTGTTTATGTCTCCTATGGATATCTGTAAAGGAAATGGTACCCATTTCACTCAGTCACCTACAGAAGGTTCTCAGAATTCTAATTCTTATGGAAGAAATTTGCTTACAAGTTTCCAGAATGTAATGACCAACCCTGGTAAACACTTTTCCTGGAATTCATGTTAAGATTATTCAAACCTATAATATGGTCTCAGATTAATATTTCATACATTTCGTTATCTAACATTTCAGAAGTCTGCCCTCCCCCCTCAAATGTTGGGGACGCAGGATCTGTGCAACCAAGCAATTCCGTGTCAGAGAAGATGCGTCATCGGGCTCGATAATGCTCGATGAGTCCTGAACAAGTGGAAGCTCTCCGGAAGAAGAAAAGAAATTACTACCTCAAGAAGAAGAACATGGGTGACACTTGCATCGTAAATGTTCAAACCCTTGGCACACTAACGGGTACTTCCCAAGCAGGATCAACTCAATGCCATTTGGGTTGTGCCAGCGAGAATATTGTTCACCCAAACATTGGTATATTTCATAAATACAAGTTTCACTTCCAATTTTGAGTTTCAGTTTTATGTTAATATAAAATATATTGATGCTGCACAGAAGGAGATTGTACAAAACAAATTATTGGAAGACTTACTGCGAACAATGATCATGATATTCACTCTGACACAATGATCGTTGCCCCAAGATTAGTTGATCCATACTTCACTGGTAATTTAATATTCAATAAACTGTTTTTCTGTGATGATTGTCATTCCCATGTTACTATAAGAGATGTCATTTAGATTTTAAAATTTAACTTTCTACCAACTCCAAAGGGGGAAATGATCAACTAGAAGATGCATATGGAATATTTGAGCCCATCCATAAACCATCAAACCTCGAAGGTACATGTACTCACCAACCCAATCTGGATGTTACATATACTGATTTTTCCTTCACATTTCTGGCGTTTATGCTTAAGCAAAACTTATTACGTACCAGAGTTCTTGGACACATCACAACACAATGAAGCTCCAAACAATGAGCTAGATGAAAAAGCTAGGATATTTACTGAGCAAGGTATATATGCTTTATATTTCAAACTGAACACCATAACTGGCACATTTTAGTAATCCCATTGTCAATTTAATAATAAATCATTTTTGCTAGATGTTCAATTTGAACCGTTACAACTTGGACATCAGCCTACACAAGCAACCCAGTTAGGGGATGAAGTCGTATACCGAAACCTACCTAAAAAGCACCATGTCCTGAAAAAAGTTGCTGACTGCCGGCATTGCGGAGCATTGCGGTTTCAGTTCGAGGGGCCTGCATTTTGTTGCAGAAAAGAAAAAGCCCGGTAGATCAGCGAGCAGTTCGTATTGGCCAGCCTTTGGTCCCCGGAGATAGTACCTGTGTGCCTGGCATGGAACAGTATGCGCCACGACCACGTAGGTCCCGTCGTAGCTTAGCGCGACGCCGTTTGGGTACGGAAGACCGTCCTTGAGCACGGCGACCTGCTTCGTCTTGGCGTCGTACCTCAGCAGTCTCCCTGTCGCGTCCGCGTTCATCATTATCTCAGTATTGAACCTGCAATTAATTAAGTAGCACATCACCGTTAAGTTTTTTTTGAATTTCATCACCGTTAAATATCACGTATCTCGGCTCTATCCTGTTTAGTCCAAAAAAAAAATAGACGTAGCAGCCCAGGAAATTATGAAAAAAAACCCATGTAGCATCTTGTTTTAGATGACGTGGATGGATATAATGTAAATTCAACTTTTGCCGATCGAGTAATATATAAAACTAATTTGAGGATGTACTAGTGTTAGGTTTATTTGTATTCTAACATACCTGCGTGGATACGTGACGCTGCTGTCGGTGAAGTATACGTCACCGGTAGCCTGATCAACATCGATGCAGTTGACGAATCAACAACCTCGGCCTCGGTCGCAAGCACCTCGGCCTCGCCTCCGTCCACTTCCCAGAACAAGGGGAGTGCCTGCAGAACAAGGGAATCAACAACCTGAATCTCGCGCATCTGGAAGTCCACTTCCTAGACTCCCGCTCAGTGGAGTGCCTACAGAACAAGGGGAACTATTCATTTGCAAAACAAGAGAAGCTAAATCATCACGCCAGCCTTCAGTTATCAATAAGGTGCACTCACCTTTGGGTACAGATATCACGCGCGCAGCTCCTATGTCAACGCAAATGTCCGCCGGGCAGCAAAACAGCGCCGTTTCCCTGCCGGGAGTCGCTGCCGGGAAGTCGCTGCCGGGAAGTTTCTGCCGGGAGTAGATGCTGAGAGGGTTTTGGCTGCCGGGCAGCAAAAAATGCCTATTTCGCGGCCGGGGGTCGCTGCCGGGGAGGATTTGCATGCAGTTTCCCCTAGCTATGAGGAGAGGCCTGGCTCTGGCTAATCGTATGGGGTATGCCGATATTATAGCGGTGTCTGACTCTTTGGAGACCATTGAGGCATGCTCAGGTGCTCAAACATGGTGGGGGGCGTCCTCCGTGATTTATGCCGATTGCATCGACTTTGTGACCCTTATTGGAAGGGTCTCGCTCATACACCGTCCGAGGGAAGCAAATGAAGTAGCCCACAATTTAGCTAAATCCTACTTTATTTGTAAAATTTCTTGTAATTGGGACCATGAGCCTCCTGGTTTCATTCTAGGCAAACTCATAGATGGTGTAACAGTTGTGTAACGTTTGGTTGCAGCAGCAAGTTTCTTACGCACTCTTTTCCTTACCAGTGTACCTAAGGGGACTGGAAGATTTTTAATGAGGCGACTTGCTTGCTTTATATAGTGTTAAAATTTAAAAAAAGTAGGACTAAGTCGATAGCCTGGGCGAAAGCACAAAACGATCAAACTCTACTTCCTACGGTCTTTTGTGCTCGTCGCGCCCTAAAGGACTCTTTCTAACTGGCCACCGTTGTCTCGCTGTCGTTGATCTGCAAAGGTATATGCCACCTGACTCCCTCATGTTTTTTGTTCCACCAACAGATATTTTTATCACATGTTCAACATTCCTCTACAAAGTCTGAAACCCGTGATCAAGCCACAAACAGCACTTTACGCCATGCACGTGCCACCTATAATAGCTGAATTGAGAGCCACCAAAAGCTGAAAAAAACTAAAACCATATCTAGGCTGGAGACGAGGGGAGCGAAAGTATATACAGAATTACAGATTACACAGCATATATAAGCGCATCAGACGGCGTCTACTGGAAACACCATGGAGGAGATGAGGGGAGCCTCTAGAGCCGAAGTACCATTGACAGCCTTCTGGTTAGGAGTGGTCACGTTGTATCCGATTCCCTTTATTTTGGTTGGAAAGATGACGAACAAAAAACTGGACAAGACCGCAAAGCCCAGCGGCAGGTTCTTGAGCAGCTCCTCCGTGTTCTTGCCTGCGTCGGGGAAGAAGCAATTCTGCAGCCACATGTCGCTGAAGGCCACTGCAAGGAAAACTAACGCCGTAAAGAAGGAATGCATGAAGTTAATCGGCCGAAGGCAGAGCCCCTTGAATTCGTCTGCACTCCACTGTTCTTTTTCCTCGTCGCTCGAGAAGTTTAACACGTTGAAGCCGCGCCAGGTAGCGACGCCATAATAGAGCTTCTGGTCGGAGCCAAGGATGTTGTCGGTGAAGGTGAAGAAGAGGCAACTCGTGGTGAGGACGATGACAAGTCTTGCGGTGAGACACTAGTTGGAGGTCTCGCACTTGCCGTGGTTGGTGAAGGACGGGGAGAGGGCCTGGTATGCCAGCACCGTGCCCGTCGGCAGAAGCTGTGCGAGGTCCACGTCGGTGGATGTGATCTTGTCAGTCGACGGGGCTGAAGGTCCGTAAGCTGCAGTTGCCGAAGCAGCGGTGGGGTCGTGCCGGCTGTGGCGACCGTTAGCTCGCGGTCGGTGGTCTGGAAAGGTATTTCTCCCCAAACATCATCGACATGGCGGAGCACCACACCAACCACAACAACTTCAACTCCATGAGCTCCAACGACATGAACCACTACTAAAACTACGAGACCGTGAGTTTGGATGAAAAAATGGAGCCATGCTACACCGACTATGCATCCACAAACATGGAGGAGTACTACACCGACAATGACTCCACAAGCATGAGGGCCAAGATGGACCTCTACAACTACGTCGACTCCGACATGGATGAGCTCACCTACATGAACTTCCTCTCCAAGCTTCGATGGCCAAGATATCATATGTCCTATGGTTCATGCTCAAGACCAAGAAACTTCAAGGAGAACGCCAAGGCCAACACAAGACAACTACCTTCAACCTCAAGATGGTTCCACGACAAGAAATTCGACAAGTTGGAAAAGTCAAGATTGGCTCCTTCAACATCAAGATGGCGCCACAAGAAGGACATTATCAAGGCTCCATCAAGCGAGATGTCCAAGAAGCCAAGGCATCCAAATGATTTTTCGACGTCATCCAACACATGAAGAGTGGGAACACCACAAGCTTCGTCATCAACAAACTTCCACCTCCAAGTTGGCGCCCACACGAGCTACAAGACGACGACACAAGAAGAGAACATCTACACCAACACTCCAAGTGCACGATGACTTCCCCACACACAAGACGGCGACGAGCGCACATCCCAATGTGTATCTTTCATGTTCTACCACAACATTTCCAACACATATGCAAGACATGAAGGATCTATTCCTTTCCATGTATAAGACCTTCGACAAGTCCAAGCATGCTACGTCTCAACGGGTACAAGATCTCAAGATCTCCATCGACAAGATCTCTGAGCGTCTAGCAAGTTCAAGATGGAGATACAAGAAACAAGATCACACATGCAAGACCAAGACCACCATGGCGCCCTCAACAAGTATACATCATGTGGTATCTACATCAAGTTCCACCACCACAAGGGCTCCCACATGGAAAGTTGAAGACCTACACCAAGATGGAGAAAGAGAAGTCTCTCCCATATATGATGATGATGCTACGAGCCTACTTTACCCTCTCCTTCAAGATGAAGACCTCTTATTCCCCATTTGCAAGGGCTATGGTCACATAATGTGGGATCGCCAAGCCGACGACCAAGATGGTGTGTCAAGTGAAGAGGTTTAGCATGGGATTTCGAGATGGTGCCAATCCCATGTGAGCATTAGAGCCACTTAGCCCACATGAATGTGAGTTAATGTTAGATGAGTGACTCCATCATATGTGAGATTGAGTGCATCCACATTGAGGGCATAAGCGATACACCACATGAGTTGAGAGAGGTAGTTGATAGGTCATGTGAGACCATTCGAATTCTAACAACTCACCATCTACATCTATTGTGTTTTCTCATGATGTTCTAGGTTCCATGGATGATGAGACGTCACTTCTAAGGATGGTGTTTACTATGGGAATATGATGTACATGGCGGATGAAGGTGATGCCACCCCATGTCTACATCAAGATAGGCAAGTCGTCCATTTGAAGGCCCCTACTACAACAGCACCTACTTCATATGAGAAGGACGACAAATGTATGGGTGTTGATGTTACCATGTTCCCACTAGTGGACATGATGAATGATGATTTCTGGCATGCTATGGATGATGCTATTTGTGATGATATGGCCATTGACATGCTTTGCCCCAAGTGATTACATTTTTCTCCTCTTGTTGGAACAAAAATGTTGAACAATTGTTCTTTCAAATGCTTGGTTTGCACCAATGTTGCTATGATTTCAAATAAGTTTGCCCTCATAGCATCCTCACTTTATGGAGATTTTTCGGTTTCTCTTGTTGAACTTGCTCAACCCTTCATCTTGCATTTTGACCATACACACATTTCATACTTCATATTTGATTTTGATGTTTTTGGTCATGTGCGAATGAAGACACATGTCATGATGGATGATGTGTTCATTTACCAGAAACAAAATTTCTTCATTTGGTCTTTTGTGTGTTTGAGTACCCACATGCTAATGTCAACCTCAATTGAGCATGACTTGACAAAACGAGCTCTTGAGAGCATAATAAAATTATGGTGCGGATCGAACCCGCCTCTAATACATTTCTCATGTTTTGCATCAAACACGTTGAAAAATTGCTCTTCCTTTGGTTTGTTTGCAAACATATTTGTGATATTGTTCTTCTTTGTGATAAGAATGCTTCCTTGATCTTTCTTATAGATGATTTGTGTGTTGTGACAAGTATGATGAACAATTTTTCTTTCCGATGGCTTGCTTTCAACCATAATGATAATTAGAGCTTGTCTTATCATGAGTGCTTTGGTTTCCCTTCCATTGGTGTTGCAACAAAAATGTCGAAAAATTGATTTGCTTGCACCCATGATGATAATATTTGGGGCATTCTTCATATTGTGTTTTTGCCAGTGTCGCCTCTTATTGCACCAAGTATTTTGACAAACTTCCATTTCCAATTCTTTGTGTGCAACTCCTCAAACTTTCAAGGAGATTTTGTGTTCTCACATTTTGGAGATGTTTTCATGAATTGCTTACACATTGGCCTTACATATGCACTAGATTCCATATATTTGTGTTCTGCTAACGGCGCTATGAACAAGAATGGACATGTCATGAATGATGTGCTCCTCTATCTTGCACACACATGGAAAACACTGAGGTGGATAAGTTGTTGGTCCCACACTTTGAGTATAATTTGTGGGTGTCGTGCTGGATGAATGAGTGGTGGGTCCAGCGCCGGGATGGATGAGTGGTGGGTCCAGTGCTTGGGTGGATAAGTGGTGGGTCTCGCTCAGAAAACGATCGACCTTTGTTTACATAATCCAAAACTAAAACGACCAGTGTTGACTTGTGTCTTGGGTTAATTGCTAAAGAGGGCAGGTCGTATGTTAGCTATTTGTGCGCACAAAAATGTCTCATGAGAGCTATTCGGGACAACTACGGTGTTTTCCTTCCATTATACATGAAAGACGTCGCATAGGAGGTATTGGCCCCTCGTTGAGAGGGTCATTGAGAGCGGAAGTGGAGATACGTACTCTTCGATTATAAATTTATAATCTAACTCAAACATCATATGTAAGTAAACTGTACAACAATCCTATGAGGAATTCATGACAAATTATGCCATCTAACTCCCTCATATTTTTCCTTTACATCAACATTTTTTTTTATCACATGTTCAACATTCCACTACAAAGTCTGAATCAGGCCCACAAACATCATTTTACGCCACGTGCCACCTAGAATATCTGAACAAAGAGCTACTAAAAGCTGAAAAAACTAAAACCATCTAAGTTGGAGCGAGGAAAGCGAAAGTATATACAGAATTACAGATTGGAAAGCATAAGCGCATCAGACGGTGTCTACTGGAAACACCCTGGAAGAGATGAGGGGAGCCTCTAGAGACGAAGTACCATTGACAGCCTTCTGGTTAGGAGTGGTGACGTTGTATCCAATTCCCTTCCTTTTGGTTGGAAAGATAACAAACACAAAACTGGACAAGACCGCAAAGCCCAGTGGCAGATTCTTGAGCAGCTCCTCGGTGTTCTTACCTGCGTCAGGGAAGAAGCAATTCTGCAGCCCCACATCGCTGAAGGCCACAGCAAGGAAAACTAACGCCGTAAAGAAGGAATGCATGAAGTCAATCGGCCCAAGGCGGAGCCCCTTGAAATCGTCTGCGCTCCACTGCTCTTTTTCCTCGTCGCTGGAGAAGTTAAACACGTTGAAGCCGCGCCAGGTGGCGACACCGTAATAGAGCTTCTGGTCGGGGCCAAGGATGCTGTCGGTGAAGGTGAAGAAGAGGCAACTCGTGGTGAGGAAGATGACAAGTCCTGCGGTGAGACACTGGTTGGAGGTCTCGCACTTGCCGTGGTTGGTGAAGGACGGGGAGAGGGCCTGGTACGCCAGCACCGTGCCCGTTGGCAGGAGCTGTGCAAGGTTCACGGCGGTGGATGTGATCTTGTCAGTCGACGGGGCTGATGGTCCAGAAGCTGCAGCTGTCGAAGCAGGGGTCGTGCCGGCTGTGGCGACCGTTAGCTCGCGGTCATTGGTCTGCAAAGGTATATTTGTGGCGATAGGCGACGATGAAGATGCCATTAAGTGCTCTATGGCTCTGTCCAGGAATTCTCTCTGTGGCAACTACTCTTGGGGTTTATATAGGGATAATCCTCTGCCTAGGCGGATGATTCTAACATCGACCGTGGATTTGTCTTCTTAATGTTCCTTCACGAAGTGCTCCACATAGATGTACATAGACTTCCAACTCTTCTAGTATAGTATGGTCAGCTTACATGTATTCAGAATACAATATCTTCTTGAGATATATCCTTGCCTTGAAGTTAGAATTCTCTCGAGCTAGTATTATTTAATAGTAGCGTAGTTGATCAACGATTTTGACATACGGGTAATTTGCGGCCAGCGCAAGTTTTGTGCTATGGAAGCCACGTTTCCAGCAAGGTGAAATAACTGAATTAGTCATCGGCTTCTCTTCCAAGCTATTAGAATGTGATGAAATTTTCTTTGGTAAAATGTATTGAGAATAAGTCATCGGATTTACGTGGACCGCCGCCGCAAGAATTAAGCGGCTTCAGAGGCGGCGACGAAGCTGGCCTCGGCTTCACGAAGGAGCAGGCCCGCGCCGTAAGAATCCTAGCTGGGCAGGTCAGCGATGGCGACGGAAGCTCCTCCGGCGATGATCCGCATGCCGTCTTCTCCATGTACTACAGGCGACACCCTCCAACGGCGATGGCAAGGGGAAGGGTAAAGCTCCGATGTGAGCCTATGTCTATTATCTATGTTTATTCGTCTTTCTCTACTCTATCTACTTCTCGGATGAACTTGTGTCTATCTGTCGTGATGAACTGTTTATTCGTGTTTATATCTTGTGTCCGTCTATATTGTTTAATCTATGTTTATCCGTGTCATCTATGTTCTCTAGTGTTCCTATGTTGTTGATGAATAGTGTTCTAGTGTACATATGCATGGATGCACGTGGACTTCAACTCATCTAGCATGGTCAGCTTACATATAATTACAATACAATATCTTCTTGAGATGTGTCCTTGCCTTGAAGTTAGAACTCTCTCTCTTGACATAGTTTTGTTTAACAATAGCGTAACCGATAAACAGCACCGACGTAAGTGACTTGTAGCCATCATATATATATGTTTTGTGATATGGAGTACGCAAGTCTCCTGATGTCCAGGAGTATTATATTAGATTGTGTAGAGAATTTTTTATGATGAAATGTGTTGAGAATTGGTCATCAGATTTACGTGAAAGGAGTATTCGGTTCAAGGCACACAGGTAACTTGTTCCGCTCTCTTCCAATATTTCTTAGTTTTCTTCTCCAACGTGCTAAATCAATCAAGAGTAAGATGCTGATGATCGTTCCTTCAGCACCGCGCAGTCAGTCGCTGGTCAGGCCGACGCGTCCTTCAGCTCGCAGCAACAACATCCCGCCCATGACAGCTCTCGGATTCTGAGGTCGGCGGCGCCTACTGAACCCTTCGTTAGTGTGTCGACCTTGCCACTCTGGCAAGTTGGCTTACTTGGAGCCATATCAATAAAAGAAGTTGTGGATGAAGTACAAAATTAGTATAATTTACCCTTGCTTGTAAGATGCCCATATAGGAAAATAGGTTGAAGTGTAAATGCTTGAAGTAGGATCATGAGTTGCTTGACAAGATAGCTACTACAAAAAAAAAATGGCTTGTGAAATTATAGAAAAAATGACATGAACTCGCCAAATCCGGAGTGCATAGCGTGTGAAACGGGAATAGGGGGAAGGGATAGAGCGGCGTTGGCACCAGTAGAGAACGGGACTCTAGTCCCGGTTTTCCATCCGGGACTATCCAATCTAGACTAGAGCCCCCCTCCCCCTTTTGTCCCGGTTTGACACGAACCGGTACTAAAGGCCCTCCACGTGGCCGCGCCCAGCGTTGCGGGTTGGAGGACCTTTAATCCCGCTTGGTGTGACAAACCGGGACAAAAAAATTGTGATTTTTTTATTTTGGGATTTAGGGTTTATGTTTCCCATTTGGGGTTTGAGGTTTAGGTTTAGGTTTTCCTTTAGTCTCAATTATTTTTAACTCTAATCTAACTAGTGGCACTTCCCTGCCGGTCACCCATCCTCAGACTGATCCACTCTCAGCACGCTTAACTTTTTTGTTCCTTCTCTATCCGCTTCCAAGAAACAAAGACTGTTTTACCAACAATAGTATGCTATCAATCATATCAACCCTTGGACCATGATGTCACACATCTTTATTTTGTTAATCCAAACAATTATTTAAGTAAACAAAAATAAATAAGTAATAATAATCTTGAATTTGAATAATAATTAACTTTTTGCCCTTTTCCATTTAATATTGAATAATCCATCTCTACAAATCCGTAAATCAAAATTTAACAAATAATATATCTAAATCGATTAGAAAAATGTGAGAAGAACAAATATGACTTCCATATCATTATGCTTTCTGTAAGAACATGATATACATGCAATCATGTCAATAACACAAAAGTAACATAGTATAGAAGTGTTAGCATAAAATGACATGTTAATAACACTATTACTAATGATAATTTTCTAATCAATTAAGACAACACTTTGAATAGCACCATAAATTTTATAAACTATTTATAAGGAGTGAGTGTCATCATCGAAGCCGGTCACACCACGGGGTTATCACATTTTCATGTTTGAAAAATGATCAATATTTTGAGCATGTTTTCATCATACTTTCACTTTGTTTTCACATATTTTCATCACCCTTCATCATGTTTTCACTCGTTTCCCGCATGTGTTTCAATGTTTTCTCCATGTTTTTATTTGTTCGCACTTTGTTAGCCACCGTTTTCACATGTTTTCACTTGTTTCCCTCATGTTTTTTATGTTTTCTGCATGTTTTTATTTGTTTGTACTTTATTTTCCACTGTTTTCACATGTTTTCATCATGCTTTATCATGTTTTCACTTATTTCCCTCGTGTTTTTCAATGTTTTCTCCATGTTTTTATTTGTTTGCACTTTTTTTACTTACACCTAAAATGTTTACTCCCTGTTTTTCTTCTTTTAAATGTTTTCACATCTTTTAATATAAGGGAAACAAGTGAAATTATGATAAGCATACCAATCGGTTTACTTACACCTAAAATAACACAAGTTTGTTGTACCACGCAAAACAACACATATTTAGAAAGCGAGAAAAAACCGTAATAGAATGAAATGACAATTTTTTCAAAGAAATTCAGCACATACATCAAATGCTTCAGAAAGCTTGCTCACATCATAGTAAACATTCTTACACACTAACCGTACTTAAACAGGGACATAATAGAAATAAAGTTCAGATATCCATCACAGAAAGTACTCGAAATCGTCCATTGCAAACATAATAGAAATAAATGTTATGTTCTCTATTGCAAACACTACTCGGCATCGTCGCATGGTTCAGCAGAAGACCTCCATACAACACCTATCTTGCGTTTTCAAGATGCACGGGGCGCTAGTGGTGGTACTAGCGGTAAGATGTGACGCCGCCCATGATTGAAGACACCAATCTTGTGGTACAACTCGTATGCAACGTATCCATCTCTTTCTGCATACTCAACGTGGATACATTCAAGTGGCACCTTCTCCCAGAATTTTTGTTGTATCTTGGGTGATATAGGTGTTGACCTCTAGGTTGTCCCGATCTTCACGAATCGACGAAGAACACGAAGAACGCACGAAGAACGCGATGCACACGATGAACACGAGATGGGGAATCGAGGGAGAATCATGGGCCAACGCGGAAAACACAAAGGGAGATAAATAGCAAGAACCGAAGAACCCCAAATCTCCCGTCAACTAAACCCCGAGGGCTGCCTACGGGACGATCGATCCAACTGAACTCACCTTGATTGAAACCGATTTACACCCGTGGCCGGTCCACCACGCCAATAGAACCTCAAGGATTTACGAGAGGGAGATTGGCAACTCTTAACGGAGTCCACGAAGGGAAAGAATAAGTAGTTGTGGTGAATCTTGATACGATCCTAGATGAACATCAATATACTAGGAGTAGCCTCACAAGAGGAGTCACCTCACAAGAGGGATACAAGGGCAAAGCCCGAAGTTCTCAAATCATCCCTAACCCTAGATCTAGCCACCGGGGTCCCTTATATAGCCTAGGGGGGTATGTGGGGCAAAAATGGGCGTTTTCCACTTGTTTTCAGGCAACCACGGGGAGGACGTCATGTGAGTCCGGGGTGGGAGGCAGGCGCCCAGCCTGGGGCCGGTGTGGGGGTCGGGGCCTTCGGGCTGGTGGCCGACCTGAGGAGGAGCTGGGCCGGCCTGAGGCCGGGGTGGGGAAGAGGGAGGCCGGCCTGTTCGGCCTGGTGGCCGGCCTGAGGATGAGGGAGGCTGGCCTGGCCGGGGGGTGAGGCCGGGAGCCCCCATTTCCCTCCATTCTTCTTCCTCGGAGCTCCGATCTTGATGCCGTCTTCACCCACTTCCTTCCTAGCTTCTTGGGCACCGTCTTGGATATGTTCTTGAGCATCTTGGGCACCGTATTGGGTCTCCATGGTGTGATCCCACCTATGCATGTAGAGGGGTATTTCATGAGGAAGCACACAGTTCACCAAGTCACCGGAAACATACGAAGATAGGAGTGAGTTCACCTTGTTGTGTATCGATGTTGTGCTTGGTTGAATACGGTGGGCTGCATCATCTCCCCCCTTGAAGAAGAGTCATCCTCGACTCTCGTTCCATCCATTTGTGAGCGGGAGAAGGAATGTTGAAGACGAAGATATCATTGAAGTTGAGCCGCTTGTCGAAGATCATGTGACGGTAGGCTCGTAGTGGGGGTGGTCCAAATGCGATGACGATGTTGAAATTGTTGTCCTTGGTTTGGTGAAGAAGATCTTGAAAGGCGGTGTAGTCGTTGAAGTTGAGACTCTTATCAAAGATCATGCCAAGGTATGCTCGTGGAGGGTGTAGTCCAAAGGTGATGACAATCTTTGCATGGTTCTCAATGGGTGGATGAGGATGAGCTTGAAAAGAGATGTAGTTGTCGTCGACAAGCTCAAGAGGTGGTTGGTCCATTGCTTGTGGAAGCGGTAGAGTGTAGATGAAATTGACGCATTGGTTGCACACCGCTCTATCGGTTGCGTTGTTGTTGATGCTCGTGTCAAAGTCCATGTACATCGTGGCGGTTGGTGTGTAGTGGTGCTGGTCATTGTCGTTGACACACTTGTCAAACTCCAAGTGCATCTTGACGATTGGTATGTAGTCATGGTAGTCGTTGTCATTGACACGCTTGTCGAACTCCAAGTGCATCTTGACGTGTGTGATGTAGACAAAGAATTCGTTGTCGTGGATGGCATGTGGAACTCCAAGTACATCTTGACATGATGGTTGTAGGCGTAGAAGTCGTTTTCGTGGATGCGCTTGTCGAACTCCATGCACATCGTGACATGTGGGATGTAGGCGTAGAAGGCGTTGTCGTCGAAGTTCTTGTGAAGCGCCGTGTAGATCTTGACTTGAGGAGTGTGGATGGAGAATGCATTGTCGTAGAAGTTCTTGTCAATCTCCATGTGGATCATGACGAGCGGAATGTGGTCCTTCCAAATCTTCAAGTCGGTGTCGATGTTCATGCGGTGTGGAGAGCCTTGTGTGGTGAATAGTCCATGAGGTTGAGGATGCTTGATAGGGCCACCAAATCTCTGCAAAATAGACAACAAATATGGAGAGAAAGTTGGCAAGCCGTTAGTGTCGATAAGCACACATGGGGTTTTGCTCTCAACTCTCAGCTCACGTTTGGTGGCTATCATGGCGATGCCTCTAAGAATACTCATGCTTTTTCCACTCATTATGGGCTTGTGGATCTCACTCACGTGATTGTGGATCTCTCTCTCACCACTCATCTCACTAGAAGCTTAAGACGTAACACTAGAAGGCTCCAAAGTCTTGGCACTTGAGGTGTGCGCACTTGTCGAAGTCGTTGCATTGCTTGGAGTCGGTAGTGTCATAGCATGTGGCGAGGAGGACTCGAGCATCTCGTCTCTTGGATTGATCTCCAAGTGTGAAAAGGGTGGCTTTCTTGGAGGAGGAGGTAGGGTCATGGCTTGTGTCGAAGAAGGCTCCATCATCTCCATGATGTGGTAGTGTAAGACATGCCTTGTAGCATCCTCAAGTGGTTGATGGTGATGATATCCTTGGCTAGCATGGTGGCTTGAGCGTGGCCTTGTGTAGTTCGGAAAGAGTGGCGTGGAAGTCAAGGGGAGTGTGTGATCCAATTCGTCGTTACCTCCATCAATGGTAGATGTGCCATTGAGCCGGCTCTAGAGAGGTTGCATCTTTGGTCATTATCTTGAGGATAGGTTGGAAGAACCCGTGTCATCACTCGTGATGAGTTCGCGGCCTCATTGCAATAGACGCTTCCGTCACCATTGTTTGGCATGTCCAAGGTATTAAGAGCAAGTTGGTTCAAGGCATATTATTGGCCTTCACTCATGGAGTTGCGGTCTCTATCTTGGTTGGCACTCATGAGCAAGTTGTTGGAGCACTCGAAAGACTTGTGTCCATTCCAACCACATGTGAAGCAATTACTTATGCTCACTTTGAGTTGAAGATCATGAGGGGTGGTGGAAGGAGACACTTGTTCCTTGAATGGTTCCGTAGCGTTGTTGATAGCATTGGAAGCTCTAGAGGGGCTCATGGTGTTCGTAGTAGGAGTTGTTCCTTGTGTCATTGGAGACGAAGAAGAATGAATTAGAGATGATGGCAAGGGATGAGCCTCTTGCACAATGTCACATGCATCAACGTCTTCATCATAGAGTGGTGGAGTGGTATCCTCATGCGCATGGTGATGTTGATCTTGTGTCATGGTGGGAATAGCTTCGCACTCTTGATGTTGTTGTTGCGCGTGTGGCGATGAAGGAAACTCATTCTCTTGATCATGAAGGTCATAGTTCTTCCTCATAGAATGTCTCTCAAGGTGAATGAGTAACAATGTCGGTGGTGAAGTGAATCTCGCCTCATGTGTTGAAGAAGGAGGAGGATCATGACATATATGGCGATGTAGGCCTTGATCATGTGCTTGATCATGACGTCCTTTGTCCTTCCTCAAAGTATATCGCTCATGGAAGTTGTGGTTGGGTGTTGGTGGTGAAGTATCTCTTGCCTCTTGTCTCTATGAAGTAGTGGTATCATAGTGTCCATGGCGAGGATGATCTTGATCCTTGTCGAAGGCAGGTTGCGAAGAGGAGGCACAATCTTTGTGATGATGAGGTGGAGGATCCCATTCCTCATGTTGGTGATGACGCTCATGGTCCTTGAACCTTGTAACCTTGAGGCAAAGGGCTCTCAAGTTTTTGACTTCATGGCCTTGATGATGCGGTGGAATTTCTTGGTCAAGGTGATGCGGTGCTTCATCCAATATGGTAGGAGAAGAATCAAGGATAGCAACTCCATTTTCTTATTGTTGGCGAGGTCGCTCATGTGGGTCCTCATCAAAATTAGGAAGTGAGAGATCACTTGGAGCATCTTCACTTTCTTGTTGTTGACGTGGTCGCTCAAGAGGTTCCTCATCAAACATGGGAAATGAGAGATCATGGGTAGCATTCGCGCCTAGTTGAGGTCGAAGTGGGCGCTCATTGGGGTCTTCATCAAAGAGAGGAAGTGAGATATCATTTGTAGCATGCCCACTTGGTTGTTGTTGATGGTGGTGCTCATAGGGGTCCTCATCAAATATGGGAAGTGAAGTAGCCAATTGAGCAATCCCACTTGGTTTTGTTGATCGTGGTGCTCATAGGGGTCCTCATCAAAGATGGGAAGTGAAGTAGCAAGTTGAGAAATCCTACTTGGTCAATGTCGAAGTGGACGCTCATTGGGGTCTTCCTCAAAGATGGGGAAAGACAAGCCATACAGAGCATTCTCACTTGCTTGGCGTTGAGGAAGTCTCTCATGTGGGTCTTCATCATAGATGGGTAGCGGAAGCTCATGTGGGTCATCCTCATTGGTTTGGCGATGGCGGTCATGATGGAGAGGATGGCGCCGGTGGTCATTGTGGTGGAATTGTGGGAGGCATTCACTAGAAGCCATGTCGAGGGCACCTTTTTGATAATGTCCTTGGTCTTGGTGGTCATTGTGGTGGTGACACACATTTTGTCTTGGAAGCCTTGAATGTGGGAGAGCACCATCCACGAAGCCATGTAGACCATAGTCATGAGTCGAGTTTGGAGTAGGTGGTTGATGAAGAATATCCGGTCATAGAGGGTGATCTTTAAGAGGGTCACCACGGCCTTGTCGGTCGGGGTCGAGGTAGTGGTCATGGTGAGCAATGCTCTAACCAATGTCGTCGCGGAACTTGTGGTGGATGATGTGGTGAGGTGGGGTTACCACTCTCTCCCATATGGCGGTGATGATCATGGCGACGGTCTTGGTGATGAGCGTGGAGATGATCTTGTGGAGACTTGCGCTTGCGTCGTGGCTTGGAGGTCGATGATGATGCATGCCGGTTGGCGAGGATGGTCATGGTGCCTTCAATACTCGCCATGTGATCATTGAACCAAGTGTGATGAGCTTGAAGTTGATGGTCCAAGCGCTCCAATCCATCACGAGCAAGTTGGCAAAGCCGAAAGTGTTCATATCGGTTGACGAAGTTGTGGTAGCCAATGTTGTTTAAGAGAGAGGTTCCTTGATCTTCCGAGCTTGGCCTTGTGAATACTCCTTCCCTAGCCATCTCAACAAGCACACAAGGGTGATATGATGAAATGGATGTCACACTTACCCAACGTTACCTCTTTTGGTCGTATTGAGGCTAGAGGACGAGCCTAGGTGTAAGGCGGTAAGTCAAAAGTGAGCCCAAAAAGATCGAAAGAAAACCGCAAACGACAACACACACGCTATATGTGGAAGGCAATGAGTTAGAAATATGGCGAAGAAAAACGACAAATCCAAAGAAAAGTATGTTGTAAAACGTGGAGAAAACCCAAAGAAAAGTTAGCACGAAAACCAATCCTAGTGGAGGAAAAATGATATGGTGGTAACTAAAATGAAACACACACACACAAGGGATAAATGGGGTTAGTGCGGCCAATGGACAAACGGAGACGAAAAGTACCTACCGAAGACTAAGCTCAATGCCACACCAACGCAAGGAGGACGCTATATCAAACCGCAATTAGTTAGAGGCAACAAGATTCGCAATGTGGAAACCGGTCACTCTCTTCTCTCTTGCAACTCGAAGCTAAACGTTCCTACAAATGATAGCAATTGGCATCGATCTTTGCTTCTTTTGGCTATTTTTGCTTCTTGTGCTCTTTCTCCCTTTTTTTTATTTTCGCTTTTTGATGATGATGATGCGGATATGATTCCCAAATGCCAATGCCTACTCGAAGCTATTCTCTCACAAGCGCAAAACTCTCACTCTCGGTGCCACTAATGCGATGCCAAGCAGTGTAAAATAACTGGTCCAAGTAGGAAAGATACACAAAGGAAGGGGTTAGTTCAAGCGGAAGCAAGTTATACCTATGCGGTGGATGACCTCGGACTTGCGGCCGGTGGATGTCGATGTCGTGTGGATCCGTTGATGTAGATGCGTAGGCGATGTCGATGGCGACGCGTAGGAACTTTCCTCACTCAATTCGGAGCAACGACGGCAAAGAAAAACAAGAAACAAAATCTATCCAGGAATCGAATAGCAAGAATTTTCTGTGATTTTGCTCAATTTCGATATTCCTCTCAAATCAAGAAAAGTTTTGGAAAAATTCGAGGAAAGTGGCTGAATAGAAAGGTGGGGGATGGTCTTTGGCAACAAATCTATGAATCAAAACCATGAAAAACTCAACAAATCAGAGATCGGTTGAAATCCCTTTTTGGCTATTTTTTTGTCAAATTTTCGAATTTATGGTGGATAGAAGAAAAATTGGTGGATGGGGAGGGGTGTGGGTGTCGGATTCGTGTCAATCTACCTCTGGATACCAAATGATATAGGTGTTGACCTCTAGGTTGGCCCGATCTTCACGAATCGACGAAGAACACGAAGAACACACGAAGAACGCGATGAACACGATGAACACGAGATGGGGAATCGAGGGAGAATCGTGGGCCAACACGGGAAACACAAAGGGAGATAAATAGCAAGAACCGAAGAACCCCAAATATCCCGTCAACTAAACCCCGAGGGCCGCCTACGGGACGATCGATCCAACTGAACTCACCTTGATTGAAACCGATTTACACCCGTGGCCGGTCCACCACACCAATAGAACCTCAAGGATTTACGAGAGGGAGATTGGCAACTCTTAACAAAATCCACGAAGGGAAAGGATAAGTAGTTGTTGTGAATCTTGATACAATCCTAGTTGAACATCAACATACTAGGAGTAGCCTCACAAGAAGAGTCACCTCACAAGAGGGATACAAGGGCAAAGCCCAAAGTTCTCAAATCATCCCTAACCCTAGATCTAGCCACCGGGGTCCCTTATGTAGCCTAGGGGGGTAGGTGGGGCAAAATGGGCGTTTTCCACTTGTTTTCAGGCAACCACAGGGAGGCCAACCTGGGAGGCCTGGGGGCAGCCGGCCTGGGGCCGGGGTGGGGACCGGGGCCTTCGGGCAGGTGGCCGGCCTGAGGAGGAGCTGGGCCGGCCTGAGGATGAGGGAGGCCGGTCTGGCCGGGGGTGAGGCCGGGAGCCCCCATTTCCCTCCGTTCTTCCTCCTCGGAGCTCCGATCTTGATGCCGTCTTCACCCACTTCCTTCCTGGCTTCTTGGGCACCATCTTGGATATGTTCTTGAGCATCTTGGGCACCGTCTTGGGTCTCCATGGTGTGATCCCACCTATGCATGTAGAGGGGTATTTCATGAGGGAGCGCACCGTTCACCTAGTCACCGGAAACATAAGGAGATAGGAGTGAGTTCACCTTGTTCTGTATCGATGTTGTGCTTGGTTGAATACGGTGGGCTGCATCATTGGGGAAGTTTACCTTCATCATCTTGTACTCCTCGTCAATCAGGGCAGCTGCTATATCAGCCATTCGAGTCTTTTCCTTGTCAATCTTGAAAATATCCTGGAGATTAATGTGGCATTCTGCTGGTATCTGAATACCCGACCATGTGTGCTTCATCCATGAGTTCTAAACAGTGCTTGTCACTACGGCAACGACAAAATGGAACAAATGTTAAATGTCGTTGCAATTATAAATTACTACTAGAATTATATAAGACAATTCAAAACGGTGCATTTCTGGAAAAAAAAAGCGAGTAGTACGTATGTCTAATTAATCTGTGGACAATATTCTACCACAGAAATATCAATATTGTGCACTGCCGAAATAGTACATTGCTAGGTACAACACTATAATTTTGAACACACTACCACGGGAAATATGTAACTACAAGAAAAAAACGAACTATTGGGATAAAGTAACAACAATTAAATTCATGGATATATAGTTTAGAACACTATAACACACTACCATATATTTAACATAAGATCTAATCTTATATTGTAAGGCGCATATGAGTACTACTATATACCATGGGCAACACTATATTATGCAACTATACAAATGTGTTTATGTGTACGAACGTACCTTGACCATTAGAAGACCATGACATGTTTCTTGAAACAAAGTTGCAAGTCGGAAACACCACGACAATCGGTCGTGTACTCCAAATCGAGGCCCATGAATTTGTGTTCCTTGTCACGAAGCAATTATCCGAAGAACAGTTTTTGTGCCACTTTGGTGGTGTCGTTTGTGTAGACAATTTTTACATTCGTCATGCCTGTGCAAGCACGGGACCGTAGCGAGTGATTAGATTCATGGTGATGATGGTGATGGGGAAGAAGAGAGGAGAGGGAGACGAACAGGGAAAACCGGCCGCGAATAGAGCAGTTGCTTCGATATTACTGTAGCGCCTCTTTTATCATGCGGAACGACTCCAAAGGGAGCGTGAACTTAATGGTTTAGAATTTTAGTCCCGGGTCGTCATACGAACCGGGACTAAAAGGGCCTGCGCTAGGCGAACGGTTGCCAGAACCCTTTAGTTCCGGCTAGTGATACCAATCGGGACTAAAGGTCCCGTTTGAACCGGGTCTAGAGCTCGATGAGGCCCGTGTGTGCCCCTCCCAATTGGAATCGGGATTAATGTCCAACTAGTCAAGGCGCAAAACACGACCGAGACTAAAGGGCTTGGACGAAGGGTGTGGGAATGTAGAAGCTACGTTTCCTCAGACATAGGGTCCTTAGAGCATCTCCAACCGGCCACCTAAAGACCCCCTAAACGTTTGGGCGGGCAGCTCGGCACTACTAGGAAAAGGATTATAGCCGGATCGCATAGCGCCGGCGCACATGCAACCCCCTCCGCCAGCAGTATATAGCGTCGGCGCACAAAAAGGGTGTTCGACGATGATAGCCATATAGCACCGGCGCAACCCCCGCGCTAGCGCCACGCCCGCCCCCATCTGTTAAACGTACCCCAGGCGCGCATAGTACACGGGCGCAGGCGCTAAGATGCGTTACCCCAGCGCAGTGGAGCAGCCCTGCGCCGGTGCTAATCGCAGCATTACCCCCGGCACGCGTACATCCAGTGCGCCGGCGGTAACTATCATACCCCCGGCGCGCAGGTGTGCGCGTGCCGGTGGTAATTTTTTTCACTAGGCTTTCTTAGAATCGTTAAACTAAAAAAGGAATAAAAAGTTATTTCAAAAAGAAGAAATTTTCCTACAAAATAAAAAGATATTCTTTAAAAATTTCAAACTACTCTTAAATAAAGATTATAGTTACTAAATAATTATAGTTTTTTAGAATAATAATTTTAAACTCAAAAAATAAACATTTGTGACACCGTGCTCGACGGCTTAATAGGAATGACATCACATATATAAAAATAAGTTATAACTTCTATCTAGGCACTAGAGACGAATGGAACTAAAATGTTAAGCGTGCTGGTGCTGGAGCACTCCAAGGATGGGTGGCCGAAATAGAAGTTGATCAAAGTTGACCGGAAAAATTCAAATAATTCAAATATATAGTTTTGAAAAAGTAATATTTTAAAAAAAGTTAAAAAAAATTCCAAAAGATATCGCCGGCACACAGGAATGTTGGTGTGCCGGCATTAAGTTTTTATCCCCCGCGCGGCGAGGATGCGCGCCGATGGTAAGTTTTTACCACTAGCGTGAGCATCGCCGGCGCGCCGGCGGAAAACCAATTTAGCGCGCTGGCGGTAAGCCAATTTAGCGCGCCGGCAGTAAGCCTTTTCCTAATAGCGCGGACACGGACCAAGGTGAAAATGTGCACCCAACCATAAATCTTAAAACCAGCCCAAATGCCCGGGCTATCCGGGAACCCTAAAGACAACACTTATGAGGAGTGTATTTGGGGTGGCCTAGAGTGCCCACCATGTAGGTATTGATTCGGCTCGTCCGACTCAGCGTGCGGTAAGACATACTAGGCAAGAAACACGGGAGGACGACGGAGTAGAGGAGCGACCAAGACGATTACGTAGCCGGAGGAGTAGAGGAGCAGCCAGGCTGGCAGCGTAGACCCTGATCAGCTTTAAATGGGTCCCAGACGTGAAGACTTGGTTCATGAAAGGTCAACGATCTTCACCCGATGAGAAACGACATGTTCGACTGCTCGAGAGGCTGGTTGGACGAAAGTGGGGTAAAAGTACAAAAAAAATTAAGGTCGTGAGGCACGAGTGAGGAAAATTAAGCAAAGTAGACCTCCAAAGTAAAAAATCCTAGAAGATACTCCAAGAAAATATGAAAAAAAAATACAAACTACCGACATTCCACCCGACAAAATTTAAAAGAAATAGATCGAAATAAATACCCCAAAACACCAAAAGCAATATGAGTAATAGTAGGATAGTGATACCTTGTATATGCATATATTATTTATTCTGAAGTTTAATGGCGTATATTCTATATAATTTGATTCTTTTTTGCAACTAACGGCTCGTCCAGAGCGCATCATGTTTTTGTCCTCTTTGTTCGTGACTTTTTATAGATTCCTACACATGTAAACAATTTGTGATAGTTTTTTTTTTCCATATTTGATAAATGAGGTTTTGTAGTTTCCATGCCTTTTGTTTGTTGTTTTGTATGGTTTCTAGGCTTTATTCTTACCTACCGAATTACTAATCATGATTACCATAAAGTATGGAGTAAACCGGTGTGGCAACGTTAGATGTATTACAAAATATTAATATGAAGTCCTCAATATTATATATCTCAAAAGAAGAAGTCATAAATGTGATAATTGTCCTAGTTCTACATCATGTTGATCTGCTAGGTGGGATTCACTTGGTGGAGGATCCTAATAGTTCATATTAGTTATCTAACAAAGTTAAAACATACAATATACACATTTTTTGTTGTTGAAATAATTCTAAAATAATGGACCAGGTGACATCGAAACTCAAATCACAAAGTTTGTCCCGATAAAAGTTTTCTCGTAATTCTGTATGATAATAAGTTTATATGATAGGATTCCAAATAAAACACAAAAATTGGGCACGGATTTGTTAGAGACTATAGCTATATCATGTTGATCTAGTAAGTGGGCTCCACATTTGCGGAGGCTCCCAAAACATCACGCTATGTCTCTATCAAAGTCAAAACATACTAAATAAATAAAACTTTTTCTGATAGAATACTGGGGTAATGGATCTGGTGACTTTGAAACTCTATAATAAATTGAAGGCTACAATTGTTTGCTCATAATTCCTTTTTCCATGGTAGGATTTCAATGGGGACGCAAACCCAAAAAATAAAAACGGGGTACCGAGACTATAGCTAAATCATGTTGGTCTCCTAGGTGGGCTCCACATGGTGGAGGCTCCAAATAGTTAAGCTCCTAAGGATGAACATAAATTAGATGTAGTCTCCCCTAAAATTGCCAATAACAAATAAAATATTGTAACCTTTATAGGGAAAATAAATAGAAAATTTAAGTGCCTCATTGATTCGCAGGATTTTGTAATCGCCATATTCCTTCTTAGAACCTTTTATATTGGTGACATCAAGGGGTATAGTGCGCCAATTCCTTACTGATATTTGTGATTGTTATTTCTACTAGAAATTTCTTGACTTATACATAAAATTCAATGTTTAAGAATCCCACAAAGTATCTAAAATTATATGGCATGACCTTGGATAGCTCTGAAGCACTAAATTTTAAAGGATGAAATGTGTCGCTAAGAGCCATATTTATAAAAGTCAAACCTTTTACATAACCCTTTTTTGCGTCAAAGCGATGGTCATAAAAAGAAATATCAGTTCGGCAGGGCGGACAGGGGAGTCCCACGCTTTCTTCCACATCCAGGTCGGGTGGACCAAGGGTGGGATCTATCGGAGTTGCTGCTGAGGGTGCAAAGGAGTCCGAAGGGCCTACTGCATGCATGTTGTTGGGAGTAATGTCGGCGCTTCTGGAAGCGGATGAGAAGAATACACAATACTTGGGATAGTCTTGGTCGGGAGGACTGGTACGGGTCTCGGGTGGGACACCGGCGACAGGGGTGGCAAGAACATCTCTGGAGGAGGTGGTTGCTATCTGGAATCAGCGTGTTGCTGATTTTCCTATTAAGGAAAGGGTGGCTCTTCTCGCTGCTCAGCGCGATGACGTGCTTGGAAGGTATGAGTCCAAACCCAAAGTTATCATTCACTTATTTCTCCAATAAAGTTATTATTGAACGAGCGTCTAGGTTGGGAGTTTCTTTGGGGTCTTCACGGTCACATCATTTAACTTTTTTTGAATAACAATCTTGGTTCTCCAGAAAGTGATAAAATACATAGTCTGGTTGTTCGAAAGGTGTCAAATCTTTGTGAGGATTATGATAGTGATGAGCAAGAGGGCATGGGGATCATATGGATCTTTTGACTCAGGGTGTCAAGATGACACATTCCCGCAAAAACAGAAACACAAGTATAATTAATAGAAACCCTAAAAGAAATGCTAGAATTAATAAATGCATAGTAAATCCAGATGAAATGATACTTTTGGAATTCTGATGGGTTTGGGGACCCTGCGAAACATCTTGCAATTAGTGAGGCGGTCCATGATCTCAGGTTAAATTTTGTAGCAATTCTGGAAATAGGGAGATCCAGGTTTGGTACAAATTTCTTGCGCCATTTGTCTAGAGGGATTGATTTTACTTGGTACTATTTCCCCCACAAAGAAGGTATGGTGGCATTATGGTGGGTTTTAATAGTGCAGTCTTGACTATTCAGGCAGTTATCACATCCGTTTTTTCTCCTAAATTCCTCTTATGTTCAAAGGGCGATGGTTTCCTTTGGGCGTTAGTCGTCGTTTATGAGGCTGCTAAAGACCACAAAAAACGTAAATTCTTATATGAGCTAATTTGTATCTGTGATGGGGAGACACTACCTACGTTGGTGGGTGGTGACTTCAATATTATTACACGCCAAGAGGAGAAAAACATGATAATTTCAATCCTCGCTGGCCTTTTATTTTTAATGCCATTATAGAAATTCTAGACCTGAAAGAGCTAGAACTTTCAGGAAGACAATATAGTTGGGCTAGCAGACGAGACATTCCATCATTTGAGAAGTTGGATCGTATTCCCTCGAGTGTTGAGGGGGGCAACAGTGTTAACAGGTATTTCACTACTACAGAATTGTTTCTCTTTAATAATATGCTTATAAGGTTCATGATACTTGTCCCACTTAGATTTATTAGAAATACTAACATGAGAGGCAAAGTTTTTGCAAAGTTCAACAATTACTTGAGAATCTAGCCCATATTTAGCACTAAGCATATTAAAAATTTCAGTTTCAGCAAAAGATTTAATGCAATCTTATTCCTAGTTTATACCTTGCTCTTTACCTTTGTCCACCTCCCAATCTTCAATATTGCGTTGAATTCTTTCAATAAGATCCCATTTAGCATCAATCTTCTTGTTCGTGAAGGAACCATTAGAAGAGACATCAAGAAGGTCCTTGTTATGACATGAAAGTCTTGTATAGAAATTATTAATAATAATTGGGAGGCCATTAGGGAGTTTCCCTAGCCGCTGGGTCATGGCGACTCCTTCCCTAGGTGGCGCTCATGGCGACTCCATGGCGATCTAGGATTTTAGCCTCTTTCCTCCGACAATTGCCACTCCGGCACTGTCTCCCACCTCCCCTCCGACATCTGTCACTCCGGCACTGCCGCCCACCTCTCTTTCCATCATGTCCAAGGCCAAGTCTCTTCTTGATCGCTCTTGTTGGCGTTGGAGGGCGATCTACTACACCGAGGTGGATCAAAAGTTCAATCCCATTTATGTGGGTTTTGTTCTTCTAGATCCGAAAGACAAGAAGATTCAACTAGTAGATCAAGCAGGCTTTGTGCTTGATCAACGTTTTCTCAAGTTACATGAGAATGTCCACCCTGGATCTGATATCCAATTTGCATGTCATCGTGCCAAGGTTAAAGATCATTTGGTTCCGCGCAATGGATCTCTTATGGATCACTCTAATGCAATGGTTCCTCTAGGTTCCTTTATTGGATCGGAACCCTATTGATCCCTCGGTGGGTTTAGTCCATGCAGCTAAGGTTTTAGACCTGGATTTTTCTAGAGGTCTTGCTCTTGCTAAGGAAGTCCGATTGCTTTTCGGATCGGATGTTCATGCTTCTAAGAAATACGGTGCTTTCAAAATGGTGGTATCTTTTGGCCATGCTTCTTTTAAAATTGATGAAAACACGGTTGCAATGGCTCTTGAGGCGGCGATTGGCGGTTACTGTGGCTCATTAAATGTTACTTGTCTTCATGATCGTGTTTTCTCTTTTGAGGTCTCATCAAAGGAGGTTGGATTTCATATATTGAAAATTAAATGGTTCTCATGCTTTTACTTAAAGTGTTATTTTCATCTTTGGAGTTTTGGCGGTCCAATTTGGATTTCTGAATTAAAGAAGTGGAATCACGAACAAGATAATGAGTGGACTTTGGTCTCGAGGTATAAGAAAAAGGTAAAATCTAAACAGTTCAAGCCACGGAATCAGTTTTTTATTCATAAAACTATTGCTACTCATGCCAAAGAGTCAGATGATTCTTCTGTGGTTGTTAAAGATAATGATACTGCTTTTGATTTTGAGCTGCATGCCATCAAGTTTGGTTCGTTCGAGCCTGGATTTTCTGTTGCTAAGTCTGTTAGGGATCATGTTCCTGTGGCCCCTGCTGTGGCCTCTATGTCCGTCGATGATGGGTTTGCCAAACTAATTGATAAGATGGCGGCCCAGGTTTGGCCTTGTTCTAACTGTCTCTCAGCTAAACATGCAACGAAGAGTGTACGGGCTGGATTCGGTGTTAGTCTTGTTCACGTTCGGGCCATATCCGCAGAAAATGCCCGGGAAATAATGGAACTCTGAGTTGGGTAGTTAAATCACCGACAATCGGAACCGAGGAGTTCCCCCCTCTGTTCTATCCCCTGCCCCTGCCACTATTCCACGAAAACCCTCGTCGGAATCTCCTCTCGAATCGGAACCTCCATTATCAATGGTGAACTTCCCCTGTGATCCTACCAGGTTCCTCCCGGCGGGGATGCATGCCGCGGAGCCCTGGGCCGCCGAGGAGCGGCCTGCTCGCGTCTACATCACCTCTTCCATGGTTCCTGCTCGCCGCCATGAATCTTGGGCCATTTCTCAACTGGTCCCTCGGCCACCTGTCGAAGAACTCGACGATATCTTGCAGCAGATCGTGGATTACATCTTTCAAGAGTTACATCTGTAGGTCGTCTCCTTCTCTGAAAGCGCGGTTGGAGTCGGCATGTTCCACATGGCAGATCAGGTGGCCAGAGATATTTTGGTAAATTCTCCCCCGTTTATCTTTCCTGATGGTAGGATGCTCTCCTTCGTGAGGCATGATGAAGGGGAGAATGTTAGGGCAACTGTTTACACCAGGACCGGGTGGATTATGATTCTGAATCTGCATATGGACTACCGTACCGATGAATTTCTTTGGGAGGTGGTTTCCAAATTTGGCAAACTCGGGTCCTGGTAGAGGGAGGATGCTTCCCCTGTCCGTACCTTGCTCAAGGTCACTTATGGAGGAGCTGCTGATATTCCTCGGTCGATTGTTATTCGTGAAGTTCAGAGATATGGAGGTCATGTGGTCTCCTGGACTTGTCCTGTTTTCATTCTGAACAGCGATGTTGCTGACGCTCTACCGGGGGATGAGGACCTCCTTCCTCCTGATGGCAACCCGCATCCTGTTTTCGGTGCACCTGCCACACCTGTTGAAGAGGCTTGGGTACCACCAGTTGATCCTCAACCGCAGCATGGTGGGTGGGGTAATTGGAACAATGAGGAGCAGGGAGAGAATGAGGCACAGGAGGATCCTGTCGACCAGCCTCCGGAGCCTGAACAGGTGCAATCATCGGTATCTATTCAGCTCTCTGGTGCGACAGTGGATTCAATGAATGCTGTCAGGGCAGAAGGTCCTGAGCACTTCGTGGAGCTGCAGCCACAAGTGGAACAAAACCAGTTGGCAATTGTTCCTTTTGTTCCACCAGTTCACGCGGATGATGCAGTTCAGGATAATGGAGTTCAGATACTACAAGTGCTCCTGCATGATCCTGTGATGGAGTGGTCCAGTTATTTTCTGGAACACAAAGCAAGGATTATTTTTGACAAGAGATTTGAACTTCTGTCCTCGTTGTTGCCTTTGGAGGAGCCTGTCTTTCATGTTGATCCTGCTCCTATGCCGTTGGAGTTTAGCCCTGTGACCCCTGAGCCCGCTGCAACTAAGAAGAGAGCTAGGAAGGCTGCTACTCCTCTAGTCCTTGAGGAGCGTCGTGTGACGAGGAGCCTTGCTAAGAATGCAGGCTTCCGGGTTCTGCCTGGTTCTGACAAGACAGAACCAAGGAAGAAAGCAAAATCTTCTCGTCCCCAGACTTCTTCGAATGGGGTGCCTCCGATCACTCTTGTTGCTGTGTTGAGGAGGGCGGGAAAGATGCTTCAGATTGAAGACTCGGAATTAACTGTGGAGAAGCTTGAAGCTGCTCCAAAGAAGCCCACCAGCCCATCAAGTTTTGATGTTTAGTGGGCCTTTGTCTTCTTTTTTGGGCCTTGTTGGCCCCTGGAGTGTCTGTTGGTCCTTTTTGCTTCATTTTGTTATAAGGGATGCAATCTGTACTGCTATCTGGACATGGTTGTTATTATTTGGTTATCTTTTAAGTTGGTCATTTATGATCGCCAACAGGTTTTATTACTTTTTCAATCTTCCATGGATAATACGACCTCAATGTATTTGGATTGGATTGTGTTTGATTGGAATGTGAGAGGTCTAAATGATAAATATAAAAGAGAAGCTATCTATAATAAAATAGAGGAAAGCCAAGCTTTTGTTATTTGCCTCCAGGAAACTAAATGCCAGGACTTTGATCACTCTTTTATTAGGTCTTTTTGTCCTAAGAGGTTTGATCAATTTGCTTTCTCTCCTTCTGTTGGAGCTTCTGGGGGTTTAATTGTGCTCTGGAATGGTTCCATTTTCAATGGAGAATTATTGGAAGTTCATCGTTTTGCCATTCACATTAAATTCACTTCAGTTAATAACTCTATTTCTTGGTTCCTAGTGAATGTTTATGGTCCCTGCAAAGGAGTGGAAAGAGATGATTTTGTTAACTGGCTATATAATCTCTCTATCCCTATTCATCAGAACTGGATGATTCTTTGAGATTTTAATTTTATTAGATCATTGGATAATAGAAATAAACTAGGGGCTGATCTTAATGATATTTTTATCTTTAATAATGTCATTAGTCATCTGGGTTTATTGGAGTTGCCTGTCAAAGGTAGGAATTTCACTTGGTCTAATATGCAAAAGGATCCACTTTTGGTCCAATTGGATTGGTTTTTTACTTCCTGTGAATGGACATTGGATTTTCCTAATACTTTGGTTTTGCCCGTGTCCAAAATCACCTGTGACCATTTGCCATGTACTGTTAAAATTGGAACAAACATCCCGAAGGCAAAGATTTTTTGTTTTAAAAACCATTGGGTTAATCAACCTGGTTTTCTAGACCTAGTGACAAAAATTTGGAACACTCCTGTCATGGCCAAATCAATCACTTCCAGAATCACAGCTAAATTAAAGATTCTTAGATATGCTCTTAAGGATTGGGGAAGGAATCTTTCTCAGTTGAAATTGCTTATTGAGATGAGTAGTAAAGTGATTTTGTTTCTTGACCGGTTGGAAGATGAGAGGACTCTCAGTGTTCCCAGGTTTAATTTTAGACTTGTTGTTAAAAAGCACATAAAAAATTTGCTTGCTTTCTAGTCTGATTACTGGAAGCAGAGATGTACTATTAGATGAGCCAAGCTCTCTGATGAAAACACTAAATATTTTCATGCCAGAGCTACTGAGAGGTTTAGGCAAAAAATACTATACCCTCCATCACGGATGTTTCCGGGAACTTGTTGGTGGATCATCAGGACAAAGCTGCTACTTTTTGGTCCCGTTTCAAGAACAGAATGGGTGTCTCCTGTCCACCTGTTATTGCTACTGATTTATCTCAATTCTTGCCTGTGGTTGATGGATTAGAGGTCCTTGCTAATCCTTTTTCTATTGAGGAAATTGAGGGGGTTGTAAAACATCTCAAACCTGCTCGAGTGCCTGGTCCAGATGGGTTCAGTGGTCTCTTTATTAAGCACTGTTGGAGTATTTTAAAAGAGGATTTTATCAAACTCTGCAATGAATTTCATAGTGCTAAGATTTCTTTGGAAAGTATTAATGGTTCTTTCATTACTTTCATTCCAAAGACACATTCTCCTGAGACTGTAAATGGCTTTAGGCCTATTTCTCTGACCAACACTTGTTTGAAATTCATCACTAAGATTCTGGCTAATCGTTTCCAAGATAAAATATTTCGATGCATCCATGCTAATCAATATGGGTTCATCAAGTCCAGAACTATTCAAGATTGTCTGTCATGGTGTTTTGAGTACATTTTTCAGTGTAAGCAATCTAAACAGAAAGTGGTGGTTTGCAAGATAGACTTCGAGAAAGCTTTGGATACCATTGAGCACAGTGCCATTCTCCAAATTTTGAGATCTAAAGGGTTTCCTTCTTTAGAGATAAAGTGGGTGAAGGAAATTCTTTCCTCTGGATCATCTTCAGCTCTATTAAATGGAGTTTGTGGCAAACCTTTTGTCTGCAAAAGAGGAGTCAGGCAGGGTGATCCTTTGTCACCTATTCTCTATGTGCTGGGTGGGGATTTGTTGCAGAGTATTGTTAATCTGGCTCTAAGGGAGGGACGTCTTCGTTTACCAATTCCCATTGGGGGAGATTTTCCTATTGTTCAATATGTTGATGACACTTTGGTGATCTTACCTGCTGATTCTGATCAATTATTGGTATTTAAAAATTTGCTCAACCTTTATGCTCAAATCACTGGGTTAAAGGTGAATTATAACAAGTCTTCAATGATACCAATAAATTTATCGCAGGACGAAACTGTTGATTTGGCTTCTGTGTTGGATTGTAATGTGGCTTCTATGCCCTTCACATATTTAGGCTTGCCCATGGGAACCACTAAGCCATCTATCAGAGATTTTGCACCACTCATTGACAGAGTTGAGAGGAGACTTTCTGCTACAGTTTCCTTTCTTTCTTATGGGGATAGCTTGGTTCTTGTGAATTCGGTTCTGTCATCTTTGCCCACTTATTATATGTGCACATTAGTGATACCTAAGGGTGTCATTGATATTATTGATAAAGCAAGGAGGAGGTGTTTATGGAGGAAGGACAAAAATAAGCAAAGAGTGAATTCTTTGGTTGCTTGGGATATGGTGTGTAAGCCTAAAAGTAAAGGAGGCTTAGGGGTCATTAATCTTCAGATCCAAAATAGGGCTTTACTGCTGAAATTCCTGGCAAAATTCTATAACTCTATGGATATTCCTTGGGTTCATCTAGTCAAGAATGCTTATTATTTTCAGTCGGTTCCGCATGATGTGACCTCCTGTGGATCCTTCTGGTGGAGGGGTGTTATGCAATTAGCTGATACTTGGTGCTCATTCTCTTCTTGCATAGTGGGGAATGGATATACTGGGCTATTCTGGAAAGATTCCTGGATGGGGAAGCCTCTGTCAGTAAAATTTCCAAGATTGTTCTCCTTTGCCAAGGATCCATTGTCCTCAGTGAGAGATTTGAAACCGTTGACAGACCTCTCGGATGCTTTTCATTTACCCCTTTCAAATGAAGCTTTCCTTGAGTTTACTGATCTGCAAGTCCTCTTGGATAATGTTCAGGTGAATGACAATGATGATGTTTGGAAATGTAATTTTAATAAAGGGGTTTATACTTCCAGTAAATTCTATCAGCTGCAGTTTGCTCAACTGCCTGATGATGGGCCTGCCAAGTGGATCTGGAAGTTCAAATGTATGTCAAAGCATAAATTTTTTGCTTGGCTGATTCTAAAAGATAGAATTAATACCAAGGACATGATTAAGAGAAGGAACTGGAAGATTGAGGGGACTGACCACTGTGTTCTTTGCAGTAACCTTTGTCATTAGGTCTGGATTCATTTGTTCTTCCAGTGTGTTTTCAGCTCACGGATTTGAAATTACTTGCAAATCAGCTGGAGTGATAACACAGTCTTGCATAATCTCTCCAATGCAAAAAAAGGCTTTCAAAGGACCTTGTTTCACTGAGATAGTGAT
This sequence comes from Alopecurus myosuroides, assembly GCA_028641055.1. Lineage (NCBI taxonomy): Eukaryota > Viridiplantae > Streptophyta > Magnoliopsida > Poales > Poaceae > Alopecurus > Alopecurus myosuroides. Next base: position 122,637,927 of record CM054058.1, read on the forward strand.
TCTTGCATGTTGGAACATCTGGAAGCAAAGGAATGGAGTTATATTCAAATCAGAAAGACATTCCTTTATGGGATGGAAAGTTGGCTTCTTGTTAGATCTCCTTATGCTTAAGCATAGGTTGAGTGCTTCTTTGGTTGCGGATTTATCATCATGGATTAAGACTCTTCCTTAGTTAGCTAGCTAGTGTTAGCTTGTGATAGACTGCCTTAGTCTATTCCTTTGTGTATATTTGTACATAACTGTAACACTCTTTTGATGGCAATAAAGGGTTGTGGGGGACTCCCCTGCAGTAGAAAATGTTTCAAAAAATAATATCCTTGGGAACCTTATGATAGGGGCATTTAAGCATTAATGTTTTGAGTCTCCCCAAGTTTGAGAACTTTTTTCTCCATCACAAGTCAAAAAATTATAAATAAAATTCCGATCTTGATGTATTTCATGAAGAGGATAAATTTTGAAATCAAAGAGAGATATAAGATCCTTCAAATCCAGTGATGTGGGGGTACCCGAGAGACCCTCCCTTAGGAGGGTACCCGGTACGGCGCATTAAGGGGTACTGCAGGACTCCCAAGCATATACACGAAGGCCCACGAAGAATCAGGCCACAACAAAAGGAAAGACTTTACCAACAAGAATAGGAAGGTTTAGCAACCGCCTCGAAGTCGAAGTCCATTTCATGTACGATCCCTGAGACCCCTGCTACCTATATAAATCCCTGGAGGGGGTCACGAGCGGGACAGACAACCCTAAATTTAGAGCTAGCCGAGATTCAATCTACAAAGAGCATCCCCTGTAATCGATACTTTTCACCTCATCGGAATAAACACGGCGGGCATTAACCCGGCAAATAGAGTAGTCCACCGGCACCCTCTTCCTTTACAAAACCTAGGGTCCCTAACCATGGGAATTGTTGAGTTCACCCCCTCGACATTGACGCCGTCTGTGGGAAACTTGGGTGCCCGAGGTTCGACTGGATCAACACGGCAATCGATTTGAAAATCGGCAACCTGAACTTTCGTGTGGGACGCACGTGAGTGATACGCCTAGAAGACTATAGCCAACCCAGACTAGAAGAAGTAGTCGTGCCAGAATTCTCGCGGCTCTCGCTCGAGGAATAAATCCCCGAGTACACCTACCCGGCCAAGTCTACGTACACTTCGTCGCGATGGAAAGACGCGTCGAGCAATCGTCCTCAGAAAGCTACGGGGAAGACAAGATAGTTGACCCGCCCAAAGCCACCGATGCGACTCACGCGACCGAAGAAGACGAGGAGGACGAAGAAGAAAGCTAGGAAGACATCGACGAAGACCTGATAAAGTCCCCGCCGCCGAAAATTCCAAACTCGACCGACAACCATGGTGGACTCGGAGAACTTCCCCCCTGCCAATTCTGGATCCACGACTAAAAGCAGGAAAGGCAAAACCGAAATGCCTCAGCTATATGTGTCAAAGGAAACAATGGGGCTAGTAACCTGATTAGTCGAACATGGCCTCCCTCTCACAACAGATGCCACCCGAGAAGAACAGATGACCTATAAGTGGAAATTATACCTGCACAGGAAGAAGCTGAACAAGATGTATAAGGAGCTAGACGACACGGGTCCCCGAGAGGTGCACTCAACGGAGGGCTCCGGCAGCGGGGTGCAGTGAGCACCCGCTTCCAAACGGCGATCACGACTCACGGATATGCCGAGTGATCGCATGGGAGACACCCGAAAGGTCCTGACCTTGATCAGGACCTAGAGAAACCCAAGTCCACAGAAAAACTGGTACCCAGAATGCCTCAGGAAAGGCTTCTGCAGGTTCAAAGATACTAGATGTCCTTCAAACCATCACTGGGTGACCCCTGCGGTGAGACACATGAGGAGATGCTGCGAGGTCTCAGCATGGCAAGCACAGAGCTGAAACAGAAACCCACCCCACAAGTGGAGACGCTCGACCTGCGAGTAGAAACACCCACGAAACCGCTAAAGGAGAGAGCCTGGACTACCTCAGCGCCACATCAAGAAGAAGTCCCGAAGAATCTACGAGACCGGATCACGCTGAACAAAGTCGACATGATGCGAAGAGAAAAGAAAGCAGAAACACCGCCCCCAAGGGCGGCTAGAACTCGAGATGAGAGCCAAAAATACGACTTGATTGATTCGGATGATGAGGAGCTTTGCGGGCCTCCCTGCTTTAGTCGAGAGATTCGACAGACCAGAAAGCCGAGACGATTCAAGCTAACAGCTAAAACGCCCAAGTACGACGCCGATCAAGAACCTGAGGCGTGGCTGGATGATTACCTTACAGTTGTAAGGTGCCAAAAGGGGAACAAAACAACAGCAATGCAGTATATACAACTGCGGCTGGTAGGTGCAGCAAGAAACTGGCTACAGAATCGGCCTAAGAATAAGTAGAGTTGTTGGGAAGAGTTCGAATATGATTTCGTCCAGAACTTCAGATCCACCTACAAACGACCAGTGACAGTCGGGCATTAAAATCTTGTAGGGAAAGATCGGATGAGAACATTTGCGCGTACATCCAAAGATGGACTGCGTTGAAGAATAGCGCGGAAGAAATCTCGGGCAAAACAGCAATCGACAGCTTCAAAGAAGGACTCCGTCGAATAGTGTAAAATCAATTGGCTGAAAATTCTCCTTTTCAAAAATTTGCGTGCTACTTTAGGAAGATCTGTTAGTGATGTTAAAGGTCTTATTAAACACTTTGAAATGATTTAGACACAAATAGAGCCACTTACGAAAGTGCAAAAAAGAATTATTTAATGAAATGTCTGGTCAAATTGAAGAACAAGCTTGTAGCGTTAAAACTAGCGGTGATGCTTTCTCTCATGATCTTATTTATCCTGAGGGACACCCAAAAAGGCTTGAACCAGACTCTAAAATGCTAGATGAAAATGTTGTTAGCACTCTTAAAAACAAAATAAGAAGAAACATAAAAGAATTAGAGAGACTAATGATATTAGTAATGATGCTAATAAAGTACCTAATAAAGATCCTAATAGTATATATATTTCTGATGCTGAAACTGAGAGTGGTAATAAACATAATAATGATAAAAATGATGCTTCCAACAAGGAAAAAAGTGAAATAAAACCTGAACGCCCTCCTAAAAACTAAAATTATGATAAAGAACAATTTACTACAAGGAAGCATGGTAAAGAAATAGAACCTTGGATGCAAAAATCTATGCATTTTCCTAGTAAGTTTCGTAAGGGTAAAGAAGAACAACAATATGATAAATTTGGAGAGTGGAAAAAACCTATGTTTTTGCAAATTAGTTTAACTAATGCTATTAAGTTGCCTCCTTATTCTAAGTATATGGGAGATATTATTACTAATAACAAGAAAATTCCCAATGAGAAATTTTTCACTATGCTTGCTAATTATTCCTTCAATTGTAAAATTCCTAAGAATGTTGGAGACCCGGATATTCCTACCATTCCTTGCTCTATAACAAATAATTATGTGATAAATGCTTTATGTGATCTTGGAGCTAGAGTTAGTGTTATGCCCCTGTAAGATCCACATGTCATAACCTAGCACAGCTTCAAGTACAATACTATACTATAATCTCCAGTATGACATTAATACATATCTTGCTGGACGAATGGAAAATACTTCTTGCCTCAATGCTTGCAGTCATCATAGAAAATTACCTTGTTGTCTTTTGTTCCATGAGTGAAATTATGCATGTTTCATCCGGTGCTCTCAAATAGATTGGTCCAAACACTGCCACCGGACTGCAAAAATTTTACATGTCGTTATGCATTTGGACTCAGTCATGCTTAGCTAGCCGCATCCTATATAACTAAATAGAGGCAACCCACTAACCTATCTATATCTATATTTCTTATAAAGAAAAACCCCACTACCATGCATTAATGATTTTTCTATCTCAACATGCAAGCTATCCACATCATCCATTCTCCTAGCCAATCAATTATCCATGTCATCTCCATTTATATTTATTAATCAGTATATACAAACTATACATCATCCATTTCTTTAAAAATCCTATTATTCATATTTAATAATTTAAAATATATATGCTATGATCAATTGAATCTTGCATGTTTACTTAGAAAACATAATGTATCACATATCTTATAAAAATATCTTATAAAATTTTGTTTATAATATATTGTAGTTTCCTAAGCGGTCTCCGCAGCAGGCGCGGGGTATCTTCTAATTTCTCTAAACATGCAGCCACCCACCTCACCACATGTGCCACGTCAGTAGTCTCCCGTTGTGTTGTTTTTTGGTTCCTCGATCACAAAACGTACTTTTGCAACGGAACAACTGAAGCAGCCCATCCGATTGTTCTAGCCCACACCGAACCCACTCCTCCAGCCCAGCACTGTTTGTCTTCATCTACAGACACCAAAGCAACACTTGCCGCCGTCTACAACCAACGCCTGCTCTTATTCACCATCAATTATGTGACGCCGCTCTCTCTTCCTCTCCCCACTACGTCGCGAGAAAAAAAAACTGATGGAGGCATTGACGAGTTCGGCCTAATTTCTCCCCATTTAAAATCTGCAATCTACATGGTGGCTCCCATCCCTGCCTCCATATTTCTCCAGAAACTTACTTCAACCTTCACTCTACCACGCGTGTTCGCCAGATTACGACTCGCAGTCGCACGCGCCCGATGCTCCGATCTGATTCCCAGCCGCAGATTGTCTGTTCACTGCTTCACTGACCACGCTGGTATGCCCTTCATCAAGTCTCGGTATACTCTGCTTCGCTGTTGCTTACAACGTCTCCATGGCCTGCACCTGCGACTAATCTCCTCAAAACTCTTGCTCTATTTGCAGGTTTCAACCTCCACCGCTCAGCCCAAGGCGAAGGGCAACACGACTGCCATAGTGGTATTCTGCGACTGCAACAGAAGATGGGTGAAGATGTGGTTTCCATGTTCGCTGACATGTCTCAAGAGAAGCTGCCCGACATCGTTGTGATTCCTGCATGACTGCGATCTTGCTATTTCTATTGAAGAAGGTCTCCTGGTGCATGGAGGGGAACCAGCGGTGGATGTTGTGTAACATCCAAGTATGAAAACATCCCTTAGTGGTTTATTTCTTGTTTACTTTCAAGTAATGCATCATGTCATCATCTCATTGCAATTGTGTTATTGTTGTTTGCATTGTTTTCATAATGAATCAAACCTTGTTTTCACACTTGTCTGTTACAATCTTTTCAAATAAAGAATTGCAAAACAAAACCTTTCATTGTTTTCCAAATAATTCAATTATGATCACTTCTCAAATTGTTGGTTCTTAATCAAATCATTAATCAATCAACCAAATCACCTTTTAACTTCCAAATCACCTTTTAACTTCCAAACCAAGTTTCAAATCAGTATCTATTTGAACCCATCAATTTCACCACATGTTTGTATTCTTAAAATCATATTTTAAACCTAGGGGTAACCCTATTCAAATGCTTGTTTTTAATAATGGTTTATTAATAATAAAATCCCTCTATTTTGGGTTCAATACAAACTATCATTTTAAAACTTAATTTTTGAAATCCAAAGTGGGAATATGTTTTCTAATTACCTAAAAAGCTTAACTAAATTTTTCTGGAATTTTTCTTAAATAAAACCTTAACAGTTTTCTTCCAAAAGCATTTGCTACAAAAAAAATAAAACAGAGAAATAATAAAAAGGAGAACAGGAGGCAGCTAACCTATCTACCGCAACCCAGCCCACCTAACAGCTAACAGAGCGCAACCCGGCCCGCCTAAAGCCACTTACCGTTTCGCTGCGCGCCAAGATTCGTGCCAGCTTCTATTTCTCCTTCGTCATCCCGTACGGCAGGGAATCGGGCGGAGGCACCGCGACCCCGACGCGACTCCGGCGGCTAGGGCAGCGTTGCAGGCCCTATAAGTACCTCCTAGGCACCTGGCGCTGTGCCCTAGTGCCTAGGGTTCCGCCTCCACCTCGCCAGCGCCGCCAAATCGCCTCCTCCCCGTCGAGCCACCACCTCTCTGTATCTCTTCCCGCCGGCGACCTTCTGAACTTCGACATGGCGCCGCCGCGTAGAGCAACCACCTAGCCACCCACAAGCAGGGATCGAGTCGCCGTCACCTCCTCTTCCCCTTGGACACCAACAGACGCCACGGTGAGCCCTCGTTCGCCGCCGCGTTTCTCTCCTCTCTCCGGCCACCGCGCCATGGTTTTCTGAACCCGAGTACCTCGTCGCCGTTGCAGGCCATCTCTGCACCCACCGTTTCCTGGAATCGCATCGCCTCGTTATCCTCTACGTCTCGAACACCTGAGCAGCCGCGGAGAAGCACCAGGAGCTCGCCGCCGTCCTCGACTGCCCTCGTCACCGCCGTCGTCAGCAGGTCGTCTCCGTCAGGCCTCTGCCTCGTTCTGCAACGTGGTGAGCATCCACTTCCTTCCCTCCCTCTTCTGCTGCATCCCCTTGCACTCGTGCACGCCCACGTTTCCAATTCGAGCGCCACCGTGCCAATCGCCGCCGGCGAGACCTCTGACTGTCGAGCAAGCAAACGCACTTCAGTTTCGTCAGATAAAAATTCAGGCTTTGCGCACACTGTAACGTTATCCTCTGTGCGCTGCGTATACTGACAACGAGCGCGCAACACCGCAGTGGTTCAGTACTTGCGTTCGCACAGCGAGCTCGCGGGTTCGATCCCCCGCGGCCGCAAAAATCTTTTCTTTTTCTTCCGCAGCGCGAGGCCCACCAGTCAGCCACCCCCACTGCCACGCATGCACGCAAAGCCACAGGGCCCACTGGCAGCGTGTGGGTACGCTTCCAGTGCGGTAACAAAAGTTTAAAAAGCTAATCTGTTAATTTCTATTTCTTTTTAAATTGGCAGAATAAACAATAATCTTTGAAATTCAATAACTATTAATCTATGCATCCAATAAATAAAAACTTTATATGTTTTCTGTTCCAAATTTAACAAACTTTCCAAGTAACTTATTTGTGTTCTGTTTTGAATTTTCAAAATGCAATTTAAATTCAAATCCAAATAATTCAAATGCAATTTGTAATAATTCATAAATAATTCATACTATTTCCAAATAATGCAAATAAAATATGTTTTTCACACCATTTTGAATACTCTATTCAAATATAAGTTTTGTTTTCTGGTTTGAATAAATTAAATTGCCTAAACAATTTAAATTTTGTTTAATTCAATTAAAAATTGTTTAATATTGTTTAATTCATAATTAATTAATCCTAAGTCCAATTTCAAAATGTGAAACATGTAATCCAACTAAAATTTGATAACCTTTTCAAACATAAATTTTGTTATTGGTTTTGCACCCTTTAACTTGATGAAAACAACAACTACTTGTTTAACATCATTAAGTAACCAATAATTTCCAAAACTTAATAATTGTTTTCTTAACTTGTTAACCCTCTTTACAATTGCAAATAATATTGTTATTTTGTTGTTATCTTGTCATCACCATCATGCATGCATCATGATAACAACTATCACCTAATAAATAATTGTAAATCATTTGTTTCAATTAATTCAATGGATCCTTTTCCATATGCAACCTTTGCATATGGGTCCATTTAACTTGTGCTATCATGTTAGTCAGTTTATTTTGCTGCAACTATTAACTTGTCATGCATCATATTGATTGTGCACAATGCCATGGCAATGATTGTTTACATTCCTGTTTTGTTTGTTTGCTTCTTCTCGGTTAGACGACGACTACGTTGAGACCGACGATCCTTACGACACCACTACTCAGGACCTAGCCCAGTACCCGGCTACTGAGCTGCCAGGCAAGTTATCACTCACATGAATCATCGAGTTCCCTTCCACACTTGTTGTCGATACTATCTTTTGTCTACTATTGCTAGCCCTATGTATCGTTGCTTGTTCTCCGAACCCATCACATGATACCTTGAGCCCTGATATTGCCTCATCTCCATACCTACAGCCTTTGCTTGTGCCTGTTCTTATCTAGCATGCTTAGGGTTGCTTTTACTCGAGTCTGTTGTCGGTTACCACTTTTACTATCTTATTACTTGTACCGGGGGCTCGTTGTTAATCAATCAATCCTGTTAATTGCTAATGGTAATAATAATAACTTGACGATAAGGCACCGGCAGGAGGCCCATGAGAGGTTTTGGAGCCTGCTAGCGAGATCCAGGATGGGTTTGGTTGAAGTTATCTTTCAGTTGGTTACAATCCTCGATCTTATCTTTTCTGTTAGCCGGAACTTGTAGATATCTTCTGTAGTTGGTTAGAGCAGCCAGCAGCAATTTTCATATCACCCCTTTCTTCCGTTGATCCCAAGCATCAATGCTGGTGTTGACGGGTAACTCTTTGATGAACTGTGAGTCTTGCTTGCCAGTACTTGGATGTACTGACCCCGTTGGGGCTGTGGTTTACGCAGAGTACGACTACGGCTACGATGACCACCAGGATGGCTACTTTGTGGAGTTCGACGAGACTGCAGACGAGTAGTTAGCTGGACCAGGGCTGGATCCAGGACCTACGTGGATGGGCTTCGTCTTATTTATTTTCTCCGGCTTCTTAAGCCTGTTGGATTTGTCTGTACCCAGACACCTTTGATTGCTTCCGCTGTTGTAATGGATGATATGTTGGGACATGTGTCCTCTGGATGATTGTATTCGCTATTTCTGCCTTAGTGAAGGCCAGTTGCAACTTTATTTCTATCTTTTGTGTCGTAGAGATAAGTTGTGATAATCATTCGTTCAAAGCTGTTGACGTACAGTGCGTGCTTGTTATGAAGTACGTCGACAGTAGTGCCTATGACTCCTAATGGATAGTTTACATCGACGGTGGAATAGTAGGGCTTGTGTTGTCGCGCATAAGCGCATGCCTACCAGGAAGCTGGGACGTGGGAGCAGTTATGCCCCATAATCCAAGCACCTACTATCCAGTTCGTACGATGAGTATCCCTTAGAAGCCAGGGTGCGACAAATGGTATCAGAGCCTGTCTGCCTGTAGGATCCCTTTTTACTGGTCGCAGTTGAGTCTAGAAACTATTTTGTAGCTATATAGGAAAAATGAAACGTGAGAGTAGGAATTCTGCCATTTTTCTTCTTTCCCCACCCACCCACCCTTTTCTGGTAAGGAAGTGCAACGTTGTTTTCTTTTCTCATCTAAACTTTCAAGTTAGGATTTCACGTGTTTTGGGTTCTCCATAGTACCTCAGGACTTTTGGTCTCGTTTTCCCGATGTTGCTTCGATATCATGTTCTTTTCAACATCCTTTTCGCCCGTTGAACCTTGTTGTTGTTTCCCACATCCTTTTTCATCTACCGGAGTCTAATCAAAACCTTTCCCAATCATCTGCAGATGGGTCTCAGCTACTACCCGCAGGTGGTTTGCATGACTCGCTGTGAGAGCACCGCCGGTTTTCCGGAGATGCTGAGAGACATGGTTACCTATCTGGGGTTCCGTTGGGCACCAGAGTACCAGGTCTACGAGCACCAGCGCGAGTTCGACCAGACTTGCTACCGGGCCATCGTCTACATTCTGTCGGATGATGGCAGGAGCATTGCCCACCGCTACGAGGCAGTAGGTTCCACAGTGGATATGGCCGTGCAGCAGGCAGCGTACGTGAGTCTCACCGTTCTCCGTGCTGACTACTGGGGGTTTGATGATTCCATCTATCGTCACATCCCCCGTGGTTACATCACGGCAGCGGGAGTTCACTTCACCCTCCACCGCAACCTGGATACCTACGAGTCTGATAGCTCCAGGCTGCACACCACTGCCCAGTTCGTGTGGCACAGTGACGCCGTTGCTTCCACACTCTCTCAGGAGTTAGCCTCAGTCAGGGAGCAGCTCTATCTGGCTTTGACTCGTCTGGCGACGTACACCACAGACTTCGTTGGAGACGAGCGCTTTGCACGTTTCCAGCAGACACTGGGTTTTCCTCTGCCAGATGCTGGAGGTTACGAGCCGATCAGAGGCCCACTTCTCGACCTCGGAGCTGATTACACAGGGATTCCCCGCTATGGAGCACAGGGACACGACGCTTTCTACTTCACCACACCGAGAGTTGCTCTCAGAGCAGTTCCTATCTACAGGGATCGTCGTCATACCTACTTCCGTGGGATTCCTACTCACCGTATCTCTCGTCGTACTACTCACCGCCGTCCTTGCGTGATGAGCATGGGAGTACCGATGTATCCATTACTAGCTGTGTCTAGTTATCCTTTCGGCTTTCGAACCATGTATTGGTCTGTTGGATATTCTGATGTATTTGAACATGTGATGATGTACCTGTTGGTTATCTATTCATGCGTCAGAATAATCTATCTTTCGGTTACCAAGTCTATCCTTTTCTGTTGTTGTGCTAAAATGAATTTCTGTTCAGGATGCCTCCAACCAGGAACAACCCGCCTCCGCCACCACCAATGGGGGAACTGTTGGCTCAGATGACCCAAGTGGTGACACAGATGGCCCAGATCCAGGCTAACCAGCAACACAACCAGAATGCTCCTAGGGTCACCATCAAGGACTTCCTCAGCTTGGGCCCAAAAGCTTTCGTGGCAACACGTGAGCCCCTGGATGCTGATGACTGGATCCGTGACGTAGCAAGAGCTCTGGAGATTGCTCATGTTGCGGAAGAGGATAAGGTCAAGTACGCCACCTACCTACTGAAGGGTCAGGCAGCTACTTGGTGGGAGAACTACCAGACCATGAGAGCTGGCTTTCCTATCAACTGGGGATGTTTCAAGGATGCCTTCCTGAAGCACCACATCCCGGATGGTCTCATGGAAAGTATGCGTGAGGAATTCTGCTCTCTCAGACAGGGCAAGCTGGACGTTCTCGGCTACCAGAACGAGTTCAATCGTCTCGCTCGGTACGCTGGTGACGAAGTGTCCACTGAAGCCAAGAAGATGGCAAGGTTCCGCCGAGGTTTTAACCCGGAACTGAAGTACGCTCTCACAAACATCAAGTGCAAGGACTTCGTGGAGCTCGTGAACACCGCGCTCAATGAGGAGAATGGGCGCAAGGCGTTCGAAGAGTCGCGCAAGAACTCGCGTGAGGGTGGTTCCTCCTCCAACATGACCACCCATCCGCAGAAGCGCCGCATCTGGGTGCCAAATGGTGCTGTCACTCGGGCTCCAAATGCCCAAGCTTCTCCAGGCTTTGGTCCCCGCCCACCCAACCCATCTCAGATGCAGGGTCAGAGGTTTCCGATGGGGCAGCCAAGGCCAGGTCCTTCTCGTGTCGTCACTTGCTACAAGTGCAAGGATACTGGACACTATGCTGATAAGTGCACTCAGAAGCAGCTACCCCTACCTCCTCGCCCCAACACCAACCAGGCTATGGTTCGTGCTCCCCCGGCTAAAGCCTTCAACTCCAACAACAGGCCTGTCGGGAGGAACGCGAGGGTGAACCATATCAAGGCCGACAAAGCTGAGGAAGCTGCTGACGTCGTTCTCGGTATATTACCCGTAAACTCTATTCCAGCTAAAGTGTTGTTTGATACTGGAGCATCGCATTCATTTGTGTCAAAGATTTTTGCAAAAGCATACAACCTAGTTCTGGTTCCGCTAAGCAATCAAATGACTGTTCACTCTCCGGGACCACAAATGTTGACTTCCCAGATAAGCATGGACAATCAGATCCTAATTGGAGGTCGCATATTCCTTGCTTCACTCATGTTGCTGGGAAATTCTGACATTGATGTCATTCTGGGTATGGATTGGTTGAAGACCAACAAAGCCAAAATTGACTGTGCCCAAAAGTCAATAACTCTCTCCCACACTTCAGGCCAGATAGTCTATTCTCCATATGGATCAAGTTCTGTTCAGCTGTTCAACCTCGATGCCAAAGCTCTTCCTGCAATTGAGAATGTACCGGTGGTTTGTGATTTCCCTGACGTCTTTCCAGAAGAGTTGCCAGGGATGCCTCCGGACAGAGCAGTTGAGTTTGTGATCGAGCTTGAGCCAGGTACTGCTCCAATCTCTAAGCATCCATACAAGATAGCTCCTCCTGAACTGAAATTGTTGAAGGAACAAATCGATATGTATATGGAGAAAGGGTACATTCAGCCTAGTTCCTCCGCTTGGGGTTGCCCAACCCTGTTTGTTGCCAAGAAGGATCAAACAAAAAGACTCGTGGTTGACTATCGTCCTCTCAACGAGAAAACCATCAAGAACAAGTACCCACTTCCTCGTATCGATGATCTTTTTGATCAACTTGCTGGAGCCTCAATATTCTCAAAGTTGGACTTGAGGATGGGTTACCATCAAATAAAGATCAGAAAGGAAGATATTCCTAAGACAGCTTTCACCACTCGTTACGGTCTATATGAATACACCGTCATGTCCTTTGGTCTCACCAATGCACCGGCGACCTTCTCAAGACTCATGAATTCTGTCTTCCATGAATACCTCGACAAGTTCGTTGTGGTATATCTTGATGACATTCTTGTCTACTCAAAATCCGAGGAAGAGCATGGAGAACACCTTCGTCTCACTCTCATGAAACTTCGCGAGCATCGTCTGTATGCCAAGTTTTCCAAATGTGAGTTCTGGATTCCAGAAGTTGCATATCTTGGTCATATCATCTCTGCCAAGGGCATTGCCATTGATCCTGAAAAGGTTAAGGCAATTGTTGATTGGAAACCCCCTAAGACGGTGAAGCAAGTCAGAAGTTTTCTTGGCTTGGCTAGCTATTGCCGTCGTTTCGTCCAAAACTTCTCAAAGATTGCTAAACCTCTCACTGATCTCACCAAGAAGGACAAGAAGTTCGTTTGGACTCCACAATGTGATGAGAGTTTCAACCTCCTGAAGACTAAACTCACTTCCACACCTGTTCTAGTTGGCCCCGACACTACCAAACCTTTCCAGATATTCTGTGATGCATCTCTCCAAGGCCTAGGAGCAGTTCTTATGCAACAACGTCAAGTTGTGGCTTATGCTTCACGTCAGTTGAACCCACATGAGCAAAACTATCCCACTCATGATCTTGAACTTGCAGCAGTTGTGTTTGCCCTCAAGAAATGGAGACAATACTTGTTGGGTAACAAAACTGAAATCTTTTCCGATCACAAGAGTCTGAAATACATCTTCACTCAGCCGGATCTAAACCTCAGGCAAAGGAGATGGATTGAGAAGATTAAAGACTTTGATCTCACCATTTCTTACACTCCAGGCAAGGCTAATGTTATGGCCGATGCTCTCAGTCGCAAATCCTATTGCAATAATCTCATGATCATGGAAAGCCAACCTCCACTTCATGAAGAATTCCAGAAGTTGAACCTTGGTCTTGTTCCTCAAGGATATCTTGCTAGCTTGACAGCCAGTCCAACTCTCGAGGACAAGATTCGTTCTGAACAGTTTCGTGATGCTGAAATCAAGAAGATGGTAGAGCAAATCAAGGAGGGCAGTGATAAATTCAAGTCCTTCTCTATTGATGACAAAGGAGCTGTGTTCTTTGAAGGACGCATTGCAGTTCCTCAGATTCAAAGTCTCAAGGATATCATTCTCAAGGAGGCTCATGAAACTCCTCTATCCATTCACCCTGGAAGTACAAAGATGTACCAGGATCTCAAGACTCTGTATTGGTGGTCTGGCATGAAACGTGAAATTTCTCAATACGTTTCTGAATGCGACGTTTGTCAACGTGTTAAAGCAGTCCATCAGAAAACAGCCGGTCTTCTCCAACCTCTGAAAATTCCTGAGTGGAAGTGGGACATGATTGAAATGGACTTCGTTACTGGGTTTCCGAAGTCCAGGAAGGGCAACGATGCAATCTTCGTTGTTATTGATCGTCTCACTAAGGTTGCTCACTTCTATGCTGTAAAGGAAACTATCTCAGCTAGCCAGTTAGCAGAGCTCTACACAGCAAAGATTGTTCCTCTTCATGGTGTTCCATTGGAAATAAGCTCAGACCGTGGAAGTATCTTCACTTCTCATTTCTGGAAGAGCTTTCAAGAAGCATTGGGCACCTAAACTTCTGTTCAGCACAGCTTATCACCCTCAGTCTCAGGGGCAAGTCGAAAGAGTCAATCAGATTCTCGAGGATATGCTCAGAGCATGTGGTCTCTCCTTTGGCATGAAATGGGAGGATTGCCTTCCATATGCTGAATTCTCCTACAACAACAGCTACCAGGCAAGCCTAGGCATGGCACCATTTGAGGCACTGTATGGTCGCAGATGCAGGAGTCCAATCAATTGGTCTGGAGCTGGTGAACGTTCACTCTTAGGCCCTGACATTGTTAAAGAAGCCGAGGAGAAAGTTCGTATCATTCGTGACAATCTCAGGATTGCTCAGTCTCGTCAGAAGAGTTACTATGACAGCAAGCACCGGGACATGGTCTATGCACCTGGTGACAAAGCATATCTCCGTGTAACTCCCTTCAGAGGCACTCATCGTTTTGGTGTGAAAGGAAAGTTGGCACCAAGATACATTGGCCCTTTCAACATCCTCTCAAGACGTGCAGAAAATGCCTATCGTCTAGAACTTCCAGAAAAACTATCAAAAGTGCACGATGTGTTCCACGTGTCACAGCTCAAGAAGTGCTTCAAGGATCCAGATCGTGCAGTGGATCATGATGATATTGAACTACAAGATGATCTATCTTATGAGGAGCACCCTATTCGTATTCTCGATGAGACCGAGCGTAAGACTCGCAACAAGAGCACCAAGTTCTTGAAAGTCCAATGGTCGCATCATTTTGATAAAGAGGCAACGTGGGAGACCGAAGAGGATCTTCGCAAGAAGTATCCGGACCTGTTCATTTCTCAGTAGGGAATCTCGGGGCGCGATTCCTTCAAGGGGGGGCGTTTTGTAACATCCAAGTATGAAAACATCCCTTAGTGGTTTATTTCTTGTTTACTTTCAAGCAATGCATCATGTCATCATCTCATTGCAATTGTGTTATTGTTGTTTGCATTGTTTTCATAATGAATCAAACCTTGTTTTCACACTTGTCTGTTACAATCTTTTCAAATAAAGAATTGCAAAACAAAACCTTTCATTGTTTTCCAAATAATTCAATTATGATCACTGCTCAAATTGTTGGTTTTAATCAAACCAATATTCCAATCAATTAATTCAAATCCAAATCATTTTCCAATTCAAACCAACCCTTAAAATTCAGTATCTTTTGAAACCATAAAACTCACCACACAATTATCCCTCTTTAAACCCTTCCAAAACCCTAAGGGGTAACCCTATTCCAAAGCATGTTTCCTTAATGGTTTATGAATATTAAAATTCCTCCAAATTTGAGTTCAATGCAAACTATCATTTTTAAAACTAAATTTTTGGAATCCAAAGTTGGAATGTGGTTTCTAATTACTTGAAAAGCTTAACTAGATTTTTCTGGATTTTTCTTTAAATAAAACCTTAACAGTTTTCTTCCAAAAGCATTTGCTACAAAAAAATAAAACAGAGAAATAATAAAAAGGAGAACAGGAGGCAGCTAACCTATCTACCGCAACCCAGCCCACCTAACAGCTAACAGAGCGCAGCCCGGCCCGCCTAAAGCCACTTACCGTTTCGCTGCGCGCCAAGATTCGCGCCAGCTTCTATTTCTCCTTCGTCATCCCGTACGGCAGGGAATCGGGCGGAGCCACCGCGACCCCGACGCGACTCCGGCGGCTAGGGCAGCGTTGCAGGCCCTATAAGTACCTCCTAGGCACCTGGCGCTGTGCCCTAGTGCCTAGGGTTCCGCCTCCACCTCGCCAGCGCCGCCAAATCGCCTCCTCCCCGTCGAGCCACCACCTCTCTGTATCTCTTCCCGCCGGCGACCTTCTGAACTTCGACATGGCGCCGCCGCGTAGAGCAACCACCTAGCCACCCACAAGCAGGGATCGAGTCGCCGTCACCTCCTCTTCCCCTTGGACACCAGCAGACGCCACGGTGAGCCCTCGTTCGCCGCCGCGTTTCTCTCCTCTCTCCGGCCACCGCGCCATGGTTTTCTGAACCCGAGTACCTCGTCGCCGTTGCAGGCCATCTCTGCACCCACCGTTTCCTGGAATCGCATCGCCTCGTTATCCTCTACGTCTCGAACACCTGAGCAGCCGCGGAGAAGCACCAGGAGCTCGCCGCCGTCCTCGACTGCCCTCGTCACCGCCGTCGTCAGCAGGTCGTCTCCGTCAGGCCTCTGCCTCGTTCTGCAACGTGGTGAGCATCCACTTCCTTCCCTCCCTCTTCTGCTGCATCCCCTTGCACTCGTGCACGCCCACGTTTCCAATTCGAGCGCCACCGTGCCAATCGCCGCCGGCGAGACCTCTGACTGTCGAGCAAGCAAACGCACTTCAGTTTCGTCAGATAAAAATTCAGGCTTTGCGCACACTGTAACGTTATCCTCTGTGCGCTGCGTATACTGACAACGAGCGCGCAACACCGCAGTGGTTCAGTACTTGCGTTCGCACAGCGAGCTCGCGGGTTCGATCCCCCGCGGCCGCAAAAATCTTTTCTTTTTCTTCCGCAGCGCGAGGCCCACCAGTCAGCCACCCCCACTGCCACGCATGCACGCAAAGCCACAGGGCCCACTGGCAGCGTGTGGGTACGCTTCCAGTGCGGTAACAAAAGTTTAAAAAGCTAATCTGTTAATTTCTATTTCTTTTTAAATTGGCAGAATAAACAATAATCTTTGAAATTCAATAACTATTAGTCTATGCATCCAATAAATAAAAACTTTATATGTTTTCTGTTCAAAATTTAACAAACTTTCCAAATAACTTATTTGTGTTCTGTTTTGAATTTTCAAAATGCAATTTAAATTCAAATCCAAATAATTCAAATGCAATTTGTAATAATTCATAAATAATTCATACTATTTCCAAATAATGCAAATAAAATATGTTTTTCACACCATTTTGAATACTCTATTCAAATATAAGTTTTGTTTTCTGGTTTGAATAAATTAAATTGCCTAAACAATTTAAATTTTGTTTAATTCAATTAAAAATTGTTTAATTCATAATTAATTAATCCTAAGTCCAATTTCAAAATGTGAAACATGTAATCCAACTAAAATTTGATAACCTTTTCAAACATAAATTTTGTTATTGGTTTTGCACCCTTTAACTTGATGAAAACAACAACTACTTGTTTAACATCATTAAGTAACCAATAATTTCCAAAACTTAATAATTGTTTTCTTAACTTGTTAACCCTCTTTACAATTGCAAATAATATTGTTATTTTGTTGTTATCTTGTCATCACCATCATGCATGCATCATGATAACAACTATCACCTAATAAATAATTGTAAATCATTTGTTTCAATTAATTCAATGGATCCTTTTCCATATGCAACCTTTGCATATGGGTCCATTTAACTTGTGCTATCATGTTAGTCAGTTTATTTTGCTGCAACTATTAACTTGTCATGCATCATATTGATTGTGCACAATGCCATGGCAATGATTGTTTACATTCCTGTTTTGTTTGTTTGCTTCTTCTCGGTTAGACGACGACTACGTTGAGACCGACGATCCTTACGACACCACTACTCAGGACCTAGCCCAGTACCCGGCTACTGAGCTGCCAGGCAAGTTATCACTCACATGAATCATCGAGTTCCTTTCCACACTTGTTGTCGATACTATCCTTTTGTCTACTATTGCTAGCTCTATGTATCATTGCTTGTTCTCCGAACCTATCACATGATACCCTGAACCAATGATATTGCCTCACCTCCATACCTACAGCCTTTGTTTGTGCCTTAGTAATATCTAGCATGCTTAGGGTTGCTTTTACTCGAGTCTGTTGTCGGTTACTGCTTTTACTATCTTATTATTTGTACCGGGGGCTCGATGTTAATCAATCAATCCTGTTAATTGCTAATGGTAATAATAATTTGATGATAAGGCACCGGCAGGAGGCCCATGAGAGGTTTTGGAGCCTGCTAGTGTCGACCCTAATAGGAAAAGGGTCTTGTCTACTGATCCATGATGAGCGCACTACCCGCATGTGGGAAGCGAGTATGGGTCGCCCCCCTCAACTTGACCTGATTCGCATCTCGTCCAAATCATCTCATTTAGTTCGTGCTTTCTATTTGCCGCATGCATGTTTTTGCGAGCCCAGCGCAGGGTGGAACTTTTGTAGTCGGCATATAGGGGGACACGTTCTTAGAGTGCTATGAGGGTCCATTTTCTTCTGGGCTCGATTAGCCGTGCGCCCAAGGTGCTTTGGGCTTGATGCGGAGAATGGTTGGTTGTGTAGAGTACCCCGCTTGGTGGGAGGCATCCCATCTGGCGGGTTATTCTTGCGTGTACGGCCAAATTGGTGCAACCCTGCAGGGATAATCTTCTCGAGAAGCCGTGTTTTCCGCGGTTATGGATTACTTGGTGAAAGTACTGGCTAACAAGTACTCAGGACAACTTAAACATAATGATCAAACATGTTACACCCCATGATTAATAACTTGGCTAGTAATAGGTTTATTCACACAATAACTTGATTCACCTTATTCCACCTGTGTGAGTTATCCTCGGATTGCTTCTTTGGATAAGGGGCGAGATCCAGGATGGGTTTGTTTGCAGTTATCTTTCAGTTGGTTACAATCCTCGATCTTATCTTTTCTGTTAGCCGGAACTTGTAGATATCTTCTGTAGTTGGTTAGAGCAGCCAGCAGCAATTTTCATATCACCCCTTTCTTCCGTTGATCCCAAGCATCAATGCTTGTGTTGACGGGTAACTCTTTGATGAACTGTGAGTCTTGCTTGCCAGTACTTGGATGTACTGACCCCGTTGGGGCTGTGGTTTACGCAGAGTACGACTACGACTACGATGCTTCCCAGGATGGCTACTTTGTGGAGTTCGACGAGACTGCAGACGAGTAGTTAGCTGGACCAGGGCAGGATCCAGCACCTACGTGGATGGGCTTCGTCTTATTTATTTTCTCCGGCTTCTTAAGCCTGTTGGATTTGTCTGTACCCAGACACCTTTGATTGCTTCCGCTGTTGTAATGGATGATATGTTGGGACATGTGTCCTCTGGATGATTGTATTCGCTATTTCTGCCTTAGTGAAGGCCAGTTGCAACTTTATTTCTATCTTTTGTGTCGTAGAGATAAGTTGTGATAATCATTCGTTCAAAACTGTTGACGTACAGTGCGTGCTTGTTATGAAGTACGTCGACAGTAGTGCCTATGACTCCTAATGGATAGTTTACATCGACGGTGGAATAGTAGGGCTTGTGTTGTCGCGCATAAGCGCAGGCCTACCAGGAAGCTGGGACGTGGGAGCAGTTATGCCCCATAATCCAAGCACCTACTATCCAGTTCGTACGATGAGTATCCCTTAGAAGCCAGGGTGCGACATGTTGCTTGTACTAATGATCCTGATGCTCCTTGCATACTTCTTATCTAATCGAGTCAATTAACTCTTAATGTTAGTACACCTGATGAATATAGTTACTTTGTTGTTTACTTCGGATGACCAGAACACGGGATTCCCTGCCAAGACCTTGCCCTACCTTATTATTGTGCGTTCCTATTGTTGCGGGGCATGCTGGATTTTCTGCCTTTCGTCATCTATGCTAAACACTGGGTTGTACGCGCATGCTGGATGGAAATAATTTTGAGCCACTTCGAAGTTTCTCTGTTAATTTGTTATGTCATGTCTATGCAATCGGCTGATTTAATTAGTATACATGACTTCCTAAGCCACAGTTTGATCTATGAATTAAGATGTATACATAATGTAAATATATTATTGTGTTAATTCCATGTCAGAATTGATTTAGGGTACATGCAGAATTAAGAAGGACATATCACTATAGGGTTGGCAGGTTCTTATTTGATACTCTCCTTGCTTTCTTGGACAAATACATATTGCCGGTGTGAATTGTATGAGCTTGGTTTTTTTTTGATAAAGGAAAGTATATTAATATCGTGGGGATACAAATTACACCCGGCCTCTGCAACAACGCAATGGATGCGCACAACCGAAAGACAATAAAAAAGAAGAAATAAAAAGAAAAGTCCCGCTACAGAGTTACAGTCCTCGCGGTATCCACACAACCACCACCTAAACAACAGCTGATGTCCATCTCTTCGAAAACAACGTCTCCAAGAAGAACGGTGCCAGGCACAACCAATTAAGGCCAGACCTTGGGTTTTCACCCTGAAGATAATCCTCGCTCTCAAACAACGGCTCCAAGAAGACCAGTGTCAGGCACAACACTTTGTATGAGCTTGGTAACCTTCACACATCAAGATCTTGGACATCGACCTTTTTTCCAGCATATTTGTTAGGATGAATTCCAGCTCTATTGTACCAAGTGATTGATCTTTTTTTTTCAGATGTCAGATCATCAATCTATTGCTCCGGTGTATTACTGAACCTTTTCTCCTTGGTTTCATGGCATGCCTTGGTCTTTGGCTAAATTGGCAGGTTCCTTAGATTTCCATTATTGTGTCCCTACTGCTTTTGGCTTGATTGACTAAATCAATATGAAGGTAAATGGATTGAAAAATTGTTTCAGCTTGATGACGTTGAGTCGAACTATACATTCGTTCTTGAGCTGTAGTGCTGCCATGGATGACCAGCATATTACCGCACACACAAAACTATGTCGACCAAAATAGAACTAACCATATCCTTATCCTTACAATATACTCACCATCCATGTTTCTGTTCTGACATTATCACTATATGTGCACCTATTCCAAGATAGCAACATATGTATTCTAACAATTCAGAATTTTATTTTGGATTTGTCTTATGACTAAATCATTCCATTTTAATGTTATAACATTGCATGGTGATTAATTCGCGCTCATGCATTTCTCCTAGGTTAGTCTTGCTCAATACCAAACTTGGAAAGGTGATTAATTCATTGATTGCTCTCTTGGTATGAATGTCCTACCGTTATTATGAACTTCTCTAACTGTCCGCGTCTATATGGTTATTGTAAGAAACATGTGATTTAGTTTGTGAGCACCTCATTGTACAACAATGCAACACTCACTTTAACATATTCATTTATATACTTCCACTTGATTGAATCTTCTCAAATTAATTACCAAATAATAATTGCTAAAAATTCCCGCAGCAACGCGCGGGGTATCTTTTAGTTTTCTATATGCACAAACTTCATACCTCAAAGCAGTAGTGCATTTATGAATAGAGGAGAAACCAGCCATTCCGGTACAATTTTTCTTGCACACGACATAGTCATCATAATTTCTCAGACCATGCAAAGACATGTGAACACCTAATTCTTTATCCTAAAGCGAGGAAAATCTGTCGGCCCATGTGTTGGCTTGTCGAAAAAATAGTCGACCTCTAGCATCAAATCACCCTCCACCCTTTGAAGATCCTTGTTCTTCGTTCTACCAATCTTCGAACTACCACGTTGGGGAGGGACATGTAAATGCGCTTGTAAACGAAGCACGCAATAGATGATTAGGAAGCACACATGAGCTTCAGTGCAAATACATTAGATTCTTGCATCAATCAAGCAATCATCTCATTGTTGCTATCCATATTATAGGAGTACCAAACATCTTGTAAAATTTACCTAGGAAAAAATCAAGAAACCTATCTTGGAAAATTCTCAAACATCTTGTGGTTCAAGGTGGGCATGAGGCTCGGACGAAGCAGTGGCGGCATCCAAACAATGACGAGAGCGTCAGCCGAAGCGGGGCCGATTGCGTATCGTTGCTTGGCAGGCACCACCGAACTGTCTGCATCCAAACAGGGGCAGCATCGATTTGGTGGGTGGGAGAGGAGGCGAGCATGTGGAAGACGAGGTGTGCGGTAGAGAATGTCTGGATTGTTGTCGTGTGATTTGTTTTGACCACCACTATGTGCCACTGATAGGGTCGGTTCGCCAGTCGGTTTCTGTTACACGCAATAGCAAAACAACGATGAAATTAAGCAAGATCGAACCAACGGGGACACGATATTTTAACGTGGAAAACCCTTTCAACAAGGAAGAGAAAAAACCACGGGCGCCAGCCAGCAATACAAGAGGTCACAAACGCGCCGGGATTTACAATGTGTGGCTTATCCCGTGCGGCGGCTTACAAGAGGTATATAAAGGCGGTCCTGACCTAACTAGGTCGGTAACGGTGAATCCAACTCCAACTCGGTATCAACTCGTACCGTACCGCGAGGGGCTGCCACCCCCCGCACCCCCCTCGTTGCGCCTACGGCTCCACTCGTCAGAAGTTCGGCCTTTATCAGTATATACGAATACGAATTTGGATCACACCAAAATAACACTCCACCTTGAGACAAATTCCCTCTTGTAGCATGAACGAGAATCTTCACCTGAAACACACAAAGAAGACACCTTCGGCGCCAAATAGCCTCTTGGGCTAAGCAGTGATACCAACTAAGCTTGAGCAAAGCTCAAACTTAGCAACAGGAACTGGCTTTGTCATCATATCAGCAGGATTATCATGAGTACTAATCTTGCATACCTTCAGCTTACCTTGTGCAACAACATAACGCACATAATGGTACTTGACATCAATGTACTTTGTTCTCTCGTGGAACATCTGATCCTTAGTAAGGTAAATAGCACTCTAACTGTCACAAAATAGGTTTATGCAAGTATCATCTCCACAAAGCTCAGCAAACAGACCTTTCAACCAAACTGATTCTTTGCACGCTTCAGCAATAGCCATATACTCAGTCCCAGTAGTAGATTGTGCAACAACACCCTGCAAGGTAGCCTTCCAGCTAACAACACATCCACTAACTGTAAACACGTAACCTGTGAGGGACCTCCTCTTATCCAAGTCGGCAGCAAAATCTGAATCCACATAGCCTGCGAGTCCCTCACCAGTCTTTCCAAATTTCAAGCAAGCTTTGGATGTGCCGCGAAGGTACCTGAAAATCCACTGAACAACTTTCCAATGTTCTTTACCAGGATTAGCCATGTATCGACTGACCAAACTCATAGCATAAGACAAATCAGGCCGAGAACACACCATGGCATACATTAACGAACCAACAGCACTAGCATATGGAACTCGTGACATGTACTCAATATATTTGTCAGTAGTAGGACATTGCAATGCTGACAACTTGAAGTGTGAAGCAATTGGAGTACTAACAGACTTTGCATCATGCATATTAAAACGACGAAGGACTTTCTTAATGTAGTTCTCCTGACTAAGAAATAGCAATCTAGATTTTCTGTCTCTTAAAATTTCCATATATAGAATTTTCTTAGCAGGACCAAGATCCTTCATCTCAAACTCACTACTCAACTGTTTCTTCAATGTAGTGATTTCTTTCATGCTCTTGGCAGCAATTAACATCACATCAACATATAGCAACAGGTATATAGGCGATTCATCAACAAATTTAATGTGCACACAACTATCATATTCAGACCTCTTAAAGCCATGTGACATCATAAAAGAATCAAACGTTTTATACCATTGTTGAGAAGACTGTTTCAAACCGTAAAGAGACTTCTTTAGTTTGCACACGAAACCCTCTTTACCAGGCACTATGAACCCATCAGGTTGGTCCATGTATATCTCCTCCCCAAGTTCTCCATGCAAAAACGCAGTCTTCACATCTAACTGTTCAAGCTCAAGATCATGCATAGCAACAATATAAAAGAAAGTACGAATAGAACTATGCTTGACAACAGGGGAGAACACATCCTTATAATCCACTCCTGGAATCTGGCTGAAACCTTTTGCTACTAACCTTGCCTTAAACCGTGGAGGCTCACTAGGAGATAAACCCTCCTTTCTCTTGAATATCCACTTACAGCGGACGACCTTCTTTTGTTTAGGCAACCGCACAACATCCCATGTGCCATTCTTTTCAAGTGATTGCATCTCCTCGTGCATTGCACCAATCCACTTGTCACGATCAACCGAAGCAATATCTTCATTGTATGTAGCCGGTTCAGCATCATTCTCCACCTGTTCTGCACAACTTAGAGCAAAATAACAACATCACATTGCTCAATTAAACGAGTACGAGGTCATTTATTCCTCTTCTCTCTACGCTCTGCAATAGACAAATTTTCTTGTTGCACAATAGGAGGTGAAGGTGGCACAATATCCTCCCCATCAATTTCAGTTTCCTCCTCATCCAGGTGTTCTAGCTCCACCTGCAAACGAACTCGTGGTTCGTCCTCATCAGAAGAATCTGGCACAACATCAGTCGACAAACTGTACTCATACATAACAGATTCATTAAACAGAACACTCCTGCTAAAGAAAGTCTTTTTGGTTTCCGGGTTCCACAACTTATATCCTTTTACTCCAGAACCATAACCAAGAAATAAGCACTTAATATATCTAGGCTCTAACTTTCCATTATCAATATGAGCATAGGCAGTTCAACCAAGAACCTTCAGTTGTGAATAATCAACTGACTCACCGGACCATACCAAAATAGGAGTTTTCTTGTAAAGAGGGATGGATGGTGACCTGTTGATCAAGTAGCAGGCTGTGTTGGCAGCCTCAGCCCAAAAACGCCTCTTCATATGGGCGTTGGACAACATCCAGCGAGCTTTGGAGACGATCGTCATGTTCATCCGCTCGGCTACACCATTCTGCTGAGGTGTTTATGGGATGGTGTGATGCCTGACAATGCCTTCCTGCACACAATAATCATCAAAAGTATGCGAACAAAATTCGCCACCATTGTCAGTACGAAGCAACTTCACCTTTCTCTCAGTTTGATTTTCAATCATAACTTTTCACTCTTTAAAAGCAGCAAAAGTATCATCCTTAGTTTTTAGGGAATAAGGCCAAACTCTTCTAGAGTAATCATCAATGATAGCAAGCATATAACGAGCACCACCATAAGAGGGCTTACGTGAAGGCCCCCATAAATCAGCATGTACATAATCCAATGTACCTTTAGTGGTATGAACGGAAGCATTAAACTTAACTCTCTTATGCTTACCAAACACGCAGTGTTCACAGAACGGCAACTTACTCATATTGCAGTTCTTCAGAAGTTCTCTCTGTACCAATTCTGCCATATCATGTTCACTCATATGTCCAAGTCGCTTATGCCAGAGGTTAGTTGTACTTGGATCATCATTAGTAATAACAACAGCAGTACCAGACAAAGTGCTACCTCTAAGGATATATAACTTGGCAGAATTCATATCACAAATCATAACAATGAGAGAACCTTTTGATACCTTCAGGCGTTTATCCCCTGTGGCATATTTGTACCCGTCACAATCAAGCGTACTCAGCGAGATCAAATTTCTCTCCATGGATGGTATGTGTTTCACTCCCATCAATGTACGTGTCATCCCTCCATGGGTCTTGATCTGAACAGATCCAACCAAACAACATTGTTGGCGTTCCCCACACGCACAAAATCTCCAATCTACACAACCTCATAAGAACTGAACCAATCTTTGTTACAGCAAATATGAAACGAACAACCAGTATCAAAAATCCACTCATCATCACGGGTAACACATGCAGCAAAAACAGATAAGCATACACCACCCAAACTGTTATCAACAGCAACAACAGCAGCCTTACCAGTACCATTACCATTACCGTCAGATTTATTTTTCGGTTGGTATGTGCCGTTCCTTTTCTCCTTGTTCTGCACCTTCCAGCAATCCTCAATGGTGTGATTGGTTTTCTTACAGTACCTGCAGAACTTGTCTCGTCCTTTGGACTTTGAACGGTCCCTGCTCTTATCTCTGGTGTTGTTGTTATAGTTGTTATCTCGCTGCTCAGGTCTGCCTCGTACCTGCAATGCATCGCCTTTGGAGGACGAAGCGTTAGACTGCACCATAACTTTCATCTTTTCCCTGGTCTGCAGGGCCTCACAAACTTCCACGAGGGTTAGTTCATCGCGGCTTAACAGTATGGTATCCCGCAGGTTTGTAAAAGAACTAGGCAGCGTACATAACAACAGAAGAGCTAAATCTTCATCCTCATATTTTACCTCCATCGACACTAGGTCGGACACGATCTCCTTAAAGATCGAAAAGTGGCTCATGACAGAACCACCATCTTGCATCTTGAGCGAGAACAACTTCATCTTAACATGCATCTTGCTGGTTAAATCTTTTGACATGCAGATCGATTCCAGCTTGAGCCACAACGTTGCTGCAGATTTCTCCTGCAGCACCTCTTGCAAAATATCATTAGATAGATGAACTTGAATCAACGACAAAGGCTTGCGATCTTTGCGCTTCTCCTCAGGAGTCCACTCCCTCGCTTTCTTATTCCCGAAAGCATCCAGCGCCTCATCAAGATCCGATGATTGCGACAGTACCGCACGCATCTTTACTTGCCACAGAGAAAACCTCGTCTTGTAGTCCAGTAACGGTAGATCAAACTTCATCGATGCCATCGTGAATCCCTAATCTGAAACAGGGGTCTGATACCATTTGTTACACGCAATAGCAAAACAACGATGAAATTAAGCAAGATCGAACCAACGGGGAAACGAGATTTTAACGTGGAAAACCCTTCCAACAAGGAAGAGAAAAAACTACGGGCGCCAGCCAGCAATACTTCACTATTTTCGGGTGAGGTTACAAACGCGTCGGGATTTACAATGTGTGGCTTATCCCGTGCGGCGGCTTACAAGAAGTATATAAAGGCGGTCCTGACCTAACTAGGTCGTTGCGCCTACGGTTCCACTCGTCGGAAGTTCGGCCTTTATCAGTATATACGAATACAAATTTGGATCACACCAAAATAACACTCCACCTTGAGACAAATTCCCTCTTGTAGCATGAACGAGAACCTTCACCTGAAACACACAAAGAAAACACCTTCGGCGCCACTCGTCAGAAGTTCGGCCTTTATCAGTATATACGAATATGAATTTGGATCACACCAAAATAACAGTTTCTCATTTGGTGCAGTTTGCCATACAGTCTAGCACACCCATGCTTGTGTCCTGGAAAATTTATTGGGCCGATCCTTCAACTTTACTGCTATTGGGAGACCGTCTAAATTATGTGTCCGGTACCCCCAATAGATTTATTGCGAGTGCCACTAGAAACATGAGTGGAGATGTTCTTAGACTACAATCTAACTGAAACATCTTGATGTAAATAAACTGTACACCAATCCTACTAAAGGATTCATTACATATTATGCCATCCGACTCCCTCGTATTTTTTTTTAGATTTTTATTCATATGTTCAACATTCCACCGGAAAGTCTGAAACACGTGATCAGGTCCACAAACATCACTTTACGCCATGCGTTACCTATAATATCTGAACAGGGAGCTACCAAAAGCTGAGAAAACTAAAACATTCCAAGTTGGAGATGAGGGGAGCGAAAGTAAAAAAAAAAAACAGATTACAAGACGCCGTCTACTGGAAACACCCTGGAGGAGATGCTTGGAGCCTCTAGAGCCGAATTACCATGGACAGCCGTCTGGTTAGGAGTGGTGACGTTGTATCCGATTCCCTTCCTTTTGGTTGGAAAGATCATGAACACAAAACTGGCCAAGACCGCCATGCCCAGTGGCAGGTTCTTCAGCAGCTCCTCGGTGTTCTTACCTGCGTCGGAGAAGAAGCAATTCTGCAGCCCCACATCGCTGAAGGCCACGGTGAGGAAAACTACGGCCGTAAAGAAAGAATGTATGAAGTCAAGCGGTCGTAGGCGGAGCTTCCTGAACTCGTCTGCACCCCACCGCTCCTTTTCCTCTTCGCTGGAGAAGTTGAACACGTTGAAGCCGCGCCAGGTGGCGACACCATAATAGATCTTTTGGTCGTCGCGGAGGACGCTGTCGGTGAAGGTGAAGAAGAGGCAACTGGCGGTGAGGATGATGACAAGTCCTGCTGTGAGACACTGGTTAGAGGTCTCACACTTGCCGTGGTTGGTGAAGGACGGGGACAACGTGTGGTACGCCAGCACCGTGCCCGTTGGCAGCAGCTGTGCAAGGTTCGCGGTGGTGGATATGATCGTATCCGTCGACAGGGCTGACGGTCCGGCAGCTGCCGAAGCCATGGTGGAGTCACCGGCGTCTTTAGGCATGGTGGGAGTCGTGCCGGCTGTGGCGACCGTTGTCTCGCTGTCGTTGCTCCGCAAAGGCATGTGGATCACCATAGGCGACACAGAAGATGCCATTGTGTGCTCGATATGGCTCTGTCTAATAATATTCCATGTTGGTCCACTCTCTGAGGCAACGCTTGGGGTTTATAGAGGGATAATCCTCTGTCTCTGTGGATGATTCCAACAGAGACCGTGGATTTGTCTACTTGATGTTGCTTGACGAAGTGCTCTACATACGTATGCCTGCATGGATGTACGTAGACTTCAACTCTTCTAGTAGAATGGTCAGCTGGCGTATGTACTTAGAATACAATATCTTCTTGAGATATGTCCTTTCATTGAAGTTAGAACTCCAACTAGTTTTGTTTAACAGTAGCGTACCTTATATAAACGATTTTGACATATATGTAATTTGCACCCAGCGTATGTTTTGTACTGCCTTTCAAGCAAGGTGAAGTAACGGAATTAGTCATCGGCTTCTGTTCCAAGCTATTAGAATGTGTTGATATTTTCTTTGAGGAAATCTGCTGAGAATAGGTCATCGGAGTTACGTGGATCGTCGCCACCGCAAGAATCAAGCGGCTTTGGAGGCGGGCAATGCCTCCAAAGATCAAGGCTTTTGGGTGGAGGGATTGGGAGATCTAGCAAGGTGGGGGAGGTCCAACAATGGTGACTTTAATTCCCGACGAGCTAGCTCAAGGTAGGTGGAGGGGAGGGGGTATTTATACCCCTCATAAAGTCTTGGAGCGGTTGGAGTTTTTTCTGCCAAACTCACACCGGAGACTCCGGTCTGAGCTTTTCGCAGAACCACTTGTCCGGAGACTCCGGACAGTCTCCGGTGTGTCTCCGGACCGAGTGCAACATGCGACACCAAGTGCACCACTTGAGAAATTCCAGGAAGTCTTCAGTGCGGAGACTCTGGCCTGGAGGACCGGAGACTCCGGTCTTGTCGTAGCGGTTGGAGGTCTTGAGTGTCTGGGGTCGAGCGGGACCAACAACTCCTAGTCATACCGGAGACTCCGGACAGTCTCCGGTAAGACTCCGGACTGAGTACCGCACGCGACACCAGCTAGTCCTTAGGCAATTCCTTCATAGGAAACTCCCACACCGGAGACTCCGGACAGTCTCCGGTAAGTCTCCGGACTGGGTGCAGCAGGCGACACCAGAAATCCAAAGACTGAGCTCTGGAGGAATTCTTCACACCGGAGACTCCGGTCTGAGAGTCTGGAGACTCCGGCCTGGAGAAAACTCCAGCTGAGAGAATTCCTGGTGTTTTGCTCCTTTTTGCGACACCACACCACCATATCAAATATGTTTGTTTACGCACTGAAATACATCAACACACTTAAGGATACATGTGTTGTTAACAAACATCAAAACAAGATGATTTAAGCGCGTTTGCACTTTCACCAGGGCTGACGTGGCGAAGCGGGCACACGCGGCTGGACCCGCTGTTAACACATGTTAACGGCTCTATCGGCCCGTCATAATTTTGACCGTTGTCGCTCCCACCATCGAAGCTCAATCGCGCGTTCTTTTCGCTCTCTTCGCCTCTCTCGCTTACGACCGGCCGCCGCTGCAAGCTCCGTGCCTTCCTGGAACGACGTCGAGAGCAGTAGCGCCAACGGCGGCAGCAGACGCCTCCTCTCCAAGTTTCAATCCAAACGCATTGTGAGTACTTCTCTCCACCGTATGTCTGGTCCGTCGGCTAGGGTTAGGGTTTAGGGTTGAGAATTGGGGAATTTAGTTCGAATTTTCTCTTAAATTCGTCAATTTCATAAGTAATAAGGTAGTTGAGCTTGTACATCACATGGACTTCATTCGGTTGTACCGTATTTAGGTGCATGCGATATTCTACGACCTGAACTTTGAGGGAATGGAGGAAATATGTGTGCTTTGAAGGGACAGAAGAAGGTTCCTTGGGTGCTCATATACGGTATAGCTCAATTTTGGTTAATGCATTATGTTTTCTTATGTTTGTGCATATCCTATAATTATTCTGTGTTCATATCTATAATATCAGTAGCTATGATTAGATACACTTAGCAGTACATATGCAAGATATATTTAGTTGGGAAATATATTTATAGTTTATTACTTATAAGTTAAGTTTCTGCAGGATGGGCCTATATGTGCACATGTGGAGTGGATTGATCCAGTGTGGCCTTCCCATCTTCAGAATTGTTTGTCTCAGCTGTGGGATTTGTAGAAGTACTATAAAATGCCTAAAGAGAAGGAGGAGGTGGAAGAATTAAATAAGAATCTATAAGCTGAGTTGGAGGATGCAATAAAGGAACATCAGACTGGAGCAATTTCTCAGAACCTTGTTGATGTGCACAAGTTGCTGAGGGATAAAGAACTACAACATAGAGATGATCTAA
The DNA here is from genome assembly GCA_028641055.1 of Alopecurus myosuroides. NCBI lineage: Eukaryota > Viridiplantae > Streptophyta > Magnoliopsida > Poales > Poaceae > Alopecurus > Alopecurus myosuroides. The sequence goes on from CM054058.1 coordinate 122,668,237, forward strand.
AGGAAGAGAAAAAAACTAGAGTACTAAATTGCTAAGCTATTGAAGGCAGGAGAGGCAAACAAGGACAAGCTCCAAAATCTGCAGGAAGAGAAGGAGGAGGTTGAAGAGTTTAACAAGAATCTCCAGGCTCAGCTGGAGGATGCAATGAAGGAGCAGGATGTGCAGAGAAAAAGAAACTAGAGTACTATATTGCTGATATGTTGAAGGCAGGAGAGGCACACAAGGAGAAGGTACACAAGCTAAGGGATGTGTCAAGTGAATAGTGTGTAATTGTTCTAGTGAATGCTGTTTATGATCATATAGATCAGAAATGTGAGCTGCAATGTAACTCTGTTGCTACCTATTATTATGTAATTCTGATACTTGTGAGTGGTGTGGGGTAAAATTATTTGCAAACCAAACGAATTATGACGCAAATTCAACATCTGAGTAGTCTGCTGAGATTCTTAGTTGCACATAGTTGCGGACGAATCACGACAGCAGAGAAGTCACATTAAATTTAGTTAAAGCTCATGTAATTGAGTTTAACAAATCCATTTAAAAAAATTAGCCCTTGGTGACACAAAGGGAACCACGATAAATAGGGCGAGTAGGGAGAAATATATGGCTTCTTATCGTTGCATGAGTACAAATAGTTTCATTTGATTTGCTCTTTACTCTCAGTGTACAAACCCCTTGTACGCTTGTAACTTAAACCCAAAAACCAATAAAAAAATATATATAGATCAAAGTCCTACTGTTTTCCGTTAAAACAACAGCGAAGATACGTTGTTTAAAGAACCTCTCTATATACACTAGGCTACTCAGTAATGAAGTTGAGATGATCAGTGCCCCGCGCCTCCTCCGCTCGGCCCCATGGGCAACATCTCCATCAACGTTGAGACCAGCGCGGATGGCATGGAGGACAACACAGGGCTCGGTGGCACGGGCCTTGCAGCCTCGGCGGACGTCACAAGGCTCGTTGCGACGATCATGATGAGGGCGACGACGACGACGATGAGGAACCAGTTACGGTGGCGGTAAGCGACCATGGATCCCAAGAAGCAAGCAATCCTGCTCTTTATCCAACACGAAGTACTCTGAGAACTCTATGGAGCAGTAGAGCACGTAGGTATGTCTCTGAATCGAGTATGAAGAGATGGTTTGGTTCACTTTGCGTATGTGTGTATATATAGAAGGGAGAATGTTGGCGTGCACCTGGCTCGTTCACCGTACGATGTGCGTGGTCTCGTTCTTTGCAACCAGCTACTCGTGCTGGAACCGAATCTGACCCATTTGTTGTGAAGAAGAAACGGTCAACAATAGGACGGTGTGTCCGTGCACCGGGAGCAGTAGCGGCCGCCGCATTAAATCAGAAAAGCTGACCCGGCCGCTCAGCTGTGTTCGTGCTGGAACAGCAGAGGAGGTCCGGTGTTGGTGCACCGGCGCCGGCGCCGGCCACCTTTTGAGGAAGTAGCCCGAACCTCGTGTGGCCTGGGTGGGTCTGGAAGTCCACTTCTCAGCCCTCTCTTTGAAAGTCAGAGTGATTTCGCTTCGCAAAGCAGCCGGAACACGGGTGGGTTGACACGACACCGCGGCGTTCACCGGCCGTGCATGCCCATCTTTGTTTCGTTTTGTTTTTCGTTTCGTGCAGCGGTACGAGTCATGCATGGCGTGCAACCATACACAGGTAAACGTGACGGTGTTTCACACCTGGCCGACCGGTATGGCGCGGTTCCAGCATGCAGCTCCTCAAGTCTTGTCTTGACGTAGCATTTGAAGCGTGCCCGCCAGAAATTGATATAGGTGCCGAGAAAAAAAGGCGCACCATTTTGACGTCACAGTATCATCATCCGTACGGCACAACTCATAAATCGTTTAAGGCTGGCCACAATGGGAGTAACTAAGGTACAGTAACATCACACATACCAAGAAAAAATGTGTCTATAGCCCTAATAAATGAAGTCATGCATGACACCACAAATATGTTACTACCCACTGTGGAGGTAGTAACTTATTAGACTAGTAACATCATGATGTTACCACTCTTAGTTACTCCCCATTGTGACCAGCCTAAAAAAAAAGGGTCCACAATGACTCGAAAACTGTTAATTGAACCTGATCACCAGTGCTTTCACTTTTAAAAAAAGTGTCATTTCCGTGTTTCAAAACATATTGAAAAAATACATGCAATTAGATATGCACATATGGTACGCACGCCGCAAGTTTCCTTAAAAATACTCCCTCTGTCTCATATTAATCGTCTCAAATTTGGATAAAAGTGGATGTATTAGACATGTTTTGGTGTTAGATACATCCACTTTTGTCCAACTTTAAGACAACTTTAAGATAAAATTATAATGAAAGGTTTTTTAAAATTCTGATGGTTTAGAAGATCATGTGAAACACTTGGCAATTAATGAAGCAGCGAGGGAGACTTTGTTGCTTTGTTGGAGACAGCGAGGTCTACGTTTTCCGCTCATTTTCTTTATCACTTGGTGGGGGGATTCGATTATTCTTGGTATTGTATTCGTCCTCATGGTAGATCTGGAGGTATTTTGGTAAGTTTTAACAAAAAACCCGTGTTTTCAGCAGAGTTGGTCCGCATCTGTAAAGGAAAATCACTACCCATTTTGGTGGGGGTGATTTTAATATTATTCGCCACTAGGAGAAGAATAATAATAATTTCAATACTAGATGGCCATTTATTTTTAACGTCGTCATTGAAAGTCTTGATCTTAAGGAGTTGGAGCTTCCAGGTCATCAATATACCTGGGTTAGTAGACGGGATGTACCCACGTCCGAGAAATTGGATAGGATTTTGTCCTGTGTTGAGTGGGAACAGAAATTTCCATTGGTGACGGTTCAAGCTCTAACTCGTACGGGCTCTGATCACACTCCCTTACTGATTGACTCTGGTTCACTAGCTCATTTAGGAAATATGTCGGTATTTTCCTTTGATTTATCTTGGTATAACAAAGTGGGTTACTTTGACATGGTTAAGAGAGAATGGATCTCCGTTAATTATGGGTCCATGCCGATTAAAATTTGGCAAAATAAGATTAGGCAGCTTAGAAGCTTTTTGCACGGATGAGCCAAACACATTAGCGGTGAATATAAAATGCAGCGAGATACTTTGTTGCTTCTTGTAAATGAGTTAGATTTAAAAGCGGAAACAATTCCCCTAAGTAAAATCGAGCGGGCTGCTAAGAGAGAAGCTCATGAGTTTTTTTACTAAGGTATGTCGAGATGAGGAGGCCAAGTGGGCCCAATTGGCAAAGGTGAAACATGTACAGCAAGGGGGTAATAATACAAGGTATTCTTCATTGCTAATGGGAAGCATCATAAAAAGAAAAATTCCAGCTAGAACGAGATGAGGGGGGATTGTGGGTCAATAAAACTTCAAATCTCCATTTCAGAATATTATAAGAAGTTGTTTGGGGGCATCGGACCCTACTTATGTGTCTTTAGATGAGAGCATGATTGAGGACTTACATTGGGTCCCAGACGCTGAGAACCTCATCTTAACAGCTCCCTTTTTGGAGGAAGAAGTCTTTGAGGCTATTTCCCATATGGATAATAATAAGGCTCCGAGACATGATGGGTTCCTGGCCGAGTTCTATCAACATTTTTGGAACGTAATCAAGATTCAATTGATGTGGATGTTTGCTCAATTGCACTCTATAGATCTTCCTTTGTTTAGGTTGAACTTTGGTGTTATTACTCTTCTAGCCAAAAAAAAAGATGCGAGTAGAATCGAACAATATAGACCCATTTGTCTACTAAATGGAAGTTTTAAGATTTTTCACGAAAGTGGGCACTAATAGTCACATGCATTGCTCAGAAGGTTATTAGACCCTCACAATCCGATTTTCTTCCTGGTAGAAATATTTTGGAAGGAGTGGTAGTGTTACATGAAACAATCCATAAACTTCATAGAAAGAATATGGATGGCGTTCTTTTCAAAATTGATTTTGAAAAAGGCATACGATAAAGTTAATTGGTCTTTTTGTCAACAAACATTGCACATGAAAGGGTTTAGTCCACATTGGTGTGAATGGGTTGCGCATTCTGTTCAGGGAGGGAGCGTAGGCATTCGTGTAAATGATGATATTGGTCATTTTTTTTCCAGACTTTAAAAGGTTTCAAACGAGGAGATCTTTTGTCCCCTATTCTTTTCAATTTAGTTGCGGATATGCTGGCGGTCCTAATTTCTCGTGGAAAGTAGGATGGCCAAGTGGGATGATTCCTCCTTTAGTTGAGGGAGGCATATCTATTCTCTAATACACAGATGATACTATTTTGTTTCTCGAACATGATCTCCTAAGAGTAGTGAACATGAAACTTATATTTTCTATCCTCGAGCAACGATCCGGGTTAAAAATCAATTTTCATAAGAGCGATGGAAAGGCTACAGAATTTTTGGATGATTACCGCCACATTTTTGGATGTGAGGTGGGTAATCTTCTATTCGATATCTAGGAATTCCAGTTCATTACCGTAAACTTATAAACAAAGAGTCGAAGCCAGTGGAGGACCAGCTTGAGCAGAAATTGAGTTCCTGAATTGGAAAACTTCTCTCATGTGGGGATCGTCTTGTTCTAGTAAATTTGGTTTTGACTAGTCTACCGATGTTTCTCTTGTCATTCTTGGAAATTCACGTTGAGATGCGTAAAAGACTTAACTACTATATGTCTCGATTTTTCTGGCAAAGCGATCAATCCAAAAAGAAATATCGTTTAACAAAGTGGAACATTATTTGTCGTCCTAAGGATCAAGATGGTCTTGGGATCGAGGCATTGGAGGTAAAGAATGAATGTTTGCTTTGTAAATGGTTGTTTAAATTGTGGAGGATGATGTCTGGCATGAATTATTGGATAATAAGTATATTTGTGGTAAAACTTTAGTCCAACTTGAGGCAAAACCTACTGACTCTCCTTTCTAGAAAGAGATCGTGGGTGTTAAGCAATATTTATTTCATAGGATAAATTTTTCTCTTGGTAATAAGCAATCAATACGCTTTTGGGATGACACGTGGCTGGGGATACACCTCTATCATCACAATACCCTTTGTTGTTTTATATTGCTCGGCACAAAACATTGTTGGTTTCAGATGTACTAATCCATCAACACCCTAACTTACATTTTAGACGCTCTTTAGTGAATGATAAATGCGGTGTGTGGATGCATTTGGTAGAGAGACTTATGGGAGTAACTTTATCAAATGATAACGATGTTGTCTGCTGGTCTTTAAACTCTCCGGGTTTTTTTTTCTGTTAAATCCATTTACGCATACTTTATGAGTGGAAACGTTAGATTTCTCCGCTCTTATCTTTGAAGTTGAAGTTGCCTCTTAAAATTAAAATATGTATGTGGTTTATTTCTAGGAAAGAATTACTAACAAAGGATAATTTGGCTAAGAGGAAGTGGATTGGTTGTACAAAGTGTGTCTTTTGTGTCTCTTTTGGAACAATACAACATCTTTTTTTTCACATTGTGACTTTGCAAAGAAAATGTGGCATTTGGTTCACTTCACTTTTAGTATTGCACCTCCTACATCTATTAATAACATTGTGACTTTTGGCGTTTGGTTCACTTCACTTTTTTACATTGTGACTTTGCAAAGAAAGTTGTAGCACATGAGTAATCTCTGCTTCCCTCTATGAAGATACCTTTCTCTTAGATATAAGATGAGTCTCAATATTCTTACTTAATACACAGATTAGGAGATCATAGTTGTCATTCTTGGTATAATGTGTATTGTCCCAAAATATTATTGATTGAAGCATGTTTACGGTATTATTTCTCCTAAAATTATTGTGTCTAGTCACCACTTAAGCTTTGGAGTTGCCCTGACATTTATGTTTTGCTCCACAATTAAGTGCAAGCGAGATACCATCTTACCATACTCAATTGTGATCATTGCAACCTAGTTGATGTTTTAATTTCATATTATTAACTCTTAGTTTTTTTGTGCTCTTTTCATGGGCTAGGATCAACTCATAAGATTTATCATCATTATAGCAGTTATCATGTACTTGTTAAATATTGATCATGGAATAGACCTATGCACACCATATGAAGAAAAGTGTTTTTCAAAGTTTTCTTTATCGCATTCAGTTTATCAACTGAATTTCTTGAGGACAAGGAATAAGCTAAGATTGGTGGGGCTGATATGTCCCAAACGTATCTACTTTTACAATTACTTTTCTTGTTGTTTCCCTCTAATTTGCATGATTTGGATTAAACTAACACGTAACGATGCTATTTTTTAGCAGAATTACCCTTGGTATCTATTTTTGGTAAGAAATCAACTTTCCAGAAAAAATTCATGAAAATTATTTATTCCTTGGAAGACTCCCGGAGCCCAAAGGGAAGCTGGAGGTGGGCCCTAGGGCCACCAGGGGGCATCTGGCGCCCCCTAGGCCGTGCCTACATGTCACCTGGTGGCCTAGGACCACTTCTAGGCCTCCCCTTTGCCATATAGATGACTTCGTCCCTGAAACGGAGAACTCCTCAAGGTTTTTCGCAAATACTATTCACAGCTCCGTCGCCACCCAAAACCATAGTTCGGGCAGAAGTTCCTATTGTGGTACCCTGTCGGGATGGGGATTGGAGGGGGGTCGTCACCATCATCATCACCAACGCCTATCCATCAACCCTCCATGATTCCCGCTTCGATGTGATTAATTCCATGTTGTAGCCAGAGGGGTGGTAGGGATTGGATGTGATTTATCATGTAATAGCCCATGATATTGATAGGGCATGATGCCTAGTATCCACTATAGTCGTTATTTATCGTTGTTGCAACTTGGAGTGATTAATGCTTGTCACATAGACCCGAGTGCTATGATTTCAGATCTGAACATGTTATGTTTTCACGAATATAAATGTTGTTTTGGATTGTAACTACGATTTCTATGCACCTATTATTGTCCAAAACCCGAGAACCCAAGGTGACAGGTTGGGATATTGGAGGGGGTGGATTTTAGTTTGAGGATTACATGTATCAATTGAGTGTTAATTGTTTGATCTGGTACTTGGTGAAACAAGTACCTTAATTACCATTAGTTCAAATGTGGACGCGCAACAAAGGGATGGTTGGACAAAAGATGTTGTGCAAGTTCTTATTGCAGGCACGCACAACTATTTTCTGGTACATGTCTATAATTGTTAGTGACTTGGATGCTCTCTTATATATTTGTGATGCCCTATGTTAAGTCTATTACATGGTTTATCTCATTCATGCAACACCCTTACATCCATCCCTTTGCCTACGGTGTTTTAGTGCCACTGTTCCCTCCGTTTACATTCGTGATGCTGACGTGATGACACGCTCGTTGGGAGACCCCAAGCGGAAGGTATAATGTAGTCTAACGGAAATTTTCCCCAATTAAGGAACCGGGGCTGTCGAACCAGTAGGACTTTGTAGTCTTGAAGAAGGGATCTTGAATCGGCGACACCATTTATCGATGTTGAGCGAGAGTGGAACCTACACACAAGACAAACTTTATCTTGCCCCAATTCAGGAAGGTTGTCAGTCTTCCGGTCTTGCTGGAAACAGGAGAATTAAACGCAGGAAGTCTTGGAAAACAATAAAAGTAACAAAATTGAACAGCGAGGAAATAATGATGAAAAGTGTTTAAAACAAGGTTGCATATATGAAGAAAATAGGACCGGGGGCCATAGATTCAATGGTGTCTCTCCAAAGAAAACAAACATGGTGTGTGAAAATATTACAACTGGGCAATTGACAAATCATGAATGTATAACAATACTACTATGATGAGATAAAGTTCACGGGTTCTAACGTTATAGGCGTTATGTCAAGGCATATGGACCGCTATCAAGCATGCATCCAAATCTGAAAGTTCACCTCAAGAAAGCTATCAAACAAATCCCTTGGTATTAAGTTACAACATCAAAGTGATAGCTTTGTGTGCAATAGACAAATGCATTAATAACAGTACGTAATGTAAGCATTGGTCCTCATCCGTAGAGAAGAGCACCACTGTTTTCTCCCTAGTGGCAACAACACATCCTCGCCCCACATGTTTCTATCACTTAAGCGTAGGCAACAAGGAGGCATCAACCCACTATCTAGCATATAAACCCTCTCTTGGAGGTTAAAACAACTACGTGGACAAGTTAATCACAAACACCGGAGAGCATTTCAAGAAAAGATTAAAACTCTCTACAAATATAAGTGAAGAATCTCAGATTGACATGAACAAAATAATCATAATCTCATGGTTCAACGGATCCCGACAAACACAAGATGCACAATTACATAATGGCGGTCTCGATCATGTGAGACAGCTCACAAGACTCTAAACATGGAGGCATAGGGGAGAGAACAACCATCTAGCTACTTCTATGGACCCGTAGTCCCGAGATGAACTACTCACACATCTATCCGTAGGCGGTCATGGCGATGTAGAGGCCTCCGATGACGATCCACCTCTCCTGCAGGGTGCCGAAGCAGGACTCTAGAAGCGATAGATTGGACTTTCGAGGTGACGGTGCCTCTTTGTATGTTTCGCGGAAAATAAATCCGTCTCCACGATTTTTAGGGTTGAAGGAAATTTATGGACGAAGAGAGTACGAGAGGTTGTGGCAAAGGCCACCAGGAGCGGCCAAGGGAGGGGACGCGCCTAGCATCCTCCTGGTGGCCCCCTGGGCCCCGCCCCTCCGGGTCTACTTTGGATTCCGTCTCCGCTCCGTGTAAAAAATGATCTCCATGAATTTTTAGCCCTTTCCAAGAATATTTCCTTAAGAACTTTTTTGAAATAGAAAAACAACATAAAATAGCAACTGGTCTAGGGCATCTTGTCAATAGGTTAGTCTCTGAAAACATCCGGAAAACGAGAGAAAACATGTAGAAAACAAAAGGTATTGGGTAGAAAACAAGCATGGAGCATAAAAAATTATAGATACATTTGCAATGTATCAGCATCCCCAAGCTTAAATCATGCTCGTCCTCGAGTAGATAAGTGATAACAAAATAATTTTTGTAGTGACATGAAGCCAACAAAAATCTTGATCAACGTTATGTAAAAGCATTGCAAAGTTGAGATCAAAGTACTTTAAAAAGGCATGATAAATATTATTTCAACTAATGTAAACTTAGCAACCATGTTGTACATGAAAAGAAACACAAACAAAATAAAATGAATAATGGAACATTCAAAGTGATAAGGCTGGTTCAGTCATAAAGAAAAACATAATAAAGTGGTATCCAACTAGTCCTTCGTGTGGTAGCAAAACATAAATGTCAGGACACCTTTAAAGTTTCTATTGTGACTAGATACAAATAATTTTAGAGCAAGGAAGACCATAATCATGAATCAATCAATAATAAATTTTGGGATTATGCACATTATAATCAGAATGACAACTAGGCTCTCTTTGGTGCATAAAGTAGGAAGATGAAGAATCAGCATAAAAGTAAAAGAAAGGCCATTCGTTGATGGAAGCAGATATTACTCATGCGATAGAGATTTTTATTTGATAAAACTTAGGTAATGGAAACAATTTTGAGGGAGGTGTATATCTATGTCAACGAATTGTAACGAAAAACTTATCATAATCCATGTCAAACAAAGTGTTTAGACTATTGACAGTGGTTTTCGTTGTTTTATTAGTTTGGCACTGTCCCCACCTTTCTTTCACAAACCAGGGCTATTCGTGTTCATGGGTACCCACCAGATTTCATCAAACCATGGGGAAGTGCCTTTTTGTTATTAACTGGCACCCGCTCTCTGCAAATTTAGATGAGCACACATTCCATATTCATCAAGTGAAATAAGGAAGAAGAACTTTGGTTGTCACAAATCATAATAAACTTTAAACTACATCCTCATGAGCTAAAACAAGAACACAAAATAAGTTCTAATTTTGAAGGTTTAAAGGTAGCACACGAGAAATTTACTTGGAGTGGAAGTTAAATACCACATATAGGTATATATGGTGGAAACATTTGGCAAACTTTGGTTTTTTGGGCATTGGATGCACGAGTAGAGATCATACTCAGTACGGTGTAGGCTAGTAGAACACTGGGAGCGACCATCTAAGAGAACAATAACGGCCATAATCAAGCATATCGACAAAACATCATTAGTCAAAGCATGAAGTGATATTACAAGTCAAAAACTAAATGATCATAAAGGCTAGAAGCAACTTTGTCTATAATCATAACATGGTGTGAGCATGTGCCAAGTCAATCCAGTTAAAGCATTCAGAGAAGAAATGCCACAATACCATGCTTCAATATGAGAGAACAACACATGATTAAATTGAATGGGAAATTAAGCACTCTCAGCTATTTGATACTAGTTATAATACATCATAAATAACTAAGAACACAATGAAAATAAAATCTAACATGACATGCCAAAGACTAAGCCACGGTCAAAACAAGTTTCCTATTGTACCACTATAAGCATGAAACAATTTAATCTTCTCCAACACCAATCAGCTTATTCGAAACAACTCTCAAAGAAAATAATCATCAAATACCAAATAGATAATAATATATAACTGTAGCAAACCAACAAGCCTAAAACAAAGTTCGAGGAAAAACAAGAGCTAAATGCAGTACTAGCAAAAACTGAAAACTGGCAGAACAATATGAGTGAAAACTAGAGTGTTCTAGGCAACGAAAACGGAGCGTATCTATCCCAAAATAAATAGTGCTAGAATCCAACCAAAAGCTAAAGCAAATAAAACAAAACAAAAACTGAAAGCAAAATAAAATGACGCTCCAAGAATAACACACATAATGTGAATGAATAAAAATATAGTGTTTTAAAAGAAACCTAGTATTTTTTGTTGATGAAGAAGAGGATGCCTTGGGCATCCCCAAGCTTTGATGCTTGTACTTCTTGGATATGTCTTGGGGTGACACGGGCATCCCCGAGCTTCTCTCTCTACACTTGAAAACTTCCTCCGCCTAAAACTTCCTCACGATCTTACTTAGCAATGTTAGTGTAATCGAAATAATATATCCACTTGGTTCAGTTCCAACACAAGTCTCACACTCCAATTAAAACATTGTCTATTTTCACAACTTATTTTAAGGATCTCCCTCTAAAAATAACCCCAAAACAAAGAGATTAAGACGCAACTGCAAATATTGGCAGAAATCTGTCATAATAGAACACTCGGTAAAGGTGATAATTTTTTGAAAATCTTGTGTTGATCAAATCAAAAAGTGGGAAAGTAAAGAAAATTAGATAACAACCTGGGGCATGTGTCTATTTGTTTCAAAGCAATCCGACGTTCCGTCTGAGAGATATGTAATTTTTTGTAACAACCCAGAAATCTGTTTCAGAACAGCAACTTCCTGAAATCGCACTACCTCTCAATTAGAGGTTTATCTTGGCACAAAAACAAAATAAAAAGGATAAGGAGCAGTTTCTATAGAGGTAAAAACTTCCAAAACAGAAATAACAAAAGAAAACAGAAGAAAACAAAAGCATAATGAAGGATAACAAAAGTGGGTTGCCTCCCAGAAGCACTTTTCTTTAACGCCTTTTAGCTAGGCATGAAGAACGAATAAAGTATTATCAATAGAATCATGGGTAGTACTCACTAGGGAAACAAAAGGTAACTTCATTCTCTTTCTAGGGAAATGTTCCATGCCCTTTTTATGGGGAACTGAAATCTTATAATTCCCTCTTTCATATGATAACGGCACCAACTGTCCAAACAAAAGGTCTCCCCTAAATGATAGGACAAGAAGCACTGCATTCAATATCCAAAACAAGAAAATTAACGGGTACTACCTCCGTTCCGATGAATAAGGCGCACACGCATTTCAAGACGAACTTTGACCCAAAGATTTGAGTAACAATATCTTGACTATATAGTGCAACTTTGACATTTGTCAGATTCGTAGTGAAAAACACTTTATAATGATATTAATTTTATACCAAATACTATTATATATATGGATTAATTCTTGGTCAAAGGAAAATCTCGAAAAGCGTGCGCGTCTTTTTCAATGGAATGGAGGGAGTACATAATTTTTATTAACAATAATAAGAACATCATAAATCCTTCCCAAAGTTCTTTTTACAATGGAGTCTATAAGATGCACTCCCAAAATACTCTCATCCAAAGGTTTCAAATCAAGCATATCACATGAACTTTTTGGCATAATAGAAGAACTTGCAACAAGATCACACAAAGAATTGCAATCAAAATCATTCACTCTTATTCTAATAGTGGGATCCCAACCATCTTGTAATTTTCTAGAAATAGAGGCTTCAAGTTTGAGCCTTTCTTCTCTAGCTTCCATGAGAGCATTAGTGATATGTTTAGTGAAAGCAATAATTATCTTACTAGCACTAGGATCTTTAGCTAATTTTTGTAACAACTTTATGACATCAGAGATGGTGCAATTATCAAAATCAATTTTATCAACCTCAAACATGGTGGGAAAATTTTCTCCTGAAGTCATCTTATCATCAATCCGACTTGCGGTAATTTTCTCACTAGAAATAGTTTTAATCTCCAAACTTTTGGGACTCCTTCTACCTAAAGTCATGACCTCTTCAATCTCATTTGTTTTGACATCAACATGTTTACAAGCATTAGGATACTCATTTTTACTAAAAGTTTTACCTTCCTCAAAGGTTTGGATGGTATAAATTTTAACAGTCTCACTTTTAGCAGCTTTTTCAACAGTTGCAGCTTCTCTTTCCCTTCTAGCACGTATTTGAGCTAACATTCTCATGTTGTCATTTATTTAAACTTGTATAGCATTTATAGGTTCAGTTTTCTTGGGCTCAAGAGGTGCAATTTCTCCATCATGAGAAAGACTATCTAGTTTTGGCACAAGATTATCTAGTTTTGCAAGCCTTTCATCAACATTTTTATTGAAATATTTTTTGTCTAGTGATAAATTGTTTAAGCATGTTCTCAAGATCAAAGGTGGAACTTTTAGGATTTTGTAAGCATTTCCATAAGAAAGACTATCAACTTTTAGGATTATCTAGTTTTCTTGGCCTTAAGAGGTGTAGTACTAATTTTTGAAATTTCTACATCATGAGAAAGCCTATCAACTTTCAGCACAAGATTGTCTAGTTTTGCAAACCTTTCATCAACGGTTTTATTGAAATCTTTTTGTCTAGTGATAAATTCTTTAGGAATGTTCTCAGGATCAAAGGTGGAACTTTTAGGATTGTTATAAGTATTTCCATAAGAATTACCATATGAATTACCATTATTATTAGGGTATGACCTATAGTTGTTACCCGCAAAGTTTTCTTGTAAGCACTATTGTTGAAGTTGTTTCTAGCAATAAAATTCACATCAATTTTATCATTCTCATTAGCAACCAGAGGGTTCAAGGGATCATTATTAGGATTTATTGGCACTTTTTTACCTAGCAAAGAACCAAGCATATCAATTTTAGCACTCAAAGAAGAGACCTTCTCAACAGAATTTACCTTTTTACCTGTTCGAGCCCTTTTTGTGTGACATTGGAATAGTTTGTAATTAGATAGTCCAATAACTTGTTTGGTGAGCCTAAAGTGAGGTTTACGAAGGCTACTCCCATATATGAATCCAATAAATTCCATGAATAATTTTTTCACATGGTTGTATAATCTCTTTATTCCTTTCCACCAGAATTTGTTAGTTTTGGGAGATTTCAATTTCTTTCGTTCCCTGGATAATAGAAATAAACCTGGTGCATATTTAAATGATGTCTTCATTTTTAATGCTATTATTAGTCATCTTGGTCTGCTGAAATTGCCTGTTAAAGGTAGAAAATATACCTAGTCTAATATGCAAAGTGATCCTCTTCTGGTCCAACAGGATTGACGTTTTATTTCCTGTCAATGGACCTTAGACTTTCCAAACACTATGGTGATGCCTATGTCAAAAATTACTTATGACCATTTTCCCTGTACTGTCAAGATTCTTTACCTAATAATAAAAGCGGTAAGGCTTCCTTGGTTGGTTACTTGGTCGGTCGGACACCCCGTTGTGTTCTTCCTCTCGTGCTGCACAAGGAACGTGATCCCGCACCAATACATGTCCAACTGGAAACCGTCGGAGGCTCACGTACTGAAACCAAATCCAAATCGATAGGTTTTAGGCTTAAGGCCACAAGCTGACGTACACCTAACCAACTTCGAAATCTATAAGCTTTTGACTTTCAACGCTACGACCCTCCAGTGCTGTTTATACGCGTGAGATTAGATCGAGGGAAATACGCATGAGATCAGATCGAGGAAACGAGATTGGAAATATTGGCTACGCACGACTCCTTCCTAATTCTGTACCCCGACCGTGGACTTTCGACTAGATGGCGTCGAATCGCCGTTCCGTGCTGCCTGGCTCTTGCTAGCGCACCAGCGTTTGATTACTGCTCGCCAACCTGGTGCCCGCCCCTGGGCGGATCCACACAGTCCGCTGTGCTCCTGCGGGGATGAACAGAACGTCCATGAGGTCTTCCATGGCGATCATGCATGATTCTCTCTGCCCAAAAGCAAAAAAAAAAACTATGGAACAAGACATGGTCGATGAATCATCGTTCTCCAACACCGATGATGAAAACTAGAAGCAGGGCATGCGAGGGAGCCGCGGCAGTTTGACTCCGCCAGTCTACCATCGATCACTGCCAGAGGCTCATCGCCAAAGAGAACTCGGAGTCTCGGACATCAACCTGCCGTTTTGCCACTTTCCATCTACATCGAGCTCGATTCTGGCCGCCTGTACTTTTGCCCCATGGAGTTTGTCTCCGGCTTGGTGGAGGAGTCATTCAAGGACCAGTTCAGCTGGTTCCGGTGTGCAACATCGTCTGGAGCGATGGTAGAGCTGGCCAAGCCAACAGTCGTGAGGTCTAGACGTCTAGCCGGCCAGTGCTGTCTTGCTCCTGCAAAGGCTCCTTTTAAATTCAGTAATATGTCCTCTATTTCCTTTGGCCAAGATCATTGAGGTGTAGGTGTAGCAATCTGGTCTATTTGATTAGAAGTTGGAAGTGATTGCTATTGAAGCTGCAAAGGCTCCTTTCAAATTCAGTAATATGTCCTCTATTTCCTTTGGCCAAGATCATTGAGGTGTAGGTGTAGCAATCTGGTCTATTTGCTTAGAAGTTGGAAGTGATTGCTATTGAAGCACTGCTTGTAAGTATAGAAGTACCACTCACATGTTTTTTCAGAACGCGCGAAATATTTGGACATGTTATCTTTAATTATAAACAGAGTTGCGTGTGCACATTTATACCAGCATACTACCATCCTTCTCTTGACATAAGAGTTACTCACCGTACACCATGTGTTTTGTGATATGTGTCTGTTTTCTTACAATATCAAGCCTACTAATCTAAACATTCCATTTATTTTGTTTCCCGTAGTCATTACTCAGATATGATGATTAAACCCTTGTGGTAGATTTTGATGTCACCGGGAGGTGCCGATGAAACCTAGAGCAAACTTCCGGTATATATATGTTCAGTTAATCTTGAGATTGAAGTGGATGGGATGGGATAGAGGGGGATTAAATAACTTATAAGTCAAAATCTCACAAAATCCACAATAATGCACTCTAATCCTCTCTGGCAAGGGATTAACCAAACTTGCCCCTAATTGTTGGAATACCCGAGGTATTAAATCCAAGGTACATCATGTTTAATTTTTTTGCTAATCCATAATATTTAGAATTATCCCTCATTCTTTCCCCAATTGTTATGGACATCATCACACGGAACGAAAAGGTTGTGGCCATTGTTTGGACATTCTAAAACTGGTTGGGTTTTGCGACACGCCATGGCTATACCACAAATTATATTGTGTGTTTTAGATATGAAATTATATTTCTCTCCCGTTGCAACGCATGGGCACATTTCCTAGTAATACTAAAATTCCTAAGGCAAATATTTTCAGATCTGAGAATCATTGGGTTAAGCAGCCTGGATTTCTTGATTTAGTTAGTAAAGTTTGGAATACACCTCTTATGGACAAATCAATAGCTTCTAAAATTATTGCTAAGTTAAAGAATTTAAGATATGCTCTCACGGATTGGGGTAGAAATCTTTCGCAGCTGAAGTTGCTTATTGAGATGAGCAGTAAAGTGGTGTTTTTCTTTGATCAATTAGAAGAGGAGAGACCTTTGAGTATTCCTGAGTTTAATTTCAGAGTGACTGTTAAGGCCCATATTAAGAATTTATTGAGTTTATAGTCGGATTATTGGAAGCAACGGTGCACATTTAGATGGGCTAAGCTATCTGCTGAAAATACTAAATGTTTACGTGCCAGAGCCACAGAGAGATTCAGGCATAATGCTATTCCTTCTATTTCGGATGCTTCAGGAAATGCTTTGGTGGATCATGAGGAAAGAGCCACTGCTTTATGGAGTTGTCTTAAAAGTAGGATGGGAATTTCATGCCCCCCTGTGTTTGATATTGATTTAAGACCTTTCCTGCCTGTGGTGGATGGTTTGGATGATCTTACAAACCCTTTTTCTATGAAAGAAGTGGATGGTGTAGTCAAGCATCTGAAGCCTGATAGAGCTCTAGGGCCAAATGGCTTCACTATGCTTTTTATCAAGCATTGTTGGAGTATTGTGAAGGAGGATTTTTTTCAGACTTTGCAATGTTTTGATAGTCCAAATGTTTCTTTGGAAAGCATAAATGGGTCCTTTATTACTCTGATCCCTAAATCACAGTCCCCTGAAACTGTGAATTATTTTAGGCCAATTTCTCTTACCAACTCATGCCTCAAATTTATTACAAAGATTTTGGCCAATAGATTCCAACATAAGATTTTTGGTTGTATCCATGCCAATCAATATGGTTTCATTAAGTCCAGAACTATCCAAGATTTCCTGGCTTGGTGCTTTGAATACATTTTTCAATGTAAGCAATCTAGGCAGAAAGTTGTGGTTTTCAAGATTGATTTTGAGAAGGCCTTCGACATATTGAGCATAGTGCCATCTTTAAGATTTTGAGACTTAAGGGTTTCCCTCCTTTAGTCATTGATTGGGTCAAGGAAATCCTCTCTTCTGGTTTATCCTCTGTTCTTTTGAATGGTCTCCCTAGAAAGCCTTTTATTTGCAGAAGAGGAGTCAGACAAGGTGATCATTTGTCTCCAATTGTTTATGCGCTGGGAGGTGGGATCTGCTGCAAAGTATTGTTAACTTGGCTGTAATGGATAGAAGGCTTAGTTTACCCATTCCCATTGGTGGTGATTACCCTATAGTGCAATGTGTTGATGATACCGTGGTGGTGCTGCCTGCTACTCATGATCAATTGCTTGTTTTCAAGGATCTGTTAAATCCGTATGCTGAGATTACTGGACTCAAAGTTAATTATCACAAGTCCTCTATGATTCCCAGAAATATTTCTCAGCAGGAAGCTAAGGACTTGTCACTTGTTCTGGAATGTAATGTGGCTTCTATGCCCTTTACTTATTTGGGTTTGCCTATGGGTACTATTAATCCTTCAATCAAGGACTTTGATCCACTTATTGATAGGATTGAGAAGAGGTTATCTGCTACTGTTTCATTCCTATCTTATGGTGATAGTTTGGTTCTTACCAATTCTATGCTAACCTTGCCTACATATTACATGTGTACTTTAGTGCTCCCTAAAGGTGTCATTGAATTTATTGATAAGGCCAGAAGGAGATGTCTTTGGAGGAAAGGCAAGAACAAGGAAATAGTCAATTCTCTGGTTGCTTTGGACATGATTTGTAAACCAAAGACAAAGGGTGGCCTGGGAGTGATCAATTTGCAAATCCAAAACAGGGCTCTATTGTTGAAGTTCTTGGCCAAATTCTAGAATTCTGCTGATATCCCTTGGGTACATCTGGTCAAGAATGCTTATTATTTTGAGTCTATTCCACATGCAGTAACCTATTGTGGTTCCTTTTGGTGGAAAGGAATTATGCAATTGGCAGATACCTGGTGCTCATTCTCAACTTGTAAAGTTGGCAACGGTTTTTCCGTACTTTTCTGGCAGGATTTGTTGTCTGGAGCTGTTATATCGCTGAAATTTCCGAGGATGTTCTCTTTTTCTAAGGACAAGTTTGCTTCTGTCAGAGACATGAAGGAGTTGACTTCTCTTTGTTTGATGTTTTTCATCTGCCACTCGCTAATGAAGCATTTCAGGAATTTCTTATCTTGCAAGGTTTTTTGGACGAAATTCAGCTGGATGATTATCATGATGTCCGGTTGTGCAATTTCAATAAAGAAGTTTTTTACTTCAAGAAAATTTTATCAGCAATAGTTTGCTCAGTTGGCAGATCATTAGCCAGTCAAATGGATTTGGCAATCCAAGTGCATGTCTAAGCATAAATTCTTTGCTTGGTTGCTCTTAAATTATTGGGTTAATACTAAGGATATGATTAAGAGGAGAAAGTGGAAGATTCAAGGAAATGATAACTGTGTTCTCTATCCTCAGCATAGTTATGAGGACTGGATTCATCTCTTCTTTCAATGATGTTTCAGCTCTAGAATTTGGAATTACTTGCAAATCCAATGGAGTGATGAAAGAGTCATGTCTAACTTAAAACAGGCGAAGAAGTTCTAAAATTGGACCATGCTTTATAGATATTGTGATCTTGGCCTGCTGGAATGTTTGGAAAGAGATAATTGGTGTTATTTTGAAATATGAGAGGCATTGTTTTAGAGGTTGCAAGGTTGGTTTTGTGTTGGATATCACTTTTCTTAAGCATAGGGAAAAACCCTCATTGGCTGATCAGTTGTCAGCATGACTTAGTACTCTCTTTTTTAGTTTGGTTTAGTCTGTCTTAGTCTATCCCTTCTGTATATATTTGTACATATTTGTAACTTCTCTGGTTAATAATAAAGGGCTATGGGGGACTCCCCTCGGTAGAAAAGGTTTCAAAAAATCCTTGAAGAAAATTTTAATCTTGCATAAAATGTTTGGACAACCATCCACGTAGATAGTCCATGTGTGGCAAAATTCTCAAGCATAGTTTTAATTCTTTCCCAAGATTGAGAAACATGTTCATTATGATATTGTCTAAAGTTCATAATGTTACTCCTCAGTTGTATAATTTTTGCAGGTGGATAATACTTCCCAATAAAAGCATCTTTGCATTTAGTCCAAGAATCAATGCTATTTTTAGGCAAAGGCAATAACCATTCCTTAGCTCTTCCTCTTAAAGAGAAAGGGGACAATCTTAATTTCACAATATAACCATCTACCTCTTTATATTTTTGCATGTCACATAACTCAACAAAGTTATCTAAATGAGAGGCAACATCTTCACGAATACCAAAAAATTTATCTTTCACGACAAGATTCAACAAAGTAGGTTTAATTTCATAAGAATATGATGTAGCAGCAGGTGGGGCAGTTGGTGTGCATATCAAATCATTATTATTGGTACTAGTAAAGTCACAAAGCTTGGTATTATCATTGGAAGCCATGCTTGCAAGATAACACCAAATAAACTAACAACACAAATAAAAGAATAGAAACTAGAGAACTACTTTTGGGGGGGGGGGGGGGTTGATAAAGAGAAAACAAGACTAAACAAAACAAAACTAAGTAAGAACAAAACAAAATAAAGAGAGTGTAAATGTGAGACTCCCCTTGCAGCAAGCTAGAAATCTCCGTCAATGGCGCCATAAAACTTACTGATCAGGACGCGTTCACACACTTGTTGGGAGACCCCAAGAGGGAGGTACGAAGTAGTCTTGAGTAAGTTTTCCCCTAGTAAAGAACCAGAGTTATCAAACCAGTATGACTTTGTAGTCTTGAAGAAGGTTTCTTTATCAACAACACCATATATCAATGTTGACCAAGCGTGGAACCTACACAAAAGCACAAACTCTCTCTTGCCCCAAGTTTTTGGAAGGTTGTCAATCTTCTGGTCTTGTTGAAAACAGCAGAATTAAATGTATATAGTCTTGGAAAAAAATAAAAGTAAAAATGGGACATCAAGGAAAAAATGATGAAAGATTCTTAAAAGAAGGTTTGTAATATGAGGAAAATAGGACAATGGGCGATAGGTTCACTAGTGGTGTCTCTCTAATGAAAACAAACATACTGGGTGAACAAATTATAGTTGGGCGATTGACAAATTATGAACATATAACAATACTATTATGATGAGATAAAGTTCATGGGTTCTAACATTGTAGGCATTACGTCAATGCATATGGACCACTATCCAGCATGCATCCATATCTAAAAGTCCACCTCAAGAAATCTATCCAGCAAATCCCTTGGTATTAAGTTGCAGCAATGAAGCGATATGTGTGCAACAAACAAAAACATTAAGATCAATACATAATGTAAGCAGTCGGTCTCATCTGTAGACAAGAGCACTGTTGTTTTCTCCCTAGTGGCAATAGCACATCACCCCCCCCCCCCCGCACGTTTTCTGTCACTCGAGCGCATGCAACAAAGAGGCGGGAACCAACTATGTAACATATAAACCCTCTCTTGGAGGTGAAAATAACTACATGGACAAGATTAGAAATCTCTACAAATATAAGTGAATTATCTCATATTGACATGAACAAAATAATCATAATCTCATGGTTCATCGGATCCCAACAAATTAAACATGCACAATTACATAACGGTGGTCTCAATCACGTGAGGCAGCTCATCAGATTCTAAGAATGGAGGCATAGGGGACAGAACAACCATCTAGCTACTTCTATGGACCCATAGTCCGGAGATGAACTACTCACGCATCTGTCTGGATGCAATCATGTAGATTTCGAGGCCTCAAGTGACGATCCCCCTCTTCGGAAGTGTCGAGGGCATGAACTCAACAATCCCCATGGTTAGGGACCCAGTTTTAGTAAAGGAAGAGGGCGCTGGTGGACTACTTGACTTAACGGGTTACTACCCTCCGTGTTTATTCTAATGAGTTGAAAAAGTATCGATTACAAAGGGTGCTCTCCATAGATTGAATCTCGGCTAGCTCTGAATATAGGGTTGGTTGTCTCGTTCGTGACCCCCTCCCATGCTTTATATAGGTAGCAGAGGTCTTAGGGGTCGTACATGAAGCGGACTTCGACTTCGAGTCGGTAACCTTCCTATTATTGCTGCTAAAGTCTTTCCTTTTGTCCTACCTAATTCTTCTTGGGCCTTAGTATATATGCTTGAGGAGTTCTGCAGTACCCCTTAATGGGCCACACCGGGTACCCTCCTAAGGGAGGGTCTCTCGGGTAACTCCACATTAGTAGCCCCCAAATTCCTGATGGAGTCAAAGACTCGATCTAGGGACTCAATCTTCCCTGGCAGATTACTCCAGGTACTTTTCGTGCAAACAATCTTTCTAAGAGGAAAATGATTATAACGGGTTTGATCTACTCGACAGGTCGAGGTCAATTAATCTCACTCGAGATAATATGATGTTTAATCTACTCAGGGTTCGAGTCCTCTGGCTCGATCCTGGAAATCCTGGGGTAATCCGACTCGAGCTGCTGAAATCTTACCGAGTTGAATTCCAGTTATCAGTTTAGTTTACCGAATGCGTCCATCATTTTTTTCATCACACCTGTTGGTATGGAAAAATACGAGGTAGCGCAGCGATGGTGCAGCTACTAGGCCGTTGGAATTGATTCGCGGGTCTTATCTTTGTAATTATGAGTACGACATCCACAGTTTTGGCGCAACTGTGCGCTTCTGGGATAATATAGTACTTTTAAGTGTGATTCATCTGATTCAATCCTTCGAGTAGAGAAGGGCGAAACTCAACTTACACACTTCCTCGAGTGAATCTTATTCTCGTGAAAAGGCTATTCATGACTCGAGTGAACTTTCTGGTCACTCGAGAGCTTTCTTGTTCGAGTAATTATCGTCAGCAGTGACGTAATACCCTGTTTTCCTGTCCGGGGACTAGACATATCTGTGATGTGAGCTTATCTTGTCAGACGATACCTTGCACGGGTGGAGTTTGACCATATTTGACCGTTCAATACGCGGTAATCTAGGGATTGTTAGTAAATTCCTAAGTTGTCGTGCGTAGTGGGCGGCGTGGAGGCGAAGCGGTTAGCCTCCTATGCCCCGTGTAGGGGTGATTTACCCCGAGAAGAGCCAACGTTGAGGATGGATTCACCCGGCTATAAATATCGCGAGGAAGGAAGGCTAAATTTTCCCATTCTTCTTCCCCGCGACCGCATCTCCTTCTTGTTTCCCCCACCAGAGCCATTGCTGTGCCCCTTGAGGTCCTCCAACCTCACACCATGGTGAACACCCGGAAGAATGGTGGTTCCTCGGCAGCCGGCGGCACGGAAGGCCGGCAGCAGAAGGTTGGACCAAGTCTATTGGTACCGCCGAATTTCTCACCGCCGAGCGTGAAGGGATCCTCCAAGCCGGCTCATGGAGGCGCCCGGGCTCAGAGGTACGTCAGGACGATGAGAGAGTGGCCTTCGTGGTTCACATCTTTAGGGATGTGTGTTTTCCTCTGCATCCCTTCTTCCTCACGCTCATGGCGGTGTACAGCATGCAACTGCACGACGTCCACCAAACTCAGTCCAGCACATCGCATGCTTCATTGCATTGTGCGAGTGCTACCTCGGGGTGGCACCATGCTAGGCCCTCTTCAAGCACTACTTAAACGCCAAGGCACAGCCAAGCAGCAGTGACCTGCACGGGCGGAGGCTGCAACATTCAGATTAGCCCGAAATTGGGTTACTTCTCGATGGGCTTTGTCGACTCTGTCACCGGGTGAAGGAGTCGATGGTTCTATGCAAAGGACTCCCCCAGCGCTGACGGTTCTCCTCTGGTGGATCTGGACAAACCGGTGGTTCCCAAGAGCTCATGGAAGAATCAACTATCCGCCGAAGAGGTTGTGCAGATTGAAAACCTGGTGTCCTAGGTCGCAACTCTGAAGGCTGATGGGCTCACTTGAACTCACTTGGCTGCAGTATTCCTTAGGTGTTGAGTTCAACCACTTCGGGCCAGGGCAGTCCCTATGTGGGTCTATTCGAGTGCTGACTCGACTCACCGCTTGCGCCGTGAGGAGCTCTCCAGCAATGAACTCGAGCAGTGCCTACGTCAGATTACTTAAGTGAAGGAAAACGAGACAGTCGATTTAACTCCTACTCTTCCCCCGCTCTGTTCTTCGACTGAACGTACGAAGGTGAGTCTGTCTTTCATTTTTCTACTTCTCTCTTCTTCTTCCATTGTTTCGAGTAATTTTCATTTTTTGTTTCTTAACTTTGTTTTCTCTTTAGAACCTGGACGTTCTTCCCAGTGAGCCACCCAAGGAGGGCACCATCCTGTTCATGGAAGGCTTGACTGAAGCTGCTTGTGTGGATTTGGACGCCATCCCTTAAGTCGCCATGACCAATTATTCTCGAGAGGCAGATGACCTTGAGGATTTCCGGGAGGAAACTGCTGAGGAGTCTCAAGTGACCCACAAGCATACTCGAGTAGAAGTTTAACTTGAGGAAGCTACCTTCAGGGACTCGAGTTCCTCAAGTGCGACCCGAGGTGATGAGCTGAGGAACCCGATTTATTCGGTTCCCATCTATTTGATGCCTCGCCTGCTCTTCAGCAGTCAGCAGCTCCTTCGGCCAAGAAAGTCCGCCGAGTGTACGGTATGGGTTTTCTCAGCAGGTAAGTTTCACTCTTTTTTTGGTCGTACAGGTCAAGTTTTTAAATTTTAACTATCGCCATTTTAGGTCTCCCATTCCTCCAAGGGCTTCGACTCCTCCTCCTGTGGCCAACCCTTCTGCTGCTTTGACTCCCCCTACTGCTTCGACCGCTACACCCACTCCTCCTACTCATGGAAGGAATGAGTCGGGTGCTGCTCCGGAGGCCAATGCCCCCACGACTTCGGGTTCCTCGGAGGGGACTCGAGACAAGGGAGTCATGCAAGAAGGCGCTCACAGTCACTCTACCGTTCCTGAAGCAGAAGGAAGGGCTATAGGTCCAGGGGCTTGGATGGTGTACTTGACGGACATCAACACTGTGGCTCTCGAATTCGAGGTTAGAGGCCACGTGAGTTTCTTTTTCGCTATTCTTTCGGTTTTTCCACTTGTTCTGTCGGGTGCGCGATCAGCACTCCTGATGGGAGTAGCCCCCCGAGTCTGGGTTTTGGCTGCTTGCAAGCGAGCACAGACTCAAGTGTATGACTCGTCTGTTGATTCTTGTATTACTCTAGCCTTTCCTAGAGAGCATGAGGGACCTAAGCATCCACTTTGTTGGTATTGAGAGATAGAGAGACTCTGATTTAGCCAATATCTCCAAAGAGAAGGGTAAAACTTGCTTCGGTGAATTAGTGTCACCTTCTTCTTTATTGATTTTGCGCATCTAACTATTTTCCTTTGCTTGTTTTAGAACTCTTGGTTTCGACTACTCCTGAGAAGCACTCTACCATTGCTCGAGTAAAAGAACTTGAGGCGAAAAATGCTTCTCTATGGCTAAAGGCCACGACTGTCCAGAAGGCAACTGAGGCTGCCATCCGGAAGGCCGGTGAGTCGAAGGAAAAGGAGAGAGAGGCAGTCAACCAGTTCTTTGATCTGGAAGAGAATCTTGTCCCTCGGTTCCACTCCTTGATAGATAGCTTGACACGTACTTGTCTTTTCTTCGTCCTAAAGTGATTTTCTTCTACTATTCCTGTACCACAGCTGATAGTTGCTTTATATTATTGCAGCTGTTGTCGAGAGTCCTCCTTCCTTATCTCGTGGACTACGGGAGGGCCCGTTGTTCGATGATGTTACCTCCTCCGAGGAGCAGGTGGAGAAAGCCAAGGGTTTGCTGGAGAAGCTTCGGGAGTACACGTGTCCTTCCACGAGTGCATGTTCCCCAAAGAGGAAGTTCCTTCCACTCTGAACGCGTTGCTGGATGTGTTTCACGACACAAACGTCCTGGCTTATTTCAGTCGGTAGCAAACTCTATCCGGGGCGGAAGCGGTTGATACGTCATAAACGTATCCCTATTTTCTAATACTCCATGATGATATTATGTCAATTGCTACATGTTTTCTCCCTTATTTATAGCATTTTTACACATTTTTCGGGACTAACCTATTTTTACACATTTCTGCAATTTTTAGTTTCAGAAAAGTTGTTCTGGAAATATTCTCGGAATTGGAAAATTCGAAAGCCAGAAGTCTTAGAAGTCCCGGAAGCTTCCAGAAGTCCCGAAGAGCCCCGGAGGGGGCCCACAGGGTGGCCACGCCATGGGGTGGAGCGAGTCCCCCTGGCCACCCCCCGGCATCGCCGTTTCGCCTATTTATACTCCCCCGAGGGAAAACCCTAGATACATTGATCTTTTCCACGAAATACATCCATAGCTCCGACGCCGCTGCCGACAAGTTTCGCGGGACAGATCTCTGTTCTGGCACCCTGCCGGGACGGGGAAGTGCCCCCGGAAGCCATCTCCATCGACTCCACCACCATCTCCATCGCCGTTGCTGTCTCCTATGATGAGGAGGGAGTAGTTCTCCCCCGAGGCTAAGGGCTCTACCGGTAGCTATGTGGTTCATCTCTCTCTCCCATGGTGTGATCTATATGTGATCATGAGCTTTGAAATATATTTGAATTCTTAGATGTTACTCTTAATCTTTTGCTACTCAAGTGCTTTATTAATATGAACTATGGAGTCACCTTGTATCGCGGTGTGAAGGTGATAGTGTGCGCATCGTGTGTGTCTCCTCTATGAATTGTGGTGTTTGTCTGGTACCTTCTAGGGCGCTCATAGTGATAGCGTGGGGTTAACTAGACATGGGAATGCTTACTTTAAGGAATGCTTTTTGCAGCCCTACGCAATAATTAGTGTTCAGTTATCCAACCGGAGAGGGTTAAGAATAGCATAGTGAGAGAAGATATCTAGTTATTCATTTATGTGATCATTGTTGAGAGTGTCCTCTAGTGAAAGTAGGAGCCCTAGGCCTTATTTCCGAGCATTGAAACCCCGTTTTCCGCCTGTTCTGTTACATGTTTGCTTGCTGCCATATTTATTTCAGATTGCTATTATCACTTATTATCATCCATATTACTTGCATTTTACTCTCTCTTCGCCGAACTAGTGCACCGATACAACTGACAATTGTATTAGGTGTGTTGGGGACACAAGAGACTTCTTGTATATTGATTGCAGGGTTGCTTGAGAGGGATATCTTTGACCTCTACCTCCCTGAGTTCGATAAACCTTGGGTGATCCACTTAACTGAAACTTGCTGCTGTTCTACAAACCTCTGCACTTGGAGGCCCAACACTGTCTACAAGAATAGAAGCGTGCGTAGACATCAAGCTCTTTTCTGGCGCCGTTGCCGGGGAGGTAAGGTAAAAGGTACTCACATCCTTGGGTGTGAGTACTCGAAGTTATTTCCTTTAGATTCTGCAATTATATCTTCTGTTCCTTGTTTTCACTAGTTAGGCTTATTTTTACTTGTTGCGTGTTTTTATTTTTACTAGTTAGTCTTAATGGAAAACAACAAAAAATATGAGAGAGCTTTATTTGCATTCTATTAGCAATTTTATTAGCATTAATTATTTGTATACCATTATTTCTAGTACTATGGAAAATTCTAAGCTTGGGGAAGCTAGTTTTTATATTTTTTTAGTTTTCCAGCTCTAGAGGAGAAAATTTGCTCTAGTGATACTTTATCTACCATATGTGATAAACCTAATGATGCTTGTGATATTTTAAATCATCCTACTAAAAGCATTCCTTTTAAAATACCCAAGAAAATTGTTGAACTTGTCATGGATAACCGCTATTTTGGAGATGGAACTGTCCATCCTAGTGATCATTTACACTTTATGCATGAATTATGCGAGTTATTCAAGTGTGCAGGTATCTCAACGGACCAAGTTAAGAAGATGCTATTCCCTTTGTCACTTGAGGACAAAGCAAGGGAGTGGTATAAACTACTAGATGATCCTCATCATTTGGAGTGAAGGAACTTGAATCTCTCTTTTACACTAAATTTTATCCTTCTCATGAACTATTTTTGAATAGGAATTACATTTATAATTTTTGGCCTCGTGATGGAGAAAGCATTGCCCAAGCTTGGGGAAGACTGAAAACATTAATACGCAAATGTCCTAACCATGAGCTTCCTGAGGAAATAATTGTTACAAATTTTTATGCAAGGCTTTCAGGACATTGGAGGGATTATCTAGATGCATGTTGATGCATGTAAAATGCATACATGAACTTTGCATGTTATTACTTGTTTTTTCCTACATATTAGCAACTTATATTCATGTTTTATAATGATTTGGGGATTTTCTGAACAATCCCCCTTCTTTTGGTTCTAACCCTGTTTTTCCAGAAAACGTACTTTTTAGTGTTTCAGACTTTCCGGGAGCTTCGGGACTCCAAAAAGGGCAAGGACAAAGAGCACGGTTCAGAATTTTCGAGACGAAGAACATGGGCGAAAGTAGAGGGCCAAAAGGACAACCAGGTGGAAAAGAGGACCCTCCACGCGGCCAGATTCCTTGGCCGCGTGTGGGGCCCCCTTTTTGCCCCCGTGGCTCCGATGTCGTCGATCTTTCTTCTCCCGAGTGTCTCGTGATCTAAAAACGACTATATAAAGGGTCCCCTGGCCTTTTCGAGAGGGGGGCGGCGCCGAGAGACAAAACCACGAAACAGAGAGACAAAAGGCTGCCGCCGGAGAAGATCGGAGGGGGGAAACGCCGCCGGGATCACCCCCGGAGGGCTCCACCCCCCTCCGGCATGTTCATCATCAACATCTACAGCAAGATCAGCTCCATCACTCCACTGTAATCTCTTGGCAAACACGATGTATGATGCAATACTATATTCCGTTGATTTATTGTGTCTCCCCGTCTATGTTTGAGTAGTGAATTGTTCTTGGCAAATAGTTCGTTGATTGGTTGCATACAAGTTTGTTATCTTCTATGATTGTCTTTATGTACAATATATGAGTGCACGCATATGTTGGGGAATGCATGTAAGGTGATCACCGGTAGCATAATGGAGTGGTGGTGACTTGGGAGTGACAGTAACCTGAGACCGAGCCACAAAGTTAAGTTATTGGGGGATATATATAGGGGACCTTAGAACGTAAGGCTATGGTGGGACTTTATGTCTTAATCAATCTTGTGCAGTCATTTACTTGGCCACATGATCCATCATAAGAGGTTGTAGATCATTTACTTGACTATACCTATTCATGGCTCCTTCCTAGAAGAAACAACTAAGACTAAAACATGTGCTTCACTAATTGTGACAACCACACGAACGAAACACCTATTGCTAGAACACTTACTCCCTTGAGATACTTGAGATATTTGCTGCTTGCTACTTGTGAAACTTGCTTAGAAACTTGCTTTAGAAACTTGCTTTAGGATTACCTGCATTTTAAACTTGCTTCACTAGTTACTAGACAAACCACACTCCACGTCACTTGCTTTTAATTAGTTAGTTCCTTTTAGTCAAACTTATTGCTTTGCATAAATAGCCATATAAGAGGGTTATAGGGCTTTAGAGAATAGATAGCTTACCTTCAGCTCCTCGTGGGTTCGACACTCAAATACTTATCGAAAGGTACTACAATTGATCTCCTGCACTTGGGAGTCATCACATGTTCAGAGGGTTCTTTTTGTAGTAAGAAGGTTGAAGCTAAGTGGGATCTTCTTGAGAGGATTCGAATCAATAGTGAAGATTGGAATAACAACAAAGGTAAAGAGTCAGGTGTAAACTATGAGTATGATTATATTACGACTTTTGCTGAAACTGCTGATTTTCATGAGCTTAATGCTAAATATGGTCTTGATCCTCAAATAGCTGTCGGTTGGTATAGATCCTTTGCTTATTATATTAATCTTCCTAAAAATGGGGACATATATCATGAACCTTTTAAAGACACTTGCATGAAAAATGAAATTGTTATTGATGATTTCTATAAACATGCTCAAACTTCTGAAAGTAATATTTCTTGTAAGCATGTTAATTTCTGTGGATCACTTAGAACTTGTGAAAAGAATCAAATCGAAGAAGAATATTGTATCCATCATAGGAATGAAAAAACTAGAATGTGGAATAGGGCTCTAAACGATCTTGGTGAAAAAGTTTGTGCCCTTTGTCCATTTATTTGTGAACTTTGCTGTAAAGTGGGTCATTTTAATTTTCAATGCTCAAGCCATGATAGTAGCCTTTCGAATCCTATGAGTACTACAAGTTTGTATTGTGACGATATGATCACCCCTAATGGGCATGATGAACTTACATTATTTTTGGGGTGTGAAGAGTTATTAAGAAAAACTTCTTTGGTAGATATGAGTGCTCTTGATATGAATAGTGTCCTGCATGGTTGTCATCTTTATTGTGTTAATAATTTCCACACAAATAATTACATACATAATCTTATAAAAGAGGAGAATTTACCAAAATATGACAAGGATAATATTCATTTTCATCTTATTAATGAAGAGGAGGAATCCTCCAAAGTTCTTTCTATTGTTTCTGACAATAAACCAGGGTATGTGGAGAAGCTTCCTTTCAAGCCTCTCCCTCATATAGAGAGTAAGAAGAAGAAGAAGAAGAAGAAGAGGAGGAGGAGTAAAAGGAGAGAGGTAACGGTATCTCCCCCTAAGCATGTTGCTCCCATTATAGTTTTTGATGAGTCTGAACTCGATGATCTTCCTATGCCTGTTATTTATGAAAGTGATCATGATTGGGAGAAACACACTACTTTTGATATTGAAAATCTCTTTGGTACCAATTCTGAAGATGATGATAATTGTTGTACTATTAGTACCATCCATGTTCCTTTCAATGATGATAAAGAAAGCTCTGAGCTTGTGGATGATGTGTTTGAAAATCCTTTTGCTACTGATGATTGTATGCTTGATGCATCTCTTTCTAGTAAAAATGATGATATTGCGTATGATTGTACTATGCCTCGAGTCTTTGATAACTATTATAAAATATGCTGTAACATAGGCTATGATTACAATTATCCTTATTAAACTTGTCATAGTTATGGAGGGATTACCCAAAACCATCTCCCTAATATACAACTTGTCTATCACGTTGGAGTTCTTTATGATGATTGCATTGATAAATATGATATTTTTAGTCCACCTAATATTGAGGAAAATAGTAATTATGATTACAATATGCTTCCTATATTTAATGATTATGGTAATGAGAATAATAATGATAGCTATTTTGTTGAATTTGCTCCCACTACTATTAATAAGAATGACTATGCTTATGTGGAGAGTATTAATTCTTTTATGGGTGTGGCTCATGATAGGAATGTTTCTTGTGATAGTTATATTGTTAATTTCATTCATGCTGCTACTGGAAGTTATTATGAGAGAGGAAAACATAGTCCTATGAATCTAAACAATATCAAGTTTCCCTCTTTATGTTGAAATTTCTGAAGTTGCACTTATTTTGTGTTCCTATGCTAGTCACTTTGTGCTTCGTTGACTTGTTTTTCTACAAGATTATTTTTCATAGGAAGTGGGTTAGACTTAAATTTGTTTTACATTTGCTTCTTGATGCTCTCTTTTGCTTCAATTCATATTTCTCATGTGAGCATCTTCTCAAATTATCATGTCTAGCTAAAAGGCTTTAAAGAAAAGCACTTCTTGGGAGATAACCCATGTTTTTATTTTTGCATTGTTTTTATCTGTTTTCTTTGAGTCAAGGGGTTGTATACTTGTGTAGAAACTCCTTTTTATATTTCTTTTCATGTTTTAGTAGTTCCAAGTAAATTTTCTGACAAAAGTTGGAGTTGGTTTTCGGATTTCTGCGCAGAATTTCTGCAGTCCACCATAAAACATCGTATAAAATCCTGGAAGATCAGAGTGATCTTAAATATTTTGTGCTTATTCCTAAGCTAATTACGCAACTTTTCTTAGTTGACCACTTTTTGATTTGAGAAACAGAAGATTTTCGAAAAAAATCATCTTTACCCGTTGTTCTGTTTTGAGAAATATCTACTAATAATTGCATTTGCATCTTAATCTCTTTTCTTTTGGTGTTATTTTGATAAAAAGAGTTTTAAAAGAAGTTGTGAAAGTATCTAATGTGTTTATGAGTGTTAGTCTTGTGTTGAAACTGAACCATGTGAATTTATTATGTCTATTGCACTAACGTTGCTAATGAAGATTGTGAGGAGTTTGGTGTGAAGGAAGTTTTCAAGGGTCAAAAGAAGAGGATGATATGATGTGATAAAGAAGAGTGAAAATCCTAAGCTTGGGGATGCCCTAGAGGTACATCACATAAAATTCCAAGAAGACTCAAGCATCTAAGCTTGGGGATGCCCAAGGCATCCCCTTCTTCATCGACAAATTATCAAGTCACTTCTAGTGAAACTATATTTTTATTCGGCCACATCTTATGTGCTTTACTTGGAGCGTATTTTATTTTTGTTTTTAGTTTGTTTGATTTCTTTGCTGTAGTTTATGGTTGGATCTTATTATACTTGTGTGTGAGAGAGACACGCTCCGTTTTCATTGTTTAGAACACTCTAGTTTTCATTCTTATTGTTCTGTAAGTGTTCACTTTTTGCTAGTACTGCCTTTAGCCCTTGTTTTCATGCATCTCTTTTTCAGAGATGTTAGTTTTAGTAGTGTTATATGAGTACTCTCATGTCTGCTTGTTGTATCATGTAGAGTATTTTTGTCAAAACATATTTTGTATGATGCTTGTTGGGAAAAGAAAATGCTGCTTGAAGTAGAATTTTTTAACTATGCAAGTAGAAGCTTGTATAGACTGTGGCTAGAACTTTTTCATGCCATGCTAAATGTTATTTTAGTTTGAAATCCTTGTGGTTATTGAGTAGCATGAATAGCCTCAAATAGTTGAGAGTTTTTAATATGCCATTCAAAGATTCATGAGTTGTTCTTCTCATAGTATAGCATAAATTTATGGTATTCTCTTTCGAATGTTTTATTTGGTTGACTTGGCTCATGCTCACACCATGTTTATGAATACGAACCAGTCACGAATAGCCTCCATGACCACTTAGTTTTTGAACTTGTGATACCCCTTATGCTTTAATTAATGATTCTTATGTCACTATGCATGATTATGGCTCTTATGCTCTCTTGATTTGTCGCTCCCAGTCTTTTGCTAGCCTCCACCTGTACTGAGTATAGAATTCTACTCGCGCATCCAAACTCCCCTAAAACCAAAGTTTTCCCAATTGTGTACACCATACCTACCTACATGTGGTATTTCACTGCCACTCCAAGTAAATTGCTCATGTGGTACCTTTACAACTTTCAAAATTACTCCTGTTTTGTGTTCTTGTTTTTGCTCAGGAGGACGTCAATAGAGAATACATATCTCACTTGTTGACTGGATTTCACACGCTGGACTAGTGGCTTCATCCGCTTATCCAAATGATAGAAGAGATGGCAGCGGGGTGCCCAACCCCAAATTAATACAAACAAATTCTCTTCACTATTTTTGCCCCTGATTTATTAGTCAAAGCATAATTGTGTAAACAAAAGAGAGAGAGGGATGACCTTCTACACCAGTTGCGTCCTTCACAATGGGAGCCTCTCTTGTGAATCCAGTTGGCTTGTGACGTAATGTATTGTCTGTTTACCATCTGTTGACATTAACATACACCTCTCCTAAAATATAGACACTCCTCCACGATATGTGATTGTTGGCAGGCACCGGAGGATTCGGTTAGCCATGGTTTGTGAAAGATGGATGGGAGGAGTGTCGCACTTTTAATACCTCTGTTTAATAAAATAAAAATCTCTAGCACATGAGTGATCCCTACTTCCCTCCGTGAAGGGCCTTTCTTATACTTTTATGTTGAGTCTCCATCTTCTAACTTTATGCACAGTTGAGAGAGACTTTTTGCCATTCTGAGTTCTATATGAATTTGTCCAATAAACATCAATAATTTCTTCATAATGTGATATTATTTGTTCTTAAATTATTTACTCTAGTCTTCCTCATGAACTTTGAAGGTGTCCTGGCATTTATGTTTAGCGAAATACCACTTTGCCATGGTTTCTCTATACTTGAAACAAACGTTTATCTTTCTTTGCATTATTATCCATGATCCTTTCTTTTAGATACTCTTCATGATGCAAAGTGATTGCTATGCTTTATTATTAAAGTTCTATTATCATGTTTGCGTTTAAAGTTCTATGATTTCAGCGTACATATGCTTTTACATTATAATGATCAAGTTTATGTTAGTAGCATGTCACCTCAGAAATAATTGTGTTTTATCGTTTACCTACTCGAGGACGAGTAGGAACTAAGCTTGGGGATGCTTGATACGTCATAAACGTATCCCTAATTTCTTATTCTCCATGATGATATTATGCCAATCGCTACATGTTTTCTCCCTTATTTATAGCATTTTTACACGTTTTCCGGGACTAACTTATTAACAAGATGCCACAGAGCCAGTTCCGTATTTTCTTCTGTTTTTGGTTTCATAAAAAGTTCTTCTGAAAACATTCTCGGAATTGGACCCCACAAAGACCGAAGTGCCTATTTCCCCAGAAGCATCCAGAAGACCGAAGAAGAGTCGAAGACAGGCACCAGGGGGCCACACCATAGGGTGGCGTGCCCTTCCCCCTGGTCGCGCCAGCTATGGTTGTGCGGCCCCCAGGCCTCCACCGCCTTTGCCCTTTCGCCTATTTATTCCTCCCGGATGGAAAACCCTAAGCACCTGATCAAATATCCCTGAAAAGTTCCGCAGCCGCCGTCATCGTCAACCCTAGATCAGGGGGGGTTCTGGAGCTGTCTCCCAGCACCCTGCCGGAGAGGAAATCATCACCGGAGGCTTATTTATCACCATGTCTGCCTCCGGAGTGATGCGTGAGTAGTTCATCCTTGGACTACGGGTCCATAGCAGTAGCTAGATGGTTTTCTTCTCCTCATATGCCTCCATGTTTAGATCTCGTGAGCTGCCTATCATGATCGAGATTGATCTTATGTAATTCTATATGCTCTGTTTGCTGGGATCCGATGAATATTGAACTTATGCCAAGTTGATTATAGTCTTTATTGCATATGTTATTTGTGATCTTGCATGCTTTCCGTTGCTAGTGGTTGCTCTGGCCAAGTAGTTGCTAGTGACTCCAAGAGGGAGTATTTATGCTAGATAGTGGGTTCATGTATCCTTTTCGCCTGTGCTCGAGTGACAGAAACGTGATGGGGGAGGATGTGCTGTTGCCACTAGGGAGAAAACAGCGGTGAGAGTGCTCGCGTGTACAATCATTGCTTACATTACACACATTGTTTAATGCAGTTATCTGTTGCTTCTAACTTAACACCTAAGGGGGTTCGGATGATAACCTGAGGGTGGATTATTAGTCATAGATGCAGATGGATATCGGTCTATGTATTTTGTTGTAATGCCTGCACTAAATATCATAGTACTCATCATATTATAATGTGCACTACGGTGCAACTTCTATTTGTCAATTCCCCAGCTGTAATTTGTTCACCCAGCATGCTATGTTTTATGGAGAGACACCACTAGTGAACCTATGAACCCCGGTCCATTTTCCTACACTGTCAAACAAACCGCTACAATTTCCTGCTTTCTTTACTTACTGCAAGCATACACCGTTTTCCATACTATACGTCTAATCTTTGTTTTCAACAAGACCGGTGAGATTGACAACCTCATTGTACCGTTAGGACAAAGTATTTTGGTTGTGTTGTGTGCAGGTTCCGTGTTGTTGCTGACACCGGTGTGGCGCCGTCACCATCGTCAGTGGCATCAACCTTCCGAAGGTCCTCTTTCTCCTACTGGATTGATAACCTTGGTTCTTAACTAAGGGGAAAACTCCTACCGTTGTTCTCATCACACCCTCCTCTTGGGTTCTCCCAACGAGTGCACGATCTGCACCATCAGGACCCAACCTCCTCCATTCTCTGACTGCAAGGAGCCCCTTGAGGCTGATGACTGGTTGCGTGCCATGGAGCGCAAGTTCACTGCATTACATGTTCTTGAGGTTGAGAAGGTAAACTTTTCCACTTATATTATGGCAGGCCCAGCAAGCGCTTGGTGGAAGAGCCAGGTGTTGTTGTTCGCGCCAGACCATGTTTTCACCTGGAAGGGGTTTTGCACCGCCTTCTGTGCGACCTTCATACCTAAGGCCGTGATGGATGTGAAGAGAAGGGAGTTCCTGGACCTGATCCAGGGACGTTTGGACGTTCAAGCTTAATGGTGTGAGATCACTTGCCTTGCTTGTTACGCCCCTCTTGACATGATTTCTGATGCGGACAAGCAGGAGCTGTTCCGCAAGGGTCTTGCTTCGCGGCTCCGCTACGAGCTGCTTCCCTTCAAGTTCCATCATATCAAGAGGTGTATAATCAGGCCCTCACTCTGGAGTAGGGAAGGAAGGAGATGGAGACTGCTAAGAGGCTAGCCCAGAGAGAACATCCTGGTTCCTCCATCACTGAAGTGAAGAAGCGCAAGGTCTTCGTTTCATACAACGCGATTCCTCGGGCTCCTTTCACGCCAATGACCTCTGGATATAGGCCCCCTCGACCCCATCCATTTACTCTGACACTTGGAGCGGGTGGAAGTGGCTATCGTCCCCAGTTGACTCCGCCTCCAAATTTTACCTTCTACAGCTGTGGCAAGCCCGACCACTACTCGAGGGAGTGCCTCAGAAGCCGGTGGCCCAGGGACAACTACACCAGCTCCCGCTACCCCCATCAATCAAGGTTGCTCCTGTTAACCGGGGTCATCTGAACCATGTCTCTGCTGAAGAAGCCGAGGGAGATCACAGTTTCCTCATTGGTACGCTTCGAATCAATACCTTCCTGCTAAAGTATTGTTCGATTCTAGAGCATCGCATTCATTCATATCGATAGAGTTTGAACGAAAACACAACTTTCATCTTGAACATATGAAAACTCCAATGGTGTTCAAAACACCGGGATCTCGTTGGCAGACTACCTGGGTTACTGCTGAAGTTCAGATTAATATAGGCGCATGCTCCTTTCCTTTCGCGTTGATTTCATTAAGGACAACAGACCTTGATGCTATCTTGGGCATGGATTGGCTAACAAGGTACCAAGATAAGGTTAAGTGTGCAGACACAACCATCAAGGTTACTAATTCATCAGGGAACATAGTAGAGTATTTCTCTGTGGAATCCTTCCCTCCATCCGCTGAAATCTCTCACGCATCCAAAACCTGGCTATGTTTCCTGGAGGGTCTGGAAGAGGCATCACCTCCTGAAATGCACGAGGTAGATGTGGTGTGTGAATTTACGGATGTTTTTTCGGAGGAATTGCCTGGCATGCCACCTGATCGAAGTGTGGAGTTTGTCATAGACTTGGTGCCTGGAACTGCTCCAGTTTCCAAGAGGCCCTATAGTATGCCCAAGGATGAGTTGGAAGAGCTGAAGATACAAATTGATGAGCGGTTGGCAAAGGAAGCCATCTGCCCCAGTAGTTCATCCTTCACAAAGAGGTACAACCAAATTCCTCTATTGGTTGTCAATTATCGGCCACTAAATGAAGTGACAATAAAAAACAAGTATCCTATTCCCAGTATCAATGATCTGTTTGATCAACCAGCTGGAGCAACTGTATTCTCCAAGATGGATCTGAGGTCGGGTTATCACCAGATAGGAACCAGGAAGCAGGACATACCAAAGACTGCGTTCATTACTCGTTATAGTCTCTACGAGTATACTGTCATGTCCTTTGGTCTCACTAATTCTCCAGCTACTTTCACGAGACTCATGAACTCCGTCTTTCATGAATATCTAGACAAGTTCGTCGTTGTTTACATTGATGACATCCTCGTCTATTCTAAGACCGAAGATGAGCATGTTGAACACCTTTGGCTAATTCTGACGAAGATCTGTGAGCACCGTCTGTATGCTAAATTCTCCAAGTGTTAGTTTTGGCTGAAGGAACTCATCTTTCTCAGACATGTGGTGTCTGCTAAGGGCGTGGCCGTCGTCCCTGACAAAATCCAAGCTATTCTAGATTGGGGGACTCTAGCTTCGGTTAAGGATGTCCGTAGTTTCCTCGAATTGGAGGGCTATTACCGTCGATTCATTGAGAGCTTCTCCAAGCTAGCCCAGCCGATGACTGACCTTCTCAAGAAGGGTGACCCTCTCAAGAAGGGCAAAAAGAAAGAATGGTCGGAAAAGGCTGACGAGAGCTTCCAGACATTGAAGGTCAAGCTCCCATCGGCTCCTGTGCTCATCCTTGCTGACACGAGTAAAGATTTTGTCGTCTTCTGTGACGCCTCTCTACAAGGCCTGGGTTGTGTGCTAATGCAAGAAGGCCATGTGGTGGCCTATGCTTCTCGCCAACTGAAGCCGCATGAGAAAAACTACCCGACTCATGATCTAGAGCTTTCCGTTGGTGTTCATGCTCTAAAGAAAGGAGACCTTACTTGCTGGGTAACCGTTGTGAAATATTATCATATCATCAGAGTCTCAAGTACCTCTTCACCCACCCGGATCTGAATCTCATACAGAGGAGGTGGTTAGAGTTAATCATGGACTATTATGTGACACTGAAGTATCAGCCCGACAAGGCAAATGTCGTAGCCGACGCTCTTAGTCGTAAGTGTTACTGCAAAACCATTATGGTTGAGAAGGCTCAACCCCCTCTCCATGAAGAGTTCGCCCGTCTAAACCTGGAGCTTGTTCCCTCTGGATACTTAGCTAACCTAGAGATCAACTTCACTCTTGAAAATGTGATCAAGGCGGCCCAACAACAAGATGCTGGCATCCTCAATATCAAGAAGAATATTGCGAGTGGAAGGCCAATTGTGTCTCGGTAAATGATGCCAGGGTTGTGTATTTTGGTGACCATCTAGTGGTGCCAAAGAGTGGGAAATGTGAAGGAATTGATACTCCTCGAGGCACATGAGTCCCCTATTTCTATCCAGCCGAGTAGCACCAAGATGTACCAATATCTCCGTCAACAATTCTGGTGGACTCGCATGAAGCAAGAAATTGCTGACTATGTGGCCGAATGCGATGTATGTCGATGTGTCAAAGCTAAACATCAAAGGCCAGCGGGTACTCTTCGCCCTGTAGCTATACCCGAGTGTAAATGGGATGAAGTTGGTATGGATTTCATTACTGGATTTCTTAAGTCCCAAAAGGGGAATAATGGTATATGGGTGGTCGTTGATCATCTATCCAAGGTCGCTCATTTCCTTCCTGTTCGTGATGATATCCGTGCCAGCCATTTAGCTGATCTATATGCTTCTCGGATTGTTCCGTTTCATGGAGTTCTTCAGAGGATTATATATGACCGGGGAAATCTATTCATGTCCAAATTCTGGCAGAGCTTCCAAGCTGCTATGGGAACCCGTCTCAACTTCAGCACTTCTTACCATCCTCAGACAGATGGACAGACTGAGAGGGTAAACAAAATTCTGGAGGACATGCTCAGGGCATGTGTAATCTCCTTCGGCAAAGGATGAGAGAAATGTCTTCCTTTCGCATAATTCTCCTACAATGATA
Organism: Alopecurus myosuroides; assembly: GCA_028641055.1. Taxonomy (NCBI): domain Eukaryota; kingdom Viridiplantae; phylum Streptophyta; class Magnoliopsida; order Poales; family Poaceae; genus Alopecurus; species Alopecurus myosuroides. The sequence goes on from CM054058.1 coordinate 122,706,589, forward strand.
GTTATCAAGCTAGTCTGCAGATGTCTCCTTTCGAGGTTCTCTACGGAACAAAATGCCGCACTCCACTGAATTAGTCCGAAATCAGGGAGAGGCAACTTTTTCATCCGGATGTGATCAATGAGGCTGAAGAGAAGGTTCGAGTCATTCGAGAGAATCTCAAAGCTTCCCAGTCTAGAAGAAGAGCTACTAGATAAGCATCACAAGGAGGTCCACTATGAAATTGGTGATAAGGTCTATCTCCGTGTCTCTCCTCTTCGAGGGGTTCATCGATTTGGAATCAAGCGAAAATTGGCTCCACGCTATGTTGGTCCCTTCTCCATATTAGCTAAGCGTGGGGATCTCTCTTATCAGTTGGAGCTACCATCCAACTTTCTGGATGTTCATGATCTCTTCCATGTTTCCCAACTCCGTCATTGCTTCAAGGATCCTATTCGTGGGGTCAATCATGAAGAGTTGGATCTTTAGGAAAACCTGACCTATCGCAAAATTCATGTCCGCATCCTTGATGACGCGGAAAGGAAGACTCGTAACCAGTCAATCAAGTTCCTCAAGATTCAATGGTAAAATCATTCTGAAAATGAAGCAACCTGGGAAAGAGAGTCTATTATTCGAAAGGATTATCCTGACTTCTTCTCTCAAGCTTAGGAATCTCGGGACGAGATTCTTGTAAGGGGGTAGATTTGTAACAGCCCCACTTTTGTAATATGAGAATTTGAGTTAACTTGAAACTCAATTGTATTCATGCATCATGGCATTCATAATTGGAAGAAAAAAACAAGTGCCAAAATTATATAAAATGGAAAAAGCCCAAATTTGACTATAACTCAAACAACAGAGTTGTGAATAAATTTGTGAACCAAAACTTATTTTGAGCCTACAAATGTGTTAAGGAAGTGATACTTGTTCAAAATCTAAATTTGCAAAGTCAATTAATTTACCAAATTAAATTAATGATGGTTTTAGCACAAAAATGCCTTAATTCAAATTCAAACAACTTTGTTCTGGAAACATTCTCTAAATGACTTCAAAATTTCACCACACCTTCTGGATGTCAAATAAGAATTTACTAATTTTTTGCAAATTTTTTAAATGAGTTTAAGGGCCTCAATTAAGTGTTTTACAGAAACAACAGGGGAAAATAGGAAAGCGGAAAGAATCCGGGGGGGTTTCGCAAAATCATCTTCTTCATCCTATAGCTCACAGTGGAGGGCATGGCGCCAGTGCCTCCGTCGTCCTCGCCACCGTCGCCAGGATGCAACTCTGCCTCCGTGTTATGGAGAGGAGGACTCCCACGATGCCCTGCCCCCTCCCTCTCTCCCCTCGCGCCCGCTCGCTCCCTCTCTCTCTCTCTCTTTTTCTCCCGGGCCGAAACCCTAGCTCCGCCACAGTGTTCGTCGCTGTCGTTTGAGAGGCCGTGGAACAGATCGACGAAAACCATCTTCTTCGCCTCGTCGTCCTCTACCTCCACTCCAAAGGAGTCGGCCAGGGAAGCGAGGAATCGCCGCTGCCGTCTATTTTTCTCTGCAGCCTGAGACAGCTTCAGCGAGCTCCTGCCGCCGCTGCCGTCCACCTCCATCCCCGTCGAGCACAACCACGCGTCGAGGGTGAGACAGGCTACCTCCCCGTCGTTTTCCTACTACCTAACTCACTAGTTTGCCGTAGCATCGTCGCCGCCTCTCGGCCGCCGCTAGTCGTGCTCGCCGCCGTCGCTCCATTGACCGTCTGGTCTATCTACCACCCCCATTAGGTAGTGCGTGCCGCGTAGAGTCAAACGTATGCCTCCTCATACTCTGACAAGCCGTAAATCGACGACACCGTCGTCGTCAGTTCCACTTCGCTGGCGGCTGACGTCGCCGTGACGCCCGCGTGAAGCTGTGCACACGCTGACCCGGTGAAACCGACCAGTGGCCCCCTTTGCGCTTACGTGGATGCTTACGTGGCCACGGCCCCGTGCGTCAGCCTTTGTGGCTAGACCGCACGAGAGTGAAAAACGTTTCGGGACATTTCTTTTAAATTTTGAAAACTGAAAACAGATTCAAATATTTCTTGTAAATTCCATAATACATCGAAAAATGATCCAAATGAGTCCATTCAAATTTCTATGGTTTCATCTTGAAATTATCTATCTGTTAGAATTATGTTTGCACAAAGTTGAATAAATAATTTTTCACTTATTAATTAATTACAGAAATGTCTTATTAAAATTGAAACATTATAACTTTTGCTTTGTTTTTCCAAACTGAGCAAAAAAGGTGTCAAAATATTTTTCTTAACAAACTCTACACATCCATATTTTTTGGACATTTTTTAAATAATTTTCTTCTCTGTTTAATTAAAATATTAAAATGTAGAATTAAAACCAAATTGGAATAATGCATATCTCCTAAAATATTTATCAAAAAATTATGTTTAATACCTCAAAATGTTCAGAGAAACATTTAGAAACTATTTAGCTCAGTTACCCACGTTAATGAACATTTTATAACATGGTTCCTTGCATTTCCCTAAACGGGCAGATTTAAGTGCCATTTAAAAAAATATTCATATCTAAATTACAAACAATATATCAAAATACTCAGAAATAAAATCTCTAACAGAAAACATCATTTGCATGCATGTTTTCACATTACTCTAGTACTGGTTCTTAGAGAAAACAACATAAAGACACTAAGATAGATATGGGTGTTGCTCCAATTATTTCCTAAATTATTGTGGAGTCCCATTTAAATTGTTGCTCATATTTAAGAAATATTTAGTTGCATTAACTTGTCATGTCATCATGAGTGTGCATTGCACTTCTATGTTTTCCGTGTTATTTATTTTTCCTTCTATTTGTTGTGCATCATAGATCCAGAAGGCGAGGTTCCACCATAATACCTTGACGAGTCGTACTATCACCCCTATCACAAAGGCAAGCGTAAATCCACTTCTTGAGCATCTCTCTACACATATGTTTTCCCTCCAGTATTTTCTCTACCATAATATTGCATTCGATTCAAATGTCAATTTCTTAGAGTATCCTAGTACTTGCATTTTGTTCTGGATACCATTACCGTATTCCCTTCCTATTATCCATAGTATTGTTGTGTGGCCCGAGTTACTGCTATATGCTACTTAAGTGCTTAGACATGCTTAGTTGAGTGTTGTGAGTCCTATGGATTGGGTCATGGTTGGAAAATATTATGGCATGTTCGGATGTGTTGGAGGCATGTGGTCTTCACTTAAAATTCTAACAAGTGTGTGATGCGTGTGAACACACATTCGTTGGGAGACCCCAAGAGGAAGATATGAAGAGTGCAGCCACAAGTTTTCCCACAGAAAAGAAACCAAGGTTGAATCGACCAGTAGGAGAAGCTAAGGTGGAAGGGTGCACTACCGGTTCAGAAGCAACATGGAACCTACAAAACACAATGAAATCACTTTGCCCCAACGACGCAGTGAGGTTGTCAATCTCACCGGTTTTGCTGAAAACAAAGAGGTTAAACGTATGGTGTGGAAAATAGTAGGAAACAATGTGAAAACGGTAGTAGAAGTGTGAAAATAGTGATTGCAGTGGTTGTATTATCAGTATGAGGAAAATGGACCGGGGTCCACAGTTCACTAGTGGTGTCTCTCCGACGAAGATAAATAACATGTGTGGTGAACAAATTACAGCTGGGAAACTGACAGATATAAAGGTTGCACCGTAGTGCATATGCATGACATGATGATTACTATATGATTCATGTGGGCATTACAACAAAATACATGGACCGTTATCCAACTGCATCTATGACTAATAATCCACCCTCAGAATGTCATCCGAGCAACCCTTGGGTATTGCGTTGCAAGGAACAGATAATTGCATTAAGAAAATTGTGTAATGTAAACATTGTTGTTTTCTCCCTAGTTAGCCAATACGCATTGTTCATTTTGCGCGGTGGGGTTCGTGGACTTGGGTTTGTTGGCTTCAGACATAAACATAGTGGTGAAATATTCGTCTTCTTTCATGACGTTCGTAGCCCATTTGACACGGAACATCGGGAGCTTCTTTCCAAAGTAGTCAAGATCCCAGATTTCCTCGATCTTTACGTAGTATCTTCTAATCTCTTTGCCCGTGTAAGATTCCATCGTTACAGACGAATTCTGATAGTTGTCTCTTTCCTCCGTGCAGAATGTGTACCCATTGATATAGTATGCTTGATAAGTCATCAGATTGGGCACGGGGATTGGCATCAATCCCTTTTTGAACCAGGGCGCGATAGAGGAGTCGTGTGTGATGGAGTGTGGACACACGGTCGTTGGGAGACCCCAAGCGCAAGGTGTGAACAGTGCAGCAGCAAGTTTTACCTCAGAAAAGAAACCAAGGTTGAATCGACCAGTACGAGGACAAGCAATCTCTGAAGGTTGATGCAGATGAGGTGACAGGGCTCACTACCCGTTCAGCAGCAACGTGGAACCTACACAACACAAATAAATCACTTTTCCCAACTAAGCAGTGAGGTTGTCAATCTCACCGGTTTTGCTGAACACAAAGAGGTTAAACAACGTATGGTGTGGAAAACATTAGGAACAGTGTGAAAGCAGTAGGTGTTTATCAGTATGAGGAAAATGGACCGGGGTCCACAGTTCACTAGTGGTGTCTCTCCGTGAAAGGTAAATAACATGTGTGGTGAACAAATTACAGCTAGGCAATTGACAGAAATGAAGGCTGCACCGTAGTGCATATGCAAGACATAAACATTACTATGTGATTCATGTGGGAATTACAACAAGATACATAGACCGTCATCAAACTGCATCTATGATTAAAAATCCACCTTCCGGATATCATCCGAACAAATGTTGGGTATTAAGTTGCAAGAAACAGATAATTGCATTAAGAAAAGTATGTAATGTAAACAATAAAATCATCCTTACACAAACATTTTTGTTTTCTCCCTAATGGCAACAACACATCCTCCATCTGTCACGTTTCTCTCACTCGAGCACAGATGCAAAGGAGGCATGAACCCACTATCGAGCATTAATACTCCATCTTGGAGTTACTAGCATGTACTTGGCTAGAGCATCTAATAATAACGGAGAGCATGCAAGATCATAAATAACATATGCATGAAGATAACATGATAGATTGATAATCAAAACACATAGCATTCCTCATTCATCGGATCCCAACAAACACAACATATAGCATTACATAAAGATGATCTCGATCATGTGAGGCAGCTCACGAGATCTAAATATGAGGTACAAAGTGGAGAGAACAACCATCTAGCTATTGCTATGGACCCGTAGTCTAGGGATGAACTACGCACGCATAACTTCGGAGGAGGGCATGGTGGTGTAGTCCCCTCCGGTGATGAATTCCCCTCCCGGCAGGGTGCCGGGGAGAGCTCCAGATCCCTCCCGATCTCGGGATGATGATCACGGCGGCCTCAGGTGTTTCTCGGGAAAAAGTTGTATATTTTTAGGTTTTACGTCTCGGGGGGAATAAATAGGCGAAAGGGCAAAGCCGGTGGAGGCCTGGGGGCCACACCACCCCATGGCGCGGCCAGGGGGCGCGCCTCCCTATGGTGTGGGCCCCCTGTGGACCCTCTCCGGGTCTCTTCGCGACTCCGTGGAACCTTCAGGAATTCTAAGACTTCTAGGCTTCGAATTTTCCAATTCCGAGAATATTTCCAGAACAACTTTTCGGAAACTGAAAACAGCAGAAAACAAGGAACTGGCTCTGTGGCATCTTGTCAATAGGTTAGTCCGGAAAATAGATAAAAATGACATAAAGTGTATAGTAAACATGTGGGAAACAATAAGAAAACAACATGGAACATCAGAAATTAAGGATACGTTTATGACGTATCAACATCCCCAAGCTTCGTTTCTACTGGTCCTCGAGTAGGTAAATGATAAAAACACATAAATTCAGAGGTGACATGCTACCAACATAAACTTGATCATCAATAATGTAAAAGCATATGTAAGTTGAGATCATAGGACTTTAACACAAGCATGATAAATAAAACTTTAATAGTAAAGCATAGAAATCATCTTGCATCATGAGAAGTAACACAAATAAAACATCATGAATAACAATGCATTGAAAGTTAACGTTTGTTTCAAGTATAGAGAAAGCATGGCAAAGTGATATTTCGCTAGTCCTTAGGAGTGGGGATAAACATAAATGCCAGGAAACCTTCAAAGTTCATGAGGAAGACTAGAACAAATAATTAGAGAACAAGCAATAACACATCATGAATAAATTAATAATATTTTTGGGACAAATGCACATAAAACTCAGAATGCCAACTATGCTCTCTCAACTTTGCATAAAGTTAGAAGATGGAGAGTCAACATAAAAGTAAAAGAAAGGCCCTTCGCAGAGGGAAGCATGGATCACTCATGTGCTAGAGCTTTTATTTTATTAAATAAGGGTATAAAAAGCTTGACACTCCTTGATACGTCATCAACGTATCCCTAATTTCTTATGCTCCATGATGATATTATGCCAATTGCTACATGTTTTCTCCCTTATTTATAGCATTTTCATACTTTTTCCGGGACTAACCTATTAACTAGATGCCTAGAGCCAGTTCCCTGTTTTCTGCTGTTTTTAGTTTCAGAAAAGTTGTTATGGAAATATTTTTGGAATTGGAAAATTTGAAGCCCGGAAGTCCTATTTTCCCCGGAAGCATCCAGAAGACCGAAGAGGAGTCGAAGAGGGGCAACAGGGGGGCCACACCATGGGCTGGCGCGGGTCCCCCTTGGCCGCGCCAGCTATGGGTATGGGCCCCTGGAGCTCCACCTCGTTTGCCCTTTCGCCTATTTAAGCCCTCGGGATGGAAAACCCTAGGTACCTAATCAAAATCCCCGAAAAAGTTCCGCAGCCGCCGTCACCATCAACCCTAGATCAGGAGGCTTCTGGAGCTGTTTTCCGGCATCCTGCTGGAGAGGAAATCATCACCAGAGGCTTCTACATCACCATGCCTGCCTCTGGAGTGATGCGTGATTAGTTCATCCCTGGACTACGGGTCCATAGAGTAGCTAGATGGTTGTCTCCTCCTCATATGCCTCCATGTTTAGATCTTGTGAGCTGCCTATCATGATCGAGATCAATCTTATGAAATTCTATATGATGTTTTTGCTGGGATCCGATGAATATTGACCTTATGCCAAGTTGATTATAGTCTTTATTGCATATGTTATTTTTGATCTTGCATGCTTTTCGTTGCTAGTAGTTGCTCTGGACAAGTAGTCGCTAGTGACTCCAAGAGGGAGTATTTATGCTTGATAGTGGTTTCATGCCTCCTTGTTGCCTTTATCGAGTGACAGAAACGTGAAGGGGGAGGATGTGTTGTTGTCATTAGGGAGAAAATAGTGGTGAGAGTGCACGCGTGCATAATCATTGCTTACATTACACACTTTGTTTAATGCATATATCTGTTGCTTGCAACTTAATACCTAAGGGGGGTCGGATGATAACATGAGGGTGGATTATTAGTCATAGATGCAGATGGATGTCGGTCTATGTATCTTGTTGTAATGCCCGCACTAAATATCATAGTAATCATCATGTTATAATGTGCACTACGGTGCAGCCTTTATTTGTCAATTGCCCAGCTGTAATTTTTTCACCCAACATGCTATCTTTTATGGAGAGACACCACTAGTGAACCTATGAACCCCGGTCCATTTTCCACACTGTTAAACAAAGCACAACAATTTCCTGCTTTCTTTACTTACTGCAAGCATACACTGTTTTCCACACTACACGTTTAATCTTTGTTTTCAGCAAGACCGGTGAGATTTACAACCTCACTGTACCGTTGGGGCAAAGTATTTTGGTTGTGTTGTGTGCAGGTTCCATGTTGTTGCTGACACCGGTGAAGCGCCAGCACCACCATCAGTGGCATCAACCTTCCGAAGATCCTCTTTCTCCTACTGGATTGATAACCCTGGTTCTTAACTAAGGGGAAAACTCCTACCGCTATGCTCATCACACCCTCCTCTTGGGGTTCCCAACAAAGCGCATCAAGGATTTTTCTATCGCCGTTGCCGGGGAGAAGGAAGTTTTCTGAAAAGGGGAGTATGTCACTCTCAACCTCTTTATTTTGTTTATTGTCTTGTTTTTATTCTCTATATTGAAAACACAAAAAAAAATTAGTTTACTTTATAGCTGTTATTTACTTGCTTGTTTTTGTTTTTGATTTTCTGCTCTTAAAGTTCAATTTCTCATCATGTTGCTCCCTAAATTTACTTTAAAAGATTTGCCGGTGGGAAGTGGTTCTATAATCGGAAAGGACACTATTAAAGAATTCTTTGATCATGTTAGTAAGCATGATAATTTTGAGGAAAAATCCATTGTAGAACTTGCTCCCAATTACGAGACTGCTGCAACTTCTTTAGTTCACATGCTAGAAGCTAGGTTTGTTAACCTTCATCCCATAATACAACATATGTTCCTCAACTTGAACAACATTGAAGATGTTTAGAAAATAAACTTCATCTTAGAAACTATGCTTAAAGAATTTGGAAATGTTGCTATAGAAGCTAGAAAAGTCTTTGATCATTTCAATATGCTTGGCTCATGTGTAGACATTGTTGGTGCTCTAGAAAAAACTGAATCTAATAATTAAAATAAGGATAAAATACCAATCCCCTTTAAATTAATGGCACTTCACGAAGCCCAATAAAAGAATCTTGATTGGATTGTTCCTCGGAATTTATTTGAGGAAAATAGTAAGCCTAAAAATACTAAGAGAGGAGCCTCTGAAACCCACTTGGATAAAATACAATGCGTTATTAAAGAGCTTCCAAACCTTGATTTGAATGATTCACTTGAAAATACTAGAGTTGATCTTTTATGCCTAGCTGAAAGGCGTTAAAGAAAAGTGCTACTAGGAAACAACCCATTTTATTTCTCTATTTTTCTTTGTTTTGCTTGGTGCTCTTTGCACCTGGGTGTTATCTATTTACTTAGAAACGCTCTGTATATTTTCTTTTGTGTTTTTTTTTTAGCCAATTAATCTCTCTAGTGGAAAGTTAACACTATATTTCGGATTTCTGCGTAGAAAACAGATTTCTGCTGTCCACTGTTAATTTCGTTAAAAAACAAAAAAATCAAACTGGCCTGATATTTTTTTTGCTTAATCCTGAGTTATATACGCAACTTTTCTTAGTTGACCACTTTTTTAGAGGAGCAACAGAAGATTTTCGAAAAACTCGATCTCTGCCTGCTGTTATGTTTTGACAAATTTCTGCCATTTATCGCATTTGCATCTTAATCTCTTTCTTTTGGTGTTATTTTGAGAAAGAGAGTTTTAAAAGAAGTTCTGACAGTAGCTAATGTGTTTTTGATTGCTAGTCTTATGTTGAAACTGAACCATGAGAGTTTATTATTTCGGTTGCACTAACGTTGCTAATGAAGATTGTAAGATTTTTGATGTGAAGGAAGTTTTCAAGGCTCAAGAGAAGAGGATGATATGAATGTGATCAAGAAGAGTGAAAAGCCTAAGCTTGGGGATGCCCCGGTGGTACATTCCAGCAAATTACAATAATACTCAAGCGTCTATGCTTGGGGATGCCCAAGGCATCCCCTTCTTCATCAACAAATTATCAGGTCACTACTAGTGAAACTATATTTTTATCGCATCTTATGTTCTTTACTTGGAGTGTCTTTTTTCAGTTTGATTTTGCTTTTGATTTCAGTTTGTTTTTACGTTCATAATAAGCTTGGTTGGACCCCAACATTCTTTTATGGGAGAGTGACACGCTCCGCTTTTTCATGAGAATACGTTGTATTCTTAGTCTCTGTCTAGCTGCTGCATTTATTTAGATCTTGTTTTGCATGCATCTCTTATCAGAGCTGTTAGTTTTGGTAGTGTTATTTGAGTACTCTCATTTTTTCTTGCTGTATCATAAAGAGTATTTTTTTTAAAGCCTGTTTTGTATGGTGCTTGTTGGGAGAAAGAAAACTGCTGCTTGAAGTAGAATCTATAACAGTACTAGTAGAAGCTTGTATAGACTGTGGCTAGAACTTTTTCATGCCATGCTAAATGTTATTTTAGTTTTAAAGCCTTGTGGTTATTGAGTAGCATGATTAGCCTAAAATATCTGAGAGTGTGTAATATGTTCTGAAAGATTTATGAGTTGTTCTTGTCATAGTAAAGCATCAATATATGGTATTCTCTTTCGAATGTTTTATTTGGTTTACTTGGCGCATGATCACACCATGTTTATGACTACAAACCAGTCACAAATAGCCTCCATTACCACTTAGTTTTTGAACTTGTGATACTGCTTATGTTTTAATTAATGATGTTTATCTCGCTATGCATGATTATGGCTCTTATGCTCTCTTGATTTGTCGCTCCCAGTCTTTTGCTATCCTCCACCTGTACTGAGTATGAGCTCAACTCATGCATCCAAACTCCCTTAAACCAAAGTTTTCCCCATTGTGTCCACCATTCCTACCTACATGTGGTATTTAACTTCCATTCCAAAGTAAATTGCTCATGTGTTACCTTTAAAACCTTCAAAATTATTCCTGCTTTGTGTTCTTGTTTTTGCTCATGAGGACGTCAATAGAGAATCTTTATCTGACTTGTTGATTGGATTTCACACCCTGGAATAGTGGCTTCATCCGCTTATCCAAATGATAAAAGAGCTGGCAGCGGGGTGCCCAGCCCCAAATTAATACAAACAAATTCTCTTCACTATTTTTTCCCCTGATCGTATCAGTCAAAGCATAATTGTATAAACAAAAGAGAAAGAGGGATGACCTTCTAGACTAGTTGCGTCTTTCACCGGGAGCCGCTCTTGTGAATCCAGTTGGCTTGTGACGTACTGTATTGTCTGTTTACCATTCGTTGACACTAGCATACACCTCTCCTAAAATATTGATAGTCCTCCACAAATGTCAAACTTTTAATTCCTCTATTTAATAAAATAAAAACCTCTAGCACATGAGTGATCCCTGCTTCCCTGTGTGAAGGGCCTTTCTTTTACTTTTATGTTGAGTCTCTATCTTCTAACTTTATGCACAGTTGAGAGATCATTCTTGCCATTCTGAGTTTTATGTGCATTTGTCCCATCAACATCAATAATTACTTCATGATGTGCTATCATTTGTTCTTAAATTATTTGTTCTAGTCTTCCTCTTGAACTTTGAAAGTGTCCTGGCATTTATGTTTTGTCCCACTCTTAAGGAATAGCGAAATTCCACTTTGCCATGCTTCCTCTATACGTGAAACAAACGTTTACATTTCTTTGCATTATTATTCATGATCCTTTATTTGAGTTACTCTTCGTGATGCAAAGTAATTGCTATGCTTTATTATTAAATTTTTATTTTTCATGCTTGTGTTTAAAGTTTTATGATCTCAGCGTGCATATGCTTTTACATTAGATTGATCAAGTTTATGTTAGTAGCATGTCACCTCAGAAATTATTGTTTTATCGTTTACCTACTCGAGGATGAGTAGGAACTAAGCTTGGGGATGCTTGATACGTCTTAAACGTATCCCTAATTTCTGATGTTGTGTGATGATATCATGCCAATTGCTACATGTGTTCTCCCTTATTTATAGCATTTTCATACGTTTTCCGGGACTAACCTATTAACTAGATGCCTAGAGCTAGTTCCATGTTTTCTGCTGTTTTTAGGTTCAGAAAAGTTGTTCTAGAAATATTTTCGGAATTGGAAAATTCGAAGCCCGGAAGTCTTATTTTCCCCGGAAGCATCCAGAAGACCGAAGAGGGGCAACAGGGGGGCTACACCATAGGCTGGCGCAGGTCCCCCTTGGTCGCGCCAGGTATGGGTGTGGGGCCCCTGGAGCTCCACCGCCTTTGCCCTTTTGCCTATTTAAGCCCCCAGGATGGAAAACCCTAGGTACCTGATCAAAATCCCCGAAAAAGTTCTGCAGCCGCCGTCACCGTCAACCCTAGATCAGGATGGTTCTGGAGCTATTTTCCGGCACCCTGCCGGAGAGGAAATCATCACCGGAGGCTTCTACATCACCATTCCTTCCTCCGGAGTGATGCGTGAGTAGTTCATCCCCGGACTATGGGTCCATAGCAGTAGCTAGATGGTTGTCTCCTCATCATATGCCTCCATGTTTAGATCTCGTGAGCTTCCTATCATGATCGAGATCGATCTTACGAAATTCTATATGTTGTGTTTGTTGGGATCCGATGAATATTGACCTTATGCCAAGTTGATTATAGTCTTTATTGCATATGTTATTTGTGATCTTGCATGCTTTCCGTTGCTACTGGTTGATCTGGCCAAGTAGTTGCTAGTGACACAAAGAGGGAGTATTTATGCTTGATAGTGGGTTCATGCCTTCTTGTTTCCTTGCTCGAGTCACAAAAACGTGAAGGGGAGGATGTGCTGTTGACATTAGGGAGAAAACTGCGGTGAGAGCGCCCGCGTGCATAATCATTGCTTACATTACACACATTGTTTAATGCAATTATATGTTGCTTGCAACTTAATTAATACCTAAGGGGGTTCAGATGATAACCTTAGGGTGGATTAGTAGTCATAGATGCAGATGGATGTCGGTCTATGTATCTTGTTGTAATGTCCGCACTAAATATCATAGTGATCATCATGTTATAATGTGCACTATGGTGTAGCCTTTATTTGTCAATTGCCAAGCTGTAATTTGTTCACCCAGCATGCTATCTTTTATGGAGAGACACCACTAGTGAACCTATGAACCCTGGTCCATTTTCCACACTGTTAAACAAACCACAAAAATTTCCTGCTTTCTTTACTTACTGCAAGCATACACTATTTTCCACACTATAAGTTTAATCTTTGTTTTCAGCAAGAATGGTGAGATTGACAACCTCACTGTACCGTTGGGGCAAAGTATATTGGTTGTGTTGTGTGCAGGTTCCACGTTGTTGCTGACACCGGTGAGGCGTCAGCACCACCGTCAGTGGCATCAACCTTCCGAAGATCCTCTTTCTCCTACTGGATTGATAACCCTAATTCTTAACTAAGGGGGAAAACTCCTACCAATGTTCTCATCACACCCTCCTCTTGAGGTTCCCAACAAAGCGCATCAAGGATTTTTCTGGCACCGTTGCCGGGGAGAAGGAAGTCTTCTGGCAAGGGGAGTCTCTCACTCTCAACCTCTTTATTTTATTTATTGTCTTTTCTTTATTTTTGTCTTGTTTTTATTGAAAACACAAAAAATTAGTTTACTTTATAGCTGTTATTTACTTGCTTGGTGTTGTTTTTGATTTTCTGCTCTTAAAGTTCAATTTCTCATCATGTTGCTCCCTAAATTTACTTTAAAAGATTTGCCGGTGGGAAGTGGTTCTATATTTGGAAAGGACACTATTAAAGAATTCTTTGATCATATTAGTAAGCATGATAATTTTGAGGAAAAATCCATTGTAGAACTTGCTCCTAATTACGAGACTGCTGCAACTTCTTTTGTTCACATGCTAGAAGCTAGGTTTGTTAACCTTCATCCCATAATACAACATATGTTCCTCAACTTGAACAACATTGAAGAAGTTGAGAAAAGAAACTTCATCTTAGAAACTATGCTTAAAGAATTTGGAGATGTTTCTATAGAAGCTAGAAAAGTCTTTGATAGTTTCAATATGCTTAGCTCATGTGTAGACGTTGTTGGTGCTCTAGAAAAAACTGAACTAATAATGAAAACGAGGATAAAATACCAATCCCCTTTAAATTAATGGCACTTCACGAATCCCAAGAAAAGAATTTTGATTGGATTGTTCCTGGGAATTTATTTGACAAACAAAGTAAGCCTAAAAATACTAAGAGAGGAGCCTCTGAAACCACTTGGATAAAATACAATGCATAATTAAAGAGTTGCCAAACCTTGATTTGAATGATTCACTTGAAAATATTTGAGTTGATCTTTTATGCCTAGTTGAAAGGCGTTAAAGAAAAGCGCTACCAGGAGATAACCCATTTTATTTCTCTGTTTTCATTCTGTTTTTCTTTGTTTTCTTTGGTATGCTTTGCACCTGAGTGTTGTCTCTCCTCCCATCCATCTTACACAAACCATGGCTAACCGAATCCTCGGGTGCCTGTCGACAATCACATACCATGGAGGAGTTTCTATATTTAGGAAGGTGTATGCTAATGTCAGCAAATGGTAAACACACAATACGTACGTCACAAGCCAACTAGACTTCACAAGAGTGGCTCGAAGGACCCAACTGGCATAGAAGGTCATCCCTCTTTCTCTTTTGTTTACACAATTATGCTTTGACTGATAAATCAGGGGCAAAAATAGTGAAGAGAATTTGTGTTATTAATTTGGGGCCGGACACCCCGCTGCCAGCTCTTCTATCAATTGGATAAGCGGATGAAGCCACTAGTACAGGGTGTGAAATCCAATCAACAAGTGAGATAAAGATTCTCTATTTACGTCCTCATGAGCAAAAACAGGCACACAAAACATGTGTAATTTTGAAGGTTTTAAAGGTAACACATGAGCAATTTACTTGGAGTGGCAGTTAAATACCACATGTAGGTAGGTATGGTGGACACAATGGGAAAATTTTGGTTTTTGGGAGTTTTATTGCACGAGTAGAGCTCATACTAAGTACAAGTGGAGGATAGCGAAATACTGGGAGCGAAAAATCAAGAGAGCATAAGATCCATAATCATGCATAGCGACATAAACATCATTAATCAAAGCATAAGTGGTACCACAAGTTAAAAAAATAAATGATCATGGAGGCTATTAGTGACTGTTTTGTATTCATAAACATGGTGTGATCATGCGCCAAGTCAACCAAATAAAACATTCAAAGGAGAATACCACAAATTTATGCTTCAATATGACAAGGAAAACTCATGATTCTTTCAATGGAACATTAAACACTCTCAGCTATTTTAGGCTAATAATGCTACTCAATAACCACAAGTCTTTAGAACTAAAATAACATATAGCATGATATGAAAAATTCTAGCCACAGTCTATACAAGTTTCAACTTGCATCGTTAAAAATTCTACTTCAAGCAGCAGTTTCTTTTCCCAACAAGCACCATACAATACATGCTTTAACAAAAACTCTCTACATGCTACAGAAAGTAAACATGAGATTAATCTCATAACACTACTAAAACTAACAACTCTGAACAAGAGATGCAATGAAAATAAGAGCTAAGAATACTAGCATAGCAGGTATTCAAACGAAAAAGCGGAGCGTGTCGCTCTCCCAAACAAGGATGCTAGATTCCAATGATATTATTGCATCAAGGCAAACAAAGGAAACCAAAAGAAAAACAAACAGACGCTCCAAGTAAATTTCATATGATGTGACCGAATAAAAATATAGTTTCACTAGAAGTGACCTGATAGATGTTTGATGAAGAAGGGGATGCCTTGGGAATCCCCAAGCTTAGATGCTCGATTCTTCTAAACAATATGCTTGGATTAACCACGGGGTAATCCCCAAGCTTTGACCTTGCACTCTTCTTCATCATATATATCACCCTCTTCTCTTGACACTTGAAAACTTCCTTCACACCATACTCAAAGAGTAATTCGCATTAGAGGGTTAGTGCAACAATTAAAATCCATTGGTTATGTATGGAACAAGTGCTATTGATACTTTAGACATTATCTACATCCACTTATGTTTCCTGAAGCAAAGAAATCCACTTGACATCGTAAAAGAGCAAATGCAAGAAAAATGGCAGAATCTGTCAAAACCAGAACAGTCTGTAAAGACAAAAAATCTCGGGGCAATTACGTTGCTTAGATCGAAAAACTTAAAGAACAAAAAAGTTGCGGAAATAGCCAAGGAATAAGCACAAGAAATTTCAGGTCATTTCGTTTTTTCTGTGAATTGTACGTTTTTTTACGGTGCACAGCAAAAATTTGTTTCCTGCGTAGAAATCCAAAAACATACTCCAACTCTACTTGGCACTACTAAAATATGAAAAGAAATATATAAAGGAGTTGCTACAGAATTATACAACCCCTAGACTCAAATAAAATAGAGAAAATAAAGCAAAAATAAAACCATGAGTTATCTCCCAAGAAGTTCTTTTCTTTAATGCCTTTTAGCTAGGCCTAGAAAAGTGGATACAAGTGTTTTCAAGTGAAGAAGCATCAAAATTGAGATTTGGCAATTCCTTAATAATTCATTGTATTTTATCTAAGTTACTTTCAGAGGCTCCTCTCTTAGAAATTTTAGGCTTACTATTCTCATCAAATAAATTCTCACAAACAATCTAATCAAAATTCTTTTCTTGGGCTTCATGCAATGCCATCAATTTAAAGGTAATTGATATTTTCTCCTCATTTTCATTTTTAGGTTCAGCTTTTTCGAGAGTACCAACAACATCTACATACGAGCCTAGCATGTTGAAACGATCGAACACGTTTCTAGCTTCTATAGCAACATCTCCAAATTCTTTAAGCATAGTTTCTAAAATAAAATTTCTTTTATCGATGTCTTTAATATTATTCAAGTTGAGGAACATATGCTGCAATATGGGATGAAGGTTAACAAACCTAGCTTCTAACATGTGAATCAGAGAAGTTGCAGCAGTTTCGTAATTTGGAGCAAGTTCTACTATGGATTTTTTTTCTCTAAATTTTCATGCTTACTAACATGATTAAAGAATTATTTAATGGTGTCCTTTCCAAGTATAGAACCACTAAAAACTGGAAGATATTTCAGGGTAAACTTAGGGAGTAACATGATGAAGAAGAACGACAAGGTAACAAAAATAACAACTAGAATAAGAACTAATTTTTTTTTGTTTTTGATAAAGAGAAGCAAACAAGAAAAAATGAAATAAACTAAGCAGAACTAAAACAAAGTAAAGAGATTGGAAGTGAGAGACTCCCCTTGTAGAAATTCTCTTCCTCCCCGGCAACGGCGCCAGAAAAGCTTGATGCAGTGTGGAGACACGCTCGTTGGGATACCCCAAGCGCAAGGTGTGAAGAGTGCAGCAGCAAGGTTTCCCTCAGAAAAGAAACCAAGGTTGAATCGACCAGTAGGAGGACAAGCAATCGGTGAAAGTAGATGTCGCTGAGGTGGCAGGGCGCAATACCGGTTCAGCCGCAACGTGGAACCTACACAACACAATCAAATCACTTTGCCCCAACGAAGCAGTGAGGTTGTCAATCTCACCGGTTTTGCTGAACACATAGAGGTTAATCGTATGGTGTGGAAAACAGTAGGAACGGTATGAAAGCATTATGCGTTTATCGGTATGAGGAAAATGGACCGAGGTCCACAGTTCACTAGTGGTGTCTCTTTGTGAAAGATAAATAACATGTGTGGTGAACAAATTACAGCTGGGAAACTGACAGAAATGAAGGTTGAACCGTAGTGCATATGCAAGACATAAATATTACTATGTGATTCACGCGGGCATTACAACAAGATACATAGAGCGTCATCGAACTGCATCTATGACTAAAGATCCACCCTCTGAATATCATCCGAAAAAATGTGGGGTATTAGTTTGCAAGCAACAGATAATTGCATTAAGAAAAGTGTGTAATGTAAACAATAAAATCATCCTTAGTCAAAGCATTGTTGTTTCTCCCTAATGGACACAGCACATCCTCCATGTGTCACGTTTCTGTCACTCGAGCATAGATGCAAAGCAGGCATGAACCAACTATTGAGCATAAATACTCCCTCTTGGAGTTACTAGCATGTACTTGGCCAGAGCATCAAGTAATAACGGAGAGAATGCAAGATCATAAATAACATATGAATGAAGATAACATGATAGATTGATAATCAAAAGACATAACATTCCTTATTCATTGGATCCCAGCAAACACAACATGTAGCATTACATAAAGATGATCTCGATAATGTGAGGCAGCTCACGAGATCTAAACATGAGGTACAAAGTAGAGAGAACAACCATCTACCTACTTCTATGGACCCGTAGTCCAGGGATGAACTACTCACGCATCACTTCGGAGGAAACATGGTGGTGTAGACCCCTCTAGTGATAAATTCCCCTCCTGGCAGGGTGCCGGGGAGAGCTCGAGAACCCTACCGATCTCGGGATGATGATGATGGCGGCCTCGGGTGTTTCTCTGGAAAAAGTGGTATATCTTTAGGATTTACGTCTCGGGGGGAATAAATAGGCGAAAGGGCAAAGGCGGTGGAGGCCTGGGGGCCCCACACCACCCCATGGCGCAGCCAGGGGGCGCGCCGCCCTATTGTGTGGGCCCCCTGTGGCCCCTCTCCGTGTCTCTTCGGGACTCCGTGGAACCTTCGGGAATTCTAAGACTTCCAGGCTTCAAATTTTCCAATTCCGAGAATATTTCTAGAACAACTTTTCTAAAACTTAAAACAGCAGAAAACATGGAACTGACTCTGTGGCATCTTGTCAATAGGTTAGTCCGAAAAATAGATAAAATGACATAAAGTGTGTAGCAAACATATGTGGGAAACAATAAGAAAACAACATGGAACATCAGAAATTAAGGATACGTTTATGACGTATCAGCATGCTCTAAATATCTCTTCTTCCATCATCGGCATGAGAGCACTGGTTTTTATCATGGTTTTGTGCTCTTCTATCCAAGGATCGACATTGTTAGTGTGATGTAACACTACTAAGTGGGCCCTATCAAAGTAGGCTCTCCGACCACAGGAATCCACGTCCATTACCCTCTTGCCAGTGTTGTGGCCTACCCTCATGAACCTGCCAAGGTGCTTGTTTGCGGGAAAACCAACACCTGGCTTCTCCTCATCTAGAAAATTCTTGCAGAACGAGATGCATTCTTCGTTGAGAAAGCCCTGGATGATGCTTCTATCAGGGTGTGCCCTGTTACAAATGAATGATTTGATGACCCCGTTCATTCTTTCTAACACAATCATGTTGTGCAAGAATGCTGGCCCGAGATTGGTGATATCGCCCAAGATATGGAACAAGAGATGTATCAAAGAAGACATGTGGGAAGTACATCTCAATCTCGCATAGGATGGTGACGATCTCTTCCTGCAGCCTTCCGAGTTTCTTCATGCTTATCGACTTCCGAGTGATGACGTCGAAAAAGTTACCGAGGCCAGTCAGCATTTGACGGACGTGCGGTTCCACTATCCCTCTGATTGCAATCGGAAGTATTTGCGTCGTCATCACATGAAATTCATGAGACTTCATCCTGCTGAAGTTTTTTTCTCCTCGTCTAGGTATCTGATTATCAGTCCTGCGTAACCTAAGGGAAATTTCACTCCGAGGAAACACTTGAATATTTGACCGAGCTCGTTGGGACTTAGAGTGAAGCAAGAGGGTTTCAGGCGGTGATTTTGGTGTTGCTTAGCCCTTTGCTACTTGCGGTCATCCATCTCCTCCTCCTCATCCTCATCCTCCTCCGGCTGATTACCCCTAGAAGGCGGTAAGTGGAGCTCGCTCCTAATATTCAAGACCATTGGGTCGTATCTTGATTGTGGCCCGTCTTTGGTCCTATCTGGCATGTTGAACAGAGTTTCAAGCAAGCTCTCACACACATTCTTCGTGATATGCATGACATCAAGGCAGTGAGGCGTACCGATGGTTGGCCAATACCGCAAGTCCCAAAACATGGACCTCCTTTTCCATACCCCCAAGAGCAGTCCTTCGGGCGAAGGACACTTTTCCTCTCCTCGCTTTCTCTTCTTTACATTTCCCGGCGGAGGACACTTTTTCCAGTTTTTCAATAGAGTATCGATCCCTTCTCCTCTTCTCTTGCGTGGAGGTAGATCGAGCTCATCTTTATCGTTGAACAGGTCTCCACACTTTCTCCACGGTTCGTTCTGTCGTAGCCACATTCGATGCCACATGTAGACAGCTTTCAAAGAACTAGGATCCTTGTCTAGCAGTAGAAACGACGTCAATTACATGCACCTGACACAAGCCTTATGTCAATGGCACACCTGGAACGCAATATATCCATATCCGAGATAGTCATGCACTGTCGTGATCAGCGCGGCTCTCATACGGAAAGGTTCTTCTTTGAAGGCGTCCCATGTTTCCGCCCCTTCCTCCCACAACGTGTCTAGCTCCTCCTTCAATAGCTCGAGATACAGGTTGATATCGCTCGTTGTATGGGTCGGCCCTTGAATTAGCATACTCATGTCTATGTACTGCCTCTTCAGGCACAACCACGGGGGGAGGATGTACATCCAGACAAACACGGTACAAGTGTTATGTTTGCTGCTCTGGTTGCCAAACGGATTGAGACCGTTCGTTCTCACACCAAGCCTGATGTTACTTGATCGTTTCCGAATTCTTCGTCAAATGCGTCTAATGCTTTCCATTGCCGTGCATCCGAAGGGTGTGTCAGCACTGGTTTTTTTACCCGTTTTATATCACTTAGCACCGCCTCCTTTCTTTCTGCGTGCCAGCGCATGAGCTCTCCTTCCTTGGGGTCCACGAAGTACCGCTGCTGACGGGGAATGAGTGGAAAGTACGACACAACTTTTGTAGGAGCATCGTCCCCCTCTTGTAACGATCAGCGCCGCACACTGGACATTTTATCTTGTCCGCGTGCTCGGTTCGATAAATTATGCAGTCACAGACGCAAGCGTGGTATTTTATGTGCAGTAAATCTACGGGGCACACGATTTTCTTGGTCTCCTGTAGACTACTGGCACATGTGTTCCCTTTAGGTAAGTGCGTCCTCAAGTATTGCAGAAGATCGTCCATGCTTATGCCGGTCCATCCATGTTTTGCCTTCATCTCTAGAAGATTGAGTGCTACTCTCAAGCGGGACCCCTCCGCTCCGCGACTTGCGTCGTACAACGGAGTTGCAGAGTCTATCTCTAGTTGCGTGATCTTAGATTTTTGTCTGGTTTCCGTCGACGTGTTCTTGAGAACCAGCACTTGAACATGAGGGTTCCGCACGACCGAAGTTAGCGGAGTATTCATGTCCTCGTCTTCTACATGTTATTGATCACCATGTCTCCCTTCTTCTTCATCGTCGTCTTCGGCAGCCTCTTCGACCTCTCCATTTCCATGTTCAGACTCTTCCTCATCTTCACATGTCGCCGCCCCATTGGTCTCGTCGTGATCATCATCTTCATCATCACACATCCACTGAGTGTGGCCCTCCATGGAACTATACTTGAGCAGGTGTTGCTCCACATTACTAGTATCTATGTACCACACTTTATCTCATCGAAATGACCATTGTCTCCTGCACGTCAAGAGATATTTCATTAGATCTGGTTTTCACGGAAAATTTTGGCATGACCTTTGCTAAAAAAAGGTAACGCGGAGCGCCAGAAATTTGCCGAAACAGAAATGAATGAACATTTCGGCAAAACATTGGCAACTCATCCTCACGCCGACACAACACCATGGCAAATAAAAAATGACACATAGCGACCACGACTTCTTCCACCAACCAATCTCACCTATTGAGATGACATAATGCAAAATATACAGACGTGGATACGACGTCAAAGATCACCGGAGACGACCGATGAGAGAGTGTGGTGGTGGGGGGCTCCTACCTATGTTCTAGATCTAGAAGTAGCTAGTGGTCCATTTGTGGTGAGATCTAGTGTCTCCGCTTAGTATATCTAGTGGAGATATGGAAGAGGGCAAGTTGGGCAGGGTTATTAGCTAAAATATATCAAACATGATTGGTTAAATTAGCTAAAAAGAGGGAGGGAAGTGGGGGAATGAGATCGGACCACTAATGGCTCGAGTTTGGAGTGGGGGTGAGTGAGTGGTGTGGATAGGGTGGTGGTGGTTGGCCGGCAACACTTATTGATGCCAGAAATTATCGAGACGCATATTTCTGCCATGCGCCTGGGGTACTGTCACGTAGCGCAGGCGAACATCATACCTATGCGCCAGCGGTATCCAGGAGGGGAGGGGGGCAGCGGGCGGCTTGTACCATAGGCGCATCCACAACCTATTCACCTCGGGTAAGGTTTCTTAGTGCAGGCATATAGGTAGCTTGTTCGCCAGCAGTAGAGGCAACGTGCCCAGCCACCCTTATCGCCGCCATACAGTACTTCCATTCACCTGGGGTATATGATATAGTGCAGGCGCATGTGTTCATTGTCCGCCGACGCTATATAGCGCAGGCGCAGCATGTTTACGGTGCGCCTGCGGTAAGATATATTGCTATAATCTTTTCTCTAGTAGTGTTCACTCCATTGATCACCCGATCCCCAAATTCTTTTGTGCTGTCAAAATTCCAAACAAGATCAAAATATTTCTTTGGAAATTGGAGAGAGGTCGACTTCCTGTTGAAGATCAGCTACTCACCCTCCATGCCCCTTTGATGGTTTCTTTGCTTTATGGGGGCCTGGGAGGACACAAATCACATATTTTCTCGTGTTTGTGCTAGTTTACTGTGTACTGGAGTTAGGTAGAGCCTGGGGTGCAGTGGAACCCTGAATCCATTGACCAAATTGTGAGCTATTATGCTTTCTCTTGGAAACAAAGACCACAAATTTGTTTTGCTTCTTTTTCCGTTGTCCAATGTTGGGCCCTTTGGAATATTCGAAACAAATCTTCTATCGAAGGCGTCTTCCCTAACAAAGCTGCATGCTAACTGCTTTTATAAATCTCGCGTTCTCTTCTAGTAATGGCAGCCCCTCTCGGAGGGTAAGGACCAGGAGCAGATTGGCATGCCGATCACGCATTTGCAACACCTCTACAGAGAAACACGCTCTAGGCATGCGGATCATCATGGCTAGATATCGCTTTTGTCTTTCTTTACGTCTGTGTGAACCGTTAATCTGGTTCAGTGTGAACCATGCTGTCCCCTGCGAACTAATCCGACTTTATTAAGTTAAAGCTGGACACCAGTAGGTGTTCAATATCTAAAAAAATATATGTTATTCAATTCGTACTCGTCACTGTGTTCTTTGTATCTACTCTTTTTACATGACATCATTTTTTATGTGAGAAATAACTTTCAGTTGCCTGAGGCGATCATCCGTGTCCTCAGAAACGTATAGTTCCAGATCTGATGTCATGTCATTCACCCTATTTTCCTTTGTTCTTACAAATATTATTTTCATATTTATTTTTTGACTGTCTATTTTCATATTTATTACATCCGACAAGACCACGGTTGATCTTTTCTTCTATCACTCGTAGAAAATAGGTCTTCGGTACGCCCCCATTAGTCCCCAAAATAATGGACCCGCGACCATAGGGGTCTTTACTCACGGTTCGGGACGAGACCCTCGACCAATAGTCCGGGCCCAGCGCGCTCGGCCCACAGCTGGCGGAGGGGAGGGGCTTTAGTCCCGGTTGGCCAGACCAACGGGGACTAATAGGTCCTCGGGCCGGCCCCACGGCCTTTAGCCGCGGTTGTCCAGGTGAACCGGGACTAAAGGCCCATCCCTATATATAGGACTCAGCTCGCTGCACTTGGCCACATTTGCTCACAATATTCACAAGGGGGTGGTGGGTATGCTTTTGGTTCCTACTATGCACACAAGGTGTTCGATGAAATGCCCCATAGCATGAAACACACTTGAGCGTTTTCATTTATTTTACCTCCGTGATCGCGGTTAGCAACTTGAACCTTTCATGATTTGTATTATTTCCAGCTAGCTAGTTAGTTTAACAGATGCATGATGGTTAATTATATACTTTATATAATAATAATGCAGATGAATCGGCAATGGATGTACGGTAACCGACTCTCCGGTGAGTTCACTACGGGTTTGAAAGATTTCCTCGTAGTGGCAAATGCGAACAAGCAGCGAGGTTTTATTATGTGTCCATGTGCTGAATGTAAGAATGAGAAGGGTCACTCCTCCTCAAGAGTCGTTCACATGCACCTGCTTCGGCACGGTTTCATGCCAAGCTATAATTGTTGGACCAAGCATGGAGAAAGAGGGGTTAGAATGGAAGAAGATGAAGAAGAGGATGATATCGATTTCAACTATCATGACCTTTTCGGTGATACTTTCATGGAGGATGATGCTGAAGGTGGGGAAGGGTTTGGTGAAGGTGAAGAAGAGGCACATGATGAGCCCGCTGATGATCTTGGTCGGACCATTGCTGATGCACGGAGACGCTGCAAAACTGACAAGGAGAGGGAGAATTTGGATCGCATGTTAGAGGATCACATGAAGTCACTGTACCCAGGATGCGACAATAGTCTGAAAAAGCTGGGCTGCACACTGGATTTGCTGAAATGGAAGGCACGGGAAGGTGTAGCTGACTCATCATTTGAAAATTTGCTGAAAATGTTGAAGAATATGTTTCCGAAGAATAACGAGTTGCCCACCAGTACGTACGAAGCAAAGAAGGTTGTGTGCCCTCTAGGTTTAGAGATTCTGAAGATACATGCATGCATTAACGACTGCGTCCTCTACCGCGGTGCATACGAGGATTTGAATGAATGCCCTGTATGCACTGCATTGCGTTATAAGATCAGAGGCGATGACCCTGGTGACGATGTTGAGGGCGAGAAACCCAGGAAGAGGGTTCCCGCCAAGGTGATGTGGTATGCTCCTATAATACCTCGGTTGAAACGCCTGTTCAGGAACAAAGATCATGCCAAGTTGTTGCGATGGCACAAAGAGGACCGTAAGCCCGACGGGGAGTTGAGACACCCCGTTGATGGAACGCAATGGAGAAAGATCGACAGAGAGTTCAAAGATTTTGCAGCTGACGCAAGGAACATAAGATTTGGTCTAAGTACTGATGGCATGAATCCTTTTGGCGAGCAGAGCTCCAGCCATAGCACCTGGCCCGTGACTCTATGCATCTACAACCTTCCTCCTTGGTTGTGCATGAAGCGGAAGTTCATTATGATGCCAGTGCTCATCCAAGGTCCGAAGCAACCCGGCAACGACATCGATGTGTACCTAAGGCCATTAGTTGATGAACTTTTACAATTGTGGGGCAAACCTGGTGTACCTGTGTGGGATGAGCACAAAGAAGAGGAATTTAACCTACGAGCGTTGCTTTTTGTAACCATCAACGATTGGCCTGCTCTCAGTAACCTTTCTGGACAGTCAAATAAGGGATACAAAGCATGCACGCACTGCTTACATGAGACTGAAAGTGTATTTTTGGATAACTGTAGGAAGAACGTGTACCTGGGTCATCGTCGATTTCTTCCCCGAAATCATAACGTAAGAAAGAAAGGCAAGCATTTCAACGGCAAGGCAGATCACCGGCCGAAGCCTGCGGAACGTACTGGAGCTGAGATATTTGATATGGTCAAGGATTTGAAAGTCATCTTTGGAAAGGGTCTTGGCGGACAATCAGTTCCGCAGGGAGTTGACGGGCACGTACCCATGTGGAAAAAGAAATCGATATTTTGGGAGCTACAGTATTGGAAAGTCCTAGATGTCCGCTCTGCAATCGACGTGATGCATGTTACGAAGAATGTTTGCGTGAACCTGCTAAGCTTCTTGGGCGTGTATGGGAAGACAAATGATACAAAGGAAGCACGGCAAGATCAGCAACTTTTGAAAGACCCAGATGACCGGCATCCGGAATGGTTTCAAGGTCGTGCCAGCTACGCTCTTACGAAAGAAGAGAAGGTCATTTTTTTTTGAATGCCTGAGCAGTATAAAGGTCCCGTCTGGCTTCTCGTCGAATATAAAGGGAATAATAAACATTGCGGACAAAAAGTTCCAAAACCTGAAGTCTCACGACTGCCACGTGATTATGACGCAATTGCTTCCGATTGCTTTGAGGGGCCTCCTACAGGAAAATGTTCGAGTAGCCATTGTGAAGCTATGTGCATTCCTCAATGCAATCTCTCAGAAGGTAATCAGTCCAGAAGATCTACCACGGTTACAGAACGATGTGGTCCAATGTCTTGTCAGTTTTGAGTTGCTGTTTCCACCATCCTTCTTCAATATTATGACGCACCTCCTAGTCCACCTAGTCGAAGAGATTTCCATTCTCGGTCCTGTATTTCTACACAATATGTTCCCCTTCGAGAGGTTTATGGGAGTATTAAAGAAATATGTTCGTAACCGTGCTAGGCCAGAAGGAAGCATCGTAAAGGGCTATGGAAATGAGGAGGTAATTGAGTTCTGTATTGACTATGTTCCTGACCTTAAGCCGATTGGTATTCCTCAATCGCGGCACGAGGGGAGACTAAGTGGAAGAGGCACGATCGGAAGGAAATCAACGATATGTATGGACGGTCATTCTATGACTGAAGCACACTACACAGTTCTGCAAAATTCGAGCTTGGTGGCTCCGTATTTCGAGCAACACAAGAATATTTTACGCTCGAACAACCCGGGGAAGACTGAATCATGGATTAGAAAGGCCCACATGGAGACTTTCGGCAGTTGGTTGCGAAAACATTTAATGAATGACAATGATGTTGGAGATCAGCTGTACATGTTGGCCAAGACACCATCTTCGACTATCACGACTTTCCAAGGGTACGAGATTAATGGGAATACATTTTACACGATCTCCCAAGATAAAAAGAGCACCAACCAAAACAGTGGTGTCCGCTTTGATGCAGCAACCGAGATTGGGCAAAAGGTCACATATTATGGTTACATAGAGGAGATATGGGAACTTGACTATGGACCCTATTTTAAGGTCCCTTTGTTCCGGTGCAAATGGTTCAAGCTAACAGGAGGTGGGGTAAAGGTGGACGAGCAATACGGAATGACAATGGTGGATTTCGACAATCTTGGTTACCTTGACGAACCATTCGTCCTAGCCAAAGATGTCGCTCAGGTTTTCTATTTGAAGGACATGAGTAGCAAACCGAGGAAACGGAAAGATAAGAAAACGATCAGTGCATCATGCGATGATCCAAAGCGTCACATTGTTCTTTCAGGGAAAAGAAACATCGTGGGAGTGGAGGACAAGACAGACATGTCAGAAGATTATAATATGTTTGGTGAAATTCCGCCCTTCAAAGTGAACTCTGACCCAAGCATTAAGTTAAATAATGAGGATGCTCCATGGATACGTCCAAATCGTAAGAAAGCGGGGACACAAGGGAAGAATTGATGTGTAATAATTTATTGTACCAAACTTTGTTGAATGGATCATGTTTAATGCATGGATCATTTTGAATTATATTATCTCTAATTAATTTATTGTACCAAACTTTTACTAAAAACAGAAAACAGACGCGCTAGCGCGCCGCAGTGTCGCCGGAATGCAAATTCTTTTATTAAAAAGAGAAAACAGACGAACACTACTCCTCGCCGTCGTCGTCGGGGAACTCGTCGGTGACCTCCTCCGGGTCATCATCGTCGCCGAACTCGTCCGTGACCTCCTCGTCGTCGTCGGAGGTGCATGATGGTATGTCCGAGATAGGCCCCCACCTCGGATCGTCGGAGGCCCAGACTTCGCCGGCGCGGTCGGCCCGACGAAGCTCCTGCAGCGCCCTCGTCCTCGCCTCCCGAGCGGCATCTAACGCGAGGTGGCGTTCGAGGCGGCGCTCCGCCCGCTGAGCCGCGCGGGTCTGCCAGAGCTCCTCGTCGGCGCTCTCCTCCCCCGGGTTGTTCCGGTAATACTCGCGGACGACGCGGTCTTCCCTGGCGTCGACTAGGCCCTGAAACGCGCGGTGGCGGAGGTGGAGGTGGTCGGCGGCAGTGATGATCTGCGGCTTCGGCGCCCTGGCCTCCGCTTCCCAGACGGTGTGGCAGTCGTTGAAGTTCATTAGCGACCGCGGGCGGTTGAGGCGCCAGGCCGCCGCGTCCCAGGCGCGGGCTGCCTCCGCCGCCGTCGCAAAGGTGCCGAGGGGGATGCGGTCGTCCCCCCAGCAGATATCTGCGCTGAACATTCTGTTCTGCCGTGCTCGGACACCGCGGAAGCCGGTGGTGCTGTTCCTCCTCGGAGGCATGGTGGCCGGAAGCACGACGGTGCCCTCCTGGCATGCGTGGAGAGGAGAAGACGCGCTCGAGGCGCGACAGTTTATACCGCGCCCTCCTGGCCACGCGTCACAACTCCCGCGCCACGCGTCGCAACTCCCGCGCCACGCGTCACAATTCCCGCGCCACGCGCCACCCTAATTAACACAACCAAGCAAATAGTTGCACATTACTACCCGAGCTCAAAGTGAACACTGACCCAAGCATGGATGGATGTGTTAAAGGGGGGGTGAAGAACAAAACAATCGGTATCACCATCATACAGCCGCACCGTGGCTACTGGGTGCAGTATGCATACCAAATGCACGGTAGGACGTATGATGGCGAATCCGGATGTTTTGTATTTGCTCGATGAACTGACCGGTGTATGAAGGTGGGCTATATATAGGGTCCTCAGGCTCACAAAGTGTTGTGCTAGGGTTTTGATCCAACGTTTAAGAAACCACCTCATCCAACGGCTCACAACAGCTCGAAAGAAACACACCGTAGCCCTGATCGAACGGCTCACAACAGCTCAAAAGAAACACACCCCGGATCCAACGACTCAGAAGCGCTTTAAAGAAACACACGATCCGTGTGATTCTATCTGATTGGTCCAAACGAAACCCTAACCCATTTAGTCCCAGTTGGTGTCCCCAACCGGGACTAAAGGGATGTTTTCTTCTCGCTATATATATGTGCATTGCCACACCATTGGCATAAACACATACAAACTCACCACTCTCTCATGGCTTCTACCGTACCCACTCTAACATTCATCCAGGCGGAGGCACTTTCCGCCTTGAACTACCCCTGCCCGCCCGGCTACTGTGTTCCCGCCGGTTTGATGCTGAGCGCCGGAGGAGTGCCGGTCCCTCCTCTTCCTCAAGGTGTGGCACGTCGGGCGGCCATCACGAACCATTACTACCACGAGCTCACGCCGGAGCAGCTTAGAGATCCCAGTTGGCATCCCGATAACCAACATACTTGGGATGCCTTCTTCATCAATCGGCGTGAGAGGGCGCTCGCCAGGTATGAGGAGGACGGCCTGCCTCCTGGGAACTTTCACGAGGCCGGTCGTCGGCTATGGTGGTCCGGCCGGACTCTACAGAGCGTCATGGACTACATCAGGGCCGGCGATATCCCCCGCCTGCGCTACCCTCAGGCCCAGTCCTGGGCTCTGAATTTTCTCGCATGTAGGCCTAGGCAGGAGTATGACTAGCAGCAGATATCAGATCATGCATCTATGCTCTTCGTTTAGGTTTAGATCCACTCTAGCCATTATGTACTGCCTTTTTTATCTATATATATATTCAAGATGTGTGTGAATCTTTATGATTAGTTTTATTTTTCTGAATTTTCTGATATATTATTTGTATTTTTAAGGTTTTAAAAAGAATTAGTTTTATTTTTCTAAATTTTCTGATATATTATTTGTATTTTTAAGTTTGGGAAAAGGAAAAGTATTTGAATAACCACCTTTAGTCGCGGTTCGTGTCACGAACCGGGACTAAAGGCTCGTTCTGCGCGGGAACGAAAACGCCGCGAAAAATTTCACCTTTAGTCCCGGTTCGTGACACCACCCGGGACTAAAGGCCCGCGGAGGGTACCCAGGGGACCTTTAGTCCCGGTTCGTAACACCACCCGGGACTAAAGGCTTGACCTATATATGTGCGATGCCTTCCTGCCCCAAAATTTTCTAAGTCCCCAAACCCTCGTCTTCATTCGCGTCGGCGCCGAGTCGTCTTCTGCCCCGTCGCCGTTCCCCGCGCAGATCGCCGTCGCCGTCGCCATCGCCGTCGCCGTCGCCGCGCCGTCGCCCTCGTCGCGCCCTTCTCTCCACCGCCTCCACCCTGCTCTGCCCCCGCCCCGTCGCCGTCTCTCCGGCCGGTAGGTTCCCCGCGGGCCGTCGCCGTCGCCCTAGAACCAACGCCATCGAACTAGAACCAACGGCGTCGCCCTAGAACCAACGCCGAACCAACGCCGTCGCCGCGCCGTCGCCGTCGCCGTCCCTCGCGCTCGCTCCCGCGGCCAGATTCGCCGCCGGCGAGACCACAGTGGCCGTGGCCTCGTCCCCATCTCTGTCCCCTCCCCCGTGGCAAGCAGCACAGTGGCCTCGTCCCCATCTCCGTTGCATCCCCCGTGGCCGGAATCGTCGATCCGAGATCCTAATCTGCAACCGCCGGCCACGCCAGGGGTGACGTCATGATGACGTCACCTGCCCACTGTTCTAAATTACAGAATATAAATAACCTTCTAAATTAAATAACTTTTAATTTATAATTTAATTTTTTTGGAAAAATATGCAAAATGTTCAGAAAAATGTAAGCTATCTGTTTATATCATTTTCAATCATGTTTGACAAAGTTCAAAATGAGACCATATTTGAATTTGTATTAAATTCATTAAAATAATGATGAAAATAACTTTTAATTCAATAAATTCAGAATATTAAGTGTAATATACCAAAATGACCAGGAAAGCAAATGCAACCTAGCTATGGGGTTCTCCAAGTCATTTGAGAAACTAATCTTGGACACACCTCTAAAGTATGGTTTTCCCCCCTCCGGTGGTTATCGTTCTTCCACCCAAAACCCTAGCAATCTGTTTTCCCTCCTTCTACGACAATATTTGCTAAGTCTCCTATATACTTAATTAATTTTTACTACATGCATGTCTGCAGGAGTGACATATGGCAGACAATAGAGACCTGACGGCGGAACAGGTGGCTGAAGGTTATATATTAGATATCATAGCCGGAGGAGGAACAGACATTGTCGATGATGTAATCTCTTCTTATCTGAACCTTGAGGATCAAGAAGGTGAAGGAGGAACAGACATTGTCGATGATCAAGGAGGTGAAGAAGGAACAGACATTGTCGATGATCAAGGAGGTGAAGGAATGGACATTGATGACGGAGGTCAACCGTCGACAAACGACGATCTCCAATTGCAAAGAACAACCACCTTCGGCGAGGTATATATTTTAGCCCTCGGTCTTATTTTAGCCCTCGGTCCAATTGCAAAGACTAACGCGCGCGACTCTCTTTCTTATTTTAGCCCTCGGTCGGATCTAGTATGACAAAGCGTGGCAAATCCAAGGCGATGAAAGATTCCGAAATATATACCATCGAATCAGTCAGTGAAATCGGCAAGCCCCTACAGCACACCACAAAGTTTATCAACCAATGCGGAGTCATTGTTAGAGACATCGTCCCGATCACCGTCCAGGAATGGAAGGAGCCAAAGAAAGCACGTATTGGTTTCAGTTATGTCGACAAGAGAACGAAAAAGATTATGTTTAGAAAGCTTATTGCACATTTCATTCTACCTCCGGAATACAACAAAAAAGATGAATTCGGTCAGGACGTTCCGGGTGGACGTGAGAGGAGGAGGATAGTCAAAGAGTTCGCTCTTCAGAAGATGGCCGAAGCATTCCGGAACTTCAAGAAAAAATTGTTCCGTGAATATGTCAGCAAGGGCAAGACTCCGATTTTCACTGGACAATATGAGAAACTGAGAGATGATTGGACAGAATTTGTGACGCAACATAAATCGGAGCATTTCAAGGAAATGTCGGCAAAAAATAAGGCTAATGCGGAAAAGAAACAGTACCATCATGTTATGGGGCCAGGAGGATACCGCGTTTTGGCGCCTAAGTGGCAGGCAATGGAGGACGGCCTAAGGGCAAGAGGAATCCGTCTAGGTACAGAGGGATGGGACGAAAGAGCCAAAATCTGGTGGTACGGGCATGGGGGATCGCTAGACCCGGAGACAGGGGAGTGTGTTCACCAGCAGAAAAAGTTTGCTCCCACAAAAGACCTTGTTGACGCAATGACCAAAGCTCAACAGGGCAAGATCACGTTCAACAGAGAGAGAGACCAACTGACCATTGTCCTCGGAAATCCTGAACACGGAGGACATATACGAGGCAAAGGCAGATTGCCGTGGAAAGTAGGGTTTTCCCAGGAGGGTGACCCGTACTGTTACAGAAGCCGTAGGAGAGGTACGGACCGGGCTGCAGATGAACTGTCGAATCTTGCAATGGAAGTTTCTGAACTGAAGAAGGTCGTGGCGGGAATACTTGAGAAAGAAAAAGCGTCGGCTGCAGGGCCGCATCAAGAACATGCAACGGATCTCGGAAGCCAGCAGCGGAGAAGCAGCGTGGCTTCCACGGAGGCCCCGACTGCAGGTGCTAATGCACCGATGATCGAGAGTCGTGCACCGGAGCCTCACTACCCCGTGGATGACGTAAAGGAGATGAAAGAATGTGATCTGCATTATCCCGTGGGGAACATTTCCATGAAGGTGGCTACCGGCAGTGCTTTACCCTATACACCTGGAGCACTCCATCACAACAACCCCATTCCATATGGCTATGCTCGTGTCACGGTGGAAGACATAGTCCAAGCGTTTGAGGACTTGGAGATTGACATAGCTACACCCGAAGGGGAGAGAAGACTTGGAGATGTCAAGCGCCAGTTCATTCTATGGAAAAAGAAGTACATAGTGTTTCCAGGCGAGACGCCAAGGCTAACAAGTCCACCCCCCTACGATGGTGCAGGTGCTGGTGGTGGTGGTGGTGCTGGTGCTGGTTCACCTACGCCTCCTTCACGCCATTCGACGCCGTCCCCCGATCTTCCTCCTCCGGCGGTTAAGCAGCCGTCGCCCACGATTCCTCCTCCGGCGGTTAAGCAGACGTCGCCCCCCATTCCTCCTCCGGAGGAAAAGCAGACGTCTCCCACTATTCCTCCTCCGGAGGAAAAGCAGACGTCGTCGCCCCCCATTCCTCCTCCGGAGGATAAGCGGACGTCGCCCCCCATTCCTCCTCCGGAGGATAAGCAGACGTCGCCCCCCATTCCTCCTCCAGCGAAGAAACAGAAGCAGGCGGCCAGCAAGGGAACCCGCTCTTGGTCTATTAACCCGGACCCTTATGTACCTAAGACCACACGGGTACCGGAGCCATCACTGAAGCCTCTCCCCCCAAGGCCTTGGGAACTTAGTGATGCTGAAACCAAATTGGTCGTGAAGGCTGACGTTGACAAATGGAAGGGCAAACTGAAGGCGCTAAAGGAGCCTGAGCCCAAGGAAGTATTCCCTCCGATTGTAGACTATTGGGCTACGGATTTTTTGTCGGCAGTGTCCCAATCCGTGAAGAATTTGCCTAAAGACTATGATATTGAACTTCGTAAGCAAGCAGGAATATTGGAGGAGGAGAAAGAAAAAAGAAAAATGATAAAAAGCGGGAAACAAGTTGCCCAGCTCGGGATGCAGAGTAAACAATCGATCCCCCCCCCCCCTCATAGTGAAAGCCGCTCCGGAACAGGACCCCGAGGTCATAAATGCTTTGGCAATAGTTGGAATGACTGTAGAGAGTGCCATGAAATGTGCGTCCGACATGGGTGTGTCTCTTCGTGCCTCGTTAGGCCTGGACGAGACGCCAATGGGTGAGGTAGCATTAAAATATGTGAAGAAAGGGCCTCTCGTCGAGCCTGCGAAGGAAAAGGATCTACCACCACTAATGCAAAGTCTGCTACGTTGGTACAAAGATTTCATAGCATTTACCGACAAAGAATATGTGTATGTGGATTATACAGAGGAGCATCACACCAAAAAGTACTCTGTAACAGTTGAGTTGAGTGAATTGTTCCAGCTGTTCAATATGCGTGAGCTCGACAATTCTATCCTGAGTTGCTACGTTCTGTAAGTGATTTATTTCTACCTCATCTCGTTCTTCATTGCCTACACTATATATATATATATATATTGTCCTAACTATATTGTTCCGTACGCTATTATGCAGATTGAAGATTTGGGAATGCAAAGTAAGACTCATCCATGATGTTGGGTTCATTGACCCACAAATCATTAATGGAACTATGTTAGAAAATCATCCCAAAGACGTGGAGAAAGACTTGTACAAATTTTTTAAAAAGCATGAATCCAAAAGATATATTCTATTTCCTTACCATTTTGGGTGAGTGTTTCTCTCATGTTCCCATTCTCTTTTGTTTACTCCATGCATGGTATGTCCAATCGATAAATTATGCATGACTCTGCATCTAATGTGTCCGCAGGTACCACTGGATTCTGCTAAAAATTGATCTTCACAAGTCCTTAGTTTTCATCATTGACTCTATGAATTCAAATACAGATCTTTGGGTCAACATGAGAAAAATGATGCAAAAGTAATTATTTTTCAATCATTTGCGCTCTATATCGATCGGTCTCTTTTGTTCATTTTCTAAGCTAATAACTCCCTTGTTCATTTAATTTTATTTGCATTGTAGAGTTTGGAGACGGCTCTCACTTCAACATGTCGGTGAATTCAAAGATGCGCTACAATTTAAAAATGTGGTCAAAGGTGTGGATAAGCAGCCACCGGGGACCGGTCTATGTGGATACTATGTCTGTGAGAACATACGGAAAGAAATATCTGAGAGGAAGAAGGACGAGGAAACGCGGAAGGGTCTCAATAACTTGCGGAGGGCGCTTACTCCAGAAGCTCGCTTCCGACCGATTCAAGAGGAAATAGCAGGATTTTTCCTTAGGCATGTCATCCAGAAGAAAGGAGAGTTCCATGCGTCCACCGACGATGACTATTATCCGCATGTATAAGCCCTGAGTACTTTGAAACTTGTGCGAATTTGTGTATGCTCGTCCATCTTAATTGTGTAATATGGAAACTTGTTCGAGGTTGTATATATGGTCACCCGATATTGAATATATATTATATATTCCTATTGAATTCTCCTTTTTTGATATTTCATATATATATATATGCATGTATATGTGTACTGAAATTAAAACAAAACAAATTAAAAAGGAAACAGGTTTAGGGGGCCTAAAACCCTAAACCTGCGCAGGTTTTCAGTCCCGGTTAACCACAAGAACCGGGACTAAAGGTCCTCCGCCGCAACGGACCCCTAGCGCCCACGTGGACGGGCTTTTAGTCCCGGTCCGTAAGTGGCGGGACTATAGGGGGGCCTTTAGTCGCGCATAGCTAGTCCCGGTTGCCCGGACGGGATTAATGGTCCTGGCGAACCGGGACTGTAGGCCTATTTTCTACCAGTGTATCTTGTACAAATATTTTTTGTACTCCCTCCGATCCATATTAATAGGTGCTGAAGTGGATGTATTTAGACATGTTTTATTGCTAGATACATCCACTTCACCACCTATTAATATGGATCGGAGGGAGTAAGTATTTATTCGATTAATATCTCCATTGGTGACCAAACTTACGGTTCCTTTACCCAACGTTTTTATTAAATCCCAGCAAGTTCCTTCTAATCCTTATTGAATAATCATTTCCTATAAAAACCAATATTTCTGAAGGCACCGGCTTCATATTCTGTAGCAAATCTTCCCTCAATAGTTTTTTTTCTTAATTCTTACACTATGATCATGCCCACCACCTTCATCTTGCTAGGGCGATAAATTTATTCAGTTGTTTTCTATCAAATTTGCCCGTGCGTTGCTACGGGCGGACCGCGTAGAATTTGGTAATCTCCATTAGAGTCCAAGTTAGTCCATTTCATGTTTTTATGCACGAAAAATATAAAGTAATAGAAATGCATTGATCACATCATCCACGTAATAAATATTTAAATATTTAAACATGTTTTTTTATAAAGATTTAAACATGTTTGTAAGTATTATAGAAAGACGTCAATAATGTGAGATATGTTTGATCATGAAATAAAATGCTAAATTTTGCTCCATCGAGCTTTATTTTAAGTGTGTAAAATATCGAGTAACATTTACCAGATTGGCATGGAGAAGGGGGGTTGGTCAAGGGTGGTGGCGGTAGCTAGCTAGCGGACACTGTATGCGTACACTGTATGCATGATCGTTCGAGGGAAGCCAGCTAGCACCCTGTACTCCTAGTTTTTTCGTCCGAATCTGGCAAAGTTGGAACCACGGCGGTCGGGTGATTGAGCAAGGCATGCGATCTACCGGGATTGATTAGCTTTTTTCCAAATTTTCAGAAGGGAAAGAAAGAGCAGGCTAGCAGGCTGCGCGCAAAGCTGGAGACCCAGCCGCAGACTTCGCACCTAATGGATATACGAACATCGTCCGGACGTTTTAGCGAACTGGTACAAAATAACAGAACGGACTACGGGTTGATTGTATGATTTATGAAGGGGTAAATTGCAAACATGCCAGACGCACCATCAGGAACAATCCCCTTAAGCCGTATTATATAGTAGAGAAGAGATTATTTGTGCATTCATATTAAAAATAATGTTTGTGCGCCAACTAATATTGATGTGGGGGCTATGAGATTTTCATTTTTTTTTTTTGTGAAAAGAGATATGCTACATTATTCCATTACCTATTCATAAGGAAGAGAATGCTGAGTACTGGATGGTTAATATGTGGGAAAGATGTGCCTCAACCTTGTCTAAACCGGTTGGTTGACTGATTATTAATATGGTATATATATGAAAATAGAACAAGTTGTGGCGAATGTGTTAGATCTAATATTGTGTGGCAGTGTAGCCGGAATGCGAGTGGCACGCATGTTTGGCCGGTTGGCATGTGTGATTGCGCGCGCGGCAACGGTCAGGCTCGGGATATATTTGCTTGACTGTTTTTTCGTCGCTGCTGACGGGACAAAGTGGCGGGACCTCTCACAAAGGAAAAACTAAAACCTATTTGTTTCATTATTCTGAACGTAAATTAAAAGGTGGGACCCACATGTCATAGAATGAGTCATACAGATGACAAGTTAGTTAGGTCTAACGGTAGCCAATATCAATGCTAATATAGTCCAAAAACATCATTTCACCCCCATGCGTCAACGAGAATAGCTGAACAGAGAGTACCAAAAGCTGAACAAACTAAAACAATCTAAGTTGGAGATGAGAGGAGCAAAATTAAAAACAGATTACAAAGCATAAGCAAGGTCTATTGGAAACACCCCGGAAGAGATGAGGGGAGCCTCTAGATCCGAAGTTGGGGTAGCCGAATTAGTACCATGGACATCTGGAGTTGGGGTAGCCGAAATAGTACCAGGGACAGCCTTCTGGTGAGGAGCGGTGACATTGAAACCGATGCCCTTCCTCTCGGTTGGAAAGATGATGAACACAAAACTGGACAAGAGGGCCATGCCCAGTGGCAGGTTCTTGAGCAGCTCCTCGGTGTTCTTACCTGCGTCGGGGAAGAAGCAACTCTGCAGCTCCACGTCGCTGAAGGCCACGGCGAGGAAAACTACAGCTGTAAAGAAGGAATGCATGAAGTCAAGCGGCTCGAGGCGGAGCCTCCTGAACTCCTTTGCACTCCACCCCTTCTTTTCCTCTTTGCTGGAGAAGTTGAACACGTTGAAGCCACACCAGGTGGCGACGCCGTAATAGAGCTTGTGGTCGCGGCCAACGATGCTGTCGGTGAAGGCGAAGAAAAGGCAGATGACGGTGAGGAAAATGACAAGTGCGGCGGTGAGCCACTGGTTGGTGCTCCCGCACTTGCCGTGGTTGGTGAATGACGAGGACAGCGCGTGGTATGCCATCGTCGTGCCCGTCGGCAGGAGCTGTGCAAGGTTCGCGGCCGTGCACATGACCTTGTCCGTCGCCGAAGACCCTCCAGGAGTGGTGACGTTGAATCCGATGCCCTTCCTTTTGGTTGGAAATATGATGAACACAAAACTGGACAACATCGCTATGCCCAGCGGCAGGTTCTTCAGCAGCTCCTCCATGTTCTTACTTGTGCTGTCGGGGAAGAAGCAATTCTGCAGGTTCACATCGGTGTAGGCCACGGTGAGGAAAACTATCCCCGTAAAGAAGGAATGGATGAAGTCAAGCGGCTGGAGGCGGAGCATCTTGAACTCCTCTGCACTCCACTGCTTTTTTTCCTCTTTGCTCGAGAAGTTGAACACGTTGAAGCCGTGCCAGGTGGCCATGCCGTAATAGAGCTTTTTGTCGCGGCCATGGACGCTGTCCGTGAAGGCGAAGAAGAGGCAGCTGGCGGCGAGGACGATGACAAGTACTGCGGTGAGCCACTGGTTGCTGGTCTCGCATTTGCCGTGGTTGGTGAATGACGGGGATACCGCCTGGTAGGCCAGCACCGTGCCTGTCGGCAGGAGCTGTGCAAGGTTCGCGGCGGTGCACATGACCTTGTCCGTCGCCGAGGCAGGAGCTGCAGGGGCTGTGGTGGACTCACCGGCGTCATTAGGCGTGGTGGGGGTCGTGCCTGTTGTGGCGACCATTATCTCACCTTCCTTGGTCTGCGAAGGTATGTGGATCATGGTAGGCGACCAAGAAGATTCCATATTGTGTGCTCGGTATGGCTCTGTCCGGAATATTCCAAGCTGGTCCACTCTCTCTGGCAACACGTTTGGGGTTTATATAGGGTCCACTCTCTCAGGCAACGTTTTATATAAGGACTTGTAGTTTACACCATATATATATATTGATAAATGGAAATTTTGCAAGCAAACTATGCACTGCTTAGAATACATTTTATATACGGATGATTCCAACAGCGACGGTTGATTTGTGTATTACTTGGTCTTCCTGGCTGAAGGGCTCTACATACATACATGCATGCATGATGATATGCACCCGGTATTTAGAAACCAAAATACGAAACATTGAAAAATTTCGAAACAAAATTTTGTATATACATTTTCATATTCTATGTGTTTGTAAAGTCGTTTCACCAAGAGTAGGCATTTTTATGGCTTGTATAAAAAAGAGAAAAAATGTCTCGTAAAAAGTCTTATTTTAGTACCATTTTTTTTTACGTAAGTTACACTAAATGTCGGCTTCCTGTGAAACGACTTTGTAAATACATAGAATATTCAGAACTATGCGTGAACATTTTCTTATTTTTTCTTTAACATTTCAAATTTTGTTCAAAATGGATTTTAGAAACCGGGTGCATTTTTCTTAGTTTTTTTTTTGAGAGAGACATGTC
The DNA here is from genome assembly GCA_028641055.1 of Alopecurus myosuroides. Classification (NCBI taxonomy): domain Eukaryota; kingdom Viridiplantae; phylum Streptophyta; class Magnoliopsida; order Poales; family Poaceae; genus Alopecurus; species Alopecurus myosuroides. The sequence continues at coordinate 122,745,274 of CM054058.1, forward strand.
CTTTTCGAGAGATATGAGCCAAAACGTCAACCCTTTTCGAGAGATATGTTCTTACCTTCAGGTTAGAACTCTCTCGAACTAGTTTTGTTAATAATACCGTAACTTATAAAGAATTTTGACACAAGTAATTTGCAGCCAGATTATGTCTTGTGCTATTGAAGTCTTCTTTTCAGGAAGGCGAGGAAACAGAATTAGTCATCGATCAACCCGTATTCTAAGCTATTAGAATGTGTTACTCCCTCTGTCCGGACTTAAATGTCACAAAGTTTGACAAAAATGGATGTATCTAGACATAATTTAGTGTTAAATACATCTACTTTTATCAAACTTTGTGACACTTAATTCCTGACGGAGGGAGTACATTTGTTCTTAGGGACGGGCTGGGGCCATGTCCCCCCAATGGATGGAATATTTTCTAAACCCCTCTAGTTTATTTATGTTTTGAACCCCAAATTTAGCTAAGTGCCCCCCTTTAAGTTTATTTGTGTGCAAATGGCCCCCTCTATATTATACTCTTGAATCCGTCCCTGTTTGTTCTGTTGAAATGCGTTGAAAATTAGTCATTTGATTTATGTGAGGCTAGGGAGTATTCCGTTCGAGGCACGCCAGTTACTTGTTCCACTCTTTTCGAGTTTTTCTTAGTTTTTTTCATAGTTTTAAATAGCGGGCTATGACATTTAGCGGCGACCTACTTGAAACGCTATAGCGATGCTAAATCGCCGCTATAGCGTGCTATTTAAGGGTTTTGGTACATTTAGCACGCTAATACACTTATCGTCACAGTGCAGAAAACGCTATAGCGTTGCTATAGCGAAGCTATAGCGCGCTATTTAAAACTTTGGTTTTTTTCTCCAACGCCAAAACTAGCCAAAGCTATAAAGCCATGTTCCAAAGTTCTCTAGCTTTCAGGTTCTCGAAAACTCACAGGGAGAGATACTAGACTTATATCATCAACATAGAGTCAGATCTGTGAGACAACTACCACCCTTCTTCCCCTCCCTCCGCTACAGTAGCTTTTCAGAGTCAACTGCCGCCGACGCTCGTTTCCGGCCATCCCCGCCGCTAGCTCCCGGGCTGGTTGGTGTGGTGATGAGCTAGGCTGCCGGCCCTCCTTGTACAGCAGTAGATTAGGAAGTAGTTGTTGTTTCTTTCCTTTCTTGTTGATGCAGTTGAGTTGTGGCGTGTTGCCGATGGGGACTCGCCGGCAGATGCGCCCGGGCCGCATCTACGGTATGCTTATGCCTCTTCTCTTCCTGCTACAGCTCCGGTGGTTGGAGCAGGGAAGGAAGGTCCAGGGAGCCGCGTCCTCTCTCTCTCATAAGTCCTAAGGCGGAGTTCTGGTTCTGGAGCTCGTCGCGTTCTTCTTTGGGAAGATTGGTGGATGGGGTCTTCTTCTTTCGCTGGACGGCCGTGGAGGCGAGGGGTGGAAGTTGGGAGCTCGTGTTTCTCCAATTTTTTAGGAGCGGTGGTTCGATCCTTTGCTGCATCTTCGAGAAGATCAAGCACTGGCCTTATCGGCTGCTGCTATCTATGGCCAAGACGGTGGCCAACTTTCAACCTCCATGGCGGAGGCTTGTCTGACCAGGCGCTGGAGCTCGGCTTCGAGGAGGATCCAAGTGGTGCGTCCCCGGATACTTCACGACTGTCGGCATCGATGGTCACTCGGTGGAAGGAAGAGTCTGAGCGATTCAAGGAGCTCCGTTCTCGGTGCCTACGGTGCCTGGAGAACGCCGGCGATGTGTGGCAGATGCACTCGAGGACCTGATTGCTTTTTCTCTTTTCGTCCTACGGTGTTTTTTGTAAACTTGCACGGCCTCTTTTCGAATTATAGGTATATAGGGAAAGGGATGACAAGGGCCTCTGTGTACTTTGTACTGCCACGTGTGGTTGTACTCGCAGCTTAGGGGTTTCGACCCCAATCTTTGTAAAAAAAAAACAAGGAGAGATACTGAACAGCCTAACTCCATAGAGTTAGATATGAGAAGTTGTGCCAATTTGCTATACAAAATCAAAATCCGGGCCTGACCCCTCGTTCCCATGTGTCGCTCCCGTGGGCGACGTGGGGACCCTAACTACCTCGGTCTGCAAGTCCTCCCTCGGCACTCTCCTCTCCTCGTCGCCGTCGAGTAGCGTCGCCGGCGGGGCGCTGGCAGCAGCGGGGGCTTTCACTCTCCCTCGACGCGGAACCTTGGCGCGGGTCGTGGTCTTCGACGGGGGCGCTGCGCTATGTAGGTGCGTGGTGGTGTGGCCGGTCCAGACCAGTGTGGTTTGCGTAGGCTCGGGTGGCGCTGCTCCCTCTTTCTGATGATTGCCTTCAAGGCCATGACAGCGTTTCAGTCCTGGAATAAAGCTCTGGTGGTGGGGTCCTATGGTGGCGATTGCAAGGACAACACGACGACGGCGAGGGGTGGAATCGGGACGCGTCGTGGTTGGTGATGCTTGGCCCATATCTGGGCCTATTGGTCCCAGAAGTTTATGCGTCCCCGTACGTTGTGCGCATCCGGGAGTCATATGCAGGATGGCACCAGCAACCTTGGCGCTGCAGCGCGGCTGATGGAGGGATGATAACCCGGTATGCTAATACCAAGGTGTAATTCGGCCCAAAGGACGCTGCACAAGACCCGACTTAGGGAAAAGGAGCTTCTAGAAGGCCCAGGAGTGTAGGCCTCGTAACCCGGATTGTGGGTTCCGATAAGGAAGTTTAGGGTTTGTAAGTAGTGTCCGGGTAGGAATCCGAACACGCCTTGGATAGTAAGCCAGGGGATCCGGGTACTATATAAACCGGTCCCTAGGGTTAGGATACACAAGCTTACGAGATAGAGATTGCGAGATATCGAGTATCCCTTGTAACACGAGAGTTGAGACAATATATTCGGATCGGATACTCGGCGACTTGATTGTCGCCTACCAGATCGCATATCACCATGGTTTCCCTTGAGCTAAACCCTCTCCCAAACACCAGAGTCGATTTGCCCCAAGACAAGTTACCCCCGGTAACGTCTGCCGTGATTATCCCACGACAGTTGGCGCCCACCGTGGGGCCTACGTCCAAGGGTGTTTACATCACGGGAGAAGCTCGGGAGAATATGAAGAACCTCTTCGTCGGCGAGATCTACACCAACCCTGAAGGAGAGAAGATGGTGGACGATTTTCGCTGGGGGCCAGAGTCGGATCTGCTCGAATCCGGATCTGTCGTCACGATCGGCCGGGTCAACGTCTTCGTCGGCATGGTACGTGCGTTCGGTTCAATCCCTGACGATTTTGGACTTGATTCTGTGTCAGGAGAAGCCACCCACGTTCAGTCGGACGGAGAAGAATCGGTCGGGACAGTGGATCCGATAGAAGAGCCCGCCACGAAGAGGGAACAGCCGGAGGAGCCGGCATGGACCCCGCGTGGCCGGGTCATAAGAGAGGACGATACCGAGTCTATCTTGCACCTGCTGGAGGATCGGTACGAGGAAGATAGCGGCGATGAGGAGGAATACGAGTCTTCGCCAAGCATTGCGCGCCAGGTCGCGGTCTACACGGCCCCTGCAACCAATCTCAATCAGGGGAACGTGACTACGGCCGCGGTCGGAGCGGCGCAAGTGTTGGCCCAGTAGTAAAATCCGGCTGACGGAAATCCTGTCCTGACCCGGGTGGACGGAGAGTCGGCTTCAGTCACCAGCCGAGTGGCGGATAGCGAGCTGCAGGCAAATATGTTTGGGTCCTGGCTAACAGGACGCCAGGTGCGGGTCCTTCGAATCCGCAACACCCGGCCCTGTTCAGTAACAATATTGTTTTAGACCCAAGAGTGTTAGCTACTGTGATAACCCCGGAAAACGCCACGGCACGTGCCAGGGACTTGGAGGTAGCACGCCGCGCGCTAGAGCAACAAAGAAGAGATGTGGAAGCAGAAAAGCAAGGGGAAGCCACGCGCCAACACGAACTGGACGCGCTGGAAAATCGGCTCCGGGCTGAGACAAGCAGGGTGCATCAGAGATACCAGACAAGATTACCGGCGATGGGTGGAGTCATAAACCCTAATGCACTGTTCATCACACCCCAAGATCAGCCGATTTCGGCTGTGAATCAGGAAACTGTGCATCAACCGGCAACTGGAGCAGGACAGCTGGCAAACGTGCAGGCCGGGTTGCCCACACTGCAAACTGGGGCCCCTGTCGGCAACACAGCGCCACCACCACCACCATCACGATTTCGTACACCACCAGGTCACTTCAATAACCCCATGGATAACGTATACGCCGCAACGTTAGCATTGAATCAGATCCCCGTAAGAGAGTCACCCCATGCGGAGCAGACCCGACGGGTGATCGATTTGTTGCATACGGCAGTGGCTCAGCAGGTTAATTACCCGGATAATAGGAGTGGAATGTATGGAACACCTTATATCAGCCAGCAACATGGCAATGCCGGCAATATGCAAACAAGTTCAGCGCGACGGAGGGCAGAGCAGCAGCAAATGCCGCCTCCTCCCCGCGTGCAAGCAGCACCAGCAGTATCAGCAGCACAAGCTATTGTGGATAGTTCCAGAGCTAGGAGAGCCGCGGCCGGGTCTGCGGTACACGGACCAGCAGTAGCGCCACGTCCAGCCGTACCCCCCGCAGGATCACATGTTTCCCGGGCGAGGCCAGTACCGACTAATCTCGCTGGGCCCAAGTATCTGACGGATAACATCAGGGCTGAGCCTTACCCGGATAAATTCAAGGAACCGGGTAAAGTAGTGAATTATGAGACGACTATGGATCCAGAAACATGGTTGAGCAGTTATGAGATGGCCATGTCGATTCGCAACGCATCTGAAAATCTTCAAGCCAAATTCATGTACCTAATGATGTCGGAAGGAGCAGCAAAGTTGTGGTTCAACAATTTACCGGAAGGATCTATCAAGTCGTGGGGTGAGTTGAAAACTGCGTTTATCAAGCACTTTCACGGAACATGCAGGAAATTGTTTACTACCGACGATCTAGAACAGTGTGTGCAAGAGAAGGGAGAGTCGGCACGCAGCTGGGTGTGTCGGGTTATGGAGATATTGCATTCATCTACGGATATTCAGCCGAAGGACGCGTTGCAAGCTATGGCCAAAACGTGCAAGTATACACCTTTAGTGCAAAAATTGACTCGCATGAAATCCAGTCGGAATGCTTCAGAGGTTACAATGGGAGAACTAATGGATGCGTGCAACAAACACGCTACAACGGATACCACGGAAGAGGACGTTGATGACAAGAAAGCAAAAGCAAATACAGGAAATAATGGAAGAACCGTCAATGGATCTACACCGGGTAACCATGGAGGTAACAATGGGAACAACCAGAACAAGCGCCCGTTCGAGGGGAATTCTGAGTTTGTTGCCAACACCGAAGCCGGGTCTTCAAGGCCCAGGGCAGAAGGAAATTTCAACGCAGGAAATCATAACGGAGGAAATTATCAAGGGCCACCAAGGCCGGGTAACAACTGGGATATCTTCAGAATGGCGTGCCCGAAACACAGCAGGAACGGGAGGCCGGCTAACAACTCATTGGAGCAGTGTGCGGATTTGCAGAGATGGAAGAACGAGGAAGTGAACAGGGCTATGCGAGGTGCAGGCCGGGGAGGAGGACCGGATCCGGGTGGAAACCCGGGCAACGACCCACCCCCAGCAGGCAACCCGGGAGTTGGGAATCCAGGAAATAGTCAGGGAGGAGCTGGAGGTTTCCAAGCCAACCCCAAGCAATTGGGCCAATACCACGTTCACACCACATGAGTTTCTAACAGGGATAGAAAGATACTAAAGGAGGCAGTAAACTCGGTTTCCTCGGCTGTCCCGAGATACCTGAGGTGGTCCGAGCAGGATGCAACGTGGAGCAGAAGAGATCACCCGGAAAGAATAGAACACTCGGGAATCCTAGCATTGGTGGTTGCGCCACAGGTTAATGGTTATGAGCTGAAAAGGGTCTTAATGTACGGTGGAAGCAGCATCAACATCCTATATTGGGAAACTTTCTTACGCATGGGTCTCAAGGAGTCTCAGCTACAGAAAAGTTCAACAGTTTTTCACGGGATCGTGCCAGGTCACTCACCGTGCCCTGAAGGAAAGATTACCTTGGAGGTTGCTTTTGGAGAATCAAAGGATAATTTCCGGGTGGAGTGGCTCACGTTTAAAGTGGTGAAGTTGCGCAGTCCTTATCACACGCTATTTGGAAGGCCGGCTTACGCCAAGTTCATGGCCAGGCCGTGTTACGTGTACCTACAGCTAAAAACCCCGGGTCCTAAGAAGACCATCACCATACATGGGAGCCGGGATATAGCGGCTGAGTGTGACGAAGGAGATGCGGCAATGGCAGAACAAGCCTGTAGAAAGGAGGAGCTTAAGTATTACCGGTCTCAAGTAGACCCGGATGACAGGACAGCGCTGAAGAGGCCAAACACCGAGGATGAAAGAGCAAAATTCAAAGCAGCACAAGATACCAAGATGGTGGCCTTCGTCGAGGGTGATCCCTCCAAGCAATTTGCCATAGGATCTAACTTGGACGATGAGCAGGAAAAAGCACTTGTGGAGTTTATTCGTTCAAACCAGGATGTGTTCGCTTGGACGCCTAGCGATATGTCGGGTATCCCTACAGAGCTGGCAGAGCACAGTTTGCACGTTGATCCCAAGTCCAGCCCCGTGAAGCAGGGACTAAGAAAGACGAATGAGGAAAGAAGAAGGGCTATCGGCGAAGAAATTGCTCGGCTGTTGACAGCCGGCTTTATCATGGAAGTATTTCACCCGGAGTGGTTAGCAAATCCGGTTCTCGTGATGAAAAAGACCAATGAATGGAGGATGTGCATTGATTATACGAGTCTCAACAAGCATTGCCCAAAGGATCCGTTTGCACTTCCAAGGATAGATCAGATCATAGACGCAGTGGCTGGAAGTGACCTACTATGCTTCCTGGATGCATATTCCGGGTATCACCAGATCAAGCTCAAGAAGGAAGACTGGGAGAAAACATCGTTCATAACCCCTTTTGGGGCCTTTTGTTACAAAACCATGACTTTTGGATTGAAGAACGCCGGCGCAACCTATCAGCGGTGCATTCAGAAGTGCTTTGAGGACCAAATTGGACGCAACGTTCATGCTTACGTGGATGACGTGGTGATCAAGACCAGAAAAGAAGAGACATTTATTGATGATCTGAAGGAAACATTCAAGAACCTGAGAAGATACCAGATGAAACTTAACCCGACAAAGTGTGTATTTGGAGTCCCAGCAGGGAAGTTACTCGGTTTCATTGTTTCGGAGAGAGGGATTAAAGCAAACCCGGATAAAATCAAAGCTATCCAGAGTCTGAAAAAGCCGGAAAACCTGAAGCATGTACAGAAGCTTACGGGGTGCGTAGCAGCGCTGAGCCGGTTTATATCAAGACTCGGAGAGAAGGCAATACCCTTGTACCGGCTCTTGAGGAAATCTGATAAATTCGTTTGGGACCAAGAGGCGGATGAGGCATTTGAGGCACTAAAAAAGCAACTATCTGAGGCACCAGTCCTAGCAGCCCCGGGTCCTAAAGAGCCCATGTTACTATACGTTGCAGCGGGGCCCCGAGCGGTTAGCGCAGTGGTTGTCGTTGAGCGCAAGGAGGATGGAAAAGATCACCCGGTCCAGAGGCCGGTTTATTATGTAAGCGAGGTGTTATCAGAAGCAAAGCAGCGCTACCCACATTGGCAGAAGTTGGTTTTCGGGGTCTTCATGGCCAGCCGGAAATTGAAGCCGTATTTTCAGGAACACCCCATAACAGTGGTTAGCTCTATACCAATGTCGGACATCATCAGAAACTCGGATGCAACAGGTAGAATAGCCAAGTGGGCGATCGAGATGGGAGATTATCACATCAACTACGAGCCCAGGTCAGCAATCAAATCTCAAGCTCTGGTTGATTTCATTAACGATTGCACTCACACAGGCATGCCCACAATGACTCCAAGTTCTGAGTCTTGGATAATGCACTTTGATGGTTCCAAGCAATACGAGGGATCGGGAGCTGGAGTGGTGCTCACATCACCCAAAGGAGACAAGTTGAGCTACGTGTTGCAGATTCACTTTGACTGTTCCAACAACGTGGCCGAGTATGAGGCATTATTGCATGGATTGAAGATAGCCAAGGAGATGAACATTAAGAGGATACGGTGCTATGGAGATTCGGACCTTGTGGTACAGCAGGTCTCGGGAACTTGGGATAGAAAAGATGCAACTATGGCAGCATACCGCAGAGAGGTGGACCAGGTTGCCGGGTGTTTTTCCGGGTATGAGGTGGAGCATGTCGATAGAAGAAAAAACGAGGCAGCAGATACACTCGCCAGACTCGGCTCGCGTAGAGAGCCGGTTCCACCCAATGTGTTCCTGGACGAGCTATGGCGGCCGTCAGTTAAAACCGAGTATGAGGAAGAACTTGCTCACAAAGACCCGGATTTGGAGCTCGTGGCCACAATACGCACTGTTCCCGAGTGGACAGAGCCGTTTCTGGCTTACTTATCACGGGGCGAGTTACCACAGCAAGAGGTACTAGCAAGGCAAATTCTGAGGCGAGCAAAAGGTTATTCCATCATCAATGGGGAGTTATATAAAAGGAGCGTTGCAGGAGTGTTTTTGCGCTGTGTAGCACCAGAAGAAGGCCGGCAAATCCTGAAAGAGATCCACGAAGGCGACTGTGGGCATCACGCATCCACAAGGTCCCTTGTGGCCAAAGCATATAGGCACGGTTTCTTCTGGCTCACAGCTTTAGCAGATGCGGAACGCTTGGTGGCAAGGTGCGATGGATGCCAAAGGTATGCCCGCCAAATCCATGTGCCGGCTATGGAGTTGCAAACAATTCCTTTGACCTGGCCTTTTGCCATTTGGGGGTATGGACATGGTTGGCCCCTTTCACATGTCACCTTGCAAAAAGACACATCTCTTGGTGGCTATCGATAAGTTTACCAATTGGGTTGAAGTTATGCCAGTTACTAATTGTGAAGCGATTACGACAGTTAAGTTCCTGAAAATGATTATCTACCGGTTCGGGTATCCTCACAGCATAATTACCGACAATGGAACCAACATGTCCCTTGGCGAGATGCAGAAATTTTGTGGCAACAACGGAATCCGGCTTGACATAGCTTCCGTAGCTCATTCACAAGCCAATGGACAAGTGGAGAGGGCGAATCAGGAGTTACTTCGTGGATTAAAGCCACGATTGCGAGTATCGTGTGTCAGAGCCGCTGGAGCATGGGTGGAAGAGTTATCTTCAGTGGTTTGGGGTATCAACACCACACCTAACAGGTCTACGATCAGATGACACCGTTTTTCATGGTTTATGGTGCAGAAGCGGTGCTACCGAGCGATATCATCCATGACTCACCTCGAGTATCGGCTTACGTTGAGGTGGAGAACGAAAAGACCCGGCAGGACGCCGTGGATATGTTAGAAGAACACAGGGAACAAGCTTTGGAGAGATCAGCCATATACCAGCAGGATCTGAGGAGATATCATAGCCGGAGAGTCAAAACCCGGGTCTTCCAGGAAGGAGACTTGGTTCTGCGCCTAGTACAGTCAAAGGAAGGAAAACACAAGTTATCCCCACCATGGGAAGGACCGTTCATCATAAGCCGGAATCTGCACAATGGATCATATTACTTGGTAGATGTAAGGGAAGAGTCGGCTACTGTTAATGACACCGCTCACACCACTTAATCTATGCAAGAGAGAGAAAGACCTTGGAACGTAGCTCAGCTGCGTCCCTACTATACCTAGTCTAGACTAGATTTACAAGTGAAATTACACGATGTAACAGGCAGCAGGTTTCAGACGCACTCTTTTTCTATCCAGGGTACCTAAGGGGACTGGAGGGTTTTTAATGAGGCGGCTTGCTGACCTAACTTTTCTCATATCAATAAAGAGATGGTTAAACAATATATTGTTTCCTTTTCATGTGTTTTTTATCCAGTTTTTTTTATCTCTGTTGTGTTTTTATTTTTTCTTCCAGGTAAGTATTATTTATTGTTCTTAGTACATTAGTTTCTTTAGTAAATTGCATATATTCAGGTCTTGGGGGCTGATTGCTTGAATAGCACAGTTACAAACTCAAAGACCCGGCCACGATGCCTATGAGTTATAAGGGCCGATTACTTGCAAACAAGTACGGCTGCAAGCTTATAACCGGACAAAGGAGCCAAACTTTCTTGACTTTTCTTAATTAAGCTCGATGTGACTCGCACTAAAGTGGCATGCTTCGCTAGCGTATGATTACAATCAGTCATGATGCCCAATGGGACTTGCCTGACCCTGTCTTCATACAGCTGTAGCAACATGATTATCCACGCGAAAGCCGGCTTACAGTACAAGAGAGTCAAAAGGGTCATCTAAACCACAAGTTATGCAGAGTACAAGGTTAATAACTGGAAACTCAAAGTTTATTAACCATAACTTCAAAACCTATGTGAAATGGCTCTAGGTTTTGGGCTTAGCATGCAACAATTTGTTCCCTTTGAAAGACCCAACACCCCAGACTCGGAATTTCGGGCCTTGGGACTCGGGAATTTGAAAACAGAAACAAATTATCCAGCTATTCAGCTCAAAAACCCAAAAATCCGAGTCTTGGGGACTTGGGGACTTAGAAAAAAGTCCACCAGTCAAAACCCACGAGACCCGGAAACCGACTCTCACAATAGGAACCATAGCAGGAAGTCGGAAAATCAAGGATGAAAAAGCTCAAAGTTAAGAAATATCAAATTCAAGCAAAGGGCCAGAAGGGCCACGAAATATATTAAGGTATCAAAGTGTATTACAAGCCAGGATAGTAGTATCATAAAGCGCACAGGCGCGCTATCAAAAGAATAAATGTTTTAAAAAGGCCCATTGGCCGGATAAAGTGCCTGAAACGGTTGCAGATAAAAATTTCACTCGGCATCTTGGGCCGAGTCGTCCATCTTGCCCTTGCCCTTGGCAGCCGGGTCTTGCTCCTTGCCTTGTTCTTCAGCATTCTTGGTGGCGGCAGCACCCGGGTCATCAGTAGTGCCGGCCCGTGCGGGAGGAGGAACGACTGGCGTGGAGGTAGCAGGTGCAGAATCGGCCTCAGCCTTCTTCTTCGCAGCCTCTTCTCTCGCCTGAGCAGCCTCCGCCTTCCATCGGGCCAGCATATCGTATGGCTTGGGAAGATCCGACTTAATCGCCTTGTCATCAGCATCATATGCTGGGGTAATTGAACTGACATCCAAACCATCGGCAATTACGTTGGCCGAGTGACGAACCTCCTTCTGGATAGCCTTGAAATTCTTCACTGAGAACCTGGACCCGTCGTGGTTGAACTCTGGAAACCCGCCTACAAGCTTGTCCGGCTCAAGTTTGGGAAAATATGCCTTAGCCAGCGCAAGCCCCCGGGTTACCCCAACCCGGCAGGACGAGTGTTTCCAGTGCTCAATCCACTCGGGGATAGTGGAGCACGCGTATAGCAACGTCTTCAGGTTGCCATGCCCGACACTCGGCCACTTCAGATCCTGAAGAATCCATTTGGTTCCGGCATAGAGCTGTCGGATCGTGCTCTTGATGGTTTTCAGCTTTGCGATATCATCTTCATCCGGACTCACATCATCTGGACCTGCAGAAAATAGAAAAAAGTAGTGAGTAAGGAAATCCGACTATTTATCAGAATGAGAATCCGGGTTATAATTATTAAGTTAGGAATAGTACCAGTCAAAGCACGATATGTGTCGGCAATCTGAACGGAAAGCTTGGTCAGTTCATCTTCTGCTGCATGAGCCCTCTTTCTATATTTCCTTGTGATTTTCCCGCTCCTCTTGGCATCAGCTTCAGCCGACTCACGCAGAGTCGCCTCCTTCTCGAGGAGTTTGGTGGCCTTCGCCAACGCTTTCTCAGATTGGGTCACGAAGGCCTGCGTGGAAACACAAGGGAGGGTTAGCCGGATAAAAAAGCAAGCTATCAGTCGGATATACTATGAAGTTCCAAGCAAATTATCAATAAGTTCACTTGGAACTTGGGGACTAGACAAGGATACAGGCAATATTATTCGGATTTACCTCATGTTTGGCTATCAAAGCTTCTAGGACATTTTCTTCGTCAGCCTTCAAGGTGTGCAGGGCGTCAAGCATCTGGGAAAAAGTCATATCCTCGGGCCTGATACCGGAAGAGCCGGCAGCCTGATCACTCGGAGGACGAGCCTTCTCCGACTTTGGGGTCGAGACCCGGGTCGCCTGGGTGTCCGGATTGGGAGAGCCCATCCTTGTGTCCAGGATCTCGACGTCGTCGTCCTCAGCTTCTTCAGATGGCTTGGGCGACCCGGCTTCCTGCCGAGCCGAGTCAGCCAGGGGGTCTTGCTCCTGGTTATTTTCAACACCACCGCCAGTCGCGGCGTCCATATCGTCAATCGGCCCCTCCGTCTCCCGGTTGTCTGTGTCCACTGTTCCAAATATCATCCGATATGCCGATTTATCGGCCGATTTATCGCTTATCGGGTGGTGACCGATAAGATAAATGAATATCGGTGGATTTTATCATTCGGGCCATTTTAACGGTCTTACAAGCGATTTATCGGTCGATATGGCGATAAATCAGCCGACATATCAATTTTGCAGCACAAGAACATGTGATTAATGACATCCATCATAAAATGTTTTGCATTATTTAATACAATATATCTATATATCATAATTTAGATATTTTAGTGATGAAATGATAGATTTTTATAGCATATTTTAGATGTTTTAGTGGTACAATTTGGGATTTACAATTAATATGGCCGATAAATAGTCGACCGATAAAAACGATTTATCGGCCGATAAGCCGATATATATATTATCATGGGTCGACCGATAAGTTAACGATAAGCGATATCCTCAACATTGTCTGTGTCCATGTTATCCGGGTCACTGATCGTGACCTGGGCGCTGAGGAAAGAAAAGAGAAGTGATTAGCAACAAAAATTGATGGCTATCAAAAGGACTAGTGTATTGCTTAGCCGGAAATATAACTTACCCGGCATTCACCATGAAATCTGCAAGAAGTGAGCTGCTAGACGCGGACGAGGCTGTCACAGAATCCGAGAGTGAGACCCGGAGCTGTCCAGCTAATGGATGATTGGGGGAAGGGTGTTTTCGAGGTGAGTTGATGGGATGAGATGGAGAAATACCAGTACGACGAGCCGGGGACGTAGGAATACCCGGGTTGAGGGGATCATCGCCCGGGGAATTCCGGGTTACCCTGCGCTTGGTTGGAGGCGAATCCTTCAAGTGTGGTGAGTTTGATAACTGTCGGTTAAGTTCGCGCATATTATCAAAAGAATAGGGTTTGGAGGACATGGAAGAGTAGGGAACCTTGAAGACGACCCCGCGGGTTTTCCTCTTGGTTCCGACCTCGACTTCCAGCTCAACCTCGCTTTTGTCGCTCTCAGTTTCTTCCGGGTCTCCCTGGTCATCCTTGTCACCCCTATCATCCATCCCTGAAAGGCACAGATACATAGTCGGAAAAAGAGAAAAAATGGAAAAGCAAAGTAACAGAGATCAAGATGACTGAAATACGGGTGATACCTTCGTCAGTATCAGCCGGTTCTTCTTCTTCCTCCGGGTTCCCGGAGTTGGGAGGGGTCTCGATGTTCCAGAAAGCATTATCGGCCTGAGATAAAGGCATGAAAGTGAGAGTTAGTAGTGGTATCAAGTCAAAGTACGAGAATAAGTGGATAAGTATCGGATTTTACCGCTGGAGCTGGGTTATCCCGGGTGAACGGCGCTAACCCGGCTATATTCTTGATCACCTCCAGCTTCTCAGTCAGGAAGCTCTTGATGGTCTTGTTGGTATCGCCAGCCGGATAATTTTTCGAGGAATAGCGGAGCGCGTCCGTGACGTGTCCCGAGTATTCGCACATTAGCTTTGAGCGAATAGAGTTGGGCTGAATCCGGAAATCTACCCAAGTCTTAACCAGGTTGAGCCCAGCGAGACCGTGGGCGGACGGCTATCTTGGCCAGGTGAGGCTGGATGGCTTCCCTGTCCGACTCAGGGGGAAAGGCATTAAAAGTATCGGAAAGATCTAAGAGACCCTCCGAATAACCCGGCAATTTCCTCTCGCCGGGTGGGGAGGTGTCCCGACAATCAAAGAAGGATAGCTGCCAATGCTTAACATGTGAGTTAAGGCTGACAGTCGGCATAGGAGAATTCTTGCGGTGCTGAATAGAGACCCCGCCGCAGGCCAAGAGGGCCCCGTCACCGCTTTCGCGGCACGGTTTGCATTGGAAAAGTTCAATAAATAAGGCGAGATTTGGTGGGATGCATAAGTAAGATTCGCAAAGGACTATGAAATGGGTTATATTCAACATAGAGTTAGGCCCTATGTCGAATACCTGGAGGCCATAATGGCTAAGAACTTCGCGGAAGAAAGAGTGACCCGGGGGGCGAAAACCCCGGATCACGTGTTCAACAAGGCATATTACCTCGTCAGGATTGGGGGTAGGTCGGGTCTCGTCACCCGGAACCCTCCATGAATCTCCTTCTTAGGAGGGAGGACGCCTGACTCGGCCAGCTCCTCCAGTTTGGCCTGGGTCACGGAAGACCGCGCCCAATTGGCGGATATGGACTGGGTCGTCCTTGGCTTTGCCGGCTGCTTCCCTTTGTTCTTAGGAGCCATTGGTTCAATCTGCAAAGCACAAGACGAAGAGGTGTAAAGCATGAGACTCGGAAGCTATGAGTTGTCCGAGTATAGATAAGCAGTATGAAAACTACGAACTATCCGGGTATCGACGAGCAGTACAAAAGTTATGGGATATCTAAGTATCAGCGAGCAATTATGAAAAGAGGTTGATTGCCCGTTATCTAGTGTGTGGATAAAAAAACTGGAAGTGGTGGACTGTCCGGGTATCGAATAACAGCCGCGGAAATTTGGGCGAGCTACACCTAGATTGGAAAATTGGCGGATGATTTCGCGGAGAAATTAACGATTGCAAGCGATAGGAAAGTACTGTGGGGTCAACAATTGAGCAATTGAACGAACTAGAGTGAAGATGAGCGATCTAATTCGGCGTGGGACAGGAAACGGCCCGCGGGCGGATCTAGATCCAATCTAGGTCAAATGGAGAGATTAGAAGCTAAATCAGTGAAAATAGGAGGCTTACCGGTGTGGATTGGAGAAGGGCGCGACGGCGGCAGATGGCGCAGTCGTGGTGTCCCCTTGCGATTCCCGGCGGGCAGTTCAAGGGCGCGGCGGCAGAGACTGGCGGTGGCGCGGAGCGAACTGTGGATGAGCGTAGCCGACGGTGGCTTTGCTCCGGCGGTGTGCCCGAGGTCTCCGTGGCGGTGCTGCGCGAGCTCGGGGGAGGGAGCGCCGGTGAGGAAGAAGAAGGTGGAAGAAATGAGCCGTTAGGTTTAGGTCACCCCCTAGGCACCTATTTATAGGTACGGGTGGGGAAACCTAGGCCGGCGAGCGGGAACCAAAAATTTCGGGATAAGGGATACCCGTCCTGATATTTTGGGATACACGTTAAGTGCTGGGACGAGATATCCGGAATGGATAGGAAGCAAATCTCTTCCGTGATATCCGGATCAATTAACGAGTGAAATAAGCCGGGTCTTCTGCATTTTCCTCGGAACATTGACCCAGAAAAGTAAAGATGGACTCAGAGAAAACCGGGTTATTATATGGACCACCAATGGAGTTAGGCCTAGCTGTTTATTAAAGCAACCTAACCCGGCCTCTGTGAACTTGTGTGTTTACTATTTTTGCAGGGAATAGCGTGCGCTTCAAGGAGGATCCCGTGAAGCCCAAGCTATTCTGGGGACTACTGATGGAGGGATGATAACCCGGTATGCTAATACCAAGGTGTAATTCGGCCCAAAGGACGCTGCACAAGACCCGGCTTAGGGAAAAGGAGCTTCTAGAAGGCCCAGGAGTGTAGGCCTCGTAACCCGGATTGTGGGTTCCGATAAGGAAGTTTAGGGTTTGTAAGTAGTGTCCAGGTAGGACTCCGAACACGCCTTGGATAGTAAGCCAGGGGATCCGGGTACTATATAAACCGGTCCCTAGGGTTAGGATACACAAGCTTACGAGATAGAGATTGCGAGATATCGAGTATCCCTTGTAACACGAGAGTTGGGACAATATATTCGGATCGGAGACTCGGCGACTTGATTGCCGGCTACCAGATCGCATATCACCATGGTTTCCCTTGAGCTAAACCCTCTCCCGAACACCAGAGTCGATTTTCCCCAAGACAAGTTACCCCCGGTAACGTCTGCCGTGATTATCCCACGACAGCGGCGGCTGAGCTAGTCGGGCCTGATCTGGGGTTCACCAGCACGGATGCTGCATCCGGTTGTCGATCGCCTCGAGCGGTGGAGGACGGATCTTCTCCTATAGGATATAGATGTCGACTTTGCGGGCCTGGATCCGTGATTTGACCTGGTTACCCGTGGCTAGGAGGTCGCCCGTTGACCTTGCTAGGGATGATGGGGGCTATTGTTTATGGTGGCGGTTAATGGGGTGGCGTTAGGGGGGACGACCTTGCTACGAGGACGCCGACGGTTGGGGACGGGGTCGGGTGGGGATGGCAGCGCTTTGGGATGTCGGAGCGGGAGGAGAGGTAGGCGTCGGGGGATGGAGAGGCAGGGCGGAGGGTGGAGAGGACGTCATGCAGCTGGAGCTGCGCGGGCGGAGGCCGATGGCGGTGGAGAGGTAGGCGTATTTTCCCCTTCAATAACGGTTCGATTTCTGTGGGGTGGCATTTTATTGTAATACATGTGAAAGTGAGAGGTAGTGTAGTATATCAGTTCGAGTCCCAGCCGAAGAAGCTAGAAAAACAGGGGACATGGATCCTTTGACGTAATGTACCCTACGGTGGAGTCACTGACACGTGGTCCCCATATCCCACTACATGGTACAATACATTAGGGGATCTGCGTCCGAAAAACTGATCGATACCAGTTTCTGAGATTGTGCTGCATTGGAGTTCCGCAGTGGGAAGAAGTGATACGTCTCCAACGTATCTATAATTTCTCATGTTCCATGATGATATTATGTCAATTCCTACATGTTTTCTCCCTTCTTTATAGCATTTTTACACATTTTTCGGGACTAACCTATTAACAAGATGCCAAGTGTCAGTTCCCTGTTTTCTGCTGTTTTTTTATTTCAGAAAAGTTGTTCTGGAAATATTCTCGGAATTGGACCCCGCAAATCCCGAAGTTCCTATTTTCCCCGGAAGCATCCAGAAGACTAAAGAGGAGTCGAAGACGGGCACCAGGGGTCCTCACCATAGCCACGCGCGGCCCTCCTGGCCGCGCCTGGGGGTTGTGAGGCCACCCTGGTGGCCCACCGACGCCGCCCTTTCGCCTATTTATTCCCCTCCGAAGGAAAACCCTAAGCACCTGATCAAGAATCCCCCGAAAAGTTCCGCAGCCACCATCATCGTCAACCCTAGATCAGGGGGGTTCTGAAGCTGTCTCCCGGCACCCTGCCGGAGAGGAGATCATCACCGGAGGACTCTTCATCACCATGCCTGCCTCCGGAGTGGTGCGTGAGTAGTTCATCCTTGGACTACGGGTCCATAGAAGTAGCTAGATGGTTGTCTTCTCCTCCTATGCCTCAATGTTTAGATCTCGTGAGCTGCCTAACATGATCGAGATTGTTCTTTTGTAATTCTATGTGATGTGTTTGCTGGGATCCGATGAATATTGAACTTATGCCAAGTTGATTATAGTCTTTATTGCATATGTTATTTTTGATCTTGCATGCTTTCCATTGCTAGTGGTTTCTCTGGCCAAATAGTTGCTAGTGACTCCAAGAGGGAGTATTTATACTCGATAGTTGGGTTCATGCCTCCTTTTCGCATGTGCTCGAGTGACAGAAACGTGACGGGGGAGGATGTGTTGTTGCCACTAGGGAGAAAACAGAGGTGTGAGTGCCCGCATGCACAATCATTGATTACATTACACACATTTCTTAATGCGATTATCTGTTGCTTGCAACTTAATACCTAAGGGGGTTCGGATGATAACATGAGGGTGGATTATTAGTCATATATGTAGTTGGATTACGGTCTATGTATATGGTTGTAATGCCTACACTAAATATCATAATAGTCATCATGTCATGAATGTGCACTACGGTGCAACCTCTATTTGTCAATTGCCCAGTTGTAATTTGTTCACCTAGCATACTATCTTTTATGGAGAGACACCACTAGTGAACCTATGAACCCCGGTCCATTTTCCTACACTGTTAAACAAACCACTACAATTCCCTATTTCCTTTACTTACTACAAGCATACACCATTTTCCACATTATACGTCTAATCTTTGTTTTCAGCAAGACCGGTGAGATTGACAACCTCACTGTACCGTTGGGACAAAGTATTTTGGTTGTGTTGTGTGCAGGTTCCGCGTTGTTGCTGACACCGGTGAGGCGCCATCACCATCGTTAGTGGCGTCAACCTTCCGAAGATCCTCTTTCTCCTACTGGATTGATAACCTTGGTTCTTAACTGATGGAAATTCTTACCGCTGCCCTCATCACACCCTCCTCTTGGGGTTCCCAACACTCTATCACAAGCAGCAAGAATTCCTAGCACCATCGAGGTGTAGCATCAAGGATTTATGGTGCCGTTGTTGGGGAGAAAGAAGTCTTCTGGCAAGGGGAGTCTTTTGCTTCTTTATATCAAAAACACAGAAAAATTAGTTTACTTCATAGCTGTTATTTTTTGCTTTTCTGCTCTTAGTTTAATCTCTAATCATGATTCTACCCAAGTTTACCTTGAAATACATACCAATAGGTAGCGATGATATAATTGGGAAAGATAATATTGGAGAGTTCTTTAATTATGTTAGTAAGCACAAAGAATTTGAGGATAGATCCTTAGCTGAACTTGGTCCAGATTATGAAACCGCTGCAGAATCTCTAGTTCGTATGCTGGAAGCTAGGTTTGTTAACCTTAATCCCATAACACAACAAATGTTCCTCAACCTTGATAACATTAAGGATAGCGAAAAAAAATAGTTTATTCTAGAAACTTTGTTTAAAGAATTTGGTGATGTCGCTATTGAGGCTAGAAAAGTTTTTAACCGATTTGAGATGTCAGGTTCATGTGTAGATGTTAATAGCACACCGGGTAAAGCCAATGATAAGGAAATAAAATACCAATACCCTTTAAATTGGTAGGAATGCATGTAGCTCTAGAAAGGAATTTTGATTGGATTGTTCCTGCAAACCCATTTGATGAAAGTAGTGTGCCTAAATGTGCTGATAAAAGGACATCTAAAACTTCTATAGATGAAATACAATTCATTTTTTAGGAGATTTATAAGCCTAATTTTGATACTTCTTCACTTCTACTTGAGTTGCTTTCTATGCCTAGCTGAAAGGCGTTAAAGAAAAGCGCTACCGGGAGACAACCCGTTATATTTGATCGTTTTCAACCCGTTTTCTGTCGTTTATTTTTGTTTTCTTTGCACCTGGGTGTTTTCTATTTCCTTAGCAACCCCTCTGTATCTTTTATTTTGTGCCTTGTTGAGCCAAGTAAAGCCTCTAGTGGAAAGTTGAGACTATATTTCGGATTTCTGCACAGGAAACAGATTTCTGCTGTCCATTGTTAAATCCGTATAAAATCACAGAAAATTCAAAATGACCTGAGTTTTTTTGTGCATAATCCTAGGCTATATACGCAAGTTTTCTTAGTTGACCACTTTTTTATTTGAGCAACATAATATTTTAGAAAAAAATCATCTTTATCTGTTGTCCTGTTTTGACAGATTTCTGCCAATAATTGCATTTGCATCTTAATCTCTTTCTTTTGTTGTTCTTTTGATAAAAAGAGTTATAAAAGAAGTTGTGACAGTAGCTAATGTGTTTATGAGTGTTAGGCTTGTGTTGAAACTGAACCATGTGAATTTATTATTTCGATTTCACTAACGTTGCTAATGAAGATTGTGAGAAGTTTGGTGTGAAGGAAGATTTCAAGTGTCAAGAGAAGAGGATGATATGATGTGATCAAGAAGAGTGAAGAGGCTAATATTGGGGATGCCCCGGAGGTACATCCCAGCAAATTCCAAGAAGACTCAAGAATCTAAGCTTGGGGATGCCCAAGGCATCCTCTTGTTCATCAACAAATTATCAGGTCACTTCTAGTGAAACTATATTTTTATTCGGTCACACCTTATGGGCTTTACTTGGAGCGTCTTTTATTTTTCCTTTCAGTTTGTTTTTATTTTTGCAATAAGCTTGGTTGGTCCCCAGCATTATTTTATTGGAGAGTGACACGCTCCGCCTTTTCATGGGAATACTTTGTATTCTTAATCTTTGTCTGGCTGCTCCATTTATTTAGCTCTTGTTTTGCATGCATTTCTTTGTATGGTGCTTGTTGGGAAAAGAAAATGCTGCTTGAGACAGAATTTATAATGGTGCAAGTAGAAGCTTGTATAGACTGTGGCTAGAACTTTTTCATATCATGCTAGATATTATTTTAGTTTTAAAGCCTTGTGGTTATTGAGTAGCTTGATTATCCTCAAATAGATGAGAGTGTTTAATGTGCCATTGAAAGAATCATGAGTTGTTCTTGTCATATTGAAGCATAAATTTGTGGTATTTGATACGTCATAAATGTATCCCTAATTTCTGAAGCTCCATGATGATATTATGCCAATTTCTACATGTTTTCTCCCTTATTTATATCATTTTCATATGTTTTCCGGGACTAACCTATTAACAAGATGCCCAGAGCCAGTTCCCTTTTTTCTATTGTTTTTAGTTTCAGAAAAGTTGTTCTGGAAATATTCTCGGAATTGGAAAATTCGAAGCCCGGAAGTCCTATTTTCCCCGGAAGCATCCAGAAGACCGAAGAGGAGTCGAACAGGGGCAGCAGGGGCCCCACACCATGGGCTGGCGCGGGTCCCCCCAGCCGCGCCAGCTAGGGGTGTGGGGCCCCTGGAGCTCCACCGCCTTTGCCCTTTTGCCTATTTAAGCTCCCCGGATGGAAAACCCTTAGTACCTGATCAAAATCCCCGAAAAAGTTCCGCAGCCGCCGTCACCGTCAACCCTAGATCAGGAGGGTTCTGAAGCTGTTTTCCGGCACCCTGCAGGAGAGGAAATCATCATGCCTGCCTCCGGAGTGATGCGTGAATAGTTCATCGCTGGACTACGGGTCCATAGTAGTAGTTAGATGGTTGTCTTTTCCTCATATGCCTCCATGTTTAGATCTCATGAGCTGCCTATCATGATCGAGATTGATTTTATGTAATTCTATATGTTGTGTTTGTTGGGATCCGATGAGTATTGAACTTATGCCAAGTTGATTATAGTCTTTATTGCATATGTTATTTGTGATCTTGCATGCTTTCCGTTGCTAGTGGTTGCTCTGGCCAAGTAGTTGCTAGTGACTCCAAGAGGGAGTATTTATGCTTGATAGTGGGTTCGTGCCTCCTTGTTGCCTTGCTCGAGTGACAGAAACGTGAAGGGGAGGATGTGTTGTTGCCATTAGGGAGAAAACAACGGTGAGAGTACCCGCGTGTATAATCATTGCTTACATTACACACTTTGTTTAATGCAATTATCTGTTGCTTGCAACTTAATACCTAAGGCGGTTCGGATGATAACCTGAGGGTGGATTATTAGTCATAGATGCAGATGGATGTTGGTCTATGTATCTTGTTGTAATGCCCGCACTAAATATCATAGTAATCTTCATGTTATAATGTGCACTACGGTGCAACCTTTATTTATCAATTTCCCAGCTGTAATTTGTTCACCCAACATGCTATCTTTTATGGAGAGACACCACTAGTGAACCTATGAACCCCGGTCCATTTTCCACACTTTTAAACAAACCACAACTGTTTCCTGCTTTCTCTACTTTCTGCAAACATTCAACTGTTTTCCACACTATACGTCTAATCTTTGTTTTCAGCAAGACCAGTGAGATTGACAACCTCACTGTACCGTTGGGGCAAAGTATTTTGGTTGTGATGTGTGCAGGTTCCACGTTGTTGCTGACACCGGTGAAGCGCCAGCTCCACCGTCAGTGGCATCAACCTTCCGAAGATTCTCTTTCTCCTACTGGATTGATAACCCTGGTTCTTAACTAAGGGGAAAACTCCTACCACTGTGCTCATCACACTCTCCTCTTGGGGTATCCCAACAAAGCGCATCAAGGATTTTTCTGGCGCCGTTGCCGGGAAAATGGAAGTCTTCTGGCAATGGGAGTCTCTCACTCTCAACCTCTTTATTTTGTTTATTGTCTTATTTTTATTTGTGTATCGTTTTTATTCTTTATATTGAAAACACGAAAAAAATTAGTTCTTATTCTAGTTTTTTTTTTTTTGCTTTATCATGCTTGCTATCAATGTTTGATGTCTCTGAAACTAGATCTCATAGGCAAGGTGAGTTCACGGATGAACAACAAAAATATTATAATGATCACCGCTTGTCAGAAAAAGGGATACACTTATGGGAACAAATTAATAAATTTCATGACTATGCTAAAAACTTGTGCTCTACTTATAATGTTACTTATTGCTTTGGTAAATCTTGCTTCTGTAGGAGGTATAAACACCTCCCTTTTCAATGTGAGTGTAATGATGATGTTACCACATCTTCTTATGTTAAGAGAGATTATTAATTATATGATGTGGAACAAATTGAAAAATTTATTGCTTGGAAGGGTGCATTCGAAATTGCCTATTTGCTTGAAAGTATTTATGATGCACCTTATAAATATGAGATTTATGCTATACTTGAATATTGCTTTGATAATTACAAGGATTGTAATTACTGCATAATGGAATATCTTAATAAATGCTCTCAACCTAAAGAAGCAATTAACGTCTCGCAGGAGCCTATGGAGGAAGAAATTGCTGAAACTGGAAGCTCTTTAGATGAAAAAGAGGAGGAGAGTGATGATCAAGAGAAGGAAGAATGTCTACCTCCCAATGATAGTAACTCTTTAACTCATAATTGTGATGATCCTATTGATTCTTTTGAAATATCCCTTTTTGATGAAGTTGATACTTGCTATACTTGTGACCTTGATAGTACTATGAATGAACCTTGTGAGAATGATATTGCTACTGTTATTTATGATAATCCATGCTACTTTGATAAATCCAATGAGAATCCTCTATTTATTCCAACTATTGATAAGCATGATAATGAGGAAGTTTGTTTAGAAAATTTATATGATAATGCTCTTGATGATGGTCCTGTGTTACTTGATATTATAAATAATAATGCTACTGAAAATAGGATTGCTTTTAATGTGTCCTATAACTTTTATGAGTGATCAATCATCTTATTTTTCTATTGCTAAAAGTGGGGAAAAAGAGGAGTTGATTTTTAATTTTGATCCCACTATTTTTGAGCTTGATATGAATTGTGTGCTTTCATACCATCAAAAACATGATTTATGTGATAAATATGTTGTTGAGTTTGTTCATGATACTACTAGAAATTATTACGAGAGAGGAAAATATGGTTGTAGGAATTTTCATGATACTAAAACACCTCTCTTTTTGTTTAAAATTTTGAAGTTGCTCTTGTTCTACCTTCCCATGATTTCTAGTTTGAGCTTCTTTAATTTGTTTCTTTACAAGATTCCTATACATAGGAAGTGGGTTAGACTTAAATTTGTTTTATACTTTCCTCTTTATTCTCTCTTTTTATTAACTCATATTTCTTACATGAGCATCTTCTCAAACCTTTTTATGCCTAGATGAAAGGCGTTAAAGAAAGCGCTACTGGGAGACAACCCGTTTTATTTATCTGTTTTCTTTCTGTTTTCTTTGTTTTCTTTGGTGTGCTTTGCACCTAGGTGTTTTCTATTTCCTTAGCAACCCCGTTGTATCTTTTCTTTTGAGTTTTTTTTGAGCCAAGTAAAGGCTCTATTGGAAAGTTGACACTATATTTCAGATTTCTGCGCAGAAAACAAATTTCTGCTGTCCACTGTTGATTCCGTTAAAAATCACAGAACATTCAAAATGACCTGAGCTTTTTGTGCTTATTCCTGAGTTATATATGCAACTTTTCTTAGTTTGCAACGTTTTTATTTGAGCAAAAATATCGATCTTTGCCTGTTGTTCTGTTTTTGACAGATTTCTACCATTTATCGCATTTGCATATTAATCTCTTTCTTTTGGTGTTCTTTTGAGAAAAAGATTTTTTAAATAAGTTGTGACAGTATCTAATGTGTTTTTAATTGCTAGTCTTGTGTTGAAACTAAACCATGTGAGTTTATTATTTCGATTGCACTAACGTTGCTAATGAAGATTGTGAGATTTTTGACGTGAAGGAAGTTTGCAAGGGTCAAGAAAAGAGGATGATATGATGTGATCAAGAAGAGTAAAAAGCCTAAGCTTGGGGATGCCCCGGTGGTACATCCCAGCAAATTTCAAGAAGACCCAAGCGTCTAAGATTGGGGATGCCCTTCATCAACAAATTATCAGGTCACTTCTAGTGAAACTATATTTTTATTCATTCGCATCTTATGTGCTTTACTTGGAGCGTCTTTCTTTTTGTTTTCAGTTTGCTTTTGCTTTTACTTTTTTTTACTTTTATAATAAGCTTGGTTGAACCCAGCATTCTTTTATTGGAGAGTGACACGCTCCGCTTTTTCATGAGAATATGTTGTATTCTTAGTCTCTGTTTGAACGTTGATGACCATAACTAGATCGAATGGACCAGATTCTTTTAAGTGGAAATTGACTACGTCAGGTGCTTTCACTGTAAAATCTTATTATGAGGATTTAATGAACGGAAGTACTAGATTTCTACGTAAATATTTATGTAAATTAAAAGTACCACTTAAAATAAGGATCTTCATGTGGTTCCTTTACCGTAAGGAATTGTTGACGAAAGATAATCTGACTAAGAGGAAATGGACGGGATGTTCGAAATATGTTTTATGTGGGGATAACGAGACTATTGAGCACTTGTTTATTACATGTATGTTTGCACAAAAGATTTGGCGATTAATTCATTTTACTTTTAGTATCACGCCACCGAGATCAATCAATAATTTGTTTGGGGGATGGTTAAATGGAGTGGATAGGAAGACTAAAGCGATTATACGCATTGGTGTATGTGCTTTTCTTTGGGCAATTTGGAATTGCATGAATGATGTTATTTTTAACAAGATGGAAGTTGGACTGTTTTTGCAGGTAGTACACAGGGCTACCCACTCGATACACTCCTCTCCCCAGAAGCTCTACGTGAACGTTTGGATACAGGACGTGCAAGACTGATGGTGGTCGTGCGAGCTATCTTTGGCCAGGGTGGGTGGCTGCACACTAGGAGAATACAATATGTGTAGACTCTTGATTTTGCCTTATTTTCGCTGGCTAATTTTTGTAGGCACGCTGCAGTTTCGTTAATTTGTAATAAGATGGGATATTTGGTGAGCTCGAACACCGTACTATTAATAAAGTAAGCTGTGTGCATCCACTGGATGCAGAGGCTGAATTTTCCATTTCAAAAAAAAAGCCACAGATTTACTTGGTTTCCATGATTTTCAACTGCCTAGTTCTCATCTTAAAATGGTCTTTGATATGCCATTTTGAAATCACAATGACATTTCTTTTATTTTGGCATTTCTGTTTTTATTATCATTTGTCTTTTCAAACTAGCAAAACTAAGGTTCCATCACTTTATGTGGTGCACGTATCAAATTCAGGGGCGTTATCGACATCTTATAAGTTATAACTTAACACGACAAATAAGTCAAAACTCCAGAAGCTCAAAAAAAAATGTCCCGAGTAGTTTCTAGGAGCTTCTCTCCACCACAGTTTTTCGCGACTGGAATGCATAAGCATCGCCCAAAAGAAGTCACCCGTAATAAGGTATGTGTAAAGCAACTATGCAACTATGCCGACATAGTCGAGTTCGACGGAACCCAGCCAGAGTGTCCCGTTCCTCTCGGTCACTTCGCTGAGCGTCACGCCCTTTGCTGCAGTGAGCTCCTCCACCTGCACCCCGTTGCCGTCGAGCCGGACACCCACCAAGTGCTTCACCGGAGCCGTGGCCGTGCCCGGCCGCCCCTTCTCCTGGTTCAGGGCGACCCAGTACCCGCCCTTCCTGTCGCGCCTCACGTTGTCCGGGTAGCCCAGCAGATCAGCCAGCAGCTCGTACTGGCCGGCCTTTGGTCCCTGCAGATAGTACTTGTGTGCCTGGCACGGAACGGTATGCGCCACGACCAAGTAGGTCCCGTCGTAGCTCACGGCGACGCCGTTTGGGTATAGAAGGCCGTCCTTGAGCACGGCGACCTGCTTCGTCTTGGCGTCGTACCTCAGCAGTCTCCCTGTCGCGTCCGCGTTCATCATTATCTCAGTATTGAACCTGCAATTAAGTAGCACAACATCCATAAATATTGATTTTGTTTCATAATCTGAGGGTGTACAAAAGTTTTTCTACGTTGATATATTGTTCTTACATTGGAAATTCATGATTTGGGGGGGTGACCGCAAATCAACCAATATACCTGATGAACGGTGGTATATACTCTACAAACCTTTTTTTATTTACATGTAGTACTAGGTATTTTACACAGGATATGGCCATGTTAATTTGTAAAATTACAATTGTTCCTACCCACAGAATTATTTTCTATACATCACTAGTGGAAACAGGGCCTTTTGTCCCGGGTCGTAAGGGCCATTTGTCCCGGTTGCGCAACTGGGATGGGCTAGCCGGGACAAATGGCCCTCCCCATTGGTCCCGGTTGTGCCAGGACCCGGGATGGTAAGGCTGGCCCACGTGGCGACTCTGGGCCAGGGACCGCGAGGGAGTTCGTCCCGGTTCGTTTTAGGGACCGGGATGGATGCCTTCTTAAAAAAAGAATAAAGTCCGCCCATTTTCCCTGCCGCGGCAGGTTTTTTTTGTTCGTTTTTTTTCTCCTGCCTCGCAATCGCCAACCGGCCTTCCCTTCCCCAACCGCTCCAGGCCCACGTCTTTAATTAAGCCCACTGACACATTTTTTAGTCAAAAAGGCCCACTGGCCCGCGTCTTTTATTATGGACAGTCAACGGTTCGAAGGGCCCACTGGCCCGCGTCTGTTATTATGGCCAGTCAACAGGGGCCACTGGCCAGCGGCCTGGTGGCTGGTTCGGCTGGTCCCTTAAACTAAGACCGAAGGACGGTCAAAGGGCCGCTGTCCGCCTCGTCTTCCCGCCCCGCCTCGGCTTCCCGCGCCCCACTCCCCACGCGCCACGCCTCGGCTCCCCGCATTCATGGCCGCCTGCAACCGCCGCCACGTTCAGGCCGCCGGTTGGCATGCCAGCCCACCCCGGGTCCTTTTTAAAGGCCCCCCGCCGCCCGTACAACCCACCCACCCCGGACGCGTCCCTGGCAAAGCAACCCTAGCCGCCACCATGTCCCGCTGGTTCTCGAACTCCGCGCCCCCGGGCAAGCGGTTCCGCCGGTACGTCCGGGTGGACGAGGCGGAGTGGCACTGGAACAATGCCACTCCGGTGTTCTACAACGACGTGCACCTCCCGGACGGCTGGCACCTGAACCCCCAGCGGATCCCAGTGCCGCCGGCCCCGACCGGCGCGGCGCTGCTCGAGGAGATCGACCGCCGGCGCGAGCTCCTGCCGGCCCCCGTCCGCAGGGAGCGGATGTACGCGCGCGGCTCCCCCTACTGGGCCGCCTGGCTCGAGCAGGAGCACGAGCAGCGCCGCCGCTCCTTCATCCCCGCCCCCCCTCGAGGCCAACGTGGACGACTACCCCCCGCCAGCGCCCGGCGGGGAGAGGGAGCTATGGCTCCTCGTGGACGAGCCGGAGGACTTCTCCGGGGAGGAGGACCCCGAGCTCCGGGCCGCCATGGAGAAGGCCTGCGAGGCCTCCCGCCGCTCCCTCATCGACGACGAGATCAAGAGGTGGGAGCATGTCGTGGCCGCCGCCGCCGCCGCCGCCGCCGCCATGCCGCCGCCGCCGCCACCCCCTAACGAGCCTGCCATCCCCTGGTGGCAGGCGATGAACGCCGAGCTGGAGGCGTCCGAGGACATGCCGGAGCCGCAGCCGCTCCCACCAGGCCTGGAGTATGGCATGACCTGGGCCTGGACCGGCGGCGTTTGGGCGCCGGGGTCGCCGGAGCAGGAGGAGGAGCTGCCCCCGCCGCCGCCGCTGCCGCAGGAGGTGCTGCCCCCGCCGCCGCCGTACGCGCCCCCGATGCCCCCGATGTCTCCAGCCCCGGCGAGCCCGGCCCAGCCGCCTGCCCACCTGTGGCAGCCACCCGCCTATGTAAGCCTCTCCGACGACGAGGACGACTAGATCGGCGCCGGCCGCCTGTGGCCGCGCCGCCGCCCCCCTATTCTATATAGACAACGCCCCTAGCTACCCCCCCAAGAAACGGCCGGCCGCCTGTGGCCGCGCCGCCGCCCCTTATGCAAGTACGGCCGGCCGCCTGTGGCCGCGCCGCCCCTATGTAAGCAAGGCCCCTGGCCTTATTTTAATATAAGTTGTGTTCCCCTAATCTACTGTGTCCCTAGTCCATCCCCGCCGGCGGAACGCCGGCGGATCTGTCCACTCGTTCCCGCCGCCGGCAGGGCTTCGCCCAGCCATATCCACTCGTACCCGCCCCTGGGGTGTCCGCTCGGCCTGGAGAGAGGGCCGCGCTTTTTATACACTTGGGCCTTTAGTCCCGGCCCGTGCCACCAACCGGGACTAGAGCCCCTTTGGTCCCGGTTGGTACCACGGCCCGGGACCAAAAACAAATTTCGAATTTCGGTGGCACCCCTGCGCGCCCAAAATTTTTTAGCGCCAAAATTTGAAAAGTGTTAAGTTTACACATCACCAACATACGGAGGAGAGAGAAACAGAAAAGTGGGATGGTGGAACAATAATGCTTGCCAGCTTTTCTTCGTGTCCCTTGCTTATGATCGCTTCGGCCGTAACCATGGAGCATCTTCATTATTTAACGGGATGGTGGGGTCAGATTTCACTGTGAAGGGTGGAATTTCAACAAACTTATTATAATCTTCTGACCTGTCTGTCGTGTCCTCGATTCCCACGATGTTTCTTTTCCCTGAGAGAACTATGTGACGCTTCGGCTCATTGTATGATGAAATTGTTCCCTTATTTTTTCTTTTCTTCGGTCTGGAAGACATGTCCTTCACATAGAAGACCTGAGCCACATCATTGGCTAGAACGAATGGTTCGTCATTGTAACCAATACAGTTGAGATCCACTGTTGTCATTCCATAAAGCGGGTCTACCTTTACCCCTTCTCCATTCAGGTTGACCCATTTGCACTTGAACAAAGGGACCTTAAAAGAAGGTCCATAGTCAAGTTCCCATATCTCCTCTATGTAACCATAGTATGTGTCAGTTTTTCCATTCTCGTTTGTTGTATCAAAGCGGACACCACTGTTTTGGTTGGTGCTCTTCTTATCTTGGGAGCTCGTGTAAAATGTATTTCCATTTATCTCGTACCCTTGAAAACTCCCAATAGTCGAAGATGGTGACCCTGCCAACATGTATAGCTGATCTTCAACAGTGGTGTCATTTATAAGACGTGTTTGCAACCAACTTCCGAAAGTCTCCATGTGTTCGCGTTTAATCCATGAGTCATCCTTCCCCGGGTTTGCAGACCGTACAATATTCTTGTGTTCCTCGACATACGTAGCCATGAACAAAGAATTTTGTAGAACTGTGTAGTGTGCTTTGGTCAAAGAATGCCCGTCCCTAGGTATCATTGTTTTCTTTCCCAGCGTTCCTTTTCCCCTCAGTCTCCCCTCATGCCGCGATTCAGGAACACCAATTGTCTTAAGGTCAGGAATAAAGTCAACACAGAACCCAATGACCTCCTCTGTTCCATAGCCCTTCGAGATGCTTCCTTCTGGCCTAGCACGGTTATGAACATATTTCTTCAAGACTCCCATGAACCTCTCAAAGGGGAACATATTGTGTAGAAAGACCGGACCGAGAATATGAATCTCTTCACATAGGTGAACAAGGAGATGAGTCATAATGTTGAAGAAGGATGGTGGGAACACCAACTCAAAACTAACAAGACACTGGACCACATCCCTCTGTAATCTTGTCAGAATTTCTGGATCGATTACCTTCTGAGATATTGCGTTCATGAATGCACATAGCTTCACAATGGGTACTCGAACATTTTCCGGTAGAAGCCCCCTCAATGCAATCGGAAGCAATTGCGTCATAATCACGTGGCAGTCATGAGACTTCAGGTTTTGGAATTTTTTCTCTGCCATGTTTATTATCCCCTTTATATTCGACGAGAAGCCAGACGGAACCTTGATACTGTAAAGGACTTCAAAGAATATTTCCTTCTCTGCTTTAGTAAGAGCGTAGCTGCTTAAGGAATGGCGCCCTGTATCTGTGTGCTTGTTGCTTGGGTCTTTCATACGTTGCTGATCCTCCCGTGCTTCAGGCGTATCTTTTGACTTCCCATACACGCCCGGGAAGCATAGCAGATTGACACATAGATTCTTTGTCACGTGCATCACGTCGATCGAAGACCGGACATCTAAAACTTTCCAATAGGGTAGCTCCCAAAATATAGATTTCTTCTTCCACATGGGTGCCCGCTTATCAGGGCCGTACGGAACTGGTTGGCTGCCAGCAGCCTTACCAAAGATTACTTCTAGGTCCTTGACCATATCGAATATATCATTACCACTACGGAGCTCAGGCTTCTTTCGGTTATCTGCCTCACCTCTGAAATGCTTCCCTCCTTTTTTCCTTAAGGGATGCTTGATCGGAAGAAATCTACGATGCCCCAGGTATACAACCTTTTTACATTTATCCAAAAAAACACTGTCAGTCTTATCTAAACAGTGTGTGCATGCATTGTATCCCTTGTTTGTATGACCGGAAATGTTACTAAGAGCTGGCCAATCATTGATGGTCACGAAAAGCAACGCCCGTAGGTCAAATGGCTTTTGTTCGTTCTCATCCCACACACGTACACCTGGTTTGCCCCACAGTTCTAAGAGTTCTTCCACTAATGGCCTTAGATACACATCAATGTCGTTGCCAGGTTGCCTCGGGCCTTGGATGAGAACTGGCATCATAATGAACTTGCGCTTCATGCACAACCAAGGAGGAAGGTTGTACATACATAGAGTTACAGGCCAAGTGCTATGACTGGAGCTCTGCTCCCCAAAAGGATTAAAGCCATCTGTACTTAGACCAAACCATAAGTTTCTCGCCTCTCCTGCAAAGTCTGGAAAGTCTCTCTCGATCTTTCTCCACTGCGATCCATCGGCGGGGTGCCTCAACTTTCCATCTTTCTTACGGTCTTCTTTGTGCCATCGCAACAACCTAGCATGCTCTTTGTTTCTAAACAGACGTTTCAGCCGTGGTATTATAGGAGCATACCACATCACCTTAGCAGGAACCCTCTTACGGGGGGGGGGGGGGGGGCTCGCCGTCAACATCACCAGGATCATCTGCTCTGATCTTATACCGCAGTGCAGTGCATATCGGACATTCATCCAAATTCTCGTACTTCTCACCGCGGAAGAGAATGCAGTCATTAATGCATGCATGTATCTTCTGCACATCTAATCCTAGAGGGCAGAGAGCTTTCTTTGCTTTGTACGTACTCTCAGGCAATTCGTTATCCTTTGGAAGTTTTGGCTTCATTAGTTGAAGTAAAGTCTCAAATGCCTTGTCAGTCACACCGTTTTGTGCCTTCCATTTCAGCAACTCCAGTGTGGTACCGAGCTTTGTGCTACCATCTTCGCAATTTGGGTATAACAATTTTTTGTGATCCTGTAACATGTTGTCCAGTTTCAACCTCTCCAATCTATTTTCACAGTCTTCCCTTGCATCAGCAATAACTCGGCCAAGATCATCATCGGGCTCTTCTGATGCCTGTTCTTGATCACCTCCTTCTTCTGCATTCTCTTCCATTGCAGTATCGTCGTATTCAGGGAACAAAGGATCTTCTTCTTCTTCTTCATCGTCTTCCATCACAACCCCTCTTTCTCCATGCTTGGTCCAGCAATTATAGCTGGGCATGAAACCTCTCCGAAGTAGATGGCCGTGAAGGATTCTTTCGGAAGAATGTTCTCTGACGTTCCGACAATCAACACATGGGCAACACATGAAGCCATTATCTTTGTTCGCCTGAGCTACAGCAAGAAATGCATTCAGGCCTGCCATATACTCGGAGGTGCGTCGGTCACCGTACATCCATCGCTGCCGTGCATCCATCTGCATCATATAATTAAGTTTATCAAAATACATATTAATACAGATATAACCACAGTACATCGACAAATAATACTTTTTTATGTATCAGTTACAGATGAAAAAGATAATTTGTTAACCTCGGTCGAAGAAACCATTTTCAGTGAGCTTGTGTGCGTTTCGGGAATTTCGTCGAACACCTCGTGTGCATAGTAAAAAAAAACAGCAACACCACACTCTCTCACACCTCCAAGCAAAAAAAAAAGATGGAAGGAGGGGGGGCTGGGGCAGTATATATAGGGGAAGGGGGCATTGGTCCCGGTTCGTGGACTAAACCGGGACAACAGGTCATGCGCGTGCCACGTGGCCTGTGGCTAGGCATTGGTCCCGGTCCGTGGCACGAGCCGGGACCGATATGCCCCCCACGAACCGGGACCAATGCGCCCAGGCGATTCCTGTTGCCCCGGGCGCACGAACCGGGACCAATGCAGGGCATTTGTCCCGGATTTGGTTGCAACCGGGACAGCTGCCCCCCGGCCCCCTGGACGAGAGGGGTTGTTTCCACTAGTGCATGCATATTCACAATTAGAATTAACACATATAAACTGGTTGGACATGTAATTTACTACACGTATATACATTGATACGGTCAAATTTCTCACAACGTCATGTAAAGAAAGGTGTACATGGGTTATTTTTTTAATTATTTTCTGGGCTGTTTCCTTAAACCGTTTATTTATTTTGGACTAAACAGGATGTAGCGGAGAATAACGCTAGATGATGGTATAGTGCAGGAAATTGGACTGTTTGTGAAAATTAAAACAAATATTGATTTAGTTTCAACTTTTGCGGATCGAGTAATAAAATTAATTTGAGGATGTACTATTATGTTTGTTTGTGTATTCATACGTACCTGCGTGGATACGTGACACTGCTGTCGGTGAAGTATACATCACCGGTAGCCTGATCGACGTCGATGCCGTTGACGAAGTTGAACGGAACGCCCTCAGCCCCGGTCGCGAGCACCTCGGCCTCGCCTCCATTGGGACCGACCTTCATGAGCCCCTTGTATGCATCAGCGATGTAGGGGTCGCCGGACTTGCGGTGGAAGGCGAGCCCCAACGGACGACCGCACATGCTCTCTGTCTCCTCCGACGGTGCCACGGGCACGGTGCATAGTGGAAACTTCCTGTCGTTGGCGTGGTGGGCGAAGGTGGTCCAACCGACGGCGCTGCGGCCCCACTTGAGGACACGGCCATCGGAGACGCCGGTGTAGGGCCCCTGGCCGTACGCGTCAAAGGCGAGGCTCTCGGCGCCGGTGACTCCGCTGGGAAGGAGTAGGCGGAAGCTCCACTCCGTGGCGCTGGTTTTGATCTCCGCCCCCGCGCACGAAGGGAATATGACGGCGAGAAAGCCCACGAGAAGGACGAGCCACGTGCTCGAGAAGCCGCCGCGCCCCATGAGCAACAGTGTGTTTTTTTGGCGAACTGTTTTGTAGTGGATGAGTTGAAAATTGTGGCTTTTCCGACAGGGGCTCAGATTTAAAGGCGCCTAGCTTAGGTGTGTTTGAATTGCACTTGCGTTGGGGCGTTGAGAGAAGGGAAACGCTTATAATCGTCCGGGGGATCCCATCTCGCTATCCTCCGCCTCCCTTGCGTAACGCGTGTCGCTAGACGTGGCACCGAAACGAGTGGCCCCACCATGCATCACCCGTACTCATCTCTTCCTCCTTATCTCCTTCCTCCTTATCTCCTCGTATATTTCCCCGCATCTCTCACATCCGCTCTGCTGTTTCCTCTCCTGTAAATTCAGCGCTGCTCCTCTCCTGTAAATTCAGCGCTGCTCCTCTTCTCCTCCACCCCACCATGATTTGCTGCCGTTCCTCTTCCATCCACGATCTGCTGCAGCTCCACTCCCTTCAGATCTTTTTCACCGGAGCTGTGAGGCTTGGGATGCCGACGCCGCGAGCCGTGCGCGTCGAAGCGGCGCGTGCCGCGCTACGAGCAGCACGCCTCGAAGCTACTCGGCGGCTACCAGCGATTCGACACAGCTCCCCTTCCACCGGAGCTTTCGATGGAGCTGCAAGGCCCAGGATGCCGATGCTACGAACAGTGCGCATCGGAGCTACGCACCCAAACTCCTCTGTTCCGGTCAGCAGTGGAAGCAAATCGACAAATTGATGGAACCCTGGACCTGGAGGATGTCAGAGGGGAACGCAAGGTTGGTTAAGCTGCGCGTGCAGATCTGGGAGCACTTTTCTTTTCTTTTTTTGCCATCCGTGTGCAAATTATTGTAAGTTTTGTAGCAAAATTTTTGTCGCTTGGATGCAAATCCATATACTTACTGTAGCAATTTTCTTCCTCCGATGATTTTTTTAATATTGTGCAATTTTTTTAAATGTTTGTAGCAACAAATTCCGACTGTGGATGCAAAATCATCCATTTGTTGTAGCAATTTCTTTTTCAAAAGCTGCAATTGTTTCTTCAAGAGATGCATTGTAGCATTTTTTTTCTTTTTTTTATGCTACCGATGTTTTGTTACGGGTGCTACAAGCGGCTGCAATTGTTTCTTCAAGAGATGCATTGTAGCATTTTTTTTCTTTTTTTATGCTACCGATGTTTTGTTACAGGTGCTACAAGCGGTTGCAATTGTTTCTTCAAGAGATGCATTGTAGCATTTTTTTTCTTTTTTTATGCTACCGATGTTTGTTATGGGTGCTACAAGCGGCATGCACGGATGCTACCGGCGATGTCGATGCCACACTCCCCGGAGTTGGGCGGCGGTCAGAAGCTGCACTCGCGAAAGAGCACGACAGTGCTCCCAAGGGAGGACATCGGTGCTCCCGTGCAACCGCGGCGATGCTCCCATTGGCCTGAAGCGGTGCGCCCATGGGCTGGCGGCAGAGCAACGAAAATCCAGCAGTGGTGCTAGCAGCGGGTCGTCGTCGATAAGATCTCTCGCTGGAGACGAGGACATTGCCAGCGTGTGCTTGTCGTGGCATGCTTCGATGCTTTTCCCCGCGTTATTCTTTTATGCGGTCGGGAGTTCCAGGAGAGGTAGAAAAAAAGACGAGCGAAGACCTTTTTAGCGGACACGTGTCAAGGTATGGATGCGGGGGATCGGTAGTTTCCCCCGGGGACGCTCAGCGCGATCCTTGAGAGAATGAGAGTTGTAATCGTTTTTTTTCTTTTATCTCGGAAGAGTTGGTAATTTGGTCATGGTAAACATAGGACCGTGGATTTCCTATCGCATGGACGTAAACGGCGTGACGTCGTGCACCTAGCGACCTTCCCCAATCTCATTTTCCTCTCTGTCTCCTCGTGCTCTCTCCTGTCTCTTCCCATGGCGGCACACATCCGAACTTTGATTCCGCCCCTGCTTCCTACCCGGTGTCCTCGCCCGCTCCGCAGCCTCCCGACGGGGCCTTCTCGCAACCTATTCCGGCGAATCAAAATCACCTGCGCGGCCTCCGGAGGCGGCGGCGGCAGCGGCAGTGGGCCGCCGGCTGAGAAGGGGGAGGAGAAACCGCGCCTGCCGGCGCTGTCGGAGATACGTTGGGGGGAGCTGCTAGCGCCGACCCCAGACAACGCCGCGGCCGTTGCGCTGACGGCCGCGCTGGTCTGGGCAGGCGCGTCGCTGCTGCTGCAGCTGGTGCTCATCTCCGCCTCCATCTTCGCCGCCGCCCTCAAGTACTCCTTCGTCGCCGCGCTCCTACTCTTCGTCCTCATTGCGCTCCTCTGAGTAGTGAGGTGACGCCCATTCTCCTCCTCCTCCTCCTCCTCTAGGGTCTAGTCCACCACTGCACGCCGTTGCACGACATTTCCTAGCTGTTTACCCCACTCCCCTAAAATTGTCTTCATTGTGCCAAGCCTCTGCATTTTCAGGGCCATCCTATGAATTTCGCTCCACCACTGTTATGTCATCAAAGTAATTTTTCAAGACATTTAGGTTGCGAAAATAATACTGCATGGATTGCAGTCACAAAAGCCACTAGATTCAGTAGAGTTTAGTTAATGTGGGTTATTCAATACAACTTGCACTCCGAGTAGCAAAAATTATGAATGTACTTGTTGTGGAGACACACCAAATGACAGTGACGATGACAGCTCACACTACTAGAATGAAAAGAATCAGTTTCCATTGGTAACTGGATGTGTTGCATATGGAGATCCAACAAAGACGGAGCACATATTCATGAGTTCATTCTGTTCTTTCACCTGGGCATTGGAAATGAAAAAAGATAATCAACATACCATATCTTATTCGCAAAAAGAAGTGCAATAGCTGTGCAAACAACAAATTTGAATATGAAAGTGGTTCTATTAAATAGTGGGAAGATAGTAAGTGTTAATTCTAAGTTTGTCTTACCAGTGTAGGTCTGTGCTTTTCAGTGGGAAGTGTATTCATATGTTACGTGATTTGAAGGAAAATACCAGAATATGTTGAAGGTAGCGTAAAACTGTTTCATATATATCTAAGTAGAGAGGAGTGTGAACGTGATGCTTAAACTTCAATAGTTGTGCTTAAGGACAAACTAGAAAGTCAACTTATCGGGTGACAGAATAACCCTTTTCATTCTAATATCAAATATGATTATCAGTTATGCCACCTGTTAATCATTTTGATGAAATTGTAGTTGCATATTTGTATATTTGTTTAGGAACTTCAGATTGCTTGTGGCCTGCCTAGTGGTTGGTCCAGTCCCCTTATTAAGTGCGACTGTGCGTGCTCTGTTAAGTCAGGCTGTTAGATTCTCCAATGTTATTTAACATGTGTAGGGGAAGCACACGCCTGTGTTTATGTGCAGTGGCGTGAGTGTGGTGTGCGTCCGTCGTGTACTCTCTAAAAAAAGTTAAAATTTTATTTGTGGATCAAATAGAGATGGTAATTTGGAATTATCATACAAATGGAGGGTTTATTTTGCTTTTTGCTACCTCAAGAAGTTGAACTGAATTCAACCTTAAATTCAAGAGGTTAAATTATATATTGAACCCTCATAAATAGTGTATTTTATGCAAGGTCAATCAATTAAATAATTTCCAAGGAATTATAACGGAATGGCAATAAAATCCATCTCAAAGTAATAGTAGATGTCTTTTAATTTCACAAATTGTAAACATTTGCCAATCCTTATATGATTGATCTATTTATCTTGTTAAGAGACAAAGTGTGCATTAAATAACGGAACCTTTGTAGGAGTAGAATAAGAAAAGGATATGAGACATCAATACTGACCTTGTTTTCAAGAAACTGTATCTCTTGCTGCATGATTAGCATCTGATGGGAGGTATTTCATACTGGTTTAGTGCACACTATGAAGTAATTAGAACAAAAAAAAAGTGGAGAACAGTTGTCCTACCTTTGTGGAGCGCATCTGACAAATCCATTGCTCTATACTTTTCTCTAGCGTATGCAGTTCATCTAGCGTCATGTACCCTGCTCCCCCTCCATGCGTGGGCCTGCGTTGCTTTACTTATCAGTTATCACTCAAATGTTTTCTTGAGGTTGCTGCATGTGTTGAGTAATCCACACAAATGACTGTAAGGACATCATGATTTGACTGAATTTTTTATGTTTATCTCATTCGGAATCCCTTCATTCACTCACATATTCAATCGCAAGCTTTTCTTGATTAGAAAATAAGTAAAGCTACTATACAAGCTAGGTTGCAGTTCTCAATGTATTATTACATTCACATTTTTTCTGGGTGACGTGGCTTAATCTCTTGGCTGTACTTCCTTAGTAGTAGCATGTTTATACGCTCTGACAAGCTATCACTTCTTTGATTTCTCTTCCTGTTTGGATTACAGACCACTTTGTTTTTATGGAAGTGGTGAATTTAATTGGGTTTCTACCGATGTTTGATCGAATTTTTGTTATGTTCCTCTTAATGACATGAAATATTATTATGAAAATCTAAGTGGCACATGTATGCTACTTAGTTTTTCCCATGCCACGGTCCTTCTCAATGGCATATGCATTCAAGAATCTCCCACATCATGCTGACATCATCGCGTTAATCCTTAAATCCAAATTTTTTTTCTAAATGATTCATCTCACAAACTGTTAATTCAATAAGCGATCAGTCTTAACTGCTGAGTTCAACTTGACAAGGGTTTCAACTTTGAAAAGAAGATCCCATGTTATGTTTGAAAGAATTTTTCTCGCCGCCACCAGTTGCCAGGTTATAGTAAGGTGGTTGCCACGTTAGCAGCGAATAATTACCACGATAACAGTGTATGGTCACCAGGTAATAACTTATATGTTATTAGGCATTGCGATGTTTGCAAAGCTATAGAGTGAGAATTCAAGTGTTAACGACAAGTATGAGATGTTATCAACCCATAGCACTACCTAGAATTACTATCATGCAAGTCTGACATTGGTCAAGAGTAACGTCCGGTAACCTGGTAACTAAGTTTGGGACAGAGGAAGTATAAAAGTAGTAACCAAGTGGTTATCATTTGTCTATAACCTGGTAAGTAAGTGACAATAATCTGCCAGCTCACGCCAAAAAAATATAAAAAATCGTAGAAACATGTCAACATGGGATCTAATTTCGAAAATCTCGTCGCAAAGAAGCCAACAGTGAAGGCGGATGGTCAATCAGGTTAACAGTTTGGGAGATACAAGTTTAATTGAGAATCTCAGTGATGTCATGATTTTGCATGCATTCTGTGAGACAGAGGGTATGTGGCGCTACATAGTCTTGTGCAACATTATTTGAAGATCCTGACTTATGTCAACCTTAATGGCTTGAAATACCAATTGAAGTCTTACCTTCTTTTCAGCAATTTCTGTTCTAAGTTCTAGATCATTATTTCATGATGGCCGTGGATTTAACTTAAGGCTTCATGAAGCAGTATTTGTACTTATGCACGTTACTTTATATGGTGGTCATGCTACGCTGCGGTTACACTGATTCAATGATGTTTCTCGATAACCTGTAGATTGCAGATGCACATATGATGGAAATTTTAGCAGTCCATCGCACAGGCTAAACTGTGCATATCTTAGGCTCTTAACAAGGACTAAGGCCTCACTAGGCTACCCCGTTTTATTTAAATGTAAGATATGTAATCATCCATTTTGAAGAGGAAGGTTACCTTAGACCCTTCTGTAGTTGACCTATTGCTTCCCTTACCAAGAACATCCCTGGTTCTGCTACCTGTTTTATGGTGCAAAAGAGTATCAGTTATATTTCATATCGTCATCAAGGAAAACTCAGTTACTTAGTGTTAGAGCAAAAAGTGATGTTTGCTTGGTTACTCAATAAACCAATCTACTTTTTTTCCAAAAGATTGTGTTCCAGTTAATTGCATCTAAATGTGATCTCACCTTGAGTCTCATCCAGTAGCTCACCTGGATAGTTAATACGTTAATTGTCACCGATGGATTTTTACTAGATATAACTCTTTCAAGCTGTTACAAATGTTACAACGTTTTCAAGCTTTGCAAGGTAAATATGTAGACCTGGCTTTGTAGAGCTCTGTTTTGCATTTGACTTCCTACCACATCTTCCTGGTACCTCTCAACCAAGCTTTTCATGTTTCTTGGATTTTATGAACAAAAGGAAACATCTCAGAATTGCAGTCAAACACTTAAAAAATCACTGTGGCATGAATTTTGGAAACGCACCCATTAGTTGCCAGTTCATGGAGTTTTCCCTGAGAGGAGAATATGATTACACCGACTTCAGCATCGCAAAGTACCGAGAGTTCCCTGGCCTTTTTGAGCAGCCCCTCTCGACGCTTGCAGAAGGTTACCCGTCTGTGGGCAGGGTTCTCAATTCGCTGCATTAGCACCTTTCCTCTGACCATGGTTTCTGCTCTGCCTGCAGATGACCTTCAGCTTGGACTAGCCAAGAAGTTACTGTGGTGCTACTAAAAGATATTGACTTTGTACTCCTCTCAGATCAAACTACTGATGCAACGAAGTGGCCTGCTTTTATATAGCACTCTAACTTCAAAGGAATATGAGTATGACCTTTGGCTAGTTTGGTTCCATTCCTGCAGGCTACTTAAGAGAACTTGCAGGTCATTGTACATCTTTAATTTTGCTCTTGTAGATTCTCATAAATTTTATTATGTATAGTATTATACTTCTTGCTTATTTGCTTTGTGATTAATTTAAATAATCTTGTAAGATTCTGATATCATGTCTAAGGACTTTTCCATTGTTATTCCCACTAAAGATCAGGCATGTTAAACATATTGAGTTGCATATATCATATTTCACCATTACTTTGTCCTGTAGTTCCAGTGCAGGATTGACTCTTGGTCATGTTTTTTGGAATCCAACAAATTGCTGGACTTCGAGAGTAATAATCTAACTAATAGTCTGAGAATATTTAAAACATCTAGATTTTCAAGCACATCTCCAGGGTATTATAACAGTTTTGGGACTTGTATGTTGTGTTTGAATCACACATTGGAAAACTACTTCGAATGTTTGGATCTAGAACTCATTTTTATACTGCATCCCCTTCTGTATTTATTGATATTTCGCATTTTTAATCAGTTTGCTTAATAGTAGTATGATTCAGTTTATAACAAAGTTACTTTCACATCTCTGTATTTGATTCCAAACTTCCAAAGTCTTACTGAAAAGCATGCACTGTATTTTTGTGATTAATTTGGCCATATTTATGCCAGTGCCTTGACATTTTCTAGAAGCAGTTGTTTAGCATAACTCAACGACGTATACTTTGTGACACTTGAATAATTTCTGAGTAAAAACAAATGCTTTCTTTTTGGAAAAACTGTTGTGTTCAGCCAGGGGTAAACAGCTCAATTTTCTATACTGTTTTAATTAATCATGGTAACAAAGCTCTGCGTGTCTTTATATCGGGATCTTGAGTTGCTCGACAAACTCAGATTTGATAAGGGGCATGACCTGTTTGATTTCCAGAACTTGCCACCTGGTGACAGGAATTGAGATGTGGAAATAGTACTAGTGGTGGTGACCCCGTGGTAATGTGTGAAACGTACTGAAACTTGTTGGTGATAACCGATAGGCATGTAGGCGGAAAATCCTAGATGCAGGCAACATCTCTAGCACGCAGGTTAATATCTATATGACGTACTGGCCACTACAGCTTTGGTTGTAACTATTTTGAACCATGATTTAATGAAACTTTAAAGAAACCCTTCCATGTTTTAGAGGCCAAAAAGTTGTGTTAACTTAGTGAAAAGAGTTAATAGAACATTGCTAATTTACAGTTTTTCCTTTCCTATGGAATGTTTCATGTGGTGTGCAATTTGGAATAAAGTTTCAGTGAATCAGATTCAGTTATTCCATAAAAAGATGCAAAAGCCTCGTATTGGATATTTCTTACCGAATTATTATAGGGTTTTTTTGCTGTCCATTGAAGATAGGTTGGTCTTCTTGTGAATGGAATATTTAGGAGTTCTGCTGGTGACATTTGTTCTCTCTTTTTAAAGACGTTAGTTTTACCTACCAGGCTAACAGTGAAGAAACATAATCTCTAAATGGAATTTTGTTCAGGACCTAGCTGATTTAATTTGATGTATGTCTTTTGTGTTGCGTTGAGAAATGACACAGCAAATCGCAACTGCTTCCATTTTTATCCATGTGTTATAATGGATACAGTAATGTGAGTTTGTTGCATCTTCATTAGATTTAATAAGCTTGTAAGGTCAAGGATTAACTTCTTTCTCTAGCTTACTTGCACTGCTGTTGCTATCTGTTCATGTGAAGTATACTGTGATATATCCTCAAAGACGAACAATGCTACTTTAGACAATTGATCTGTAGTATGCTTTGATAAGTGATGCTTTAAGCTACTTTAGACATTTGATCTGTAGTATGCTTTGATCAGTGATGCTTTAAGCTAACATGCATCTGAGTCAAAAGATTAACCAACGATTTGATGGAATCTGAACTCGCTCATGGCAGCTATGCCTACCATACAATCAATGAGCATCTTAGTCTTAATTAATTTGTAATGGCATCATTGCTTAAGATTTGCTTAAAGTTAGCTAGGGAGCTAGCTAGGCCAATATACCATCTAGTTGTTTCTAGTTTTATTAAAATATAGCATTACACTTGTTAGCTACACGTGGCAGAGTCAAAGATTTTAGTTAATTGACAAATGCATGGAATCATAACATCTCATGCAACGTGTCTAACAATATCTAATCCGATCTGAGAATTTGTTCTGATTTATTGGAGTTTGACAATGTTCTCACCACTGCGTGGCATGTTGAACCTTCGCTTATTTCCGCGGTTTGCAAGAGTTCATGGAAGGGCATGGCACACACCTTGTCTCTGTGCACCCTGTCTTATTTTCTCTACTCCCGTTGTGCGCTATTACTCTCTCTGTTCCATATTAGTTGAGATTAAAATAAATATATCTAAACAAAAACAAAAAATATTATACAGGGACAAAAGATTTACCCCCAATCAATTAATTAAGAAGATTTCTCAAAAAAAAATTAAGGAGTTGTTACAAGGAAAATAGAAAAGGAGGGGCACGACACAAACTCCTACTCTCCCAGCACCGGTGACAACCCAAAGACTAGAGTCCCTCTTAATGTTGTCG
Source organism: Alopecurus myosuroides (assembly GCA_028641055.1). NCBI lineage: Eukaryota > Viridiplantae > Streptophyta > Magnoliopsida > Poales > Poaceae > Alopecurus > Alopecurus myosuroides. The sequence continues at coordinate 122,787,970 of CM054058.1, forward strand.
ATGATAACGAAAGGAGGGAAGACACAGCGCGTTTCTTTGTTCCAAATCTCGAAACAAGCATAGCAAGAGAGGCCATTGCTTTGCGGTTGGGGCCACTGGCAACAAGGGAGCACCGCTTCTTTGTGTGGAGCCCTGTCCAACTGTGAGGGTCAAGGGCATGGATGCCCAACCAATCTCGAATGGAGCCGCCCCATATACGAATTGAGAAGCGACAATCCACGAGAAGGCAAACAATAGTTTTCGAGGCTCTTCTGCAAAGAGGGTAAGGCCGACAATTTGGCCATCCTCTTTAGTGCTGGACACACCTATTTCAATGTCATGTCATCTAATATTGGAACGAAACAGGTATAGGGTATTTTATCATTTCTTGAAAATGTATGTATCTTGACGTGTTTTAGTGTGTAGTTTCACTCATTTTCGTCTATATCTAGTCCACATTGAAATATCTTATAATAGTGTACGGAGCAAGTAGATGGTAACATGCTGATTGGAATTTGAATTATGTTTATTTCCTTCTGCAAATATTTAGAACTCTGAGGCTGAAAACTGGAAAAGTATCTATTTTACAGCTCGTATATATGGAACAAAGTTAGAATTATGCAATGCTTGGAAGGTGGAACTCCACCAAATTCAGATGGGCCAAACCGGCAAGGAGTTGACACAGGGACAAGCGGGTGGCTATCGCCGGAGCCGGTGATGAGAGTGGAACCGACAAGACCCATCGAGGAGCGGGGATCCGGGATCAGGAGTCGGGCGAAACATGTGGGCCAATGTTGGAGTCGGTGATGAGAGTGGAACCGACCCATCTAGGAGCGGGGATCTGCAATCGTGACTGCGGGATCAGAAGACGGGCGAAACATGTGGGCCAACGCCGGAGCCGATGATGAGAGTGGAACCGACAAGACCCACCGAGGAGCGGGGATCCAGTGGTTATGTGGTTATGTAGAATTGAACGATCGTGACTGCGGGATTATGAGTCGGGCGAAACATGTGGGTACACGGCGACCCTATCCAGATTGAGTTTTTTAAAATTGTAGGGGGGAGGGGGGAAGGGGTATGTGTGCATACCGAAGTGGATCTTACAAGCGAGGCAAGGGTTCGCACATTTTGGCTGTCTGGCGCATCTAAAAGTGGTCTTACACCTCTTATGCAACATAAGTAATCCCTGATGCTGTTCCTCTTAGTTCACAATTGTCATTGCATGTAGTAACTTCTTATTTACCAGCGTCAGCAACACAAACATAGACCCAAACATGAATACTAGTTCAAGATGCAAGTTATCATACTGGGGTGATTCGGAAACAGAGGTAACAGAACACAAGGTTGTCCTTTGCCCCCTTATTTGTTTGTTTTAGCTACTAGTTGCCATGTACGTGCGTTGCACGCATTTCACATTTAAAGAGGACAATTTACAAGTTGAAACGCCACCGCTCCCTCCTCCTAGGCCGTGTTCCCCCTTGACGCCGCTGGATGATTATGTCGAGCTAAGCTCGTGCAGAGAGGACGGCGGCGGCAGGACCATTTTCGCCCAGCTCTCGTAGCTCGTGGGGGAGGCTCGACCCTCTCCAACATGGGCTGGCGTGGCGCCTCCCGGTGTCAGGCGGCCTACTCCGCGTCCATGTGGATCTTCTTGCAGTGCCTCCGGTGGTGAAGCCTTGGCTTCATCTGCATCAATACGACGACGTAGACATTGGCCGATCAGTATATAATCATAATAAATTGTCAAAATATTGTAATGTCCGGGGTATTTTCCTCAATTAGATTTTATTGTTTGTTTTCCTTTTGCATCATCATGTCATCATGCATAGCATTGAATTTTGTTGCACTCTAAAAAAAATATATTTTTTTCTTCTTCTATAAAACCTAATTCAAGTTTAGAAATCAAAATGATTTGGCATGTTAAAAAAATGTTTAATTGGCTTATAGATAGCCTCTATTTTAACATCTAATTATTTTGGAATTTTCTATATGAAATTATTCCTGCAAAAACTAATTTTCTAAATTATGTGGTAATTTGGGGAAAAAAAAAACAAACAAACAAAAAATCTTTGGAAGAGGGCAGGCCAGCCCACCACGGCCAGCCTGACCCATCTCCCACCAAACCTAACCCTAGCCCATCCCCACACACGCACGCAACACACGCACACACCGCACGGAAGGGGATCGATCGATCCCCAACCTCCAGCGTCGCCTCCCTGCTCCTCTCGCTCTCTGCGTCTCCTCTCGCTCGTCCCCTTCCTCCCGTCGCCCGCTCCCCTCGCTCGGGAGGAGCTCGAGCTGCGCCGTCTCCCTCCTGGCCGCCCTCCCGAGCTCGCCGTCCCTGCCGCACCTCTGTCCACGCGAGCGCCTCCAGGGCCGGTGAGCACCCGCCGTCCTCGAGCTCCGGCTCCTCTCCGCAGTGCTGGAGATCACCACGCCGGCTGCTCTCCCTCGAGCTCGTCTCGGCCAGGCCGCTGCCATCCGCCCTCCTCTTCCGTCGTCGAGCTCGCCTCCGGCGCCTCGCAGCGAGAACGACGCCGTCGCCGGTCCTCCGGCCCGCCATGGTCGTCCCCGACCTCGACCCTGCTGCGCCCCGACGTGGTGCTGCCGTCCCGCAACCGAGCGCCCCACCGCCGTCACGCTCCTCACCGCCGTCCACCTCTCTACAGCTGCGCCGACCTCCTTGTGCTCCGTCCGTGACGCCTGGTAGCTGCTCGATAGGTTGTCCGAAAGAACACTTGGCGCTTCACGGGATATTTTGCGTCCAGGCGTCATTTTTTGGCCGAGGCCTTCGTGCCCCGTGCGTGACCGTGCTCGTTTCTTCCATGTGAGCTCACATCGCACGACCGCGTCCATGTTGGTGTCACGGTGCCGTCGTGCTTTGCCGCCTCCATTCGTGTTCGCGACCGTGCCAAGTTTCTCGTTGTGGTGGATTCGCCAAGCCCGCCAAGATCGTCATCGATTCCCACATATTTGGATCGCCAAGTACCGCTACGACGACGATGACCATGTGTTGTGACTACCTCTACTTCGGAACCTGAGAACAACTACTTCCTCGACGACACGAGAACGTCTACTTCCACTACCCCTCGACATTGAAGGTTATGTTGCATTCGCCCCACGACTACTACGACTACATCGACTTCGGACGTTGAACGACTACTTCGACGACGATGATCGTGTGGTTTGAGAACGGCTACTTCCCCTACGTCGACTACTTCCACTACAACGTCTACTTTCTCCACGTTCCGAAGTTTCCGGCGTTAACTCCGGAGACCCTCTTTCCAACGTGCGAACCCAAAACCCAACCCTATACCTATATGCCTATTTTTTTGTTTCTAAATGTCATCTATATCGTGCATATTAAATCATTCATGTGTTGCATTGCATCTTGTGGGTGCGGGTAATAGTAATATCATCTAATAATTAAATATGGAATGAGTTGGGATAATTAAATATTGTCCCGGTTCCATTTAAAATTGCATAGCTCATCTTTATATTATCTCACCATGTTAAACCACATTTAATCTTGATGGGTAGATAAATAACGTGAACCTCCTAAATTAAATGTTGGGCTTCCGGCTCGATTTAAATTGATTTAATTGCATAAATCATAACTAATTCATTTTAACTCCAAATTTGAAAAGTAAAATATGTTTTCCATTCAAAATTCTCTGAACTTTGCAAATATCAACTTTGTTTTCTGTTTTGAATAATTTAAATTGCTAAAAACAACTATTTCTTAATTAATGCATTTAAATTTGTCAATTTAATAACTTGCTCATCTAACATCCAAAGTCAACAAATGAAATATGTATTCCATCTAAAATTTTGTGTTCTTTCCAAATATAAATTTTGTTATCTGTTTTGAACATTTAAAATTGGTGAAAACAACAAATGCTTGTGTAACTCATTTAAGAAACCAAATTTCATAACTTAATAAATAACATTCCAAACTTGGTAAACAACATTTCAAATTGAAGCTATTGTTGTTTTCTTATTATTTTCATCATCCATGCATCATTCTAATAAACTTTCACATGATGGTTATTTGTAGATCATTTAACTCAACATTAATTCATGGGCTTTTCCAGATGCAATCCAAATTGCATATGGGCCCATTTAAATATGTTTACCATGTCAACTAGTTATCTTTGATGCATCCTTAAACTTGTCATGCATCCATATCTTGATCATGCTGGATCTTTTGCCGTAGAAGTAATTGTTGCATCCGGTGTTTGTTCGAGGTTCGTTGCTTCTTCACGGATAGGACGTTGAGATGATGTGAGCAACGACAAGTTCTTCGGATGTACCTCTACTTGCTGGATCTCGGGCAAGTATACTCACTTGCTACCTATGGCTGCCTTTCATCACTTGTTACCGATTCTTTCCGTTGTTCTTATTCTAGCCTTATGATTCGATGCTTGTGTTCCGATCCTATCATATGTTACCTTGCAGCCATGATATAGCCTTCCTTCCACTTCCTATTAACTGTTGTTTGTTTACCCTGTTGGCCCTCGTGTCGTAGTTGCATGCTTAGTGTTGTTTGCGCTCAAGTCTTGTTGTCCGTCTTATCACCTGTTTAGTTTGATAGTTGGGTTTCAACTTAATCAACAACATGTTAATGTTTTGGGTAATATTAATTTGATGATAAGGCACCGGCAGGAGGCCCGGCGTGGTTTTGAGGCCTGCTAGTGTCGACCCTAATTAGGAAAAGGGTCTTGTCCATTGATCCATGATGAGCGCACTAACCGCATGTGGGAAGCGAGTATGGGCGCCCCCCGCAATTCTGATTCGATTCGCATCTCGTCCAAATCGCCTCATTTAGTTCGGGTTTTCCATTTGCCGCATGCATATGCAGGTGCGAACCCTTGGCGCCAGGGTGGAACTTTTGTAGTCGGCATTTAGGGAGACACGTTCTTAGAGTGCTATGAGGGTCCCCTTTTCTTCGTGGGGCTTGATTAGCCGTGCGCTCAACTGCACGGGGTTCTTTGGGCTTGATGCGAAGAAGAGTTGGGTTGTGTTGAGTACCTCGCTTGGTGGGTTGATCCCCCGTCTGGCGGGTTATTCTTACGTGTACGGCCAAATTGGTGCATCCCTGCAGGGTTAAATCTTCTCGAGAAGCCGTGTTGTCCGCGGTTATGGATGACTTGGTGAAAGTGCTGGCTAACAAGTACTCAGACAACTTACACCTAACGATGATAACGTGACTAGTAATATAGAGTACCTCCACCATAAGAATGAATGTCACTTTAATCAACCGTGTGAGTTTCCTTGGGTTGCTTCCTTAGTAGGGGGTAACATTGGATGTGTATTGTTTGGTGAGTAGTTGTAGTTGGTTCTGATACGCTATCTTATCCCTTTCGTTTAGCCGAATGTTGTAGCGAGTCTCTGTAGTTAGTTAGTGCAACCCGCTGCCGCTTCTTTGCAATAATCCCTTCCTTTCCGTTGTACCCAAAGTATTTGTATCTTGTGATGATTGGTTACGCTGGTATCTTGTGAGTATGGGTTATCCACTTGCCAGTACTTAACCGTATTGACCCACGAATCCTTTTCGTGGCTGCATATTCCACATTGCAGTCAACAGGTTTGAAGTCTGACGACGTTAGCTTGGGAATCCCTCCGGCTTGGCCTGGGTAGGGATTGGACGCCATCGGTTATCTTCAGGACTCTTAGTCCAATTTGTATCTTGTCCGTAGCCGGACGCTATGTTGTTTCTTCCGCTGTTATTTGGATCTTTGTATTGTATCAGTTGTATCCTTGACTCGTTTGAGTCGTCTTGTATATATCTTTTCTGTTGTTGTTGCGGAATATTCGTGAACTGTTGTAATGTTATCACAAGTGGCAACCTGGAATCGGATATTATGTGGATTTTGGCGGAAATGCTGAAATCTGCATAGTGCCCGATCTCGGGGCGTCACAAATGGTATCAGAGCATGGTTTCCGATTCCCAAAGTTGTTTCGATACGAATGGTTATCGAAGCAACGGGTCCGCAAAGTGTCGGATATATACTGAATAGGGGTATAGAAGATGGTAGATAAAGAGCTGGACTACCAGGGTGGCCTACAGGTAATGGGCTCAGGTCCATTGGGCGGCCCAGTAGTCCGACGCGCAGAAGCCGGATTCTAGAAGAACCCGGATCACGGCCCGCGTGATCTGGCTTGGAGGAGAAGACGGATTCCTTGTTTTCCAAGTTACAAGTTAAACGTAGTCTTCTAGGTTTCTTATTCTGTAAGCCCTAATCCGGCTATTATATAAAGCCGGACGGGAGATAGATAAGTTAGGTTCAAGTTCTTTACCGCACAACAGAGAAGCTCTACGCAACTCGCCGAGAAGCTCATCCTCGCCGAGTAGCTAGATCTACACCCTCACATTGTAACCCTGTTAAACGGACTTTAGTCCCAATTAGTGAGAAGTGCAGGAGTAGGTACGCCGTACTGTCGCGACGTACCGAACCTGGGTAAAATCCCGTGTTCTGTGTTACTACGCTATCCCGTTACCCCACGTCTCTACCGTAGTCTCATGGCACCCCCGTCTATGAAAACTACTACGATGTCTCGACAGTTGGCGCCCACCGTGGGGCAAACGACGTCAGGCGTGAAATTCCGATCTGGGATACTTGGCGGAATTGGAAGATCGATCACTGTCGGAAGCTTGGAGTTCGACGACGACGTCGGGCACTTACTCGACAACGGATCCTACATACCGGCGCAAAACCACCTGGTAAGTGCCTGCGTGTTACCGATCGGATCTGCTAACATCTTTATCGGACTAACTGCAGAGGCAATGGGGTTTTGCGGTGGAAGTAAATTTATCCCACCCGCCCTATACCCAGTCGAAGACGACTATGATGCCGGATTCTGCTCAGATCGCCGACAAAAAAGTGATACACACTTTATCGGCATGGTGCAATCCGAAATCGCTGAAAACACGGATGACGGAAATCCCGTGCAAGAGGCAGATAACAACGTACCCGTCATAGAGACGGAAGAACAAACACCCGTCACAGAGGCGGAAGATCCGACATCCGTCAACAAGACGATGAACTCGGAAGCAGAGTCCGTGCTTGCCGCCATTGAGGCGAGGTTGGAGTCGGAAACCGGATCGGATAACTTCGACTCCGAAGACGAAGACGAGGATGCCTTCGTAAGAAAGGTTAAGTCCTTTCAAGAGGGATTCCATGAAGTGCTAATGGCAAAACCAGCTGATACAACGGGTGCCGGCAGCCAGGAAAGCCCTAAAACCCCTCCGCCAGAGGAAGAGAGAGAAGACGGAGAAACTTCTCCGATATTCCCTAATGTCAAGGAGATGACAGAAGATGAGCCTGCCAAAAATCCTCCCTCTTCCAAGAAAAGGCACAAGTCTGCTAAAAAGGTCCGGAAGAAAAAACTAGCTTATACAGCTGAAGAAAACCCGGAAATAGGAAAAGCAAGCAGAGAAAAGCCCGTGGAGAAGAAATCTAAGGAAATCACTGCTCCGCCAATGACGGAACAGGAAGAGCAAGAGCTATTACAAACACCAGTGGGACCAGATGAACCCCCTGAGATGCTGGAAGCCAGGAGACAAGCTTTCCAACGGCAACAGCAACATTTACTCCGATCTCGGCAACATCTCCAACAAACCCAGCATGATATCAAAATCATGAAGGAGGAAATAGAGGAGTACGAGAGAAAGAATAGATCTGCATTAAAACCTACTAGGTTACCCGGAATTGCAAGACCGGAAGAACTGCCGCCAAAAGAAAGGTTCTATAACCCATCTTGGCAAAAGCAGTTAAACGGCAAAGATGCCAAGGGCGAACCAATATACAAAACCGCAGCGGAAAACGCGGAAGCAGCGTTCGCCATCCTAAACAACGATCTGTACTCCAACGGGGAAAAACTCCAAGGGGTGTACGCTTTCCTAGGAAAAGCATTACAGCAGCAACAGCGAGGCCAAGAACGATCAGGGAGGCTGCATGATAATTCCGCCCTCTGCAAAACAGCTACTTGCGCTGCTGGAGCACCTGGACCGGAAGAACCCGGAGATTCGGATAAAAAAGAGGATCCGAGAAAAGACAGGAAAAACCCAGATAACCGGGACGCAGCGTCTAGAATCGGACCTCATCTCCCGAAAGATGGATATAAACCACATGATCGGGAAGACAAACACCGGAATGACGGCAAAATAATGCCACCTCCGAGAAACCCAGCTGAAAAAGCTGGAAGATATGATATACCTCACAGACGTGAAAGATCCCGGACACCTCCTAAGGATAAGGAAAGGCACAGAAGCAGAACTCCGCCTAACCCAAAAGGACGTGAACACGGAAGAGATAGAGATAACCTCGGAAAAGCGCGTTCGCGCAACAATGGAAAAGAAAGGAGCAGATCCCCTTCTGTCCATTCAGCCGGAAGATATTCTGCACACATTGATAGAGCAGAAAAGGATGATCTATACTTTGGTCCTAAGTGTTTTACTGACAGGATCCGAAGAATAACCCTGCATTCTGGCTTCGCCAAAGTTGGTCCAACCTACCAAAAATATACCGGCAGTACAAACCCGGATACCTGGCTCTCAGATTATTATACAGCCGTCCAAATCAATAATGGGACAGACCTGGAAGCTGTCAAGTTTCTTCCCCTAATGTTGCTAGACGGAGCCAGAGATTGGATCAATGGTTTACCATCAAGAACTGTTGACAGCTGGGATGATATGGCTAGGGTATTCACTCAGCATTTTCGGGGAACATACAAACGCCCAAATAGCATCAACCAGCTGAACCGTTGCACCCAATTTGAGGATGAACCATACGTGGATTTCATCTCCAGATGGACTGCAATGAAGAATAGTTGTTCTGGAGTAACTGACGTACAAGCAATGCATGCTTTCGTCAATGGCCTAAAACCCGGACTCGTGCCGTTCATGGTTGGTTCTAAACATCACAAAGATCTCGGATCTATGCTTACAACCGCTAATGAGCACGCTGCAGCCGAAGATGATATCAGAGCAAGAGGAGGCAATATTGAGTCACTAATACTCGCCAAGAAAACCCCTCGTTCTGACAAAAAAGGAACTCCAGAGTCAACGACAAAGCCCAAGGAGGTCAACATAGCCTTTGGAGGAGATAAGGGAAATAAGTGGAAAGGTCGCAGCCCAGATCCAATCAATTACACTCCCGAAGAATGGGAGAGAATTAAGTCGGAACCCTGCGTCCACCACTCGCAATTTGGGAAACCAACCCACACAAATGCGCAATGCCGGCTAAACAAGCATATGAAAGGCAATGCAGGATCCGGAAATAAAGGGAAGGGTTCCAAAAGGAAACCTGCCAAACAAAAGCCAGAAGCTGAAAAGGAAGACAGTGAATCGGACACTGATGACAAAATCCAGGAACAACAGCGAAAGGGCGAACCCAAATTTCCGAGAGTTGACGGAGAAGCAATGCTAACTTTCTTAGCAACCCCGTCAGCAAAGGTGGCCAAAAGAACACTTCGGGAAATAAACGCGGTTATTCCCGCGACCCCGAAATACTTGAAGTACTCCAACACGCCAATAGTCTGGGATCAGTCTGATCATCCCGGAAATATCCCTGAACCCGGCACACAAGCTCTTGTTGTCAGCCCTATTGTTCAAAACACTAGGCTAAGAAGAGTGCTGATGGACGGAGGATCCAGCATTAATATAATGTACCTGGCTACACTGAAGCACTTGAAGATCTCCGAGTCCCAGCTCAACTACAGCAATATACGCTTCCATGGCATTGTTCCTGGCAGGCAAGCACGATCCCTAGGAGAAATTTCCCTAGATGTCACCTTCGGAGATAAAGATCATTTCCGGCAGGAAAAAGTATCCTTCGAAGTAGTGCCGTTCGAAAGCGTGTATCACGCAATACTCGGACGTCCAGCTTTCGCCAAATTCATGGCAAGATCCTGTTATATCTACAACAAGATGAAAATGCCAGGACCCAAAGGAGGAGTAATCACCATAGCCGGTGATTTCAAGCTGGCAAACGAGTTGGAGAAAGAAAACGCCCTTTGCGCTCAAAGAGTTATAGCAAAGGAGGAACTGAAGGAATTAGCCAAGGAGGTATCGCCGCAAGAAATGCCGGCAGGAAAAGAAACTCGGAAGCCAACAGATAGCTTCAAGGCCTCCGAGAATACAAGACAGGTAATCCTAGATCCCAAAGATCCGACAAAATTTGTCATCGTAGGGACTGGGATGACCGACAAATAGGAAGGCGAGCTCATCAAGTTCCTCCGTGAGAACTGGGATATTTTTGCCTGGTGTCCAGCTGACATGCCAGGCGTACCCAGGGAACTTGCTGAGCACCAACTCAAGGTTATTCCCGGATCAAAACCCGTCAAACAAGGTCTCCGTCGATTTGACGGAAGAAGACGGAAGGCTATTGGCAAGGAAATTATCCGGCTTTTAGCAGCAGATTTCATCAAGGAAGTAATCCATACTGATTGGTCCGCAAATCCGGTCCTAGTACCGAAGAAAGACACCACTGCTCTTAGAATGTGTATAGATTACACAGGATTGAACAAATTGTGTCCGAAAGATAGGTTCGCATTACCGCGAATCGCTCAAATAATAGATGCCACTGCAGGCTCCGAGCTTTTATGCTTTTTGGATGCATACTCCGGGTACCACCAAATACGCATGAAAAAAGAAGATCAAATCAAGACTTCTTTTATAACCCCGTATGGGACGTACTATTACGTAACCAGGCCTTTTGGCCTGAAGAACGCAGGTGCAACCTACCAGCGTTGCATGCAACGCTGTTTGCATAGTCAGATTGGCAGAAACGTCCATGTTTATGTGGACGATATCGCTGTCGTAACCAAGGAAAAAGATACACTCCTTGAGGATCTGCGAGAAACTTTCGAGAACTTACGCACTTACAAGATGAAGCTGAATCCATCTAAGTGCGTATTCGGGGTTCCCTCAGGAAAACTTCTGGGTTTCATTGTTTCCCACAGAGGAATAGAAGTTAACCCGGAAAAGATCAAGGCAATCTTGAACATCTCAAAACCTACATGTGTAAAAGATGTCCAAAGATTGACGGGTTCCGCTGCAGCCGTCAGCAGATTTATTAGTCGGCTGGGGGATAAAGCCTTACCACTTTACAAGCTGCTAAAGAAATCCGACAAGTTCGAATGGACAGAAGAGGCCGATGCAGCGTTGGCCCAGTTGAAGGAAACCTTGATGAAGGCTCCCATCTTGGCATCTCCAAAAGACGAAGAACCCATGTTATTATACCTTACGGCTACAAATCGGGTTATTAGTGCGGTAATCGTTGTGGAACGGACAAAGGAAGAGCAAAGCATACCAGATCAACATCCGGTATATTACATAAGCGAAGTTTTTTCCGAATCCAAACAAAGGTACCCGCACTACCAGAAACTGGCGTATGACGTATTTTTTGCATCCAGAAAGCTGCGCCATTACTTCCAAGGGCATTCCATAACAGTGGTATGTAAAGCACCACTAGGGGATATTATAAACAATGCGGAGGCAACCGGCCGAGTAGCTAAATGGGACATCGAGCTTGCAGCCTTCGACATTAAGTACCAGCCAAGGACGGCAATAAAATCCCAAGTTTTGGCAGATTTTGTCGCCGACTGGACAGAAGCAATGGAAAAAACACCAATGCCAGAATCTGAGTACTGGATCATGCACTTTGACGGATCCAAGATGAAGGAAGGAGCTGGGGCTGGCGTAGTCCTAAAATCCCCCAAGGGAGACATAATGGAGTACGTATTGCAAATACACTTCAACGCCAGTAATAACGTGGCAGAATACGAAGCTCTGCTTCATGGCTTGCATATTGCAAAAGAAATAGGGGTAAAATGCATATTGTGCTATGGAGACTCGGATTTGGTACAGCATCAGCTCAACCAAACCTGGGATGCGAAAAGCCCTATAATGGCCGAATATCGGAGGACGGTGGATGAGTTCGCCATCTGTTTCTTCGGGTTCGAAGTCCTTCACATAAAAAGGGAGGAAAATTGGAATGTGGATGCGTTAGCCCGCATGGGATCAGAGAGAGTAAAAACTTTACCACCAGGGGTATTCATCCAGCACTTGCATGAACCGTCCATAAAAGGTGGAGACGTCGATTACCCTCTGGCATCTGAAACAATTGAGGTCATGCTCGTTAAACCGGATTGGACAATTCCATACTTAAACTTCTTAGTCAATCAGAAGTACCCGGAAGGAGCAGACGAAGTCTTGCAAAGGCAAATACAGCGTCGATGCAAAGGATACGTGGTAATCAACGACCACTTGTATAAACGCAGTACTTCCGGAATCTTTCAACGGTGTATTTCACCAGAAGAAGGAAGAGAAATACTGGAAGAAATCCATGCCGGCGATTGCGGACATCATGCTCAATCAAAAAGCATAGTCAAAAAAGCATTCCGGGCGGGGTTTTTCTGGCTAACAGCCAAGTCAGACGCCAAGCGCATAGTGAATACGTGTGAAGGATGTCAATATTACGCCAAGCAGACCAATTTGCCGGCCCAAGCACTTAAAACTATCCCCATCACATGGCCGTTTGCGGTCTGGGGGCTAGATATGATGGGACCGTTCAAAACTGCAAGAGGTGGACTTACACATCTACTCGTAGCGGTAGATAAGTATACAAAATGGGTGGAGGCTAAACCCATCAAAAAGCTAGACGTCGCAACTGCCAGAAATTTCATTATTGATTTAGTAATGAGGTATGGCGTCCCACATAGCATAATAACTGATAACGGGACAAATTTCTCCATTGGAGAGTTGGCAAAATACTGCCAACAAACGGGAATCCGCTTAGATCTTGCATCTGTGGCACACCCGCAATCTAATGGGCAGGTTGAAAGAATGAACAGTTCAATCCTGCAAGGAATACGCCCAAGACTCGAATCTCCTCTCCATAGAGCAGCTGGAGCGTGGGTAGAAGAGCTACCTTCCGTATTGTGGAGTATTCGAACGACGCCAAATAGGTCAACTGGGCAAACCCCGTTTTTCCTAGTTTATGGTGCGGAAGCTATTCTTCCAACGGACATGATCCATGATAGCCCAAGAGTGCAGGATTTTGACGACTCGGATGCCGAAGAAGCACGACAGGATGCCGTCGATCTCTTAGAAGAGGAACGAGAACTTGTGCTTCAAAGATCCGCCATCTACCAGCAAGGTTTACGACGTTATCACAGTCGGAAAATCAGGCATCGTTCTTTTAAAGAAGGTGACTTAGTGCTGAGATTGGTGCAGCAAAGGAAGCACAAATTGGCCCCAGTATGGGAAGGACCATTCGTCATCAGTAAAGCCATGAAGAATGGATCATACTATCTTGTCGACATTCGAGATACGGAGGACGATCCCGAGAAGCCGAATCGCAAAAGAAAGAGAAAAATAGATGATGAACTAGGAGAGACAAAGAGGCCTTGGAGTATCCAGCAATTACGTCCCTTCTATACTTAGTTCAATTTCTATGTAAACATCTTTGAGACCATGAAATAAAGTTGTCGGAATGTTGTCATTCATATTCATTATAAGTACAAAATATTTCCGCCTCATCTATTTCCCAATGATCTTACAAATACTCAATGTTAACCCGAATTGTGCCTGCGTGCTCGGTGTTTAAAAGCTGAATGATTCGGCATGTTAAAGGTTAAAGGAAACTCGGATTGTGCCTGCGTGCCCAAGTTTCAAAACAGTTCCTTGTTTTCTCTAAATTTTATCTGATTGTGTATGTGTTGGGTTACTGAAACTAGTCAGTAAAAATGCTTTTAGCATGATCCATGTTTCCGAGTTTCAAAACTGCTTGGTTCGTCCCCAGTTACTCGGCATGACGATTCATATTGCTAGTTGAGCCATTTTTAAACACTAGAGCAGTTAAAACACATTTGCCAGATTACTTAGAAGATAAAGGAACAGTCAAACCCGAAAAAACTTTGCAAGAAACTTGAAATTGCAAAAGGCGGAGTTCTTGTTTCGACAAACGATATAGAGGCATTACAATATGAATTGCATTGTAAAAATGCTCTTATACACATCCATCATTCGGGTTAAGTGGATTCCCTCAAGCATCCGAGTCTTCATCACTGCTATCATTCTCGGGGGCTGCGGGCACTTCTTCTTCCGGATAAGTAATGGAAATGTTAACTATAGAGGCAATCTTGGAAGCGTGCCCTTTAACTTCATCAAAAATCGCATTTCGTTGCGCTTCTGTATATTCTTGAGGGATTCCGGATGCTACGCGCCAAGATTTAGCATTAGGGTAATGTAGACGCATAAGGCCAAGTGCCATGCGTGCACCACCTCGTGCGGCAGAACGAAGGATGGATTCTTTCGACTCTGCTACCTCTGTAATGGCACCCGGAAGTCGGTAGACTTCCGAAAATCGTACAGTACTTGTGGGAAGGAATTTATTAATCAGCTGCATTCCTGCATTCCTGATTAAATTCCACACTTCCCCAAAGGCCCGGATCTTTTCAGTCCGAGAGATTCCTGGAAAATTTCCTGCTTTTTTGACAAAAGCAAAGGTTACATGAAAAGATACAAGAAATAAGACATGAAGACATTGGTAAAGAGAAGTTAACTTACCAAGAACCTTGTCAATTTCGTCGCCTTCTTTCATGCGCGGGAGTAGAATACTTTCCAAATCATTGATAACAGATTTATTTTCCGCTGCCTGTAAAGAAGCCTTGGATCGAGCAATCCCAAGGGCCAGATTACTGGCTTCTAGGTCTTCTTGAACTTTCAGAAGTTCCTTTCGGAGGTTTGAGTTTTACTCACGAAGTCGAGAAATATGGACAGCGTTTTCTGCTAATTTGTTGGCTTTGTTTAAAGCAGCTGGAGGGCAATAAATAATTCGAGTTTACAAAACAATTCAGCAAGCATTCTCCAGAGAAAACAAATGGCACAACATAGAATACCGGTGGCTTTTGATAGTTGCCGCTGAGATGACGCCAGTTCGTTGCTTTTCGACTCAATAACAGATTGAAGGGTTTTTACTTCTCTGCTCTTGAGACTAAGCTTCTTATAAACTTCCAAGTTTATGGCATCTGCGGAATGCTAAAACATGGAAATGAAAGCCAGATGCTTAAGTTTGAACAGGCATACGAAGAAACATTAAGAAGAATTCATATTTCAACTTAATGCTTGGGGGCTAGAAGTATTACCTGGCTCATTTCTCGTAAGTCGGCCAAGACCTCGTTGAATTCTTTGGCATATTCCGCGAAGAGAATCCCAACGTGATGAAGGCCATCGTGTATAACCTGACGAGGTGAAAATGCGATATCATTGCGAACAACTAATCCATTTTGTGGCCAAGGGCGAATCAGAGGCGCAGGAGCAAAGAATTTTTTCGCCTCTGGACGAATATATCCGAGTTCGTCAAATGGTTCTTCTTTTATCCGGATATCGTCCAGGTTGGGGATAGATTCCTCTTTGATAGCTGATTGCCTTTGCGCTTCCGATTGTTGTGAAACTCGGCATGCAATTTGTTGAGTTCAGCGTCGGAAGCAAGATCATTTTCTCCAAGTTCATCGAACTAGGAAGGAGTTAACAACATGTTAAAAAGCAGAGAGAGAAGATAATCTGAGGAAAAAATTCGGAAACAAGGAAAGATAAATACCTTAGGGACCAGATTTTCCTCAAACTGACTACTGACGGCGACCAGTTGGTGAAGTCGTCCTATAAAATCTTTTTTGGTAAAGGCCTTATCTGTTCCTCTCATGCTATCTTCTGGCCCTTGGTATTCGCAAAGAAGTCGGGAACGAAAAGAGAGAGGTTGGATACGGCGTCCGAACCAGCACAAAACGGTATCCTTCCCAACCAAAGAAGGTTGAGAGGAAGAAAGTTTGGCGATGCGCCGCTTGATCTTTAGTAGATCTGGCGGCAGAACCTGGACGGCTTCCGTTCCCCATTTATCCTGGGGAACTGCGGCAGAGTTCACGAAAGGTGGAACCCCGACAGCTTCCTTAGGGAAAGGCACGTCGGGGTGATAAAAGAAGGAACCCGTCCAAAATTTGACGGATTCCGAAGTTTTTATCTTGGGGAACCAATCTTCTCGGAATCTCCGAAGAGTGAAAGATATGGTCCCGCAAGTCGGGAGTGCGCCCTCCGAAGAGTTCCGCTTAACCCCGAAGCAGTAGGTCCAGAAATCTAACCTAGGTTCTAGCCCTAAGTAGCCCTCAAACAAAGCCTGGAAGCCGGCCATGTAGAGGATGGAATTGGGGGGAAGGTTGTGTGGCTGGATGTTGTAATGAGAAAGAACTTGGAGGAAGAAGGAAGAAGGCGGAAGCCCCATACCTCGCAAAAGGTGGTAACAGAGAAGGACCCTTTCGCCATTTTTTGGCGTAGGCTCGGTCTCTTCTTCCGAAAGCCGCCATTTCTTCTTAAGCACCAGGCCCTCCTTTTCCAAGTTTGGAAGGAGAGCCGGGGGAATACTGCAGGCACTCCAGTTGCCTGCAGATTCCGCTTCCTCGTCTGCTCCGGCGGCGGCGGCGGCGGCCTCCGCGGCGGCGAGTTCGTCGCCGAGGAGCTCGATCTTTTCCTCCGCCGTTTCAGGTGCAAACGGCGGGGTTGTCGCGGCACTCGATGTCGCTATGTCCGCGGCGGCGGAAGTGTTTTCTCCGCCCGCCGCGGAGGCCGTGGTCTTCTCCGGCACGTCGCCGGTGAGCTTGGGCGATCCCGGCTGCGGATCCAGATCGCTGATCAGCTCGTTGATGGCGGCGCGGGTCGGCGATGACGGCGAGGAGGCCATCTTGTGGCGTTGCGTTTCGGTGTGCTTGGATGCGGTGAGCGCCTGGGACAAGTGCTTTGCTCTCGAGCTCGCGTTCGCAGCAATGGCGTAGGCAGTGGGGGAGTGAGGAAAGTTTCCGATGAGGACGAGGATGGCTATTTATAGCCGGAAAGCCGTTTAGATACGTGCCAACGGCTCTTTCGACCGTTGGATGTTCGACGCGTGTCGCTCGCCGGAAAATCCGGGAAATGAAACGACAGAGGAATGATGGCTATCTCCTCGTTTCCCGTGAGAATCTGTCAGAGATACGCTGAGGGGTTTCCCGCGTGAAACCGAGCGTCGCTTGCGTCAGCATGATTAAGACGCTGACGTTAGAAGTTCCTTTTCCGCGAAGGATCGCGAGAAGAAAAGCCGGATTTTCATGGTTCCGAGTTTTATGTTACCATCTCCTTCAAAAGGAAAGTAGAAAGAATCAAGACTGCTGAATCAAGATTTCCCGGACAAAATGTATTTGACGAAAGACGGAGAATCAGAGTTTTGATCCTTCCTGGGGGCTACTGTCGGATATATACTGAATAGGGGTATAGAAGATGGTAGATAAAGAGCTGGACTACCAGGGTGGCCTACAGGTACTGGGCTCAGGTCCATTGGGCGGCCCAGTAGTCCGACGCGCAGAAGCCGGATTCTAGAAGAACCCGGATCACGGCCCGCGTGATCTGGCTTGGAGGAGAAGACGGATTCCTTGTTTTCCAAGTTACAAGTTAAACGTAGTCTTCTAGGTTTCTTATTCTGTAAGCCCTAATCCGGCTATTATATAAAGCCGGACGGGAGATAGATAAGTTAGGTTCAAGTTCTTTACCGCACAACAGAGAAGCTCTACGCAACTCGCCGAGAAGCTCATCCTCGCCGAGTAGCTAGATCTACACCCTCACATTGTAACCCTGTTAAACGGGCTTTAGTCCCAATTAGTGAGAAGTGCAGGAGTAGGTACGTCGTACTGTCGCGACGTACCGAACCTGGGTAAAATCCCGTGTTCTGTGTTACTACGCTATCCCATTACCCCACGTCTCTACCGTAGTCTCATGGCACCCCCGTCTATGAAAACTACTACGATGTCTCGACACAAAGCCTGTAGGATAACCTCGCTAACGGTCGTTGTTTCTAGAGTGTCAAAAACTATTCCTGCTATACTATTTTCGAAACATCTCAATAGGATTCTTGTTTTCTCCTTATCTCTATTCTATTTCTCCTCCTACCCTATTTGTTTTGGAGTCTCCCCTCTTGCCTATCTTTCAAAGTTTTAGGATCCTACGTGGGTGGACGTTTTCCGAGCCTTTAACCTAATAGGTTCGATCATCGGAAGATTCCTGGTGGAAGAACATCGTCATCAGCCCGAGCAAGAACCTCTTGTTAGTGGTGTCGAGAAGATCAACAAGGTGATCGAAGACTCGATAGTACAACTTCTTCCCTCTCCCGTGGTGGTGAGTGGATTGCGAGGGCGCAATCCCTTGTTAGTGGTGTCGTTTGTAATGTCCGGGGTATTTTCCTCAATTAGATTTTATTGTTTGTTTTCCTTTTGCATCATCATGTCATCATGCATAGCATTGAATTTTGTTGCACTCTAAAAAAAAATATATATTTTTCTTCTTCTATAAAACCTAATTCAAGTTTAGAAATCAAAATGATTTGGCATGTTAAAAAAATGTTTAATTGGCTTATAGATAGCCTCTATTTTAACATCTAATTATTTTGGAATTTTCTATATGAAATTATTCCTGCACAAACTAATTTTCTAAATTATGTGATAATTTGGGGGAAAAAAACAAAAAAAATCTTTGGAAGAGGGCAGGCCAGCCCACCACGGCCAGCCTAACCCATCTCCCACCAAACCTAACCCTAGCCCATCCCCACACACGCACGCAACACACGCACACACCGCACGGAAGGGGATCGATCGATCCCCAACCTCCAGCGCCGCCTCCCTGCTCCTCTCGCTCTCTGCGTCTCCTCTCGCTCGTCCCCTTCCTCCCGTCGCCCGCTCCCCTCGCTCGGGAGGAGCTCGAGCTCCGCCGTCTCCCTCCTGGCCGCCCTCCCGAGCTCGCCGTCCCTGCCGCACCTCTGTCCACGCGAGCGCCTCCAGGGCCGGTGAGCACCCGCCTTCCTCGAGCTCCGGCTCCTCTCCGCAGTGCCGGAGACCACCACGCCGGCTGCTCTGCCTCGAGCTCGTCTCGGCCAGGCCGCTGCCATCCGCCCTCCTCTTCCGTCGTCGAGCTCGCCTCCGGCGCCTCGCAGCGAGAACGATGCCGTCACCGGTCCTCCGTCCCGCCATGGTCGTCCCCGACCTCGACCCTGCTGCGCCCCGACGTGGTGCTGCCGTCCCGCAACCGAGCGCCCCACCGCCGTCACGCTCCTCACCGCCGTCCACCTCTCTACAGCTGCGCCGACCTCCTTGTGCTCCGTCCTTGACGCCTGCTAGCTTCTCGATAGGTTGTCCGCAAGAACACTTGGCGCTTCACGGGATATTTTGCGTCCAGGCGTCATTTTTTGGCCGAGGCCTTCGTGCCCCGTGCATGACCGTGCTCATTTCTTCCATGTGAGCTCACATCGCACGACCGCGTCCATGTTGGTGTCACGGTGCCGTCGTGCTTTGCCGCCTCCATTCGTGTTCGCGACCGTGCCAAGTTTCTCGTTGTGGTGGATTCGCCAAGCCCGCCAAGATCGTCATCGATTCCCACATATTTGGATCGCCAAGTACCGCTACGACGACGATGACCATGTGTTGTGACTACCTCTACTTCGGAACCTGAGAACAACTACTTCCTCGACGACACGAGAACGTCTACTTCCACTACCCCTCGACATTGAAGGTTATGTTGCATTCGCCCACGACTACTACGACTACATCGACTACGGACGTTGAACGACTACTTCGACGACGATGATCGTGTGGTTTGAGAACGGCTACTTCCCCTACGTCGACTACTTCCACTACAACGTCTACTTCCTCCACGTTCCGAAGTTTCCGGCGTTAACTCCGGAGACCCTCTTTCCAACGTGCGAACCCAAAACCCAACCCTATACCTATATGCCTATTTTTTTTTCTAAATGTCATCTATATCGTGCATATTAAATCATTCATATTGGTGGAAGAACATCGTCATCAGCCCGAGCAAGAACCTCTTGTTAGTGGTGCCGAGAAGATCAACAAGGTGATCGAAGACTCGATAGTACAACTTCTTCCCTCTCCCGTGGTGGTGAGTGGATTGCGAGGGCGCAATCCCTTGTTAGTGGTGTCGTTTGTAATGTCTGGGGTATTTTCCTCAATTAGATTTTATTGTTTGTTTTCCTTTTGCATCATCATGTCATCATGCATAGCATTGAATTTTGTTGCACTCTAAAAAAAAATATATATTTTTCTTCTTCTATAAAACCTAATTCAAGTTTAGAAATCAAAATGATTTGGCATGTTAAAAAAATGTTTAATTGGCTTATAGATAGCCTCTATTTTAACATCTAATTATTTTGGAATTTTCTATATGAAATTATTCCTGCAAAAACTAATTTTCTAAATTATGTGATAATTTGGGGAAAAAAAAACAAAAAAAAAATCTTTGGAAGAGGGCAGGCCAGCCCACCACGGCGAGCCTGACCCATCTCCCACCAAACCTAACCCTAGCCCATCCCCACACACGCACGCAACACACGCACACACCGCACGGAAGGGGATCGATTGATCCCCAACCTCCAGCGCCGCCTCCCTGCTCCTCTCGCTCTCTGCGTCTCCTCTCGCTCGTCCCCTTCATCCCGTCGCCCGCTCCCCTCGCTCGGGAGGAGCTCGAGCTCCGCCGTCTCCCTCCTGGCCGCCCTCCCGAGCTCGTTGTCCCTGCCGTACCTCTGTCCACGCGAGCGCCTCCAGGGCCGGTGAGCACCCGCCGTC
This sequence comes from Alopecurus myosuroides, assembly GCA_028641055.1. Taxonomy (NCBI): domain Eukaryota; kingdom Viridiplantae; phylum Streptophyta; class Magnoliopsida; order Poales; family Poaceae; genus Alopecurus; species Alopecurus myosuroides. Next base: position 122,808,604 of record CM054058.1, read on the forward strand.
CTCGAGCTCCGGCTCCTCTCCGCAGTGCCGGAGACCACCACGCCGGCTGCTCTCCCTCGAGCTCGTCTCGGCCAGGCCGCTGCCATCCGCCCTCCTCTTCCGTCGTCGAGCTCGCCTCCGGCGCCTCGCAGCGAGAACGATGCCGTCACCGGTCCTCCGTCTCGCCATGGTCGTCCCCGACCTCGACCCTGCTGCGCCCCGACGTGGTGCTGCCGTCCCGCAACCGAGCGCCCCACCGCCGTCACGCTCCTCACCGCCGTCCACCTCTCTACAGCTGCGCCGACCTCCTTGTGCTCCGTCCGTGACGCCTGCTAGCTTCTCGATAGGTTGTCCGCAAGAACACTTGGCGCTTCACGGGATATTTTGCGTCCAGGCGTCATTTTTTGACCGAGGCCTTCGTGCCCCGTGCATGACCGTGCTCGTTTCTTCCATGTGAGCTCACATCGCACGACCGCGTCCATGTTGGTGTCACGGTGCCGTCGTGCTTTGCCGCCTCCATTCGTGTTCGCGACCGTGCCAAGTTTCTCGTTGTGGTGGATTCGCCAAGCCCGCCAAGATCGTCATCGATTCCCACATATTTGGATCGCCAAGTACCGCTACGACGACGATGACCATGTGTTGTGACTACCTCTACTTCGGAACCTGAGAACAACTACTTCCTCGACGACACGAGAACGTCTACTTCCACTACCCCTCGACATTGAAGGTTATGTTGCATTCGCCCACGACTACTACGACTACATCGACTACGGACGTTGAACGACTACTTCGACGACGATGATCGTGTGGTTTGAGAACGGCTACTTCCCCTACATCGACTACTTCCACTACAACGTCTACTTCCTCCACATTCCGAAGTTTCCGGCGTTAACTCCGGAGACCCTCTTTCCAACGTGCGAACCCAAAACCCAACCCTATACCTATATGCCTATTTTTTTCTAAATGTCAACTATATCGTGCATATTAAATCATTCATGTGTTGCATTGCATCTTTTGGGTGCGGGTAATAGTAATATCATCTAATAATTAAATATGGAATGAGTTGGGATAATTAAATATTGTCCCGGTTCCATTTAAAATTGCATAGCTCATCTTTATATTATCTCACCATGTTAAACCACATTTAATCTTGATGGGTAGATAAATAACGTGAACCTCCTAAATTAAATGTTGGGCTTCCGGCTCGATTTAAATTGATTTAATTGCATAAATCATAACTAATTCATTTTAACTCCAAATTTGAAAAGTAAAATATGTTTTCCAATCAAAATTCTCTGAACTTTGTAAATATCAACTTTGTTTTCTGTTTTGAATAATTTAAATTGCTGAAAACAACTATTTCTTAATTAATGCATTTAAAATTGTCAATTTAATAACTTGCTCATCTAAAATCCAAATTCAACAAATGAAATATGTATTCCATCTAAAATTTTGTGTTCGTTCCAAATATAAATTTTGTTATCTGTTTTGAACATTTAAAATTGGTGAAAACAACAAATGCTTGTGTAACTCATTTAAGAAGCCAAATTTCATAACTTAATAAATAACATTCCAAACTTGGTAAACAACATTTCAAATTGAAACTATTGTTGTTTTCTTATTGTTTTCATCATCCATGCATCATTCTAATCAACTTTCACATGATGGTTATTTGTAGATCATTTAACTCAACATTAATTCATGGGCTTTTCCAGATGCAATCCAAATTGCATATGGGCCCATTTAAATATGTTTACCATGTCAACTAGTTATCTTTGATGCATCCTTATACTTGTCATGCATCCATATCTTCGTCATGCTGGATCTTTTGCCGTAGAAGTAATTGTTGCATCCGGTGTTTGTTCGAGGTTCGTTGCTTCTTCACGGATAGGACGTTGAGATGATGTGAGCAACGACAAGTTCTTCGGATGTACCTCTACTTGCTGGATCTCAGGCAAGTATACTCACTTGCTACCTATGGCTGCCTTTCATCACTTGTTACTGATTTTTTCCGTTGTTCTTATTCTAGCCTTATGATTCGATGCTTGTGTCTCGATCCTATCATATGTTACCTTGCAGCCATGATATAGCCTTCCTTCCACTTCCTATTAACTGTTGTTTGTTTACCCTGTTGGCCCTCGTGTCGTAGTTGCATGCTTAGTGTTGTTTGCGCTCAAGTCTTGTTGTCCGTCTTATCACCTGTTTAGTTTGATAGTTGGGTTTCAACTTAATCAACAACATGTTAATGTTTTGGGTAATATTAATTTGATGATAAGGCACCGACAGGAGGCCCGGCGTGGTTTTGAGGCCTGCTAGTGTCGACCCTAATTAGGAAAAGGGTCTTGTCCATTGATCCATGATGAGCGCACTAACCGCATGTGGGAAGCGAGTATGGGCGCCCCCCGCAATTCTGATTCGATTCGCATCTCGTCCAAATCGCCTCATTTAGTTCGGATTTTCCATTTGCCGCATGCATATGCAGGTGCGAACCCTTGGCGCCAGAGTGGAACTTTTGTAGTCGGCATTTAGGGAGACACGTTCTTAGAGTGCTATGAGGGTCCCTTTTCTTCGTGGGGCTTGATTAGCCGCGCGCTCAACTGCACGAGGTTCTTTGGGCTTGATGCGAAGAAGAGTTGGGTTGTGTTGAGTACCTCGCTTGGTGGGTTGATCCCCCGTCTGGCGGGTTATTCTTACGTGTACGGCCAAATTGGTGCATCACTGCAGGGTTAAATCTTCTCGAGAAGCCGTGTTGTCCGCGGTTATGGATGACTTGGTGAAAGTGCTGGCTAACAAGTACTCAGACAACTTACACCTAACGATGATAACGTGACTAGTAATATAGAGTACCTCCACCATAAGAATGAATGTCACTCTAATCAACCGTGTGAGTTTCCTTGGGTTGCTTCCTTAGTAGGGGGTAACATTGGATGAGTATTGTTTGGTGAGTAGTTGTAGTTGGTTCTGATACGCTATCTTATCCCTTTCGTTTAGCCGAATGTTGTAGCGAGTCTCTGTAGTTAGTTAGTGCAACCCGCTGCCGCTTCTTTGCAATAATCCCTTACTTTCCGTTGTATCCAAAGTATTTGTATCTTGTGATGATTGGTTACGCTGGTATCTTGTGAGTATGGGTTATCCACTTGCCAGTACTTAACCGTATTGACCCACGAATCCTTTTCGTGGCTGCATATTCCACATTGCAGTCAACAGGTTTGAAGTCTGACGACGTTAGCTTGGGAATCCCTCCGGCTTGGCCTGGGCAGGGATTGGACGCCATCGGTTATCTTCAGGACTCTTAGTCCAATTTGTATCTTGTCCGTAGCCGGACGCTATGTTGTTTCTTCCGCTGTTATTTGGATCTTTGTATTGTATCAGTTGTATCCTTGACTCGTTTGAGTCGTCTTGTATATATCTTTTCTGTTGTTGTTGCGGAATATTCGTGAACTGTTGTAATGTTATCACAAGTGGCAACCTGGAATCGGATATTATGTGGATTTTGGCGGAAATGCTGAAATCTGCATAGTGCCCGATCTCTGGGCGTCACAAATATCATTTATCAAATTGAACCGTAACAAAATCGTCATTTTCAATATTTTTTTGGGGGCGAGTCATTTTAAATATATGTGAACCAACAGTATATATAAGGCACAAGGCACCGGACAGGCAACAATTTTTCGAGAGCCCATAACGTGACAAACATGGGCCAGGTTATCGGCTTGGCTTTACTGTAACCGTTGGTCTCTTTTCTTTTTGATAATCCATTGCGAATGGTAAGGTTTTTTTTTTTTGGCGTGGCTCTTAAATACAAAGTGCTTAATTAGCTGCCGTTGTTATTGAAATAAATATATATCATGTAGTATTATTACATAGTTTAGACCGTGTACATCTCAATTGGTCATATAGCTGTCATCGATATTCAACTCAAAGTATAAAAAGCTTAGTTCACAGCTAGGACTAATACATGCTACAGCCCACGAGACTGATGGGATATGTATGCAAGATAGACCTAGCTACCAGCTACTATAGAAATGACCAGAGAACAACCCACAACGTTGATCAGATGCAGAGTATATCCGGAGACATGGATTACATTATGGATGGACATTTTTAGATGCTTGAAAACCTGATTATGTAAGGATATTTTTCATGTCATCATGTAAGATTGAAGGTGTTGAATATCATATTTGTGAGTCTGTATATAAGTTAAATTCTCAACTCCATTGCAGTACCAAGTACTTTGTCATAGGCTGGCTGTTACTCTCCATCGAGTGCTAACCCAAGTATTGGACGACCTGTTTTAAAACATTACTATGTTAATACATATAGTTTCTGAAAATTACGCCCAGATTAGCATAAGATAAGGATATGAAAATCCAAGCAACATCTATGCCACAGGATTGCATTGCAAAGTAAGTATCACAATATTCAATGTCAGAAGCGGACTAACCAAGAATTTGAGCCCCAGCCTATAAGCAATCGTGCAACTATTATTCAAAATTAAGACCAGCCGTCCTCTCTTCTACGGCAAAAGCCTTCTTTGCATCTTGTCTGCTCCGCTTTTTGGCAGGTTACAAAATCCCAGCATTGCTTTCAAAGATTTGGCCTATGACTAACAAAAGTCTGAAGTTGGCAGACAAGTGCGGTCGGATGAATGACTACAAAACCAGTTTTGCAGCAATAAGCTAAGTACCTTATCCCGTTCTCTTCCACATGATTTATAATTCGAGAATTGGAAATTCATAATAAGGTTATAAGCAATGGAGAAGGAATAACACGCACTTATACAAGATCATGGGCATGCTTTAGTTTTCAAAACCAGGTGCAGGAACACTTACGCTTACTTTCGATGATTGCTGAGTAGGAGACAATCAGTTGCGTGGTGAAAGAGTCGTGCAGGGAGCAGGCGTCTGGGTATGTGTCTGGTGGTCGAGGGTGGCCGTGCGTCTCCGGCTGTAGGCGGGCGGGCACGTCGTGGCTTGTGTGCCGGGGCGGCCTGTGGTGTCTGGCCGGCGTCAGACGGTCTTGTGGCTGCGGCCGTGTGTCTGTGCGTCGTGGTAGGCCTTGGAGATCGATTGTGCGTCCCCAGATGACGTTTCTCCGGCTCGACGCTACGGGATTTCGCGCTGCTACTTTCTGTTGTCCCTGTGGTGGTACAGTCGGTCCCTGCCTATTCGCTTCCCCTTCTCAACCATGGAAGGTGCTAGGCGGCGGCATGCGGTAGCGTCGCTGCCAAGGAGGGGAGCAGAGCAGGACAACGTTGACCTTAGACCTCTAGCGTTCGGACAGGGAGAGATGAACCTGAACAGAGAATCAGAAAAAGAAGCACGACAGAGATGTCCCCGTGGTACCGCTTCGGGTTAATTAGGCGGTGGCAATATTTTGTAATTAAAACACGTTGAGTAGCTCAACATTAGAGCTATATTCACCGCTTGCTCCTTTATAAGTAGTAGTTTAGATAAATGAACTATCCCTTGCTTTACATGATGCTATGGCAAACAACTCTCTCTCAGGGATAATCTTAGCTCCAAACTGCCCTCCCATTCACTCCCTTCTTTTTGCAGATGATCTTCTTATCTGTGGCAGGGCAACCCTTATGGAGGCCAACCGTATGAAGGACATCCTTCTTAGTCTTTGTGCAGCCTCTGGTCAGATGCCTAACTGGACCAAGTCAGGCATTATATTCAGCAAGTATGTGCAGCAGGACGACATGATGCCATCAGACAGATCCTCCCGGTACCACTCATAGACAGTTCCTTCTCGCACTTGGGACATCCACTCATTCTCCCGGCCGGGCAAAAACAGATCTGAGGCCTACCATTTTATTCTAGAAAAATTCAAATCTAAACTAGCTACCTATAAAGCCAACTCCCTATGTCATGCAGCTAGAAAATTTCAAATCTAAACTAGCTACCTATATGTCCAATATTATTTTCTCCAAAAAATTCCTTGCTAAGATCACCTGCATCATTCGCAAATTCTGGTGGACGGGTGTCACCAATGAGCCGAACTCCAGTCTCCAGGGCCCTTTGCCTTAGAGCATGGAAAGACATTTGCGCCATCCAAAAAGAGGGGCTTAGGAATTCGTAACCTCCAAGCAGTAAACAACAGCCTACTTCTCTCAGCTTCTTGGTGCATAGCTGAAGATCCAAATAGCATGCTTCACCAAATCCTTAAGTCCAAGTATTTTTTATGATTCTTCCATCTGGAGGTCCAAGCCCAATAAGCCAAAATCAGCGTTTTGGACATCTATCCTGAAAATCATCCCCATCTTGCAGCACAACTCCTTTTACCAGATTACTCAGGGAAATGTTTCCATCAGCTCTGGGGTACACCGCGGTGTAAGTCATGGGCAATGATTTATGATCACCTTATTGCTCAGGACAGCACCTTCTCCTATCCTGCAACTGTTAGTGATATTTGGCTCACTGGGCAGCGTGAACTTGGAACCATAGCCTTATTGACACTTTATTTTTGCAGCCCACGCCAGAGATTATCAAGCAAACTCCAATTATTGATTCAAATGATCCAGACATTTTATGTTGGAAACTAACCTCAAATGGCAGGTTCTCTACTAGAAGTGCATATCATGTATGTTTACACAAATTGCAGGTTGAAGGGGGAGCCGACACAGGCACCTGCCAGACAAGAGGAGTGAGCATAGCTCAACTGGTTGGGGGAGTGGACGTACAAACCCAACACCCAAGTTCAAGTCCTCACGGGCACGAATTTAGGTTCCTATTTATACTTGAGGACCAGACCTTCCTGGTACTCATGCAATTTATCCTGAGGATCAGGCTTGATTTATAATCAAGATAAAAATCCTGGTACTCATGCATATATGGCTGTGTGCATCCTTAGTTGGTGCAGAGGCCGGGGAAGTGAAATTCTCCCCCCAAAGTTAAACGGTTCGCCATTGCCGGATTGGCCCCGAGTTGTCTGTTAGTATATTGACCCACACGTTGATGATGTCCGCTAAATGTGATCACTTCCACCTGAGGAGGTACGACTGATCGGATGTCTGAGGCGACCGCGGGGACGACCGCGGGCGTCCATCCAGGTGGTGATCACCTTCGCCACCGGCACCTCACCCTAGCCCCAGGGGCTCCGTTGCCGTCGACGTCTCCGGGGGGATCACGCTTCAGCGCTCTCGCCGAACCTTCTGCGCGCGTGGTCGAGGATGCTGAGGCCACGACCACTGCGGCGGCGGAGGAGGTTCTGGGGGAGGTCTGGGAGGTCTCTCCGGCGGACGTGCTGCGAACCGCGGCAGACGGCAAGCAGGTTGAGGAGGCGTTCTGGGAGCGCATTGTATTTCCGACGAGGGAGTCCCGGACGTGGGAGAAGGATGCTAGCGAGGAGCGGCCGGCCAGAGTGGTGGTGCAGTCACCGTCGTCCGTGTCCACCGTTCCGTCGCCGGTGTGCGCGCCTACGCCGGCAGGACAGCCGCTGCGGCGCCCAGCAGTGCGGATGGGGTGGCGCGGGCCGGTTCCAAGGCCTAGGGTGACCCCGGCCCCCTGCCTAGGGGATTTCTTCCCGGAGGGCATCGCGGAGGTCGCCGGAGACGTGGGAGACGCCCGTCCGCGGGTTGGAGGCCCTGATCCGGGTATTACGGATCGCGACGGGATCCCGGGGGTCCGAAAATCACTGCAGAGCGGGACCGACCTGCATGCCATGGGTCCACACGCCAGGCCGTGGGGTTACTTCGCTGAGGCGTTCGACTGGCTCTAGGCGCGACCTGATCGATCGAAGAATTCCGCGTCGGGGTCTAGGGTTGTTTCCACGCGGGCGCCGTCGTCCGCTGCTTCACCGACGAAACAAACGCCGGCTTCTCCTTGCGGCGTGGAGAGCACGTACGCCGACGCTCTCCGCTCTCCTAGACCCATGGCGGAGCAGCACATGGAAGGGCTTCTTCCCGCAGCGCGGCAGCAGCATGTCCCGGCTGGTGGGCGCGGGCGGGGTGCTGGGCGGGGCAGCGCGCCTCTAGGTCGGCCTGCGGGGGGGCCTCCCACGTTCGCTCCGAGGGCCCATCCGTCGAGCCATGCCATGGCGAGGCATCGGCATCCGACGGCGGGAGAGGCTGCAGGTCCCGGTCCAGTCCAAGCTTCTGCGGTACAAGGGGCCGGGTCATCCGCGGCTACGGTGGTCGGCATAGCAACAATGGTGCCAGGCGCAAGTGGCGCTGCGGTCCTAGGCTCGGTGGCGGCCACTGTGTCGCAGGGGGCTGCTTCATCCGCTCCCGGCTTCGTCGTCGGCGCACCTCCTGCAGCGGGTACCAAGAAGAGGAAGAACAACAAGAAGAAGGTGATTATTGGGGATGTTGGTCCGTCACAGGGAGTCGTTTTGGCGGGAGGGGCTGCGACATTGCCGGCGCCGACGGTTGAGCAGGCGGTGATTGCCACCACTGTTCCCGGAGGTTCTGATGTTGTTGTGGCTTCAACTGCCAAGAAGACTAGATGCTGGAAGTGCGAGGTGGATACTCATGCCACCAAGGACTGTCCGGTGGTGCACTACTGCTACATATGTGATAATGGCAAACATCCGTTGAAGAAGTGTCCAACTCTCAAGGTTCCAAAGCCTGCAGTCTTCATTTCTGGGATTGGTAGCAAACATACCATGTTCTCTCAATTTCCTGATAGCCTATACAAGGACCTGGGGGATTCGTCTGATCGACCTATTGCACTGGTTACGGTGAAAGGTTCCGCGGCGACAGCTAAGCAGGTTGAGACGACAGTAGCCCGTATGAGTTCGTTTGCTAGATGGAAGTGGGAGGCGTTACCCTCTGGGGAAAATCTGTTCAAAGTGGCCTTCCCGTCGACGGCCGAACTGGACAAGTTTGATGGTATGGACCTCGGTGTTCCTTCACAGTCTACGCGGTTGCTGTTTAGCAAGTGGAGGCAGCAGGAGATCGAGCCAGTACTTGAGCTGTATGAGACTTGGGTACATGTGGAGGGGGTGCCGCACTCGCTGAGACACTTTCTAGGACTGTGGGCTGTTGGGACTCTTATCGGCCTTACTCTCGATGTGGATCTCCTTACTCTTCGTCGCAGAGGTATCGTTAGGCTCCGGATGGCGTTGTCTGATGATGAGGTGTTTCATAAGGAGGACGAGGTGGGCTCTTATGTCAACATGGATGGTGTGCTGCGGAATAAGGGATACTCTTTTACCTTTAGACCGGAGCCGGAGGACTTTGTTGCCGAGCCTGATTTTGTTCCACTCATATGGGACCATAAGGTTCATTCAGAGTCCGTGCAGGCTGGGGCAGGTGGAGTGGATGCGACTGGTGCTTCGGGGTCTCTACCGGAGTCTGAGCAAGGCCCTACGAGTATGGCTATCGATCACCCTAATGAGGGGGGTGAGGTTCATGCTAAAGCTCTTGAGATTCTCAAAAACTATGCTCTTACTCCATTATCTCCGAGGGAGAAGGGTGCAGCTAGGCAGGATGTTTCTTCTGAGAGGGCGCTGGAGATGTTCTTGTCGGGGTCGCGAGTACCTTCGACAGACTTGTGTGCGTCATCATCGGGGGCCTCCAGCAGTGCATCACGCCTTTTCGACGGTGAGGAGTCTTCGGCGCTTGTAACACCGGCTGCGGTGTTGCGGGGACCTCGTGGAGACGTGCCAGTAGGGTCGGAGGTCTCTGGGGCTGGGCCGGGCGACGCCACTCTTCCGGTCGCCCGGGCGCCAGTTCTGCAGGAGGTGACAGCACCAGCTGGGCCGGGCGGCGATCAGCTTCGTGCCGCCCGCGTGCCGGCTATGGAGGACGACGGGGCTACGGGGGAGCGGGCCGGGGATGGGCCGCTTCTGGCCGGTTCCCAGCTAGCTACTGCCCACGCGCCTGGTGGGCTCGCGGGACCAGGCTGCTCCTTTGCTCCTTCGCCTATGATATCGCGAGCACTCAAGGAGGACTTCGTCGACGAGGCTGCCTCGGCAGCTACAGTGGTCGGGGGGGACATCCACATCGTCATTGTCCCCCTCCGCCGCTGCTTTCGTGCCGCCTTCTACGGTCACGAAGGAGTTGCGGCATAGTGCGCGCCACGTTGTGGCGAGGGACGGATCTTCCGCGACTGATGAGGACGCGTTGTCCAAGGCCATGCGCAGGAAGGCGGCCTTATTTTCTGCTCCTCCTAAAGGTACGACAGTGATGCATAAATCTTTTCTTCCTTTTTCAGATACCGTTATTTCATCTAGATTAGACAATGTTGGTGTTAAATTAGGAAGAAATGATGCTGAGATCACGTTGTCGGCCAATGTGTTGAAGCATATAGAATATGACCGGTTAACGGTTAAACCATGTGTTTCGCCGAAGGTAGACATACCCCACACGGATGATGATTTAGCGAATGCCTCTTTGGATGGACAACTTTTATCACATCTTGTGGGGGAGGTGACCGAGGTGGGTTTAGATGAGGACGGGCTCGGATCTCTCATTGATCTGTATGCATCCGGCCGGAAATCTAAATCCGCCAAGCAGAAGAGGAAGTTTTCGCCGCGAAATTCAGCGAGACCGCCAAAGAACCCAATTGTTTCCCGATGAATGGCTTATTCACTAATAGCAGAGGTCTTGGCGACGTGGCTGAACATTTGAATATTGCTCAATACGTCAGGGATCATAATTTGGAGTTTGTGGCTATCTCCGAATCAGGGAGGAGAGACTTTCAAGTGAGCGTTTTAAACCGCCTTTCGGGGAGTCTAGACTTCACTTGGCATTCTATTCCTCCGCGTGGACTATCAGGGGGCATTTTACTAGGCGTTAAATCAGATTCCATAGATGTGTTAGCAAGGTCGGATGGCGATTTTCATATAAAATTACATCTCCGTAACCGCGTTGACAATTTCGTATGGAGTTTGGTCGCCGTGTATGGTGCTGCCCAGGAAGAGTTTAAGGAGGCTTTTCTTCGCGAGTTGGTGAACCTGGCTAATGTTAATCCTCACCCAATTCTAATTGGTGGCGATTTTAACATGCTAAGGTTTCCACACGAGAAGAGTCGTGGACGGTTTGATGGTCACTGGCCTTTCTTGTTCAATGCTGTAATAGATAGCTTGGATTTGAGAGAGGTATACATGACGGGTCGACAGTTCACGTGGGCAAATAGTCTCCCGGAGCCTACTTACGAAAAACTAGACCGCGTGCTGATGAGTACCGATTGGGAAGATAAATTCCCATTGGTAACAGTGCGTGCTCTTGAGCGTACTGAGGCTTTGTCGGATCATGCTCCCCTCCTTCTCTCAACTGGAACAGCGAAACCATATTCACAACCGCAGTTTAAATTTGAACTGGGCTGGTTATTACGTGATGGTTTTGATGAGCTAGTTAAGAGAGTGTGGAGCACACCGGTCGTCGGTGATAACCCAATCCGGAGATGGAATAATAAAATGCGTAATGTGTGTAAATATCTCCGCGGATGGGCTAGACATACGACTGGGATGCTCAAAAAAGAGAAAGAGCGTCTTTGTTCCATTATCGATGAGTTGGATCGGATCGCTGAGACGAGGTTGCTATCTATGCAAGAGATTGAACTTAAAAGTCAATCAAACGCAAAAGTAGCACAAATGTTACGAGAAGAGGAACTCAAATGGTATAAGAGATCTAAGGCTTAATTCATCCTGGAAGGAGACTCGAATACTCGTTATTTCCATAATGTCGCCAATGGTAGACACAGGAAAAAACGTATTCACTCTCTACATCAGGATGAAGGGCTTATAGAGGGGCAAGAGTGTCTCAAGGCCTATATCACAAAGTTCTATAAAGGTCTATTCGGGGCCCCTGAAGTAAGTAATATTACTATGGATGAGACCCAAACAGATGATATTCCCCAAGTCTCTAATGAGGAAAATACTTTTCTTAATGCACCTTTCTTGGAAGAGGAGATTAAGAAGGCAATTTTTCAAATGGAGCACAATAAGGCGCCAGGCCCAGATGGTTTTCCCACAGAGTTTTACCAACATTTTTGGGAGGTCATTAAGGATGACCTCCTTGAGATGTTTGGTTGCTTGCAGAGTAGACACCTAGAGCTGTATCGTCTTAATTTTGGGGAAATCGTTTTGTTACCTAAGGCTTTGGAGGCTGAAAGGATACAACAGTATAGACCAATATGCCTTCTTAACGTTAGTTTCAAAATCTTTACAAAGGTTGCAACCATGAGGTTGAATTCGGTGGCAGATCATGTGGTAAAACCTACGCAAACTGCATTTATGCAGGGTAGGAACATCCTTGATGGGGTTGTGATTTTACACCAAACTGTACATGAGATGCATTCGAAAAAACTAAATGGAGTAATTCTTAAAATAGACTTTGAAAAGGCCTACGATAAGGTGAATTGCGAGTTCCTCCAACAAACTCTGAGAATGAAAGGATTCTCAGAGGAGTGGTGTACTCTAGTTCGCAGTTTCGTGGAGGGAGGTTTGTAGCTATCAAAGTCAATGACGATGTTGGCCGCTACTTCCAAACCAAGAAAGGCTTAAGGCAAGGTGATCCGCTATCGCCCATATTGTTTAATATTGTGACAGACATGTTAGCGATCATGATTGACAGAGCTAAGGAAAGCGGTCAATTTGAGGAAGTAATTCCACATCTTGTCGATGGGGGATTGTCTATTCTTCAGTATGCGGATGATACGATTCTGTTTATGGATCATGATTTGGAAAAAGCGAAGAACTTGAAACTAATCCTTTCGGTGTTCGAGCAATTATCTGGATTAAAAATTAATTTCCATAAAAGTGAATTGTTCTGCGTTGGCGAGGCCTAGGACGCTGTTGCACAATACGCCGAGCTTTTCGGCTGTGAGCAAGGTCAATTTCCTATTCAGTATTTGGGTATACCAATACATTACAGGAGATTGACTAATGCAGAATGGGGTCACGTTGAAGAACGTTTGCAGAAGAGACTCGCTAGTTGGAAAGGGAAATTGTTGTCACTAGGTGGAAGACTGGTACTCATTAACTCGGTACTATCAAATATGGTACTGTATATGATATCTTTCTTTTAGTTGCCTAAAGGAGTCTTGAAAAAACTGGATTATTTCCGATCAAGATTTTTCTGGCAGGGTGACAACGAGAAAAAGAAATATCGATTGGCCAGATGGGATGTAGTTTGTCGACCAAAAGATCAGGGGGGGTAGGTATTCATGACCTTCAAGTCAAGAACTCCGCTCTACTTGGTAAATGGTTGTTCAAACTATTAACTGTCGATGGCGTTTGGCAAACCCTCCTTAAACAAAAATACATAGGTTCGAAAGCAGTCTCACAGGTTATGTGGAAACCTGGTGATTCACACTTTTGGGCGGGACTCATGGCGAATAAAAACTTATTTTTTCGCTATGGGGTATTTAAGATTAAGGATGGACCGCAAATACGGTTCTGGGAGGACAAGTGGTTAGGTAATACCACACTTCGAGAACAGTATCCGGCACTATATACTATATCGCGACATAAGGATGATACGCTGGCTACGGTCATGCAAACATCACCTCCTAATGTTACGTTCAGACGAGATTTAATCGGGCCACGACTTGCTTCTTGGCAGGTCCTGGTTAATAGGCTAACTATGGTTACTCTAACACCAGGCACCGATGAATTTTGTTGGAAACTCACTAAGGACGGTATGTTCTCGGTGGATTCCATGTATAGAGCTATGATCTAATCGGATATGCCAGTCGATATTTTTAAAAATGTATGGCGTTTGAAGGTACCACTAAAGATTAAGGTCTTTGCATGGTACCTTCGAAAGGGGGTCATACTTACTAAGGATAATCTTGTCAAACGTAATTGGCATGGGAGTTCTAAGTGTGTTTCTTGCTCTCATGATGAGACGATTAAACACTTATTCTTTGATTGCACTTTTGCGCGTTCTATATGGTCAGCTATCCAAATGGCTTCGAACCTTTATCAACCCACTTCAGTTGCGAATATGTTCGGTAACTGGTTGAATGGGGTAGATAAACGATTCAAGACTTTTATTAGGGTAGGAGCGCTTGCCGTTATTTGGTCGCTCTGGCTTTGTAGAAATGACAAGATATTCAACGATAAAAATTTCTCTCGTATGCAGGTTCTATTCAGATGCACAGGTATTCTCCGTTCGTGGTCCATATTACAGCGGGGGGAGTTTTGAGACCTTTTTATGGAGGCGTGTGCACGGCTGGAGCAAGTGGCGAGGGATATTTTTATCCCACATGGATGGCCGCTTGATCTACGGATAGCAGCTCCATAGCATCGACAGTCTACGTCTTCAGGATTTGTTTAGACTTGTCGTAATTTCTTTTCAGTTTCGGATTTCGGCTGTGTGCATTATGATGATGCAGAGGCCAGGTGTAATGCTTAATTTTTAAGTAGTAAAAGCCCTTTATAAAAAAAAGAGGTGATCCAACTTCTCAATCAGGTATGGAGGAGGAAGCAGCTAGTTCCACGGGTGCAAGCATTTGCATGGCGTCTTCTCAGGAGAGAACTTCCAACGGGAGCCCGAGCCGGCAGGTACTCGAAACACATTTCCTCTCTCTGCTCGAGATGTGGTCTCCCTGAAGACGATATGCATCTATTCTTTTTATGTCCCTGAAGACGATATGCATCTATTCTCTACACCCACTTCTCTTGCCATTAAGTCTAAGGTATCACATTTTGAATTACTGAATTCTAATGGATTACCTATGCCATGTAATCTGAATCTGAATCTTAGTAACAACAATGATGATTGTTCTGTTGCTTCTGAATGCTTACAGTCGGGTTTGTGCATGTCTTCACAATCCTTGGAATGGAAGAAGATGCAAACTGGCGGTGTTGATTCCTCGATTGAAAGTGTATCAATCGTACCGTCGCAGCAGGAGGCCCAGCCGCGGAAGGAAAATGCCTCGTACCCTGCCGTCGCGGCAGAGGAACGGACGGTTTCGTCACCGGCGCGGCAGGATTTAAGTACATTCTCTGCCGTCGAGGCAGAGAATTGTGCTGCTTTACCGCAGTTTGAGCATGAAGTCGTGCGGCGGCAGGAGGTTGCTCCGAATGCTACCGCGATGGCTGAGAGAGGAATTCTCAGAGGAGTGGTGTACTCTAGTTCGCAGTTTCGTGGAGGGAGGTTTGTAGCTATCAAAGTCAATGACGATGTTGGCCGCTACTTCCAAACCAAGAAAGGCTTAAGGCAAGGTGATCCGCTATCGCCCATATTGTTTAATATTGTGACAGACATGTTAGCGATCATGATTGACAGAGCTAAGGAAAGCGGTCAATTTGAGGAAGTAATTCCACATCTTGTCGATGGGGGATTGTCTATTCTTCAGTATGCGGATGATACGATTCTGTTTATGGATCATGATTTGGAAAAAGCGAAGAACTTGAAACTAATCCTTTCGGTGTTCGAGCAATTATCTGGATTAAAAATTAATTTCCATAAAAGTGAATTGTTCTGCGTTGGCGAGGCCTAGGATGCTGTTGCACAATATGCCGAGCTTTTCGGCTGTGAGCAAGGTCAATTTCCTATTCAGTATTTGGGTATACCAATACATTACAGGAGATTGACTAATGCAGAATGGGGTCACGTTGAAGAACGTTTGCAGAAGAGACTCGCTAGTTGGAAAGGGAAATTGTTGTCACTAGGTGGAAGACTGGTACTCATTAACTCGGTACTATCAAATATGGTACTGTATATGATATCTTTCTTTTAGTTGCCTAAAGGAGTCTTGAAAAAACTGGATTATTTCCGATCAAGATTTTTCTGGCAGGGTGACAACGAGAAAAAGAAATATCGATTGGCCAGATGGGATGTAGTTTGTCGACCAAAAGATCAGGGGGGGTAGGTATTCATGACCTTCAAGTCAAGAACTCCGCTCTACTTGGTAAATGGTTGTTCAAACTATTAACTGTCGATGGCGTTTGGCAAACCCTCCTTAAACAAAAATACATAGGTTCGAAAGCAGTCTCACAGGTTATGTGGAAACCTGGTGATTCACACTTTTGGGCGGGACTCATGGCGAATAAAAACTTATTTTTTCGCTATGGGGTATTTAAGATTAAGGATGGACCGCAAATACGGTTCTGGGAGGACAAGTGGTTAGGTAATACCACACTTCGAGAACAGTATCCGGCACTATATACTATATCGCGACATAAGGATGATACGCTGGCTACGGTCATGCAAACATCACCTCCTAATGTTACGTTCAGACGAGATTTAATCGGGCCACGACTTGCTTCTTGGCAGGTCCTGGTTAATAGGCTAACTATGGTTACTCTAACACCAGGCACCGATGAATTTTGTTGGAAACTCACTAAGGACGGTATGTTCTCGGTGGATTCCATGTATAGAGCTATGATCTAATCGGATATGCCAGTCGATATTTTTAAAAATGTATGGCGTTTGAAGGTACCACTAAAGATTAAGGTCTTTGCATGGTACCTTCGAAAGGGGGTCATACTTACTAAGGATAATCTTGTCAAACGTAATTGGCATGGGAGTTCTAAGTGTGTTTCTTGCTCTCATGATGAGACGATTAAACACTTATTCTTTGATTGCACTTTTGCGCGTTCTATATGGTCAGCTATCCAAATGGCTTCGAACCTTTATCAACCCACTTCAGTTGCGAATATGTTCGGTAACTGGTTGAATGGGGTAGATAAACGATTCAAGACTTTTATTAGGGTAGGAGCGCTTGCCGTTATTTGGTCGCTCTGGCTTTGTAGAAATGACAAGATATTCAACGATAAAAATTTCTCTCGTATGCAGGTTCTATTCAGATGCACAGGTATTCTCCGTTCGTGGTCCATATTACAGCGGGGGGAGTTTTGAGACCTTTTTATGGAGGCGTGTGCACGGCTGGAGCAAGTGGCGAGGGATATTTTTATCCCACATGGATGGCCGCTTGATCTACGGATAGCAGCTCCATAGCATCGACAGTCTACGTCTTCAGGATTTGTTTAGACTTGTCGTAATTTCTTTTCAGTTTCGGATTTCGGCTGTGTGCATTATGATGATGCAGAGGCCAGGTGTAATGCTTAATTTTTAAGTAGTAAAAGCCCTTTATAAAAAAAAGAGGTGATCCAACTTCTCAATCAGGTATGGAGGAGGAAGCAGCTAGTTCCACGGGTGCAAGCATTTGCATGGCGTCTTCTCAGGAGAGAACTTCCAACGGGAGCCCGAGCCGGCAGGTACTCGAAACACATTTCCTCTCTCTGCTCGAGATGTGGTCTCCCTGAAGACGATATGCATCTATTCTTTTTATGTCCCTGAAGACGATATGCATCTATTCTCTACACCCACTTCTCTTGCCATTAAGTCTAAGGTATCACATTTTGAATTACTGAATTCTAATGGATTACCTATGCCATGTAATCTGAATCTGAATCTTAGTAACAACAATGATGATTGTTCTGTTGCTTCTGAATGCTTACAGTCGGGTTTGTGCATGTCTTCACAATCCTTGGAATGGAAGAAGATGCAAACTGGCGGTGTTGATTCCTCGATTGAAAGTGTATCAATCGTACCGTCGCAGCAGGAGGCCCAGCCGCGGAAGGAAAATGCCTCGTACCCTGCCGTCGCGGCAGAGGAACGGACGGTTTCGTCACCGGCGCGGCAGGATTTAAGTACATTCTCTGCCGTCGAGGCAGAGAATTGTGCTGCTTTACCGCAGTTTGAGCATGAAGTCGTGCGGCGGCAGGAGGTTGCTCCGAATGCTACCGCGATGGCTGAGAGAGGAATTCGGTCGCTGCAGTCTGGGAATTTTGTGCCACGGCAGGGACATTCCCTTTTGTCTAAGGTGACGGCCACCCTTGGGACGCAATCACTGCCTGCTAAACACTCTAATGAGCAGCGAAATTTCAATTCCGTTGGGATTTCTGACCAATGCTCATTTGCAACAGAACAAATCTCCGCTTCAGATTGAGGATAACCTTGCTGGTAACAATAAGAATGGTGAGTACATGACGTTTGCGTCATGTAATATTTTTTTCTAACTCACCCGTGGCTCGGTCTGATATTCTTTGTCTCAAACAGAGGTCTCGGTGGGGCCTTCTCCGGTGTCTAAATCCCAGATGTTGGGATCCGAGCAGGGAGGCACGACCCAACCTGCGGCTCTTCTTCCCCGTACGCCAACATTTGATGAGGTGGTGGCGTTTGGCGGTGTTGCGGATCCCTCCAGCTCCGGGCTGCGCTCTAGCAGCAGGATCAGGGCTCAAATTAATGCGGATGGTACTCAACTGGACCGTGCCACCTTGTTGGCACAACGCTGCTCATATATTTACTCCCCAGGTACGAAAGTGAACCGCAAATTATCTTTTATTTCTGTTCCAAATGAGGTTATTGTTGCTACAGCACAGAAATTGGGAGTTTCTTTGGGGTCTAATTCTTTGGAGACAGAGATTTCTGTTACTAAACTACAAGAGGTAGAAGAATCTTGGGTTATTACTTATCTGACCACACCATTGACTAATGTAGACGAAGGGGAAGATAATAACACGGTTATTGCTACAGCTATAAATTTGTTGGAGGATCTAGGTATTGAGGATAATGAGCCTCTTTTGGACGAAGTGGGTTCAATGACCGAAATGTTGCCTAGTAAAATTACACGTAGAAAGAAAACGGGCACTGGCCTAGATGTCAAAAGAAGAAGCGCTAGATTACAAAAAATAGAAACCGTTAAACAATGAGAGGCATGATTTGGAATACAGATCGTTTTAGGGATACGGCTAAGCACTTTGCGGTTCGTGAATCTGTTCGTGATGAGAACCTTAATTTTGTTGCGATTTTAGAAACAGGGAGATCGAATTTTTCGGTTCCCTTTCTTAAATATTTAGGGGGGGGAAGACTTCGTTTGGTATTGCCTTCCTCCCCGTGGCCGCTCTGGTGGCATCCTTGCTGGTTTTGATTCCACTATGTTCATGGTTCAAAACGTTGAGGCAGGTGAATTCTGTATCAAGTTTCATCTTAAAAATAAATCGTATGCTTTCCTATGGACTTTTGTAGTGGTTTATGGGGCAGCACAAGAGGCGTCTAAACCTGAATTCTTGGCCGAGCTGGTGAGAGTTTGTGAGAGGGAGGAGAGACCGATCCTGGTTGGGGGAGAGTTTAATATTATTCGTAGACAACAAGAAAAAAATAACAATAATTTTAATGCGCGATGGCCATTTATTTTTAATGCTATCATTGAGAGTCTAGATCTGAAGGATCTCGAGTTCTCTGGGAGACAATTTACGTGGGCTAGTAGAGGGGTTAATCAAACTTTTGAAAAACTGGATCGCTTTTTAGCTAGTGTAGAGTGGGAACAAAAGTTCCCTTTGGTTACGGTACATGCATTGGCGCGTACCGGTTCCGACCATACCCCTCTCATTATTGATTCTGGTCATCAGGCACATTTAGGAAACAAATCTCAGTTTTCGTTTGAATTGGCTTGGCTCAGAAAAGAAGGTTTTTTGGACCTTGTGGCGAGGGAATGGTCCTCGTGTTTAGAGGGTAACTCTCCAATGGAAACTTGGCAACTAAAAATTGGACATTTGCGTCAATTTTTAAGGGGTTGGGCTAAAAATTTGAGTGGACAATATAAACAACAAAAGGAGAAATTGATTCTTCTTATTAACGAGCTAGATATTAAAGCTGAGTCCGTACCATTATCTATAGCGGAACGGAAAGCTAAACAAGATGCGTATGATTGCCTTGCGAGGTTAAGACGTGAGGAAGAAGCCAAATGGGCTCAGAGGGCGAAGGTAAAACATATTCAAGAAGGGGGCGATAATACTCGTTATTTCCACTTGATTGCAAATGGGAAACATAGGAAAAAGAGAATTTTTCAGCTAGAACAGGATGAAGAGACAATTGTGGGGGAATTGAACCTCAAAACCTTTATTACTGATTTCTATAAAAAAAACTATTTGGCCCTCCCGAACCGAATTTCTTCACTTTGGATGAAGGAAACAATAACGATATTGCTCGTGTCTCTGAGGAGGAAAATGAAATTTTAACAACCCCATTCTCTGACAATGAGGTTTCCGAAGCTATCTCTCAAATGAAAAGAAACACAGCCCCTGGTCCGAATGGGTTTCCTACGGAGTTTTACCAGCTATGTTGGCCGGTTATTAAAAATGATTTAATGGTCATGTTTCATCAGTTCCACTTAGGAGACTTACCTCTTTTCCGTCTCAACTTTGGTGTTATCACATTGTTACCAAAGAAAGAGGACACGTGCAGGATTGAGCAGTATAGACCCATTTGTTTACTCTATGTGAGTTTCAAAATCTTCACGAAGGTTGGTACTAATCGAGTGACTTCGATTGCGCAGTCTGTCATTAGGCCAACCCAGTCTGCTTTTCTGCCTGGTAGGAATATTCTTGAGGGTGTAGTAATTTTGCATGAAACTATTCATTAACTACATTCTAAAAAGCTTGATGGAGTGCTTCTCAAAATTGATTTTGAAAAAGCATACGATAAGGTGAAATGGCCTTTTCTTCAGCAGGTGTTGAGGATAAAGGGGTTTAATAATAAATGGTGTGTGATACAAATTGTTTGCCCGATCTTTCACAATGCACCTTCTGATACGATGATTTGATACAAATCTCTCAATCACGCGAAGAACGCAACCTGAAGAAGAGGAACGAATCCAGCAAGCAACGGGGCGATGATCACCATGCCTCAAACCATAGCACGATAATTCTTGATTGATGCACACAAGAACCTTCACGCAAACTTTATTCAATCTAGATACACGGCGGCGCCGTCCCCGGAGGGATGCTTCACCACGAGACACAACTCAATGTCTAAACTCTCAAAATTCTGAACCCCCCAAAACCCTAGCTATTGGCTCCTTTATATAGGAGGCCAATCCCTAATTGGTTGGACAGGCTCAAACCGACTTCTAACCTAATTGGACTCGAACTGGATACAAACCGGACCGTTTAGAAGGCTCGGCCAAACATGCGGCTCGCAGGCCTTAGACATTATACATCGTTGTTTATTGTCCTACCGTGCTAACCAGTAGATGCCCGCATCATCCTCCCCTTCTTAGGAAGGCGTTGTCCTCAACGCCGGAAGGTCTTCTCCAGCGTCTGTGGCGTTGAATCTTCACATCGCCACGACTCGTCTCCATCATCAAGTTGTGCCGGCCTACCACATCACCTCCTCCCTCGCTGCTAGTTGAACTTGACATGGTTTTTGGCGCCTCCTTTCTTCTCCATATACGGATAAATTGGCGCGCCACCTACTTCTTCTTAATGCTTGTTGGAGCCTCTTTCACTTTCGTATGTATCTTCGGAGTATGACCCTGTACAGGTGCAATACCCGGGCCACACAACTGACGAACACGTCCATCCTTACCCGTGTGCATACGCATGGCTACTCCAACGTGCCGCACGACTGCTCTAACAATTTTGCGGTCTAGTACCCGCCCCTCCACATACACCGAACCATGAACAACACGAACATTTTCGGTCTGAACGCCTTTGTCGACAAAAACTGGACGTGTAGAACACGCTGCATCAACCGTCGCGTCACCACTAAGAGGTAGGAATTCAACTGACCGGTCACTAACATGCACAACAGGCGTGTCATCTACCTGCACAGTTGAATCAACATGTGTCTTGATGCTTCCCGCATAATGCACCTCTTTTTGAATCTTGATTGTCCTCGATTGCGGCGTCATTTTGTGCATTTTTTCCTTGCGCACAGTCAGCACCACATCATATCGGATCTTCTCATCGGTCATCGGTTTCAACATCCTCTGTTTACCACCATGCACAAAACAATATGTATTTGATCTCCCAGCATACATAGCATCGTGATCATACTTCCATGGACGCCCAAGTAGCAATCCGCACACCTCCAATGGCAACACATCGCACTCCACCTCATCATCATACTCGCCGACTGTAAATGACACTCGCACTGTGTGTGTAACCTTCAACATACCGCAACTATTCAACCACTCGAGATGTTTAGGTTCCGGAATACGCCATGTGGACAAACCCAAGGAAGTCACCATTGCCTTGCTAGTTCCATTGGTACAGCTACCTCCATCGATGATCAACTTGCACGATTTTCCCTTGATCATGCACTGCGTTTGAAATAAATTCCATCGCTGTCCTCTATCAACGGTCGTGCAAGTATCAGTATGTGTCCGCTTGAGTTGCATATTGAGACCTCTCAACGGTACAACTTTTTCCACCTTGTCAACATCCCTCTGAATTGTCACTATTTGTTCGGACCTCTTTTTAATAGAAGCCAGTGTCGCCTCAAGTTCTGCAAATATCACCCGCATAGGTTTGACTAACTGTGCCGAATCACGATTAGCCTGTGCATAGGCCTTTGCTATTTCAGCAGCTGGATCAAATATGTCCTCCGTAGACATTTGTTTTTCTTCAGTCCGGTGTAGAGCGGCAAAAATTGCAGCATCACACGGTTGAATGGGCCAACAGCAGCACGTAACAGCTTTAGTATTGCTTCGAAGTATTTGTCGGATATCTTTTTTTTTTCTCAATTGCTGCAGCCGGATCACTTTCCTGTCCTATTCTCACCCACAAGAAGACGTTCTCCTTTTTTTTCTTTACCGCTACAGCCAAAAATAAAGGAAATTTTCCTTGATTCAGCCGATAGAAACAAGAGTAGGTATCCTAGCTAATAACGATGCCTCCAAGTTCGGCTTTTCCTTCAATTCTTTCCTTGGCTGTCCTCCACACGCAAGCAGTTTTTTTTTCTTTTGTCGTTGCCTTCCTTATCTGTTCACTCAGCGTAAAAATCCAATCAACTCCCACGCACGCCGGTGTAAAGACCTGAATCCACGCACGTAAAAATCTCACGTGCCCTGGCGATAGATCTGGAAAGAAATTCTCCGAACTCGCCACCGGCAACAGCAAAAAAAGCACCGCCTTGAAACACACGCCGCCACGTATTATCGTCGCCTTTGTAGATCTGAGATCTAAACAACAACAAGAACTCTCTCTAACGATCCACCTTGCACCGTGAGTAACCTGGCGCTCTGATACCAAGATGATACAAATTGTTTGCCCGATCTTTCATGATGCACCTTCTGATATGATGATTTGATACAAATCTTCCAATCACACGAAGAACGCAACCTGAAGAAGAGGAACGAATCCAGCAAGCAACGGGGCGATGGTCACCACGCCTCAAACCATAACACGATAATTCTTGATTGATGCACACAAGAACCTTCACGCAAACTTTATTCAATCTGGATACACGGCGGTGCCATCCCGGGAGGGATGCTTCACCACGAGACACAACTCAATGTCTAAACTCTCAAAATTCTGAACCCCCTAAACCCTAGCTATTGGCTCCTTTATGTAGGAGGCCAATCCCTAATTGGTTGGACAATCTCAAACCGACTTCTAACCTAATTGGACTCGAACTGGATACAAACCGGCCCGTTTAGAAGGCTCGGCCAAACATGCGGCTCGCGGGCCTTAGACATTATACATCGTTGTTATATTGTCCTAGCGTGCTAACCATTAGATGCCCGCATCAGTGTGACTGGGTGTCTAATTTTGTTCACGGTGGTAGTGTGGGCATTCGGGTTAATGATGACATTGGTCATTGTTTTCAAGCCTTAAAAGGGCTAAGACAAGGTGATCCACTATCTCCAGTTCTATTCAACCTTTTGGCTGATATGTTAGCCATAATTATTGATAGAGCCAAGGAGGATGGACAGGTTGGGAGCTTAATACCTCATTTGGTTGAGGGAGGGGTGTCCATTTTACAATATGCTGATGACACAATTTTATTCCTTGAACATGACCTCGATAAGGCAGTAAATATGAAGCTTATTCTATCGTTATTCGAACAACTTTCTGGCCTTAAGATTAATCTTCATAAGAGTGAAATATTTTGTTTTGGAAAAGCTCAAGAACATACAGAGGATTATAGGAATATTTTTGGTTGTGAGGTGGGGACTTTTCCCTTTAAATACCTTGGTATCCGGATTCATTATAGGAAACTTCTTCTGAAGGAGTGGAAAATAGTTGAAGATCGTTTCAAGAAGAAATTATCCTCTTGGGCTGGGAAACTTCTGTCCTATGGTGACAGATTGGTTCTCATTAATTCGGTTCTTACTAGTTTACCTATGTTTCTTTTATCCTTCTTTCAAATTCTAGTGGGAGTGCGAAAGAGGATGGATTTTTACCGTAGTAGGTTCTTCTGGCAAAGTGACCAACAGAAGAAAAAATATAGATTGACAAAGTGGAGCGTTATCTGTAGGCCGAAAGACCAAGGGGGATTAGGTATCGAAATCTTAGATATTAAGAATAAATGTTTGTTGAGCAAATGGCTCTTCAAAATTCTGAAGGAGGAGGGGGTTTGGAAGGAACTACTCATGAACAAATATTTGGGAGACAAAACTTTAGCCCAAGTGAAACCGAAACCAACAGATTCACCCTTTTGGCGGGGACTTTTGTCGATGAGGAAGGATTTCTTTTCTCGGGGTTTTTTCATAGTGGGAAACGGAAAACAAACTCGCTTTTGGGAAGATGTGTGGCTTGGAGACCAAGCTTTGGCTTGTCGGTATCCTGGGTTGTATCACATTGCTAGAAACAAGAATGTGCTTGTAGCAGATGTGTTATCTAATGTGCCCCCATTAACATTCAGTTTAGACGAAATTTACAAGGGAATAGTTGGACAACCTGGTTGCAGCTTGTACAACAGCTTATGTCTATTTCTCTTTCTGAAGAAGAAGATTCATTCTCTTGGCGTCTAAATTCAAATGGGTTTTTTTCTGGGGTTATTTAAAAGGGTGCCCTCAGTTGGCACCACGACCTCAGTTTTACCCCTAGCGCCGAATCGACCTCAGTTTTGCCCCTAGTCTGTCCGCAAGGACTCGTTTCGCTGCTCCCACCGTAACTTTCTGCCCCCGTTAGGATGCTGACCTGTGGGACCCATCATAGAACCGTTAGCGCGGCATGTGGGCCCCAGCTGTTGAGAGTTGGCGTGGCTTGTATGCCCCAACTGTTGACGGCTGGCGCTGCATGTGGGCCCCAGCCGTCGA
Organism: Alopecurus myosuroides; assembly: GCA_028641055.1. Lineage (NCBI taxonomy): Eukaryota > Viridiplantae > Streptophyta > Magnoliopsida > Poales > Poaceae > Alopecurus > Alopecurus myosuroides. The sequence continues at coordinate 122,833,533 of CM054058.1, forward strand.
CCGTTGCTTGCGGCCCAATGTCAAATGAGGCCCAAAGTCAACATGCAGACTACACATTATCCAATTATATTTATTAATCACTACATGCAGACTAAACATTATCCATTTATTAAACCATCAAATTATTCGTATTAATAATATAAAATATATACTGTGATCAACTGAAATTTCTATATTATCTTAGAAAACATAATGCATCACATCTCTTATATATAAATTTTGTTTACAATGTGCATATTTTAAAGCGATAATTAGAAATATTTAAAAAAACGATAATTAGAAAGGATAAAACTTCTAAACAGTGGGTACATATTTGGACAAATATAAGATCATAACTATATATATAATTAAACATACTTAGAAAGGATAACTGACCCCACTTTACATATAATCAGTGGGGCCCGAGAGACACTACATCTAATTTAAAAAAAAACTAACTGCTCCCGCTCTGCATGCGGGAGCCCTTGCCGCCATCTGGCGCCCTACTTCCTCCACTCTGCCGTCCTGTCCTCCATCTCCTTTTTGACGCGGGCGCGGCGGTTCTCCGCCCGCATCCTCTCTTCCTCTCTCTCACGGACCTGCTTGATGCTGGCCCGGATTGCCTTCGCTTCCTCCTTCGCCTGCTTCTTCTCCTCGGCCTTCAACTCCTTCTTCTCCAGCCGCTCCAGTTCCTTGAGGCGGCGGATCGTCTTGGGGGAGAGGTCCTTGGGGGCGGTGGGGGCGGGCTCGGGGTTGTGGACGAAGGGGGGCGACGGCGATCTCTCCTGTTTGGGAGATTCGACGTCCTCCAACGTATAATCGGCCTCGTACCAAGGCCGATCTTTGGGGCGGTTGTCCTTGTCGGAGACCGACTCGGGGCTAGATGGTAGAGAGTTGGAAAACATTGTTCGGGCTTGAAGCTAGGGAGAGAAGGGCAAAGGGCTGGTGAGGGATGAGAAGATGGAGGACGAGTGAAACGGTCTATTTAAAGACACGATTAGACGTGAATTAATTGGGGTAGATGAAGCAAACAGTGTGAAAACGTTGGATGCAGTGTAGAAGAGTCGATGCATGGTCAAAGCGGTGTAGAACAGGGGTTGGCGTAGGCGTAGGCCAGCTAGTGATACGGAGTACGAGCGCGTGTGCATTAGGCAGTCAAGTGATTCGACGTTGCATGCGTGTATTAAAGAGGTGAAGAGAAGAAAGTCCAAAGTCTCAAGCCAAATCCTGCCTCGCTGCATATGCATTGATGCGTATCTTCTGAAAACGAGGCGTGGAGGGCTGCGTCGCTGCAAATGCGACGTGACTCGTGTTTCTGAAACAAGGCGTGCAGGGCTGCTGCAAATGCGACGCGACTCGTGTTTCTGAAACGAGGCGTGCAGGGCTGCTGCAAGTGCGATGCGACGTTTACTCTTTTCTTCTTCTGCCACGTTGTTTACTCTGAAAAAATGAGGCGTGCATGCATCGGGCTGGTGAACGGGGCCCCACTAGACAGTGTCCGTTGTTGCATGCAGTTACATTAAAACAAAACACCCAGTCCATGCACCGCTTCATTTCAATCGTTTGATCGTAAGGAACAGTGCAGATCGAGTCCATGCATGCAAACTACGGTGGCAACGGCCTGCAGACACTGAGATGAGCGCTTCTCTGTGCGGGAACGTGATCCTATGACTTTAGGTCACTGAAAAATGGAGCCCATCACACACCGGACCCACGTTTCATGGGAGAAAGTCAGAGAACATAAGGTGGGCAAACTAAGAGGATCTGATTCCCTCTGTTTTTAGGGCATGTACAGTAGTGTAGACGGGTGATGTCTGCACTACTCGGCCATGTCATTTCTAGACATTTTTAGAGATAGTTGGTACAGTGTGGTGACCCCCTAGCTTGTGTTGGGATCCAGACGCTCCGTAGCCCCCCTCCCGGTGAAACCCTAGCCCCGCTGGAGAAATACCTGACTTTAACGGAAACACGCGGTAACTGCGTCGAAAGAGGGTAGCAATGTGGAACTATCTGCTTGGTTGTGCTAGGATAGCCCATAGGAACACAAACCAAAAAGGTAGAACCCACCTCTTTGGAAGATTCACGATGTTTCGTCCGATACAGGAGTTTCACCCTATAAGCGCTCACGAGAGAGAAGTGGATGCCGGTGAAGCGGGTCACACCACGGAGAGCAATCTTTGACATCCAAAGCACACAACACACCTATACTAACATGGTATGGCACCCCCTAGCTTGTGTTGGGATCCAGACGCTCCATGGCCCCCCTCCCGGTGAAACCCTAGCCCCGCTGGAGAAATACCTGACTTTAACGGAAACACGCGGTAACTGCGTCGAAAGTGGGTAGCAATGTGGAACTATCTGCTTGGTTGTGCTAGGATAGCCCATAGGAACACAAAACAAAAAGGTAGAACCCACCTCTTCGGAAGATTCACGATGTTTGGTCCGATAAAGGAGTTTGACCCTATAAGCGCTCACGACAGAGAAGTGGATGCCGGTGAAGCGGGTCACCCCCTGGAGAGCAATCTTTGACATCCAAATCACACAACACACCTATACTAACATGGCATGGAACCCCTAGCTTGTGTTGGGATCCAGACGCTCCGTGGCCCCCCTCCCGGTGAAACACTAGACCCGTTGGAAAATTCCGGACTTATACGGAAACACGCGGTAACGGCGTCGAAAGAGGGTAGCAATGTGGAACTATTTGCTTGGTTGTTCTAGGATAGCCCATAGGAACACAAAAAAAGGTAGAACCCACCTCTTCGGAAGATTCACGATGTTTGGTCCGATACTGGAGTTTCACCCTATAAGCGCATGTAAACTCACGAGAGAGAAGTGGATGCCGGTGAAGCGGGTCACACCCCGGAGAGAAATCTTTGACATCCAAAGCACACAACACACCTATAATAACATGGCATGGCACCCCTATCTTGTGTTGGGATCCAAACGCTCCGTGGCCCCCCTCCCGATGAAACACTAGACCCGCTGGAAAATTCCGGACTTATACGGAAACACATGGTAACGGCGTCGAAAGAGGATAGCAATGTGGAACTATTTGCTTGGTTGTGCTAGGATAGCCCATAGGAACACAAAACAAAAAGGTAGAACCCACCTCTTTGGAAGATTCACGATGTTTCGTCCGATACAGGAGTTTCACCCTATAAGCGCATGTAAACTCACGAGAGAGAAGTGGATGTCGGTGAAGCGGGTCACAGCCCGGAGAGCAATATTTGACATCTAAAGCACACAAAACACCTATACTAACATGGTATGGCACCCCCTAGCTTGTGTTGGGATCCAGACGCTCCGTAGCCCCCCTCCCGGTGAAACCCTACCCGCTGGAGAAATACCGGACTTATAAGGAAACACGTGGTAACGGCGTCGAAAGGGGGTAGCAATGTGGAACTATTTGCTTGGTTGTGTTAGGATAGCCCATAGGAACACAAAACAAAAAGGTAGAACCCACCTCTTCAGAAGATTCACAATGTTTCCACCTCATATTCTTTGAAATCTCTACTACTGTATTCGAGGAATCACATTTTAGTGAAGGCTTTTGTTCTAATGTTTATAAATCCTATTTATATTTTTTCTAGACTTGTATTCGACCTATATAATGTAATTCCGAAGCCTGAAAATTTATTGGATGAATATTCGTATTATTTATTTTCTTTTGAATAATAATGGTTTTAATCGAAAATCGTAAATAAAACAAGTTTAAAACATCAAAATGAAAAAAGAACTTTGGATCTTTCTTAGTCACACCCAAATGAAGCTTTGGTGAGATTTTGACCTTATTTCATCTCCAAAGGTTTGAAACTCATCTCATTTTGTTGAACTCTCTACTAGTCTGTTCAAGAAATCACATATTAGACAAGGCTTTTTCGTTCCATTCTTTATAAGACAGGTTTATATTTTTTTTTCTCGTTACTATATGACATAACACTACTATGTGCGTCGGCTTTATTTTTTTTTATTTTCTTTGAATTATCTATGCTCATTTCAAGCTTGGTCAACCCTCTGTTTGACCCAACCGAAAAGCTTCTAGAACGACACCCAGAGATTCGACCTGGGCTGTTGGATCGACGCCTTCGAGAAGGAATCTTGCATCGGACGGATGCGCTCACAGCCACAGCGATCCGCGAGACGCTCGTTCTGTGCTAGGATCGGTTGGTCCGTTGGCTACAGAGATCGATGGTTTCTATCTGTTCTACATATGATTTCTTTTCGATACGGAGGGAGTATTAAGTATTAAACCATGTTATTTAAATTAAAAATATAAAAATAGAAGAATGATACAAAACACAATGAAACTTCAGATTTACTACAGCGATGATTTTTATCTGTTTTACATATGATTTTTCTATTAAACCATGTTATTTAAATAAAAAATGTAAAAAAAGAAGAATTATTCAAAACATAATGAAACTTCAGATTTACACTATATATGTAGAATAGATGTCTAGGAAATTAATTTGGCTGATGTAGACAAGATGCCAAAAAAAGTTGAAGCACAATGGGGGTATTTACCCTAGCTTCGGACCTCATTTGAAACACATTTCTCATGAGAATAGAACGATGGTTTCAAATAAGCATAAATAATTCAAAAAAAATCAAAATGACATGAATCCAACGCACAATGTTGTTATATGTGATATAGTTGCTTCTCAAATTTGTTTGGATAATTTTGACAAGGTCGAAATTTTCATGAGATTTCAAACGGGGGTGTCTACCCTAGCTTCAGACCTCATTTGAAGCATATTTCTGATGAGAATAGAGCGATGGTTTCAAATGAGCATAAATAATTCCAAAAAAATAAAAATGACATGAATCCAACGCACAGTGTTGTTATATGTGATATAGTTGCTTCTCAAATTTGTTTGGATAATTTTGACAAGGTCGAAATTTTCATGAGATTTCAAACGGGGGTGTCTACCCTAGCTTCAGACCTCATTTGAAGCACATTTCTCATGAGAATAGAGCGATGGTTTCAAGTGAGCATAAATAATTCCAAAAAAAAATCAAAATGACATGAATCCAATGCACAATGTTGTTATATGTGATATAGTTGCTTCTCAAATTTATTTGGATAATTTGGACAAGGTCGAAATTTTCATGAAAGTTTCAAACGGGGGTGTCTACCCTAGCTTCAGACCTCATTTGAAGCACATTTCTCATGAGAATAGAGCGATGGTTTCAAATCAGCATAAATAATTCAAAAAATTAAAATGACATGAATCCAACACACAATGTTGTTATATGTGATATAGTTGCTCCTCAAATTTATTTGGATAATTTTGGCAAGGTCGAATTTTTCATGAAATTACAAACGGGGGTGTCTACCCTAGCTTCAGACCTCATTTGAAGCACATTTCTCATGAGAATGGAGCGATGGTTTCAAATGAGCATAAATAATTCAAAAAAAAATCAAAATGACATGGATCCAACGAACAATGTTGTTATATGTGATATAGTTGCTCCTCAAATTTATTTGGATCGGATAATTTTGACAAGTTCGAATTTTTCATGAAATTTCAAACGGGGGTGTCTACCCTAGCTTCAGACCTCATTTGAAGCACATTTCTCATGAGAATAGAGCGATGGTTTTAAATGAGCAAAAATAATTCAAAAAAAAACAAAATGACATGGATCCAATGAACAATGTTGTTATATGTGATATAGTTGCTCCTCAAATTTATTTGGATCCGATAATTTTGACAAGTTCGAATTTTTCATGAAATTTCAAACGGGGGTGTCTACCCTAGCTTCAGACCTCATTTGACGCACATTTCTCATGAGAATAGAGCGATGGTTTCAAATGAGCATAAATGATTCAAAAAAAATCAAAATGACATGAATCCAACGAACAATGTTGTTATATGTGATATAGTTGCTCCTCAAATTTATTTGGATCGGATAATTTTGACAAGTTCAAATTTTTCATGATAATTTTGATAATAGCTTCAGACCTCATTTGAAGCACATTTGCCTAAAATTTTGGAATGACTTGGTTCAACATCATACAACATTATTCAAACATCATCCAAACTACTCCCTCTTTTCGCTTTTAATCTAGTTCTGGCTCGTGATTTTGTTCAGAAATACTCAAAATTAGTTAAAAAAACGACGAACTCGTTGAAATAGGCGCAAATTCATAGATTCGACGATATTTTTACAGATAGACGGCATAATTTAACTAAAAACATAGGAAAAAACTAAAAAAAAAAACTACGGCAGGCCGAGGCTCGCCGCGATCATCCGGCCTGGTCGTTTCCCTCCTCTTAGACGTCGTCCTCTTCCTCGTCGTCCTCCTCGTAGTCGTCGTAGGCCAGCATGTTGGAGGGCCCCGCCTCGTGGTCGTTCTTGGCGAAGGGCGATGGGTCGCTTGGCGATGGGTTCGCCACCGTAGCGAGCCAGCGCCGCTGCGCTCTGCCTTGGATCCGTAGCCGGTGCAGCTACGCCTTCTCGGAGGGATGGCGGCGGTTCCGCCTCTCGCTCTGCAGGGAAACCTTGCGTCGGTCGCTCTCGTACAGCGCGACGAGCGCCTGCTGCTCATCCGGCGCCGCGGTTGCGGTGAGCTGGCGGTAGACCTGGCGCTCCGCCTCCTCCCTGTGGTGGGTCTCCAGGGATGCACGAACAGCGGCAGCCTCGGCCGCTGCCGCCGCCTCCTCGAGCCAAGCGCGCACCTGGTGGAACGCCTCCTCATTCCGCCATGTTTGGAACGAGTAGAATGCCGCGTGCTGCTCGGGCCAGATTGGCTGCCTCCTCCTGTGCCTCCTCCAGCGCTGCGCCTCCTGCGCGGCTGCTGCTCGGGCGCCGCCTCCTCCTGCGCCGGCTGCTGCTCGGGCGCCGCCTCCTCCTGCGCCGGCTGCTCGTTCTCCTCGTAGTAGAACTCGTTGTCGCTATCGCCGTCACTGTGGCCCCGCATCGCGGCCGCGGGGCAGCAGTACAACGGCGAGTTGCGGTTTGCATGGAGCCGGCGAGGCATCGTCTCGGGGTGTCTAGGTGAAATGCGGCGATGAGAGTGAGTGCGGTGAGGGCGAGATGAACGGCTAGAATGGGGAGAGCGGCGAGCGGCGAAGGGCCTTTTGTAGCCCTGGCGGGGCATTTGCTGCGTCGCGCGTGACGTTACTCCGGCAGCCTTTGACCGACGCGGGGGCCCGCGGTTTTCCCATGCGTCGCTGAACCCAGCGGGAAGCTTGGGTGTGGACTATTCAAACTGCGCGGTCCCACCTGTAAGCCCCGGACGGTTTCAACGAACTTGGCAGTCCCACCCATACCCACTTCGCGAAACGGAGTCTGACTCCTCGGACCCACTTCACGGAACGGATTCAACTCCAAACTTACCGTTCCGGCCTCTCCATGGTAGTTGCGCACGGGCTAGGGGCAAAACTGAGCACCATTCTGCGCTAGGGGTAAAACTGAGTAGTAGTGGACCGCTGTGGGCAATTCGATAAAAATCCCTTTTTTCTGTTAAGTCTATGTATATTGATTACATGAATGACCACTCTCCTTTTGAACACAAATATTTATGGAAGATGAAAATCCCCCTTAAGATCAGGATTATTTTTGTGGTTACTTAATACACGAGTAATTCTTATAAAAGATAATCTTATCAAACATAATTGGCAAGGTTGTAAAAAGTGTGCTTTCAGCAATCATGATGCATCTATTGAACACTTATTCATCAGCTGTCCCTTTGTTATTAAAATATGGAGAGTGCTCCATTTTACTTTTAATGTCTCCCCTCCTATAAGTTTGGATCATATGTTTGGTGGGTGGCTTCATGAAACTCCTAAACATGATAAACACCGTCTGCGTATTTGTGTGTGTGCCTTCCTTTGGGCAGTTTGGAATTGTCGCAATGATGCGATTTTTAACAGGATCCAAAATATACATTTCTTGCAGGTTGTTCACAAGGCTATCTTTTGGATTACTTCGTGGGCTCTCCTCCTGCCGCAGGACCAACGCCTTTTTATGGAGGCTGGATGCAACCGGTTATTGGCTATAGTTCGGGCCATTCTGTTATCCAACGGGTGGCAGCATGATAGTAGGATTTGTACTTCATAGTGGAAGTCAGTTCTACGTGTTGCGCTGTTTCCTTTTTCTTGTAATTCCGGAGAAGTGCGTTTTGTAATACTTTGACTACCCTTTTGTTTAAATAAAAAGCCGTGTGCATCAATCCGATGCAGAGGCTGGGGCAACCACTCCCTTTTCTAAAAAAAATGTCCCTTTGGTAGGGAAGCATGGTTCCAGGCTCCTTGGTAAATTAGAACTGAGGTGTTCGCTATTAACTGCAGCTCTGCAACTGAGATGGTGCTCAACATTATAAACCTTAGGCACCCTCATGCTTCCATTGAAAATATATTCACTTTTCTCTGGTGTATGTGGAAGTTCAGGAACGACCATCTGTTTTGCAGAAAAGAAGGACGACCTCATCAGGACAATATGGCAGCTACTGCCTTACTCTCCCCAAAACAATTTCACAGGAATGCTGCCTTGTGGGAGTCATCAACCATTTTGGAGATCCGTTGGTGTAACTTGGAGACGCAAATGATTCAAGATCCTGTGCTCCTCAGCACGAGCCACACCCAAGTCTCCCAACCTTCTGCCATTCCGCCGCAAGGGACTACGGCAAAATATGACTTCTTTGTTGTAGGTGTTAGCGATATCTTTGTTATCCCCTCGCATAGCTTGTAATCAGGAATAGATAAGTGAGATCGGGTGAGATACGCATGGCGGAGTCCCCACCGTATCTCACCGAACCTTGTACTGCCCTTCGAGGGGGTTAAGCCTCGCTATATAAACATGCAACCGATGGCCTCAACAGGCATCGTTTCCGCCTACAGAATTTGATATGGTATCAGAGCCATGTCTTCTTCCATAGTCTAGCCGCCGAAAAAATCTCTGAAAGCCCCAAAACCTACGACCAAAATCCACGACCAAAACCTCTACGATCCAGAACCAAAAACCTACGATCCAAAACCCCTCAAGCCAGATTCGATCTAGCCTTGATCCACGATACAAACCAAGCCACAAAAACCCAAAGCCTACGATCCACAACCCAAAAACCCGATCTCTTCCATGGGATCCTCAAGCACAAAACCAAAAAGCCTGATCTCTGCCCTCGGATCACCCCCCTCCCAGCTCCTGAACCGCACCAACTACCTATTTTGGAAGACCCTGGTGTCTCCGGGAATCAGAAGCGCCCAAGTCCTTGGGCTCCTCGAGGGGCGTGAGCCGGCGCCATCGAAGGTGATCGAGGTCGATGAAGCCGGGAAGAAGACCGTGATCGCCAATCCAGCCTACGAGGCATGGGTGGTGCGTGATCAAACCGTCCTCAGCTTCCTGCTCAACTCTCTCTCCCCCGAGATCCTCACTCACGTTCTCGGCCTGGAAACAAGTACAGAGGTATGGAGTGTCATTCAGAAGATGTTTTCTTCCCAATATCGTTCCAGGATAAACAGCCTTCGTGGTGCACTGAATAACACCAAGAAAGGAGACCTCCCTGCCGCGAGCTACTTCGCAAAGATGAAAGAACTATCATCTGAACTAGCCGCCGCCGGGAAGATGGTTGAAGAAGATGAACTTATTGGGTACATACTCAATGGGTTAGACGGCACCTACGACTCCATCGTCGCCTCCGCCAACGCCAACCCCGGCATCACCCTCGACGACCTCTTCGGGCAGCTCTGCGCCCACGACACCCGCCAGTCGATGCTCGCCGAAACCGGGCAGGTGACGAGTGCCTTCACCTCATCGGCAAACGTGGCTCGACGCGGGCGTGACTACAACGACAACTACGCTCGCGACGAGCCACGCCGCGGCAATCCCGGGAGGCAGGAGGATCGCGGTGGAAACCGAGATCGCGGCGAGCGCGGTGACCGTGGTCACCGCGGTGATCATGCAGACGGACGACGCCGCCAGGACACCGATCGCCAGGATGGCGGTCGTCCCCGAGAAGATGGAGGAGCGCGCCGCGATGTCGGCCGCCGTGATGATGACAGGCGTGATGGCTCTGACCGTCGTCGCCGCCCCGATGGTGATGCACGCCGCGGTGGTGACCGCGGTGAGCGACGTCGCCGTGACCGTGAACCCACCCCTTACGTTGACGTTACCTGTCAAATATGTAAGATTCACGGTGACCCCGCGTCGGACTGCTGGTGCAGGTACAAGAACGATGACGACGCCGATGATGAAAGTGACCGTGACGAGAAGACCGCCAATATTACCTCATACGGTGTCGATACCAATTGGTATTCCGACACTGGTGCGACTGATCACATCACGGGTGCTCTTAACAAGCTCTCCACCAACACCAAGTACAATGGCCGTGACCGTGTGCACACGGCTGACGGGAAAGGTATGCCCATTAGTCATATTGGTCACACAACTTTGCAAACCCCACATGCTTCTCTTAAACTCAATAATGTTCTACATATGCCTAGCTCATCCAAAAATCTTCTTTCCATACATAAACTTGCCCTTGACAATGATGTTTTCATTGAATTTCATGCTTTCTTTTTCTTGATTAAGGATCAAGCAACAAGGAGGACTCTGTTTAAGGGGCCATGTCATGGTGGTCTTTACCCCTTAGTACCATTTTCTTCGGATTCATTCAAGCATGCTTTTATCACAATAAAGCCATCCTCATCTACATGGCATCGTCGTTTAGGGCATCCCTCCTCGTTTGTGGTGCAACAAGTCATTAGGAAAAACAATTTGTTTCATTCTCCAGAAATAAATCCTTACATATGTGATTCTTGTCAGCTAGCTAAGAGCCATCAATTACCATATCCAGTCTCTACTAGTGTTTCCACTGTTCCTTTGGAACAGGTGTTTTCTGATGTTTGGGGTCCTGCCCCAGCCTCTGTTGGCAAGCACACTTACTATGTAAACTTCATTGATGATTTCAGTAAATTTACATGGATTTACTTGCTCAAGAAAAAATCTGATGTGTATCAAGTGTTCTTAAATTTTCAGCAATTGGTAGAACGAAAATTTGATCGCAAAATCATCACCATGCAAACTGATTGGGGAGGTGAATATGAAAAACTCCACAGTTTCTTTCAAAGAATAGGCATTACTCATCATGTTTCCTGTCCACATGCTCATCAACAAAATGGCTCAGCAGAACGCAAACATCGTCATATTGTTGAAGTTGGCCTTTCACTTCTTGCACATGCATCCATGCCACTAAAATTTTGGGATGAAGCTTTTCTTACTGCCACATTTCTCATAAATCTTCTCCCTAGCAAAGTAATTAATCATGAAACACCTGCTGAACGCCTTCTTCACACCAAACCCAACTATGATTCTCTTCGCATTTTTGGATGTGCTTATTGGCCTAACCTTCGCCCTTACAACAAACGAAAACTCTCTTTTCGTTCCACTCGTTGTGTATTTTTGGGTTATAGTCCACGTCACAAAGGAGTAAAATGTCTTGAACCTTCCACTGGCCGTATATATATCTCTAGAGACGTTGTCTTTGATGAGAACGTTTTTCCTTTTGCATCTATGCACAAAAATGCCGGTGCCCTTCTTCGTGAACAAATTTTACTTCTACCTACACAAACTTCGCATGATGGGGATGCAAATGTTGTTGATCATATGCCTTTGCCTATTGTACCTGTTACTAATCATGACCAGGAAGAAGGAGAAAGAAATTTCAATCAAAATGGTGAAGAAACGGAGGAAAACAGCACATCCAATGATGAACTCTCCAACACGCAAGAAGACAGAACGGGCACTGAATCCGAAATTGATTCAGGTGCCTCGTCTGACGCGCGCTCGGATCCCAGTGCGGATCGCACCAATCCCGGAGCGGATTCCCCCGCGCGCAGGAGCAGCGCGTCGCGCAGCGCGTCGCCCTTGGATGCGCACCAATCCCGCGTCGCCACGTCGCCTCGTCACGTCTCCAATCCGGCCTCCCCGCACGCGCATGACAGCGACCGTGGGTCCGCCTCGCGGTCCCCCCCCCCTCGCGGTCTCCCTCGCCTGCCGCGGGCGCACGTGACAGCGCATCCGGGACCCCCACGCGGTCCCCCTCGCTGGCTGGCGGCAGCAATGATGACAGCGGGGACTCCGAGCTGTCCCCTGTCCCTTCTACGCCAACAACCACGCCACCTACCTCCCCGACACGCACAGATCCCGGCGCGGATTCCCCTGCAGCTGGCGCGGGATTCAGGGAGGGTACGGATCGCAGTTTTGCTGCGGGATCTATTGCGGCTTCCAGTATTGCATCCTCTGGTGTGGCGCCTGATGCAGATGCACATTCTTCGCCAACAATCACCCGTGTTGGTACCAGGTCGCAAAAAGGAGTCACAAAACTACGCAAATACATGGATGGGACTATAAGGTATGGAAAACAGCCAAATATCTATGAGACAAATCTTATGCATATGGGTATGCTTACTTGCACAGGTGAACCCAAAAATCTGAGGGAGGCACTTGATGATTCAAAATGGCGTCAAGCAATGCAAGAAGAGTACAATGCACTCATTGAAAACAAGACCTGGAGACTTGTTCCTCCCAGTTCACACAGAAACATAATTGATTGTAAATGGGTATACAGAATCAAGAAACATGCTGATGGTACTATTGATAGATACAAAGCAAGATTAGTTGCAAAAGGGTTCAAGCAAAGGTATGGCATTGACTATGAGGACACTTTCAGTCCTGTTGTTAAGACTGCTACCATTAGATTTGTCTTAGCCATTGCAGTCTCTCGGGGATGGTGTTTGCGGCAGCTAGATGTAAAGAACGCGTTCTTACATGGTGTTCTGGAAGAAGAGGTATACATGAGACAACCTCCAGGTTTTGAGGACAGTACTAATCCTCATTACATATGCAAGCTTGATAAAGCCCTATATGGTCTCAAA